>WACJ01000206.1:0-685434 GCA_008973525.1 Stenopsyche tienmushanensis | reverse complement strand
GAAATCTTGCGTGTCCGATTGAAGTTAAAAATAGCTTTCGTTCAGTACGGAGAAACATTCACATTTGGTACTTATCGTATTGTCAAAATTTAATAGCCTACAGATACCTAATAGAATTTTGCTATTAATCGAAAAATGCTCTCGAAGGAAAAAAAGAATTGTCGCAATGTAGGGCTTCTTTGAAACATTTTTGATTTAATTCATCCATATATCATTTATCTATGCTATTTTCAACTACATGCATACTATAGAGCTCATTTTACATGGTAATATCGACAAAATACACCTCATGTATTAATATCTATTCATAATAAACCTTTGGGAACATATATAAGGTGTGATAAATGAATCCATTATTCCGCAAAACTGTCTCAAACTCATCAAACTGGCCAATACGACTGCGATTTTTGAGTCATATTTTACTGGGCTTTTATTAGACATGCTTCCAATATTCAGCCTGGAATATATTTTCCATAATCACAATTCTCCCTGCCACTGAATTCAGAATGATGAAGAATGCTTGCCAAACAGACAACCGCACAAAAAGCTTTGTGATCACTATGCTCATAAATAGATTTTATCACTCCTCGATATCATGTCCATCTTCCTTCAGTACTGAAACAATTTGAAAAGAAGATGACAATCTACTGCAATTATTGTTCCATTTAGCTGTAGTCAATTATGAATTTCATCATTTTTATAATAAGACACACATAACTTCACTGTCATTTGGCATTGTTTTTGTATCAACGTCGGTGTTGCATTAAACTACAAAAAACTGATATAAACATGGTCAATGAATTGCGATAAAAACCTTGGCTTTTATAGCAACGTTTTGCATTTTCCCAAATATGCCCATTGATTTGTAGGACATTTGGTTAGTGTTATTAAAGATGTTTTAAATTACGATAAAACGTTAAAAACATATAAGGACGATATTGAAAATAAAACGTTGTACGCCACATGTTGCGGCGTACATCAGACGTGTGTGGTATGATCATTATTTGTTGCTTGACCTGCTTAATATGATTGCGTTGAAAGACTCATGCTTATATTGATTATCTAACAAGACTATTAATTGAGTTTCTTACAAAACTATAGACATGGACAGCAATGGTGTAATATTTCATCGTATAAGGCGTTACTCGTTCTGTCTAACCCATGCAAGGAGTCTCGGTTAGGGGAGTTCTTCCTTGTCGCGAACTATCAAAGACGGTTTAACTAAGTAAAGGCTTTTCGCGAAAGCCCTTGCGGCTCTCTGCGATCCATGCAATTTGCAACCGGCGAACCCACAAATTAAGCCGTCGGTCCGACGTCGTAAATCCGAAACCGTCCACCGACGGGACGTCGTCACGACTGCAATGCTTCGTCAGCATTCGCAGATCGTGATAGATTTGATCCAAATTAAACCCTGCTGAATTTCACGACTGATGATATCGACCCAAACGGATATTCAACTCACAATACATAGTTAAATTTTATGGGAGCATAACCGAACACTTGCTCCTCGTATGTCTTGAGATTTTCTGCTTCTTCGAACCTATGAAGATAAGGGCGATGCTGCTGCATTGCCGTGGAAAGAATGCAGCGAACGCTGCTATGAAAGCCCTGCATATTGTTGAGATGTTGCGTTCCTCAGTAGCGAACTCTTGCATTATTTACGATCTGCCCGGGGTGAAGAAACTGCGGTAGTACAGCCATGGATTCGTCTTCCGCACGTTCTTATCTAGCTTGAGATCCTCGATGCTTTGCAAATTGCGTGTTAATAATGCATCGATATTCTGTGCGCGGTCAAGCGATGCCCTTCGTCCTCGGGGGCCTCCCCATATACCTCGCGATAATGACACCCCCGTTTTGCTCCTCCCAAATTGGCTGCTAGCATCATCCAGTTGGCTTGTTACAATGATGGAACTTCGATACAATGTGTAAGGTGGTTTTCCTGCATCGCTGAAGGACTCGGTGTTGGTGATTCCTCATTCGATCCACTTAAATGATTTACGTTTTCCTATGTAATACAGGAAATAATTTTGCGATCCCTAAACGGTTCGCAGCGGACGAATGAATCATGTTAGCGCTTTTAATTCAGTATTGCACGAATAACGTCCGAACAAAGGCAATATTCGCCTTATTTTCTAGGTATCCATAGGCAGAATCCGCCTTCGCCGTAGATCTTAGATATTGACCTTTAAACAATCCTCTGCGAATTGAGAATTCAAGCATACGTTCGAGAAGTAATAGTATGCATTATGCTACGATAAGGACTATTCTCCCGATTGTTTCGCCGTTGAATGCTTTCAAGAGAAATACATCCTGCTCTTGAACCCCAATAAGCTTTCTTTGGATAATTAATTCGAAGTCCTAGGGGAAATCATCGCGACTAATCTATTTGACCTATCGTTCTTCCGAGATGACTGGGTACGATCGATAAGTTTAAGCGAACAGTTATTTGTTCCGTTCCGATCTTTTGTAATTTAATCTAGATGATCCACATAATTTCCTCGAATGAATGGTCACAGCGAATACTTTCGATTCGGCATGTCTACGTAAATATAATTAAAATTTGAGCGACAGTTCAATTATAGCTTCTGTCCATTTCATGCTCAGGACTACTACGGTTATTGCGATTTATAAACCAAACAAATATTATGAAGACTTTTGAATGTATTTTATTATTTAACTATAGAAAACATTTAAATTTAATCATACAATCGAATACTTATATTATTTTATTCTTGTGTTTTGCTTGGATTTTGCTTGTAATTCGTTTTAAACCAATTTATCGTTGTCTTTCTATACGTTTAATTAGACGACTCGCAGGTTGAGCAGTCACAAATACAACTCGGAAATCATTCTGATTTTAATATTGAATGCACAAGGATGTTAATGAATAATACCGATGCTTTTTTTTTTAAATGGCTATTGAAGAGATCTTAGTCCTGCAGCGAGCTGCGTGTCGCTGCACCATGATGGTGATGATGATGATGATGCTATTGGTAAAAACCTCGCGGAAGCCTCAAAGAACATTCATTGCCTTACAAAATTATATTTGATATTTTTTATCGTCCATCAGCTAAACTTTGTATAAATCGCCGAAAATGATTGGCGTAATTATAAGAAATAAAAACTCAGCTGATGCATAGCTTCAAATTTTGCTTCACAAATGATGCAACATTAGTGTTATATATTCCGAGAAAGAATGAGCGTATTATGTCACAAAAACGATGTGATCAAAAAGATTTTACTTGAAACTAGTCGGTATACTTGGGTTACTCAATCAGAAAATCCACTGGTGTCAGGTCTGAAAACCGTGCGTGTCACGGAATTGGGCCGCCAAAAAAAAATGTACACGACAGAGGTATCCACAAAATAAACCCCAATTGAAGTAATAAGCGCCGCCTTTGCAAAAATTAAAAAGAAAATACTACTTTTATAAGAATTTACGATTATTTAGGACCCCTAGCACTAACTCATCGCCGTGAACAATTGTTCGCGATATGGCACACATGTTGTATCATCGACCGTTATGGTATCGTAATCTTCCGTATTTAGTTTAACAGAACCAGATAATCTGGATTTACCTCGATTTTTACGATCAATTGGCATTAACCGCAATGATCGAAGTACACTTATAATAAATTTAAGAAGATCCAGCGTCCTGATCGCGGATAAGCCATCCGCGAAGATGACTGTAAATGTATTTATGCATCATTCGTTACATAAATTACTCCGACACTTAATCGAGGCGCCTCGTAAAAATCGAAGTGCCTTCGTCACATTAAAATTGACACGCGTTTTACTTGACGATAACGGTACACGGCGTTTCAATTTGTGAACTATGATGATGCGACACGCGTATTGACTGCGCCCGACGCCTCAATTCGGATGTCATCTCGGAACGAATCGAGTGGCACCTTATAGCCGGTGAATTATTGACTTTACGCCTTGTTTACGTCTCAATTTTGAGCTTCGTAACGGTCGATGTAACTCCGCATGATTGCGGTCCATTGCCGAATTAGCATATTAAATGAAATCGTGTGTTTTGGGATCGGTCGGGATATTTTTCAAATCGTACAAACATGCCCAACGACCGTAACGATGCTGGTTTTCTCGTTTATCGCGGATTTGCATATTTCGTATCGAATCGATGCTGCATAGTTCTTATGGATGCATTTTATGTGCGAGCTTTATTATGAACCTATTCGATGACAGATCACAGTTATGACGCTTGTGTTATGAACTGTAAATTGGATGTGAACTTGGATGCATAATAGATCGACGATAAGTCATGTTTGGATTTCTCAATCCTAACATTTAATACCGAACGACTTGAGAGCATGTGACGCTCATCATTCAAATATAAAGGTGAATTCCGTTATATCGGCTATGTTATATTCAAATTTGGATGTTCCCTGAGGTGTATACAAGATGTTTTAGAGTCTGGCCTAAATTTTGCCAATTTAAAACGCCTTAGCGTTGCTAATTTTCAACGCTTTAAGGATACCAGAAAGTAATCCATTATTTTTTTGCAATGTCATTTTAGTTCAAATAGCTGGATCTGCAAGCAGTTCAGGCACTGAGTGAATTCAATATCTTGTAATAAATTAATGACTATTCGTACTTTTACAAATGATCTTTACCAATGATGTATTCTTTTCGTTCGAACCTTAAATTCCTTAATTAAAACGCTTCCCAATCTCCTTTGTAACCGTCGATATAAGATGTTTAATTCCTTTTTATCGCTTTCTATTCCAAGTCAATAAGTCCCGTATCGAACGATCTGACCTGGAGTCGAACCCGAGCTACGAATCGATCGAATGCCGATTAACTCCCAAACACGACCTGGGACTATCTACGAATTAAATGCAAAGTTACGATCTCATGCCATCGCCACAAAGGCCTCCTTCTACTGACGACGAATCGCTCGTTTTGTAATCAACGGTAATTTGTGAACAAAGACAACCGTTACAATTATTTTTGTGTACACAGTACCATTACGGCTTAGAGGGCATTTGTCGGGATATTTTTTTTAAATGCCGATTTGCCATAGAAACAACGCCCGGCGATGATGTGTATCAAAGTGGTTCAACCCCGCGTCTGAAAACGAATTGAACAATGCATTTTTTTTTTCAGAAAGAAAAATAGTTTCTTCTATGCGAAGATCTTATCTCGCAAGTAGATACGATTGCCATGACGAAGATACGGAGAATGTGCAATTTGTTCAGCCCACGGCAAACCCGTTTCATGTAATTATATCCCGATGTTTTACTAGCTCGGGATAAATATATCGAAATCGCTCGCATAAGATGGATTTTGCAGGAAATGCATTTTAATTTTTTATTGTGATTTGGAACAAAAATGATCTAAGAAGTAATTTGTTTTTCTTATACGATTTTAAATTTGTATATTTGAAACATTAATTACGTCATAATAGTACTAAACAATTAGCTTTAGCAGTAATTTTATTTTGTATGAAGTACGAGGGGGATTCAAATATAACCCGAAATTTTGTTATACATACAAGCTTATTAGTGATATGTATATAAAAATACAAATGGAGTATCTTATTTTTCTACATAGTTCCCTTCGTTAGAAATACATTTATTCTATCGGGTAAGAAGCTTCTTAATTCAGTTACTGAAGAAAGAAGACAAGAAGCAGTATCCTTTGTTGCGCAACGCGTAATTGTTCATTTTCTCGAAGGATTGAATGTCGAGAAACAGTTTGTTGATAAAGTGATGGCTACGATATTTTGAAATTCGAAAGGTATTTTATTGATTGATTTTCTACATGACAGAAAGACGGTGAATGCGATCTACTATTGCCAGATGCTAGATGACGCTAAGGCTACTTAAATGAAAACGAATAATAACGCGTTGCGCAACAGTGGATGCTACTTCTCGCCTTGTTTTTTCAGTAACGGGATCAAGCTTCTTATCTGATGGTATAAGTATATTTTTAATAAAGGGATCTATGTAAAAAAAAATACTAAATTTGTATTTTTATATATCAAAATTTTGTTCAAATCCATTGATATATTTATTATGTAAAACAGTGTGCACTTAAACCTTTTTTTGTGCGATAGATGCGTTCCGCGGAAAATCGCACAAAAAAAGCTATGACTTACATAGAAAAAGTGAAGATGCGTTCCATGGATTTTAAAAACCGCATAACTTTGAATCAGCTATATAAAATATATTCAAAATCGCATAAAAAAAGTTTTAAAAAAAAAACAGGATAATAATAAGGTAATTAAAAAATAACATTTTTGATAATACTTAAAGGACGTTTTGCATCATTGATAAAATTTTAAGGATGTCTGACATTTGGTATCTCAAATGCCAGACATCAACTAGAGAAATACTAATTATTTTAATTATAAACTATCATCGCTGCATGATAATTTCCGTTGCGATTTTCGATATGATTCAAAACCGATCTCTTCTTCGTAAGATATATTGTAGTATAACCCAGTGTCAATGTCATCATTGTTCTGTCCCGATTTGCTCTTTCCAATAATATAATTTGATGTCACTATAGTCCTAAACTAAACCCAGTCCTAAATTATAATTTTTTTCCAAATTTCAGTTAGTGTTGATTATTTATTTCCTATTTTATCCAAAATATCTCGATACGTACTCTTTATGAAATAATAATAAATAAAAATTTGCTTTAAAAAATCGCATAACTTCGAAATCGCACAAAAAGAGGTTTGAGTGTAATATAGAGAGATTATATCGCGGGCTGTCATTGGGAATCCGTTGTTTTCAAGCAAAATTTTGTTACTATGAATGCTGAACGATATTGATACGTCTGATGCCTATTTCCAGCAAAAGCTACATGTCACAAAACTCAAGAAAACATGACAAAAATGCGTCACATTTGGATGAGCCTATAGTATGCTAACAGCGTTAATTTCCTGTTGTACAATGTTGCAATGCAAATAAAATCAACAAAATTAATAGTTCAACTATTATGCAACATAGTTTGTAATGGACTTGATAAATTACATGGTTCAATAAAATGATTCTGAGCGTTTATCGTTTTATTCATCAATGTCACTGTCAATCTTATTAACTCGTTTATTTTTCCTAACAAGTTGTATGCATAGATTCGTGGAATCTATAATAATCTTATCATTTAGTTGCATGAGAGATTATCCACTCAAGTTTTTTTTTTTTGATCATATATAGATCTTCTGGCATGATGTCGAGCGAGTTTGCAAATTATTCTTTGAAATATAAATCAAGAAATATGCCATTTCTATCAAATATTTTCGTTATAACTATTTTTTATTAATATTTTGAATATCATTAGCTTGTATTCATTATGCACTGGAGATATAATATTATGCTTTAAAACCACTTCTGGCGTCAATTTTCTTCCGCAAGCATTTAGCGTTGATGATTTTATCTCTTTATTGCATGTATATTAATAGAAAATTGTTTCTTAATTGGCATGAAAGCTAAATCTGCATTGATTTTATTTAAAAAGCTCTATTCTATGGACTACATTTTTTTGTTCATAATTAAGATGATGCTTGATACAAATTTAAACATATCTGCTTGGAGTAATTCGTTTCGATATGTCGACAAGAAAATAAATTGTGGAGCAATTTGTATCGTTCGAATTCGAAGCGTGCTCTCGTTACTTCAAAGCTTGATTAATTTATTGTACAATAATCACAATGGATGGACGGATGGTTGGATGAACCTTCGTCTTGTTTCGTTTTTGAGCCAATTGCTGTTATATTATAGCTCTCGCGTATTCTAGTGGCTGCGATTTGTGCTCGACACAAAAACGATGCTCTTGTATCTTGATTTTTATGAGTTCAAATCGCTCTCATATGATCCATGTTTATGGCTTAACTATGATGATGCTTTATAAATTACGAGATCGATCATTGTCTTCGGTGCGCTTGAGCCTCCACTTTAATACAAAATATATCTCATTGTTTTCTAAAATGCTTTCATTGTGGCGAGTCACGATAAGCGCATTTGCTAAAATGTGTTTTCAAACGTTACTTTCAATTGTGATTTCTAGAACGTCGTGCTTATTGAAATATTCAAATCCGCCAATGAAGATGCCTTTAATGAAGACTCTCGGCGTGCACGATTTTCGCAATTATTTTGGTCGTGAATGTTTTTGAATTGTTTGAAAGTCTAATTGTCAAAAATGCGATTTTTAACGACGTTGATTCGCTGAAATCCATCATCGGAATGACCTCTTCTTGCTGGGTGCTTTCAATGCGCATTTGTTCATTAATTTAAGATTTAAAACCCGAAAGTATATCTTAGTTTTCTGTGTATTCCTTTCATTAAAAACACATTTATTTCATCAAATACGAAGTTTTTTAATGCAGAAAATCAATCAATAAAATATCTTTCGAATCCCAAAATACCACTTTTCCAGAGAACTATTTATCGACTTTTTATCACGAAACTTTTGGGTGAAGGCGTGCTGTACCCATCCTATTCAATAGCACCCATCCTACCCATATAACACCCATCCTATTCGCTTTGTCGATGAGTTTTAAATGTTTGCCGTGGATACTTTAGTGCATCGTTATAAAAATTCGAAGATCATCCCATAATCGATACATTCCTTAAGCTTCTATTTTCCGATTTAAATTTATAGAACCAATATTAGCATCTGCGGACTGTTACCATTTCACTATAAACATCTTTGAGAGCTTCACGGGTTTTTGTGGCATTCCAACCCAAATCAAAATAAGCAGCATACAATGCCGTATGTAGATTACGTTAATTTCGGTTGTGGACATTTTATTTCTACAAAAAAATAGCCCACAAAGATGTTTTCATCACTGTGCTTGGACACAAACTGAACTCAAACATAAGGCCTCAAAATGTCCCCCCCCCCTAATATTACAGCATTTTATGTTGTTGCTTTTATTTTGGAATTAACACGATTGTCGAAAGTGCCGATTCACGTTTCATAACGTTACATGCCATTAAACAAATCATCATATGCGTCACGTTTTGGTCATTTGTATTGCGGTAGGTCTTTGGTAAGTGACCCTGTCCTCTAAGGATTACGGAAAATAAAAGATCTTTCGTTTTGGATTACATGCTTCAATTCGGTTTGTCGATCGTGCGCATACGCGAAGAACGGATTAAGAACACGACCGCAAGGACGGATTGCTCGTTTTGAACGTGTTTTTGTACGAAACCGAAAGTAATGTGCTATCTCAATCACGACTCGACATGTGTTGCCATTAGGCATTACGTATTAAGTTCATCGCGGAAATGCCGAAGAAGTTCGGTTCGACAACCCGTCGGATGGCTTCGTTCTTCTTCAGCCTCGTCATAACCCGTTCGATTCATAGATTGCATGCATCCACTGCGGAAAGAGCTTTTTATGTCTCTTTGGGCGCAGATCACCTCGAGACATCGTAATTAGATTAATACTCCTCCACTGTTTGAGTCTTTCAACATTTCGATGCTCAATAGATGTGTTTGTTTAGCATGTACAGTTTTAACGATCCACTTCCAGGTCTTTGATCCTGTGACGATCAGGATTATCACACGGAATGACCATCATTCCTATTGAAAATGCGACGATATTAGATGCATCGGAGAAAATATTGTTTACTCAGTTGCATGCCATACTTAAAATAATCAGTTTTATGCATCAAACAAGCTTTACCTGTACACCAGCATTATTATAAAAATCGCCAGATAATAAAGAAATTACTAGATGGCGGTGTGTAATCTACACTTGGAACGAAGCTTGTCGAGATTGCAAGATATCTGGATAATTTGTTTTATAGTTTTAGTTGTTTGTATAAGCTCTTTAATTACGAGGGTCATCCAAAAGTAAGGTTACAATTTCGGTTGTCAGCTCTTTTTGGGTTGTCTTTTGAATTCTGGGGTATTGTAACACACCCATGTCTCATCCCCCATCATGATAGAGTCCTGAAAAGCTTCTCTCTCGTGTGTAAAACTTTGACATTGACAACTGATTTTGGCAGTGCTCCATTGTGAGCATTCTGGCACTCTATTTATTGTAGCCAAGTTTTTCTGATAAAATACCACCAAGGAATTTATTAGTGATGTATAAAAATACAAATGGAGTATCTTATTTTTCTACATAGTTCCCTTCGTTAGAAATACATTTATTCTATCGGGTAAGAAGCTTCTTAATTCAGTTACTGAAGAAAGAAGACAAGAAGTAGTATCCTTTGTTGCGCAACGCGTAATTATTCATTTTCTCGAAGGATTGAATGTCGACAAACAGTTTGTTGATAAAGTGATGGCTACGATATTTTGAAATTCGAAAGGTATTTTATTGATTGATTTTCTACATGACAGAAAGACGGTGAATGCGATCTACTATTGCCAGATGCTAGATGACGCTAAGGCTACTTAAATGAAAACGAATAATAACGCGTTGCGCAACAGTGAATGCTACTTCTCGCCTTATTTTTTCAGTAACGGGACCAAGCTTCTTATCTGATGGTATAAGTATATTTCTAATGAAGGGATCTATATAAAAAGAATACTAAATTTGTATTTTTATATATCGAAATTTTATTCAAATCCATTAATATATTTATTATGTAAAACAGTGTGCACTTAAACCTTTTTTTTGTGCCATAGATGCGTTCGGCGGAAAATCGCACAAAAAAAGCTATGACTTACATAGAAAAAGTGAAGATGCGTTCCATGAATTTTAAATACCGCTTAACTTTGAATCAGCTATATAAAATATATCCAAAATCGCATAAAAAAACAGGATAATAATAAGGTAATTAAAAAATAGCATTTTTGGTAACATTTAAAGGACGTCTTACATCTTTGATAAAATTTTAAGGATGTCTGACATTTGACATCTCAAATGCCAGACATAAACTAGAGAAATACTAATTATTTAGACTTTGAGAAATGTCAAGAAATTCGTTCATTTCGCGTTTGTTCGATTTTTTGGACGTTTGTCAGAAATCACTTTGTTTTTATTTTAGTAGGGGAAAGAGCGACTGAAATTTTGCACTCATTTCTACAAAGCTAATTTTTGTTCCAGTTAGTGTTTATACAACGTAAATCAGTGTTACAGCTTACCAAACTTTCAACGTTGCGGACATTAATAACAATTTACGAAGCCAGAATAATTGTATATACTGGCATTAAATTTAAATCTACAAAGCTGCTTTTTTGTCTACAAGTAGTTTACGTTAATTATTGCCAAATAAACATCGTCTACCTTCGATACACGATGGTTAGGGCTTCGGTAGACGTGACTAAAGTTGTAATGCTGGAACTTGATTGAAGGCAACACTTACAATATCAAAACAACATAATGAGAAAGAATCAGCTTTGTGGCAATAATTACACAAATAATGTCGCTGTCTCTAGTTCTATTTAGTTGAATTTGCACATCTGAACTCGGATATAATTCCTATATATCGTACCATAATGCAAGTGATGCTTTCCGCGATAGTTACATTTAAATGGAGATGCAATTTTATCGAACAATAAACCTACTCATGAATATAATCCACACGTTCGTATTGGATTTATGATAAATATGCGCAAGTTCATTGTTTTTATTCGCGTAATTTTGCTCTTTGAAATCGCTCCTACATCTCCTTTCTTGTAACTATTAATGTTGCGATGGAATAATGGCGCATTGAAGTGCAACATCTGAATATGGATGCATCCCGACAGAAAGCTGTGACTATTAAAATTATCTTTTAATAGCATGAATTAAATTTGATAGATGCAAGCGACAACAAAATGCATAATCGTGAAGCTTTATGCACTCAATAGGATATCGTCTATTAGTTGCTATAAATAACCCTTTGCGTCCCTATTATCCAGCTCACTTTATTACCTGTACTTGTCCATTTATGAATATTAATCTCCTCCACTTAGACACTTCGCTGCTGCAGTCTTATATTTTAACTGGATAAGATGGATAGGTGATATCCAGATAAAAGAGTCTTAGTTAAATCTTATTTTTATTTTCATCATGGGAATTTAAACTTCAGCATGTTCAGTTTTGATAAGCTTTCTTTTCTCATTGTCTTTTGAATAGTATTGACCGCATTCTCTGCCGGTATATAGCGCTCCTCATCGGCGATGTACACACTCTAATTTGATAATTTTTAGAGCAAGAAAATTTCTCAGAAAAGTTTTTACAGTTTGTTTTCATCTTATTGCTGTAGCAACTATTTTTGAATGGCAGTCATTAAAATGCCCAACGAATTTCCAGCATTTAAGAGCCGGCTAGAGTGAAAATTAATACAGCCATTTAATCCGCATGTACAGAAATCGATTAAGAAATGCATCTTAATTAACTGGATGTGCGTTAAAGCAAGAAAATTCCAACACATAACGGATTGAACGTTTTGAAAAATAGCATAACAGGGATTTTGTCAGAAGACGTCCATATTATTCTTCTTATTTTCATGTACATGTTGCGGAAATTCTGGTCACGCGAGGTTTAAATGGGGTTCACTTGGTCGGGTGCGATTTAGCGGTCAAACTACTACTTTACCACCTCGCATCGCGATATTATCTACAGTTTTAACCCTCAAGTGTATTTTAAATAACCCTCAATTAGGTCTTTATTAAATTCTTGTATCATCATCAATTTTTCAATATCTATGAATAATCGATTATGGCTGAGTAGGCAATCAAGTATAAATACAAGATAATATACAATAAGATGATAGCGTATTAAATTCGATTTATTTGAATCTGATTTTTTAAATACATAATTAAAAGGCACATATAAAATTTGCATAACGGGATTCGCTATATATTAACATGAGTTATGGGCATAACTCTAAATGATTCCAAATCTATGATACTTGCACCCCTAAAAGCAATGGACATACAAATATAACATCTAGGTTTATGATGATTTAAAATTTGCTCACTACTCAAAGGGCTAAGTGCTAAATCCGCCAATGACATTGAGTAAACCCTATCAAAGTGATTAGCTCTGTGTTAACTTCAAAAACATGTAAAGTTGATATGAATGTGTGATTGACTCGTAGAACATAAATATGACCTAATATATTTACAAAGATCGTATAATACAATGTCTTCTATGTCTGAGCTCGTATTTGGAATTTCCATCTTTGCTAATACATTATAACGCCAATTGCTGTACATTTGAATGCTATGCCAGCATTGATCGATTTGTATTGTATGAAAATTGAAAAAAAAATCGGAATGCCCATTGTTACCATAACTAGATGATGATCATAGCCTTTATGCATCCACGAATTGTGGCACTCTATGTTATTTTATGGTATGGTAATTGGCGAAGGAAAGGCAACCGAGGGATCCAAATTGCTTTGGATTTCGAGCGGGCGTAATTCGTCTTCGTTGGATTTACATCGCCGCTGTTGTTTATTATCGAGCCATTTTTGCATGCATCGATATCTGGGTGGCCTTGTTTCAATTGTCTCGGACCTTATTATTTCGTGACATAATGCGCCACTTCCATTGTGTACCGTTAAGTCATTAAGACGATGACGTAACTAAGAATCGGCGTAAATATGCCATCCGGCGGACGTCTTGCGTCGTCTTTTGTTTACCAGCAGTCCCGACCTACCTCTAGGACGGCTTTACTTCGACCTTCTGAATGCTATAGGAGAAGAGCTTCGATCTTGCGTCGTTTCATTCGTACAAATGCCTCATTATGCGACGCTTACGTTAATAACACCTCGACAGTTGTCATTTCATCGTTTGTTTTCTCTTTCGTTTCTTGCACTTACTTTCCCGCTTACCGGCATGAAAACGCACATGCATAATTGCACCTCGTGTTCTTTCATCTTGATTAATGCACATTTTAAGTCCGAAAATGATCTATGAACAATGCAATATTACAACAGCAAAAAAACGGCATGTCTATTTAAAATTATATTAATAAGATTTTTGACTTTTCTATAAAGAGAAACACTCATTAGATAGTCCACTCAAAGACAAAAAAACATACCGAACGCTTTTCTGCAACGCTTTTCATCCACGACTCTTACCTGAAAAAGAAAAAGATCATTTTTAACAATACAACTTTTATATTTTATCAAATGATACATCTTAGACTATTTAATGCTATGCACTTTTTGTATGATACTCTTGTAATACAAGTTTTAGACTTGTCGTTGGTAATTCAGGTTGTAATACGAGAACGATGACATAAATATTTTAATGCCTCTTTTCTAATTTCAATTTATTCATAAAATAGGACTGTTATATTTATAATTACATCAATTTAAAATTTCACAAAAATACTATCAACACATTTGACTTACTTTGCATATTTCCGTTTGGCGTTTGTATTTTAGTAAAAATATTGTCAAATTCACTCTCTTGGCTGGAAGTTTGGGAGTTCCAGCTTTAATTATATAACACTTGGAAACAAATTGATATCTGGAAGTTCTAGTCAGGGTATATAGCAAATATAGAGAATATTCTCCATAAGAATAGTGAAGGCCTACAAATCTCACTTTTGCTTGATTTCTTGGTTTCAAATAAGTAATTATTTTGGAGGATAACGCGTAAATCAAAAATTGAATATAGTTATTTTAATATATACTTGAAAAATCAATAAGCAACCCTTGTAGCTGAAAAATAAAATACAGTGCCATAAATAAATTCTGTATTTCTAACTAGTTGAATTGCGGTAATCTTCTTGAAGGAATATATATATTATACTTGTATTTAAGCTAACGACACCGGATTTATATAATACATCACTCAATAAGTTCGTAGGATTTTTTTTCACTTTAAACTTATTCCTTTTTCGTTTGGGATAATTTTTTCGCAATTTCTTAAGAAAAATACATACGAACTTATTAAGTAATATGTTACAAATATATTGTATATTATGAATAGATTTTCGCTCTCCATTTTATGAGAGTATTGCCAATTATTTTAACATGATATGTACACTTAAACCTTTTTTTTATGCGGTTAATGCGGAAAATCGCAAAAAAAGGTATGACTAACATAAAAAAGTAAAGTTGTGTCACATGGATTTTAAAAATCGCATAACTCTAAAACAGCTATATAAAATATACCCAAAATCGCACAAAAAAGTTAATAAAAAACCAAGAAATCAATAAGGAAATTATAAAATAACCCAAAACTATTATCACTGTACGATAATTTTAATTTTAAAAAAATCAGATCAAATCAGAAAATCAAATTTAAAGAGTAAAAAAAATAATTTTGACATGAATCTTGTAGAAACAATCGAGGGTTATATAAAAAAAAGTTCGTACCAAATTTAAAGCAAATCATTTAATTAGAATTTATATAAATATATTTAGAATAATACAAATAAGGTGTGGTCGTAATTCTGCGATAGCAGATGCAAAATGATTTAAACAGTCCAAAATTATTGATTATTTTTCCAAATTTCGGTTAGCGTAGATGATTTATTTTCTATTTTATCTAAAATGACTCGATATGTACTTATGAAATTAAAAAAAAATGCTTCAAAAAAACCGCATAACTTCGAAATCGCACAAAAAAAAATCGCACAAAAAGAGGTTTTGAGTATATAAATGTTTTTTTTAATGCGATCACACCTGTAGATTTGAACCGAAGACGGTTAAGTTACCAGTTTGACTGCTTAATTATGGATTTATCTACAGTTACAAGTAATTTGTTAACAATTGTTATTTGCTGTCTTTAGCATCGCGATTCAGGTTATAATTTGATTTTTTTTATAAAAATGGATTTTAGGTATTTAATCCTTTGATAAACGTAAATTTGTTTACTATCTTCTTCCCTCTTGTTTGATCGCACTAACATATAAGCAAAATTTACATGGTTAAGCACTGATACCCTGACATACAGAAATTACTTGTATTTGAGCATTTTAAAGTCATCAATGAGCCAATAGCGATCGTTGTTTGCAGTCCGCGTTATGATATATCATATCCTAGCACTCTGAGGGTTAAAATCCTCTAGTCTCTTATCGTTGCTCGATGCGGATTTATAAATTACTGATGTAAATACATGAGCGAGTCGAGAAATGTTGATATTCGCATACAATCAATATTTTTTATGGAATAAGATATTGACAATAATAATTTTGTTGAAAAAGTATTCTAACCGTTAAACGATTTCCATATAATAGATTCGACCATTAGCCTCTGCATCACGTCTTCCGTATTTTATTACGTGTACGGTTTACGTGTTTACATACATACGCTTTTTGTTTACGGTTCAAAATCTTCGACATTACTTCTGAGGCGTCTTTTTCTTCCTCTGCAGACCGCAAAAGCACGATTTCGATTTAATTTGTTTCGTATGCGTCTATGATATTTCCAGCGGTTCTCAAAATCGTCACGTTGCCGTCCGATTCGCGTTGCACAACGCGCCGAACGGAATCATTTTCGAATTCGGTAAATTGATATCATCACCATTCCGTAATTCGATAATGGATCTTCTCGCCGTCCGTGGACCGTTTCTTATGCCAACTCTGGGGGAATTCTCTATCGGACGCTCTATCACCGAATCGATCGGTCACAGAGCGTTTTTATTTGCGATATTGTAAATTGATTTTTTCCATAGATCGTGTTCGCAACATCTAAGTTATTTTGCTAAAAATACTTGGCCGGATCGTGCACACGATGCTGCGAAGCACAAAAGACAGATGTGCCGTACATTTCCATGTATTTTTTGCTAGGCTTATTTACACAATGATTTCGCATAAATATCTTATGTAATAATATTGTACCTGCGTATATATATATATATATGTAATTTTGGGTCATCCAAGGGTTAACCAACAAACAGAACAAATTTTTGAACAGTTACATGGTTGGTATTAATTCCTTCATTGGATTGGATTCGATTTCAGTCCATCGATCGGCATTGTTTTGGATCGAAAAATGAGTGCGAAAAAACCATAATTTTATTTAAATTTCCAATGCACAATGATAGAAAAAAGGTCGTCCGACCACTAAGGAATTTGCAACCGTTTTAATGTCATTTTTAGTCCACATTTCTTGCGGCATGTCCAACCTTCTTTTCGATCCATTTTTACGATCGTAAAAGTGAACGTTTTACGGATCGTCGGATACTAGGTTAACGTTACCGTTCCCAATATTGCCTGTAATCGATTTATCGAATTCGCGGACCGTTTAAGGGAACTTTAATTTCGATATTTCCTCATTGCCAGCATATTAACCCAGTTCGCTTAATCCAAATCGAGGAGTCCTCTTTCTCGCTTGGACTCGAGATCGTAAATCTCGTTCTGCATCTCTTGGTAATGCGAAGCCTTAATTCGTTCCATCTGCATGTATAATTTTGGACTTAAACGATGTCTACCTAATGATCTAGTTAATTTGACAAATGGTGATTTTGCAATTTGATATATAACGGGAGGCTCGATTGACGCATACCTCAGACGATATAAAAATTATTTAGAAAACCTGAATCGCATACTTTTGAATACAGGTCAATTTATAATGATATATACCTTTTAAATATCTTACAAACGTGTTTGTGTGAAATTTTTGTACCAACAAAGAGTTTTTATATTTATATTAAATTGCAAAAAAGTGATAGTTTATGCATGCACTGGCTGTGCTTCAAAGTTCAAATAATGTCGATATTTCAATGGAAATTCTTCTACACAGTAGGGTAATACTAATATGAGAGTCATCCAGAAAGTAAGATTACAACATTTATGTAAGATTGAAAAATGCCTATATTTAATTGAAATTCATATGATATTTCAAAAATATATTAAACTATTTTTCGATGTAATCGCCATCAAGATCAATACATTTTTATAGTCACCAGCTTTTGTATGCCAGTGTCATAGAACTCCACCGTCAGCTCTCTTTGAATTGTCTTTTAAATTATACTTGACTCTCAAATGAAAATTATTATTGACTTATATAGAATGTTGTAAGTATAATATGGGCTCTTCAGAAAGAGGATTCAGTATTTGCAAAAGATGGATAAGAGCATTCAGTATAATATTGATGCCAATGTTATGAAAAACTACATTTTTAATCAGATAAGTGAATGATTTGTTCTTTAGAAATAAAGCAAAATACAACCTTCAAAAGTCATGTCACAGCAAGCAAAATGAAGACCTGAACAGATCCTCTCTCTTATATGACCACTTGTTGTTTCAAAATATTGATGATTTACCCCTACAACAAAACATTGCTATTTTGTTTGTTAACGCTTTGCGGTCCTATGTCGAATATGATTCGACATCAATTTTATTCCGGTGGGTCCTTTGTCGACTCTTGACGCGCGCTCTCGTGAACATATCCGATATTGAATTGTACACTTGTGCAAAACGCAAATTTGTCTTCAAACTCAAATGTTTATGCTTCTGTATAATAATGGGCAGGGGATATAGACTAGATTCATTTTTAAATCAAATTGCTTCTTATGGCTTGTAATTAGGGAATCCAATCCCGAACCAAAATTTCGATCCCGGGATTTCGGGATTGCATTAGACAATCCCGTGCATAGCTGAACATGCACGCTCAGCCTCCACACTCGTTGGAGGTATCGTCATCAGATATTTAAATGCTAGTTCGAGTTGATGACCGCGTGAGCCCTCATTTTCGTATAACACCATCAATGTGACTGATAAAATTCCTTTCTGCTGAGATTTGAAAAATTCCCGATTTCCTGACATTTTTTTTAATTTCCGTCGCTGCAGATGAATACTTATATGCTATAATACTTTGATGTGATTCGTAATTATATTACAGAAGAATACAAAAATTCTGGACTCCGTATCTATTATATTTCATATCGATATTCGCATTATTAGAGTCGAGGTGTAGTAAATACATCACCGGTAGGGAAAGGTTAATATAACAATTTGAAAAACATATATGTACTGTATATATATATACATAGATTAGATAGTTACTGCCCCTAGGCGTAGCCTAAGCTCGCCCATTAGTAGTTACGTCACTGTTTCCAAGCGTCGAGATTTCGGCGGGAATGTCTCGATTTAGTAGCCTTCATCGTGTTGGTGAGGTGTACGATTTCTGTTAGATAAAAATTTCAATCCCGATTTTTTCGGGATTACGTTTACTAATCCCGGGATTTTTAAGTACCTAAAACTGTCCGGGATTGGATTCCCTATTTGTAATCATTAATGAAAGACTAATGTTTAATCGATGATAATTGTTCTATAAATATAGGTTACACTTTTTCTGGGTAATGTATGTTATTGCCAATCTAAAGGTATGCAAATAGTATTAAATGCATGAATGTATTATTTGCTTCTCTGTGAATTTACAATAGGAGATAATTGAAATATCCAAATTAAAATTCCTTTCATGATTTAAATTGTTTGTTAAAAGATCGTCATGGAAAAAACGACAAAAGATTACCGCAAATACCGCAACGAATTCCATAACATAATTGGATGCATTGACTGATTTTAATTAATTCCAAACTCAGCAACGACACCATTAATGACGGGTTAACGAGAAATTATTGAAAATTCGTTTCGTTATCGATTTCAATTGAAAGTCTATTTTTTGAGCCGTCTTGTTCGTCTGGCCTCACAATGGACATGAATAGAACATGTCCGATGGCAGTTTATATTGTTTCGTCTAACTATCGAAAATTGCTTTAGAGAAATATCATCGTACGTAAAAGGAATTCAGGTCAACTTTTCTTTTTATGCGTACATCATTCCCGTTCAACACGATACGATAGAAAAATAGAGTTGCGTACGCGCAGAGAAGAGACCGTGGATTTGAAAAACAATAAAAAATTGCTTTTCCTAATCGAAAAATCAAATCGATTTGATATTGAAGACTGTCAAATGACCAGCAGACGAAATTGTTTGGGGACTCTCTGATTAAACATAGCATTTCTGATTGTTGGTAGCCATCCTACCCCATATATAATAACATAACACCCATCCTATTAATTTTTGCGCAATGGTCCATGGGGATCCTAGTCTTTGTGATAATTCCGTTATCCGTTATTGTTATCAAAATTTGAAGGTCTTCTCGTTCTCGATTCATCCCTCTCCAAGATGTTTATGTCACTTTGTCTGGACAAAAACTGAGCTCAAACATAAAGTGTTAAAATTTACGAATACTTTCGACTCCCTCTAATATATCTCATACCATGAAATCGCAAGCTCAAAATGGTTACATAGCATTTAATAGAGACGTATGTATTCACGTTTCGAGTCTTGTCAGAGTTCAAACTTCAAAGTTAATAGGCCAGTCGTAAAAATATGTTTACAGCTAGAACGGAAGCGTATTTGTTACGTTCGCACGAGTTGCAATGTCAAGTTCGCAGACGGAACGCTCTCTCCGCGCTCGGAAATGCGATCTCTTCGTATCGATTCGACGTATAGATTTATACGGCTTCGTCTTAGCGTCGTCTTGGTGAGACAAAACGCCAATGAAAGCCATGGTCCATGGGATACCAGTCGAGAAATGCAATCCGACGTCGGAATTAATTAAACCGGAAGCGCTCGGCACGACGGGGTGCGCCAGGCTCGATTCAGTTGCACTGGGTAATTTACTGGAAATGAATTCCAGCTCCTCGACGATTCCAGTTGCATTGTGCAATCAGTAAACGCCGGCGAAATGACCGTTTGACCGTCAATTAAATATTATTCGCGGAGAAATGGCCGCAGGTCTGTAATGAATCGACCGCGGGGTGGTGTTTAGCTCTTGGGAAAAGCAATCTTTAAAAGGTTCTTGTGGTGGCTTTCAAGCGCCAGCCGCGATGCTAATGATGATGATGATTTTTAAACTCGATGAGAAAAAGATTTACGTTTAAAATGATGTCTATAGATGGACCGGTTCAGATGTGAAAAATATCTGAAATCTAGTAGGAAATAACAGGGTGCGCTCTCTAACCCCTTGTGGTCTTATGTCACGACCTCCGTGACGGAAATCGTTTTTTGTCATACAATTGCAGCAAAGTATATTTAACAATAACTTGAGCTAAAATTTTGAAGAAAATTATACTTGTTTTTATTGATTTCTTATAAAATAATTCTAATTTTCTCTTAAGTATTGATTAATATCACTTTATAGCTATGCCAAATCATTCGATATATAGATACAATTTTCCCAACAATGGCTTGGAAAATGAATACTTGAATTGAGTCAATTATGAAATATTACCGTGATTTGAAAAGTGTTTGTTAACCCTATCGGACTGGATATTGTGAGACAGAGACGAGTGTCTTGCGTCTCATCATACATTCTCAATACATACTTTATTTTAGTTTTTTTTTTATAGAAAACAAAAAATCGTATTCTAAAGAATCTTTTAACCTTCATAAAATGTTGGTATAATTAACTGAAATCGCTATCGTAAGTAAGCTATTAACCTTTTAAGGAGTATTATCGAAGGGTCTTCGATATGACCTTCACTATTCAGAAAGAGCACTCTTGTGCATTGAAGCTCCGAGGCGGACAGAGACAGAGAACTTAGCGCAGTTCAGGAGACTGAGACGGAGAGCTTTCTCGCATGCATCTCATGATTGTATAGATCGTTAAGCCCAAATTTATCCACTTATAATGATTTCGATTTCAAGTGTGTTATTTTTTTATGTAAAGAAACGACCGAATATTGTGTGTTATCGAGAGTGTTTGTTTATTTAACTGCTTGCTGTTCTTCGCTGCGTGTTGAATGAGTCTTTGTTCAATTATCATTTCCTTCTAAAGGAGGAGCACTTGAATCGATTTTTTGTGCATTGTTTATGTAAAGAAATGAAGTGGTCTTGTATGCACTATCAATTGTTCATTTACAATTGACTCTGCCTCGAATTGAAGATTGTCTTACGCTGATTAGGAGCTGATAGAAAGTAATCGGTGTAAAGCGATTATGACATCAACGACTTCATCGATTTTAAATTTGCTCACTAACGAAAAGGTTAATCTCTTTCAATAAATTTACTTTAAATTTAATTACTTTCGTTCGTGTTGTCTTAAGAACAGGCGTTTGTTTTGATAATTAAGATACTCGCATCATTCTTATCGTTGATCAATTTTGTTATTCCCCCTTGACTGTTCTGGAGTGGCGTCATTAGCCGAGTATCATCACTCCTTTGCAAAATCTACTCCTTCGGAACTAAACTGGCAGACTTGCACGGTAACCCTGTCCTTTTATTTTCGCAACACATTAATAGGCAAAATTAGCTGAACAACAGAAAGCAGATGCCATGCATGTTGAACATTAAGAAATATTCCGAAGAAATGAAGGAATATTGGGTGCTATCAACAGTGTTAAGGTTCATTTATTGAGCTGACCGAAAAGTAGATTTACATTAGAGCGTTGCTTGTATGTTCTCCGGTTTGAACGAGTTAAAGATAGTCACACACACACACAGTTGTTAAAGTTAGTTATAACATACAAATATTTAATTATATTGCTATTAAATTTGATTCAGATATACAGTAGGAAAATACTAATAATGAGGGTCATCCAGAAAGTAAAAATAAAGTACGACATTTATGTAGGATCGAAAAATGCCTGCTTTTAATTGAAATTCACAGGATATTTCACAAATATATTAAATTATTTTTCAACGTAATCGACGTCGAGATCGAGACATTTTTGTAATTACCAGCTTTTGTATGCCAATGTCATAGACTTCCAACGCCAGCTCTTTTTGGATTGTCTTTTGTATTCTAAGGTGTAGTGAATACGAGTTGCGCAACAGAAAATGCTTCTTATCGTCTTTTTACTTAAATTTTGCGACCAAGAAGCTTCCTATCTGATGGAATAAATGTATTTCTAATGAAGGGAACTATGTAGAAAAACAAAATATTCCATTTGTATTTTTGTACATCACTAATAGATTTGTACAGCAAAATTCCGGGTTATATTTGAATCGCCCTCATATTAAAAATTATCATAGTTATAGTGGTTTAAATTGGTAACACTTGATCTGGTGGATGCTATATTTCTTATTCTGACTTATAAAATGCCATTCGAAATAATTAAGGATATTAAAAGTAGTACTCTTTTCTACCAACATACTCTCTTCAAACACGATATTTAATTTTGCTGGTACTACAAATAACGGAAAAATATTCCAGTACACTGAGCAATGAGGTGTTGAACAATGGACTCATATTTTTATTAATTTCTGACATTGTCTAAAAATATCACTCAAAAATGTCAATTGTGTTTGTGAAAAAATATTACAAAATGTATATCAATGTTTATGAAATTTAACAAAGTTCCAAGACTCAATAATATGCAGTTCATTTTTGATGAAGATATCCGTCTTCGATTGTTAAAATCTCCGTTTTACAGGCCGAAAATGGATAAAATAGAGGCGATTTAGTGAAATCGACCCACAATTTCAAATCTTATGTCCTATGAATATTAACATAAACGGCGCCATCGGATTGATGGCGGTTTCGATCGATCTAATCGTCGAATATTCATGTAAATGATAGAAAAACCTAGCGTCGAAGCGTGCCTTCGACTGGATCTAGATAACACAACCGGAAGGTGGAAAATACATTCTGTTCGAATATTTTGTGCCACTTTGCAAGGTCGTGGATTGACACGGATTAAGCTCATTTGATTAGGTAAAATTTGAATTCGAACGATCGTTTTGCATATGAAATGAATCCTAACGCTGTGGGATTATTTATGTTCGAGCTCGAGATGTGCCGCTAAGATTGGCTTCGGATTGCATTTTAGAGTCTTGTGGCAAAATTATATATCGCTTATGACATGCTCGTTCGCAAGATTAACTAATTTCGCGCGCTAAACATTAAGAAAAACCAGTTCTTTAGAATTTTGGAATGATCTCAGAATAAAGAAATTCTGGCACAGAGGACTTCCGGATGATAGGTCTCATTAAACCATCGTTACCAAAACTTTTTTGAGCCAAGATTTCCATGCTAATATGCATGAATTTGTAGCTATAAGATAGTAAGTATAGTGAGATTTATTATGAAACTCTAATATGATCGTTAAGCTTGAAGAGCTTCACGATCTTTGAAGTATACGTGGATAGCAATATCCATTAAGTCATCATGTTCATCAAGTTTACTAGAATTTGATTTATAGCAGTGAATCCTTGTTCAGCGTCATGCTAATATACAATATAAAGAGCATTTATTTTTGTTCATGGATCAAGAAATTCAAGCGATAATTTGATATCTTTGTACTGTTGCAGATTTGCTTTATTTTAATAGTTTGAAGTCTTGCAAACTTGAGTCACATTTGGATGACCTTTATTATGAAAAAAACACTGAATTATTGTTGACATAAATTTTAGATAAATTAATCGCCAGCAATTGGAGCTGAACATTAACTGAAACTGAACCGGTTCGAAAATATTGATTTATTTCGGTTCATAAGGGAAACTGTAATTTGGTTCCTAATGTCATGTTCCCAAACTCGGGACCCAAGTTTCCAGCCAATAATCGTCAAGTTAATAACTTGTATTTCATTCCCGCTTGGAAGATAAGAAGAAAAAATATATAAATGTCAATCCTAAATTATAGTACTTATGACCCACAATATTTTTTAAAAATATAAAATTTAGAATAAAAATGAAGTTATAAATCTTATTTGTCGCCTACGTGTTAATTTTAATATTCTAGACATTTCCTTAAATTTGAAATTTCTACAAATAGATTTTAAATTTATGACCCCTGCATGGAAATAGAAATGAAAAATAACGTGAACTGATGAGTCTTTAATTATTAAATACTATTGATTATCCGGCATGCATTGCAATTCTACATACAGATGGAATGTTTTGATTCTATTCATTAAAATGCTTTAATATATATTGAAATATGCTAAAAAAAAGTGTATACGATCGACGGTTGTAGTACTTTGTTTACCTTAGCAACCACCAGACCAATATGCGCCAACATAGTCCATACGCTAAACGTCTCGCATAACAAACTGCGTACACAAATAATATTTTTACTATGCCTATGTTATCCCAGTAAGTGTAAACAATAAGTCGACAAAGTATTATCGCAATCAGATGAACGCTATGGTGGCGCATTAAATACGGACAAACAAACATTGATTTTTATATATTAAACTATGCCTATGTTATTCGCGCAATCATTAGTAATAAGTGAATGAAGTTTTATCGCAACTTGATGAACGGTATGGCAGCGCATTAGTTACGAACAAACAGATATTAATTTTTACATATTAGACTAGATATTAATAGGATTAGAAACGTTGTAATAAAACAAAAAAATAATCACTTGTAGCTGAACGAAAACCGTTATTTTCCTGGAATGAAAACCGAAACTAATTCCAATGGCTATGGCCAGTGCCCATAATCTGATTATCTTATTTTGGGATCGTAGTATTATTGATTTTTTGCAATTGTCTTTTAATTGATATGTTACAGAGAAAATTGTAAATCGACCATATTATTTACTCTCCCAAAAATATCTCGATTAAATATTTAACAAAAACACTAGCGAAATACCCGGAATGCATTGTAATGTCACATGCGCTTAGTAATTATTTAAAAAGAAACGCAGTGGTACAGTTACGTGGTTTATTGCTTCAGGCCGCGTGTAGCGTGGGTTGAAGGGCTAGGATCCAAGAGCATGCGCGCGCTCGCATCCTTCCTCTCCCCGTCCCTGCGACCCACGCTTCACTTTATCAAAGCAATGTGCGCTAACATGGTGCATCCGCTTAACGTTTCGCAAAACAAATTGCGTACACAAACAATGCTTGTATTTAAAAGTTTTCACGAAAGCGCGCACAACAATTCCCCAATACGGGACAAACTAACAGACGGACAGACATTCATGTATATACATATATAGATCATTGGTGATTTTCCTTATCAAGATGTTTGAATTTGAAGATAGTTTTGTAGTGTTGACAGTGGATTGAAGCCATACCATAAATAACTGCATTTTTACTGTTATACTTTCTCCTATCTTATCTTTGTAGTGCAAATATGAAGTTCACTGCCATCAGACGTTTCAGTATTATCATTTAACATAAATGCTGCCCCAATGTCATTTTGAACCCATTATTATTCTGGACGACAGCTCATACGCTGTTTCAAGTGTTTCAGCACTATCCGTACCTGATTTCTTCCCTCGGGTTGCCGAGACCTTGTCAAAGTCATTATCTTTTATCGAGCACGTTGTTATAGAAAATTTGCATGCGTTCCTTATTTAGCGAAATTATGCGAGATAATAGTCGAGTGTGCTTTCTCGTAGGTCGTTTTGGAACGACCTTTACGTCGAGAATTTGCAGCAGTGCTGGGCTTCCGCATTCCTGCAAACTTTATATGGCTATCAGTGCGTCCGTCGTTGATGCGCTACAATTCCTCCGATGCAGCTCTTCAGACGAACAATGATGTAAGATGCGGACTTCAATGTGACGGGTCAAATGTCTTTCGAATCCCTCGGACGTGCAATTTGCAAAGATGGCCCCTTGATTATGCACATTTTGATTAAAAGACACCGTGGGACGATTCTTACTTCCGCGGATTTTTGTATGGATGTATTCCTCATTGTCGAATTGCAGATCAAATGTCAATCCATTAAGTCTTTTTGCCGTCGATGAATAATTTTCAGTGCTCACGAAAATCGTTTAGGACGGAAATAATGAAGATTTAGATGGATAACGGTCATCTGCCATCGAAGACCGGACGTCGGAAGCTGATGAATCTCTCTGTTGGATCATAACGCGGAATGACATTCCTCTGCGGACAAGACGATCCATTTTATCTTCATCCGTATCATCATTATTTCACGTTTCTTCGTGACGCAACATTATTATACTCTCGTTTACTGTTCGTCGAATTCGGACCAATTTGCTGTTTTTTTGACCACTTAAGCGCCAGCGACTCAGCGGTGAGTCACTAATAAAAATTATGTGTTATGATCAGCCAATAGTGATTGATGTTTGCAGTCCTTGTTAGTTTCACAAATAAAGATATATCGTATCTTAGCACTCTACGGGTTAAGGTGGCTTCTACAGCCAGAGCCGTAGCAAGGGGGTGGCTAAGCAGGCGCCCAGCACGGACGTAAATGGGCTTCGGGCGCTAAATTTAAAATACCGACCCAGTCCAAATACAACAATATTTTCGAGGGACTAAAATTTTTAAAAAACCCATCCGATCAGTCTTCTTCGGATTAATTCGCTTTGTAATGAGAGTTCGTAATCGTTCGGTAGACATGTTCGGGTATAGCGTCAGATAACGAAGCGTTCATTCATCATGTCAGCGGTTGGAAAAGCGGACCGGTTGGACATACAGACTTTATGGCCACTGCGTTCTCTTTTAGTGGACTTTTTGTGGAATTTTCGTGGATAAATGCGTACTCAAGGCCTTCTACGATCTATACTGTTACGGAAGCACCCTCTCAGGCTAACTTACATAGTGTCAAATGAGGTCGCGAACGAGTTTAGACTTCCTTCATAAAAACTGTATATTTATTTATCTTTATAATTTATGCTGCTATATTAGCAGTACATGTCCATTACATCTATAAAAATATATGGTGGAATATTTATATAACGTCCATGCTCATCTTTTTCGATAGCGATACACCCTTTCTTGGGAGATTTTCCGCGTAAGCATGCCCAAATGACATCTTAAAAACTGTATTTGACAGGTTAACAATTTCAGTAAACGGAAAAGCATCCGTGATATACGGATTATTCGGTATCATAATCTATGGCGCGCTCTTTCCGCTCGTGAATTAATTTAATATCGAAAAAAAGTTGTCAATCAATTCCGGTAACAGGCAGAGATTCTAGCACGTCTTTGCTGCTTCTCCAACTTCTAGTTATCTCCTCTGGTGAGCGTTATTTTTGCACCGGATTCGGCACTAGAAGCGCACAAAAAATGACCAGACTTCACAGTTAAAAGAGACGAATTAAACCATAAAATTTGCGCAAAGGCAGTTGAACTCACGACATTGGGTCAAATGACATCTGTTTCTCGGATGCATGCATTTCTTGGGTTTTTCGAGTCCGTCTCGGTTTACCGTAACGTTTGTGCTACACATTTTAGTTCCGTCTGTCCGAAAATGTTATAATTTCTTCCGTGGGAAGCGTCGTGGCATTAGACGAGGTCGCCACAACGGATCGATCATGATTTTCATTTTTACGTTTGATAATGCAAGAGCCCCATTTTATGAATGCATTCGAGACTGTAGTCTCAGAACTAGTTGCATATTGATGAAGCTCTCTAGGAATTTGATGTGCGATGGGAATTTTCAATTCCATTGTGCAGTTTAATCCGTTGAAACCGCGTTTTGGTTCTCGAAACTGTTGTATTTCAGCTTCTTCGCCGTTGATTGAAGTACGAAAAAAATGATCGTTCGATTAATTCCCTGGCTTTGATGGCATATAAATTTGCCGAAAATGATTAAATAGATTTGATTCGGTGGCTAATTGATTGCTTTGGTCTTTTGTCGAATGTCGTAATTGAATTCAGTTAACCGGAACCGACGATGGTACTCCGGAAGGCGAAGAAAATTGCGAGCCACACTTTTAATTACAGCATGTTGATCTGTAGGCTTTGTCTGGAGACTGCCGTGTGAATTGGACCACAGTCGCGTCTTAATATTTGAGACGAACGATGTTAAACGTATTGTTTGCAAATATCGTTTACTGAAGAAGTTTCTTTGTCGGTCAACGTTTGTCTAACGGTCTTTTTATATAAACCGACTACTCTTCGTTTGAATCAATTCATCGAGCTTTGATTGTCTGGTCTGATCATTTTTTTCAAAAGTATCAAACTCATTGATTGATTGCTGATTTGTAGATATTTTTGTGTTATTTAGCAAAGATGTCTACGCCCAAAAAAGCTACTGTTTGGTGAGCATTTTGGGCAAATGAAATCATTGCCCACAATGTTACTGTAAATGCTGAGCGTTAACAATCAATGTTGAATGACTTTTTATGGCCACAATTGAATCATATTGTCTGATATATATTTCCAGCAAGAGGGTGCTACATATCACACAACTTGAGAAAATATTGCTGATTACCAAGACAAACATATGTTAAGTCTTGAGATCCGACCGATCGTCTTGGGCGCGGAAGGAACCAATATAATGTGTTTTCTATTGTATTGTTGCAACCAGAAGGCGTTGAAAGTATCTTTATTCAAATAGAGATTCTAACAATAAGCAGATGAAGGAAACACGAATAGTTAAGACACATCATGTGAGTATGAAAATATCAGCTTCTATATAGCCAAAAAAGCACTGTAGAAGTTGTTTTTATGATGTCTTCAATACAAAATGGCAACATAAGAAAAAAATCAACGAAAGCTCTTTGTCAAATTCTTCTTTTGTATTATATCATTGCATTATGTTGGTGGTTTGAGGAATATTTTCATGTCAATAGAATCAGAATATTCAGTTGTATAAAGTAACTTAACGGATTTCTGATCTTCGTCCTCAATTATTTTAACTATAAAGAGCTTTGATTACTGCCAACTGTATTCCATGTGCAAGATATTATTATAATTGATAATTGGCATCAATCAATTCTATAATATTATTGAAGCAACATATGCAGCGATCGATTAAAGATTTGCATGATTAATTAAAATTGCATACTACCGATTAAAATTTAAGGCAATGTCTCGTCGTTTATTTATATTTTTAGCATAAAACTTATTTGATTTCAGTGTATGATAATATAAGACCGGTTTAATCTGGATAGCTTCATCTTGAACATGTGATAGATTGTGCATTCATAGTAATTACATAGAAGAACATTACAAAAGAATGTATATGAATAATTTGCAACAATAATGACCATTGCTGAATTGAAGACCATGAATGGTGTTGCTTTATATAGAAAGAAAATATTCAAATGATCCACGGATTCTGACCATCTGATTCGTGACGTCCATGCATATTGGATTTCATTTAAAATTCTGATCGGAATTATTCAAATGAAGCTTTTCAGTCGTTTTCTATCGTATTATTACACGACCGTCGTCTGTGAAAAAAAATAAAAGATCAACCGGAAAATAACAATTTGCCAAGAACATCTTTCGAGCTGAGCCCAAGGCTCTGCAATCTATGCGGTCGGGTTTTACATTACGCACGAACGATGATGGATTATCTGAGCAAATATATAATGTAAATTGTCCATTTAAAGAAAAATAACGCAGAAGTGGACGGAAAACCTCGAGGAAAAAAGATAAAAGTCTTTGCAAACCGCGTAAAAAAGGATTAATGGGTCCTTGTTTGATGGTATAGGGTGCATGAATAAGTTCCTGCCGTTTCAGCATCAGATAACAATTGAACGCCCGAATTGCCGCGAGAGCACTCCCGCTCCACTCTACATTGGTGTCAGAAGTGGGATCTGTACAGATTAACAACGCCATTGCGTGGGGTTGAAATTTCACCTACGCTACATTGCTTGATGAAGATCCATGTCAAGTGCAATCTGAACTTGTAAAAATATTAAGAGTTGATCGAACAACAGTTTCGAACAAGATTATCTAATTTAATTCGTGCATTTGTCGCTGAATCGATGGTTTTTCAGCAGCTTGTATTGAATTCAATAAGATTGCATGTTTTTCAGCGGCCTGCAGATCGCATTATTGTGATAAATGCGAATTGTAATCTTTGAAGCATCAATCGTGTTAACAAAACGGGGACTAATCGACATGGCTAACGATCCATGGCGAATTTTGTCGATTATCGCCGGTGTTAAAGCTTACAGATTTGTTGTCACACCTGATTAGGTTCTTTTAAACAATAAATTATAAGCAAAATCGTGCATTCTTGTTCGACGATCCGCAAAGACTCAAAAAAGTTACGATCGTGCTACTTTTAAGATGGCTTTTTCGTCCCGATGCTCTTTACCTCAAAATTTTGCCCGATAAAAACCTTTCCGGGAACGAAGCTTATTGGAAATACTCGGCCGTATTCAAAGTAGATCTCGATGGATTCGATATGGTCGAATTTCTCATTTGAATATAATCGGCACGTTATGATATTTCACTACTGGCGATGCCAAATGTGTGTCGTTTGAAATTATCGCCACCGGTTATTACTTTCCCAGATGTTGCGGAAGGCCCTTTCCCGTTACGGACCTTTCTTCGACGTCTTAGCACCGATTGAATTATCATTCCTTCCCTTTTTGTTCCGTCGTCATTTGTGCTTTTATCCAATTTATTTAACGCGTAACTGTTTCATATAATGCCCCTCTATTTAATCCGGAACTCGGTAAGTACCAGCCGAAGAAAGTGCACGTCACGCCAAAGACGGGGATCGACGATCGAAGAGACGAACCTCCAAACGAGCTTCGACTTCTCCCGCGACCACAATTTTAATTATCATTTTGAAATCCCCGATGGTGTTCCGATGGTGTTTTCGTCGTAAAAAGGCGATTTTATGGGTCAGCGCAGTTCACGATTCAATAATTCTCTCATTACTTCGATTGCAATATCACGGTCCATGATCGTCGTGAACTTTAGCAGTTCTTGGGAAATCTCTTTTAGTTTATTTCCCGAGTGCAGGATATCGAAAGAACGCAACGATGTTTATTGCGGCGGTAAGATCTTTCAAGTTCAGTGGCGATTTGATATAGTTCAATTACATAATAGGAAATCATTTTACGTCTTATGAGCTCAGAGCGTGATGCTCGGACACGATTCTATACCGGAAAATGAAAAAAAATTATGCACTCCGCTATGGGGAATTTTATATTTATGATTTTCATACACGACAGCGCGAAAATAATCACATGGTACAAAGTTTTACTGTTTTTCGTTGTTAGCAGTCGTCCCTGCATAATAAATAGCTGTAATTGTATGCATTTTTTGAATGCGGGCTATTCTAAATTACTGTGCCGAAAAAACGCCTCGAACTGTTATTCCGTCCATATTCATTCTGCTATGACTGATATTATATATGTAAAATATTTTTTTGAGTAAACAACATTTGATCTATCCAATTGTATCCAAGTCTAATATAAATTCGATTATAAAATGTTAAATTAATGCAGATTTGCAATTATTTCAACATTGATCCAGAATCGTCGAAAGCCTTGGATGCAGGAAGATGTACTCTTCCCGCCGGCTTCTCTACAGTCTCGCAGCTGGAGTCTCTCTTTGCGAATACAATTTTAAAAAATGGCCAATATGAGTGACTTTTCATCACCACCTGATCATTCTTTCCCACCTTATCTATTAAACACATTTGCTAAATATCACCATAATCAAAGACTGTTCGATATGATCTTCATTCAATATGTCATGTAAATATATTTACGCGTATTTATTGTTTAGTTAATTATAATATTTATCCGTGTATCCGTGTAATGCAAGGTTTGAAGTTCATACAGAATTAGGGTATGTACTTTAATTTTTAAATAAACATAATTTTACGAAATTAATTGAAAAAAATACTTTGATAACATTTAATATACCATTTATTCAACATCGCCATCACTTATAATTATATGTGTTGTATTATTTTACGAGATACTTTATTGGTTTCTATCTTCAGAGAACTCTTGAGTATTTCTTGTTATAGCCTTCAAAAATGCGATAATAAGCTATTGTCTGCTTTTAGCGTATAAATCTTTACGCATTTCATTATATGATTCCAAAATCTGTTGTAATTCTCTCTTCAATTTTAAACTTCTTTTCATTTTAGGATAATTTTCTAATTTAATAGCTTTATGTAATTTTTAAGTTTTATGTACACTCTAGCCTTTTTTGTGCGGTAGATACGTTCCGTGGAAAATCGCACAAAAGGAGCTATGACTTACATAGAAAAAGTGAAGATGCGTTCCATGGATTTTTAAAACCGCATAACTTTGAAACAGCTATATAAAATATATCCAAAATCGCACAAAAAAAGTTAAGAAAAAAAACATTAAGATAATTAAAAAATAACATTTTTATAATATTTAAAGGACGTCTTGCATCATTAGTAAAATTTTAAGGATGTCTGACATCTGGCATCTCAATAATTACAAACTATCGTCGCTGTATGATAATTTTCGATTTTCGATGAATCAAAATCGCTCTCTTTTTCGAAAGGTCAATTATTTTGTGTAGATTTTCTCTTTCCAATAATATAATTCACAATTAGTAAAGATTTAAAAAAATCACAAAATGGCGATTGTTTAAAAAAAAATCAGCCAAGTCATTTTTTGGCCTTATTTTGTCAGAGTTTTAATTTTTTTTTCAAATGGTTAAGAAATAAATTTTGACATAAATCTGGTAGAAATAATAGAGAGTTATGTAGAAAAGATTCGTACCCAGTTTGAAGTAGATTACTTAATTAAATCTTGAGATGTGATGTCAACTCCGTAAGGAGTTGGAATTTTGGAAGTTCCTTTGGAGAATGTATTTTTAAAAATCGAAACATTGGAAAAATGCAAAAAAAAACGAAATCAATTTTTTCGAAAATCTAAACCAGAATTAAAGGTGTGGTCATTATCAGTGATAGCAGATGCAATAAAATTTACACTGTCACAAATCATAATTTTTTTCCAAATTTCGGTTAGTGTTGGTGATTTATTTCCTATTTTATCCAAAATATCTCAATACGTATTCTATGAAATTAAAAAAAAATGGCTTTAAAAAAATCGCATAACTTTGAAATCGCACAAAAAGAGGTTTGAGTGTAATTTATTTATATGGCCTTATACTGTTTATAATAATTCGATCTAAGAAGAACATTCCTGATGATTTTCAACCGGATAAGGGTATGATTATTAAACCTTGTTGGAAATTTAATTGAAACGTGACAAAACAATAAAACAGATCGTATATGTAATAAATAATAATATTGTATTAAAAGTATAAGAACAGCATTGAAAATAAAGCATTATGGAACGCTACGCGCAACATGTGCGAGCATACTCATCAAATCGATTTCGAACTATTTGAGGCATTAGTTCAATGGTCTTTTTTATGGAACCTTTGCCGATAAATTTGTCATGTTTTTAGTGTATGTATATACAAAATGGTTTCTCATAAGGGTGGAAGCTTTATTGTCATCGTCTTCTGTTTGATACTGTTTGAATAAAGGACTGTCTGATCGCCTGGCTTCCGTTCATTTCCATCCCGATCGTTTATAGTCCATTGTGCCTTGCATTTTAGATTTGTGTCCAACCATCCAGATACCGGTTGTTGCACTCCCTGCGGTACAAATCCGTGATGGTCTCCGTTCATCTTTCATCCGTTCAATACTTGGAAGATCCTAACGAGCCCTCGAAGGCGACGGAGCGATCTGGATGACGCCGTTTCAATTATGTTAAGTGCATCCGCGTCACGGAGTGCGCTCTCAATTTTCACAAGTTCACACGGCAGAACGCTGCGGTAGCACTAATGATGCAAAACCGCATTTGTCTTCTACACCATCTCATTACCGACTCAGAGATGAGCTCCTCATCCTAGATATCGTAAATATGCGAAAAAATATCATAGCCCGAGAGAGATGCACCGCCGCAACTATTCAAATGAGTCGACCTCTCTCAATCATTGTGTGCATTCGCTCCGATGCAGCAATTATCTCCACTGAGAAACTCTCCATCCATCCAGCTTACAGTTATCTACTCGGTTCATGTTTAAGCATACATAATTATCAAGGAACCCCATCGGAAAGTGAATTTACAATGGAAATTGGGCATCGACGACTTATTAAGACGTGGCATTGATTGCTTCCTACATCCAATTCGGCTGGATCATAATAAAGGTCGTCCAAAAGTGCCGCCTAGATGTTCATCATATTTTGATTTTGATCACCTCAGATATGACAATTTTGCTTATTGACGATTCCAAACATTGTAAAATAAAAACAACGGATCTCTTTTATACATTGCAGACAACTAGGCGTCGCATTTGGATAATCCTATGTAAATCACCGGAAAATAAGATCCCATTTATCGGAAGATACTACCTATTGTTTATCTTCTATTGTTGATCGATGGATTTATTAAATCGAAATCGGATATGAAGATCGCCCGAAAAATTAGAACGCCGCTCTCCTACGCGGGTTCAAAACGGTCACGATTCTTTGTAAATTTGATCGATTTTTATTCGCATATTGATATAATATGATCGATAATCACTGCGATTTGTAGATCATTTCAAATTTTATTCATACTCAAGAAACACTATAATTAATTTTGGATCAAAATCTGTCTTTAAAATTGGAAAAGTTGTCATTATTTATGTTCATTGGATAATCAGCCAAATCCTGCTGGGCTTCGAACCAGAACAATTTAAAGGGTTTAGACAACTTCCAAGAATTCCATTGAATAGACTCTTTCAGAACTCATTTTGATAGACTTAAGCCTCGTTTTCTATCGTAAAATGTCGAAGAAAATATTCCAAACCTGCAATGAGCAGCTCCACATCTTCTTATATATGAGAATGAATCTCTGTTTGTTCGTATGTAATGCGCTGCCATACTGTTCATTAGATTGCGATAAAACTTCGTCCACTTATTGCTAAAGATTGTGCGAGTAACATAGGCATAGTCTTCTAATATGTAAAAATCAATGTTTGTTTGTCCGTATTTATATAAAATATAACCATTCGAAACTCTGGCCAAATTAATTAAAAATGTATACAAACAACTTTCATTTTGCTTTTAAATTAATTTAAGCCACATTCAATTTATTTATAAGGCTGTAGAATATATGCAATGAGATGATCTAACAAGTGCAATTCGATGCGCCAAGAATACAGTCTTGCGCAGCAAGTCTTCGGCGTTGATGTCATAAATTTGGAAATACCAATCAATCTTCACGGTTCTAACTGACATTTTCCACGAAAAAAAGAGGAAATGGGTTTCCATTACGATTCAAAGATGTGAACGCGTTCATAATGACGATACGTGTGAATGAGATGGCGCCCGTTACGGTATCACGGTGCATGCTCTTAATAAGGGATACTTATGAATTGGATCTGCCCGGGACGAGCAACATAAGATATTGGGTCGATGCTCCTTTTTTCCATCGTTTCGAAATAAGTCAAACTTCCCAAAGACTGTCGGTTTCATCCAATTGTAAATTGTATACAAAATGCTTCGATCGGAGGCAGCGTGAGATGCGGCGCGTTAACACATAAGCAGCAGGTGGTATATAGGTTCGGATCTTGCGCAAGTCTCCAAACATCGACTGATTACCGACGCACACAGCCTTCCTGATCTTATATTGCCATTAGAGTCGTATATCAACGAAGAAACGATCAAGCGTTGGAGATATTTTCAAATATAGCTAGTGATTGGGTTGGAAATCAAATTGGTTTCATAGCGTTTGAAATTTTATTATGTTTAACATATCTAATCTATTTGAATAATGGGCTAAATTTCATTCGTTGAAATTCAACAATTTGATTTATTTCCGTGTAATTTGTCATTGGAAACGAATTGAATCAAGAAAGTGAATAACCAATTTTAAAAACTGATGGAATGTTTACGTTGCTAACTAAGAACGAAGTGTTAAAAATACTAATAATGGTCATCCGGTACGTTCGACACGTTTATCAATGAGTGTAAATATATTTAAGCGATAATTGAACACTGCTTTTAGATATTTGTTTGTATTTGTTTATCGGCACAGCGATATTTTTCTCTCATCTTTCGGTAGCAATGTGTCAAATTAACGGTGAGTAAATTCATTGGCGACATCTATCCCGATTTTTACGCATGCACCATTTCTCATCCTGTGATGACCTTGGCTGCGAGAAGATGTCCTTCCCGCAGGATAATAATTGACCCATCTCTCCCTGCAAATAATTTTTTTCCGTCAATACCCAATTACTTCCATCCTATTGTTTGACTTCGATATGACTTTGACTTAAATGTCTGATGACTATCGTCATCAGATATTTAAATGCTAGTTCGAGTTGATGACTGCGTGAGCCCCCATTTTCATATAACACCATCAATGGGACTGATAAAATTCCTTTCTGCTTAGACACGGACTAAAACTTGCAAAATTCCCGATTTCCCGACAACTTATTTTTTTCCGTCGCTGCAGATGAATACTTATATACTATAATGCTTTGATGTGATTCGTAATTATATTAAGGAGGAATACAAAAATTCTGAACCCCGCATCTATTATATTTCATACCGATATTCCCATTATTAGAGTCGAGGTGTAGTAAATACAACACCGGTAGGGAAAGGTTAATATAACAATTTGAATAACAAATATTTAATGTTTATATGTGTACATAGGCTAGACAGTTACTGTCCTTAGGCGTCCCCAATTAGTAGTTACGCCACTGTTTCCAAGCGTCCAGATTTCCGCGAGAATGTCTCGAGATTGTCGCGCTATGGATTGCTTTTCACAATATTTGGGAATATTTAGATGTGTAGGGTCTCGAGTTCGATCGCACATATGCGCTACTACGCACCAACGGGCTAATGACCATATGATCAACGAAGAAATATTTGCTAAAATGATTTTAATCGATTAGCCGACGTAGATGGATCGATCTTTCTAATGAATGCATTTAAAAGATCAACGTTTAATGGCCATTGCAGGAACTTGTGCTTATAAATTCATGTTTATTCTAACAGGACGATTCTTGAATGGAGGATATGATATCTTGATGTATGTAATAACGGGAATATTTACTTAATAATAGCAAGCGATGCTGATAGCAAAACATGGACGTAGATGGATTCTGTCGTTTCGTTTACCATGTCTTTGACAATTTCCTTCGTGGGAGTATCTCACCACCACAATTTTCCCACCGCAAGCTCCAAAGTCATGAGCCCAGATCATCTGTTGAATTTTTATAACAGTTTTGATTAATTTATTGCCGTACTGTAGTCGAATTTATTCTCATGATAAATTACGAGCGAACAAACGAAGCTTTCATGCCGGATTTCATCGTGTACATTTTCGCGATGCTGAAATATCGCCCGTCCCACCCACAAATTATCTCATAAAGTTAATGCACAATGATTCATATTTTCTCATGTATGTACATTGTTTTTGTGCATAGCGGTACATTTGTATTAATTCGATTACAAGAAATGAAATATAGTTTGGAAAACAGCGCATCGCTTGAATTATCACAGTATGGATGTCTTAATTTCTGTGATTGGGATGTAAGTGCTTTGCGGCGCAAATCAACCCGGTAAAACTGTACATAATCGCAGCAAATTATGTTAGCATCCAAAGGAGGCAAATCATTTTTAATTTCGTTACTTTCATTCATCTCATATTTTTGCCTGTATGCAAAACACCATTGAAGCATAGCGTGATATCCAAATGTGACGCCTAGATGTTTTATTTTTTAGAATAATGTGATATGTAGCGTTCAATGATTCTATTAGCTCAAAATGCACACCAAACATTAACTTTTTTTTTAGATGTAGACATCTTTCCTGAATAATAAAACATCAGATACAATTATTTTGTTTGAACAGATCTCTCGTTAATTGTTCAATAATAATGTAAACGCGTTGTTGCAATGTATCCATGGTTGAATCTTCTACTAAAGCAAAATGTTGAATGTATTTGTGTCTAATAGCTTTTTACTCCCGCACCGTGTGTACTATGTAGATTCTATTAAATTTCGATCATTATGTTTCGTTTTTGCAATCGAAAGCTTTTTAATGAATAGTTTAAATGTCCATTGAGGAACGTTGAATGCAGACGTTCTTCGTCACGTTTGTTCGATGCGGTCATCGCAGTCTCTGAAACAGTATTGAAGTGTCCGTCGTTTTCACTTTAGAGCGCTTTATATTGGCACGAAGAGCAAACATCGTACAGCATCGATGGAAGATTCGTTCTTTGAGGAGACCATTATTGCTTTTCATAGTCGAGCTTCGGATGAAAAAAGAGAATAAAATGCGCTCGAAGAGTCGATGAACCCCTCATTGGCTCTTCAGTACATCCGACCGGTGCTTTTGTGCGTCCATTGCCATACTCGGCTTTCTGCATTTCACAGAAAACTCTCGATGGCATCTTGAACTCCAAGATGGAAAAAAGCTTCGATTTTGAGCGCAAATAATCTCAAATTATGATTCGGCTGTATACTAACGGATTTGTTTGATTTGGACGTTGCTTTGATATTGTAAGCGAACAAAACGGCAGTCTACAGCGACGATGCTGTTGCCGACATTTACAATAATTTTTGAGACCTGTAAACAAATGTCTTATACTTACAAGACTGCAACTATGTTGTAGCTGCTTATAATAAATATTATAATTTGAATTTTGCAATACTTAAATAAAATTTTATCGCTACTATTTGAGCCGCGTTTATTCAAACCCTAGCCATCTTATATCGAAAATATACGACGCTTATTTAACAATACTTAATGTAAACTACTTGTGGAAGAAAAAGCAGCTTTGTAGAATTTAATTTAAAGCTGGTATGTACAATTATTCATTTGTAGATAATTGTTATTAATGTCCACAACTTTAAAAGCTTGCTAGACTGTAAATTTTTGATTTACACTGTTCAAACACTGAAACAAAATATAGCTTTGTAGAAATAGATGCCCAATGCGTGTAATTGTATTATTAAGATTCTTCTCCTTCAATTAGATTTTTTATATTGCGAATGTTTAATTAAAGCCGATTCATCGTATATGGACGTCGAAAATTAAAATATCTAAATAAAGCAACCCGATGATTGCCGTGTTTGACTACAATCCATGGGACCGAAAACTTAAATTAAAAAGAGCTAATGCCGAATTCCATATTTGGGCATAAGAATTTGCATTTAATTTTTATTCCGTCCGTTATATTGTAATTTGAAATTCCGAAAAAGATGTCTTGGCTTTTTCCTCCAGCGCTAATTACCATTGATAGATGGGCAATTACCTACTAAATCGTCTGCATTATAATATGAAAACAATGCGGTTTTTATGGCGCAAACATTGCCTTGATTATGATCTGCATTTTTGCGACCGATAGCCAAAATTGAAAAGTATCACATCCGAAATTTTCTCATGATTTAATAATTCCGTTATATAATATGAAATTCAATGTGCTACCATTTTGTTAATTAGCAATTATATCATAAGTTCTCAAGGCCATCTTCTCACGATCATTATTTGCATATTTATTGCATTATTTTGATAGCTGAACAGCATTCTTTATTAAATGCATTTAGCGTGCTTCGAATGCATCATTTTTGATTTGTTTAACGTCTTAACACTAGGTTTACCGCATAAGGGATACATTCTTCCCCAAAACTCCTACAAAAAGTCCTAAATATCCTAAAATTAGTAGTCACAAGGTTCCCATGCCCAACCTGTCCGAATTTCAGACCACTGACACATCAAAAGAGCGCCTCGCGATCGGACTCCATGCCTGAATATATCCACAGAACATGGACAATTCCGGTTTGAAGCCTTGATCACTATATGGAAGACTTTATTCATATAGTTTATATCTTACATTGTGTATGAACTGTGTATATTTTATTGCCCGTAAATTTGATGGGTTTTGCTAGAATTAGATACTTATAAAAATCGGTAAATCTAGTGTTAAAATTGCGCATCTTTGCAGAGGCGTTTCGTAAGATAAACGCATATCTACCGAGGACGATTGCGTATTCGCATAACGGTTTTGTAATATTATACGCGATGATATTACGGTTCTTATAATTAAATCTGTGGTCATTCTTATGGCATCCATAAATTGATTCATGGATTTAATATATGCGATAGACAATTGCATTACGTGCAATTGCATTATTTTGTAAAGCCTCACTATTGATACGTGCTCGTTGACCGCGACTTAAAAGTGAAGATGCCTCTCAGAACGTCCGTCCCGATGGAAGATGAGGTGGAATATTTTTTGACATTTGCTTGCATGTTGCGTCGTTAAGTCTACGTCGCTTTATTGACGTTACTCGTTGAGATCCATCGTCAATTATCTATAAATGCGGTTCTCATGATGGTTACTTTTAGTGCAAGAATATTTAAGTATCGATAATGACGAGGACGTACTTGCTTCTATTTCGTCATTAAACCTTTCTTTGGAAGATATATATATTAAATACGAAGATTTATGAAAATTGCTTTGATAATACCATCATATAATTACGACTTTAAGCTCCTTTGAAGACCTTCCTCGCAATACATTTAATGTTAACATAGTTACTTCAATAAATATATAATTTTTCTGTATATTATGTATATGAATACCAAAAACAACCCCTAAATCAGTTCTCACTACGAAAAAGGTTATATTTTTTGTTTAGTAAGATATTCATGATATATTTTTTGACTGAAAAATATACTGAAATATATAAAGTGTGCCTTTAACATATCAACGCGCGACCTCACACCGCTAAAAAATAATTGCATATTCAGTTAAAATAGAAAAAAATCGGACGCCTCTCATCATAGCCTGAAGGGCCTTGACGAGAAGAACGGGGCGTATGCCTTTCAGTAGCGATAGGGCTCTGCAGCCTCGAGACGAACTCGCAGTATACGCGACGGAAATCCATATTTTACGTCCGCAAAGGGGCGATTCTTTATCTCCGATCGCTCATTCGATCACATCGAAAAGGAGGAATCCTCAAAAAGAGTGAGAAACAATTAAAACATTATGAACTTTTAATGCACAAATTTATTTACCATTGGTGATACGGCGACGATCACGAGGCAGAGGCTTCCAGATAATGTGAATGTAACGCGAAATTAACACATGGCGGAGAATTAACAGTTTGCACCCCAACGATTAACATGACCAGTCCGCAAAGCTCCCCAGAAATAATAGAAAGTCTGTGCGTCCTGCAACCCTTAGGATCGGGTTCAAAGCTCGAACATCATTAAAAGCTTTATATATGAATGAATTAATGTGTTCCCACGGATGCGTGACCGATATAAAAATCATTAATCACGCGTTTAATTTATTATGAATTGCATAATAATGTATATTATAGTTTTGTCGAACGTTTTGTGTTATATAATGCCGTGTGTTATAAACGATGCACGCAAAGGGTTGTGCAAGTGTATAGGATGGACGGCAACTTGTCTCGGGAGTACGTGCATTGTAATAATTTATCCTTGGCTTTTTGTTTCCATTATCCTCGATCTCTCGGAGGCTGTTCTCGATCGTTTTGTTGTTTGGTCATTTCCTTGATATTTTCATACGGTAGGTGAAAAGCTTCGGAGAGACGTCCGCCTTTGTTGCCTTTTTGTGATTTCGCTCGTACGTGTACGGTCGAAGCTTCGGGTTGAACGTCCACACTTCGTCTCGATGTCACGATCTTCCCGCGGGAGTAACTCCTCGGATTCTTTTTTGTGTCTATTGTGTCCACCTTATCCACGCTCATCTCATGTATCGCCGGAGCTTTCCGCGGAAACGCGACTCACGATCTCTTCGCCTCGATGCCGCTGACGAATCGGATTAACGACGTTTCGTAATTGATTTGGCACAGGCAATATCGGAGTCTCTGCGATTGTCGGCTCTGACAAAGCTCGTAGTGAAATTTTCATTTCATCCGATCCGATTCGTGCCGAGTCATTTATGAGGCGATCATTGAGATGTCACCGCGAGTGAATCGCTTGTTAGGTGCGTAGAAATGAAAAGTGGATTTGGAGCTACTAATTATTCACGAAGTCTGTTGGTAATTGGACATCAGCAGCACATGGCGTATCGCGTGACTCGAATAATCGCCCGAGACTTGTGAATATGCTATTTCGTGGCTGGATCGAGCTTTATGGATCGATTGGAGCTTATCTCGCGTTTACGCCGAATAAACTGTTAAGGACTGTCGGTAACCGGTTACGACGTGAACTACCGTAATGCAGACTTGACCGTGAATAATTCATTTTCGATGTGAAACATGCAAACGGCGTGTAAATCGTGTACAACCTTGATTGTTTGCAGATCAAAACGCCGGAAAAAGTTCATCCAAAGTCAACTGAGAGTGGTGATTTTCCCTCGGATACGCCGACCATTGTATCCCAACTGTCTAATTTCGTCTCGATTTTTTTCATCGCCGTCTACGGATAATTTTGCAGACCGTTTTTCGCGTTTTTAATTATTTTCCGTCACGTCCGACGTTTATGGCCTTAAGTAACCTTCGTTCGTGATCTCTCCATTTGCATATCTGCTTTTGCTTCCGGATTGTATATTTAAGCTCTACGTGAATCGTTTTAATAAAGTTAACGCGCGGCTACTGCAAAGCGATCTTCCGTTTGTAATTAAAACTGTTTTCCGACATCGACTGCTTTTTATTCATTAATACATATTGAATCACTTTAAACTTAAGAAATAAAACTTCCCAGCTGCTGTGTTGCCTTTCGCATAATCCGCGCATATCGAAGATGTGCCTTCATAGGGAATCACTACATAAATATACATAAAACAATGAATATGTGATAACATTAGCCTTTTGATGAGTGTGCACGTACATGTTGCGTGCGCATTCGAGTGATCAAGAGAGAGTACGCCCACACATATTGCGTGTGTGCTTCTCTTTCTAATGCAATATTATTGTTTATTCAAATTATCCGGGTTGAAGACCATCAGGTATAGTCTTCTTCGAGTCTCCGAACGAGTACCAAAAATGATCCTATTTGAGACATATAAAATTGATGTTTCGGGTTCAGGCATAAAAATCATTGCTAAAAATAAATATCATGTCGAAATCATTGAAATTCTTAGAAGAAGAAAAAATGAAAAAAATGCGTTTTTAAGTGATCTCAAATCTGCATATTGAATGTTTATATTAATTATATTTTAAATGTTTTAGCATTAGAATTTGCCATTCATATCTCGCATTCAAATCAACACGAAATGTGATTGGCGATCATAAAAATACACGGCGATTACGCGCGGAAATTTTACACTCAAAAAAATCAATTTAATTTATATTGATCGTCCATTTAAAATTTAAGAGTTCATTAAGGAAGTTCTCTGCTATGAAATTAATTAAATTTGCACGTTCTGACAAAATGCACTACAAATCTGCTGATCAATTGGGGGAAGCGTAACTAAATCATATATAGAGACTTAATCACGCGAAAGATCGATGTTACATTTGATTCGCTTAATTATAACATATCCATGCCATCCGGAATTATTAATATTGCCGTTCATTCGATCATCTTGGACTAGATTTATCCTAATTTCCTGGCATAGAGACGGCTAATTAAATCGTGTGAAACCACATTAAGAGTGCCTGTTTTGCAAGATTAATTATTGTATCATGTGGTTATTAATATTGACGTAATTTGAATAAATAATATCGTTTTAACATTGAAAATAAAAACCCACAACTTATGCGAGCATACTCATCAATGGGTCAATCTCATATATTATTGGACATTCAAAATTTATAATACAGTTTTAAAATATCAGCCCACATGAGTATATACAATATTTTTTCGATGATAAATCATACTGCGTCCAAACGCTTAGTTTTGACACCATTTTCAAATTATGTAGGTGTCTCACAACATTTGATTAGTAAATATTCTACTTTTTTGTATTTTTTTCATTGAGGTCATTCGAAGATCTGTGTTGATTTTTGACCGAAGATGATTATCAACAACATCGAAGAACATCCACAGCGTTGTTCGTCTTCTATCCGTATCCAATATTGGATCAAAAATAACAAGTTTGAATTTTAGCACATATTGAAAAGAAACTGAAGACATCGCCATACATAGCATTTACGATTAGATATCTGACTTTTTAGTCGACCCATTATTTGGGATGTATATTGAATTCATTCGACAGTCTTTCAAAAATGATCTCAAACAACGAGATAAGTTCGTTTGATTTATAAGTTTGGTGAAAACTTAGATGCATTTAATATTTCGTCTGCAAATTGTAGAATCAGAAATATCAACTAATTGGTTAACTATGACAATAATGATTAAATTTGTCTTGATGGCTATTTAATCGCATATAATAAAAGATGGATTTTATGGATAAATGCTGAATATATGAGATTCTTGTGTATTTTTTTTTCTCTTATGGTGATATGTTAACTTATAAAAGAGGAATAAAAATGAAAAAATCAACTCATAAAGGGTTAAAAGGGACGTATTTGGATAGTAAATTAAATTGCATTAGATTTACGGTTTAGAACCAGTTACAATCCAACAGCGAAATGGGCTATATAAAGGCGATCTAATTGTTTATGCCGTAATATTTATGCGTTTTCTAACCGGAAAGTTTAGTTCGACTCTCGATACGTTTATTTAAGCGCGACCCGCAGCTGATGGGTTGGTCTCCCGCGGACGTTCGGGTCACCAATCTTCAGGCCGCTATTTCATACCAGAACTGCTAAAATATCACTCGACATTCCATTTTCGCATCTCCTCGTTCTCATTAACGCTCGATCTTGCGGTCGCGATTAGATGCAATTGCGTATCACGTTCGATGGCTTCTCGGTCTGATTCGAATGCAATTTGCTTACCACCGCTCTTACTGTTATCGAAGCGCGCTCTTCGGTTATTCTCGCCTGCAGTTGCGTAAAAATAAACGTAGTGTTTCTTCGGATGACGGAGATCAGCTTCTGACCCGGTTCTCGGCGTAGCGCAGAAGCGCCTGCACTCTCGAGACGTTTTCACTCCCCGATACTTGGGTGACATCGCTCTTTCCGTGTTGGATAATGCGATAAACAATCAAGAACGCAAAAAAGAATTACACGCATAACATTCTATAATAGAAAATCGCCCAGTTGCGCGTGGAAAAAGTAACATCGGTTTCAACAGGTTTTACCGCGCGTTGAAATCTCCGCGAATCGCTCCCGTAAACGATGCGTACAAAAACATCTCTCGCGTATAAATCGCTTTCAGATTAATCGAAAGACGTCGAATTAATTGCAGCTTTTAAAATGACTACACAATAAGGCCATTCCAAAATGTTTATTTAATCAATTTATCACACTTGGATAGATGATATAGCACAATTAATTCATTCGCGACAGGAGACTCAGGCAGAGAGTCTTTTGGCTCTATGGATCTCAGATTATGGCACAAACGATTTTTTTAAAAATTTTATGAAGAGATGTTACTAAAAAGATTTAATCCTTTGATTAGTGAGTTAATTTTAAATTAAGTTAAACATAGATGCTATATTGGCATATCTATCGCCTGCACAAATTCAATTTTATCTCAGGACCGCGCAGCGTAAATCAAGCTTGTATATCGATAAATAAACCTTAACACTGTTGATATTTTTGGGCCTATTATTGTACATATTTGAAATAGAATCACTTTTGATACCAGGTTGAGTTTTAAGTATATAATTGATTTATATGACTTTCTACTGTTTATAATAATTCGATCTAAGAAGAACATATCTGATGCTTTTCAACTGGATAAAGGTTTGATCATAACACTTAAATATTGTATTGAAAATTAAACGCTATGGATCGCTATATTTGAGAATAATTAGACGTGTAGGGGTACCTTTACAGCAACAACCTTGCCATTAGGGATTCCAATCCGGATATTCGATATCCGGATATATTCGACAGGGTTAAGGCTATTCCATATTCGGATATTTGGGAAAATATCCGAATAGTATTCGTAATAATTTTTGCCCGGTTGACACACGTCTGGAATAACGATTTTCGCAATTTATGAACGTAAAATTGGAATTGAACCATCGCTAAAACACATAATAGTTATTGTTTTGCATCAATGACATTGATTGTTGACAGTAGATTTATCTGCCTCATTTCTATTCTCAGAGATGTTTGAGAGTTTTTGACCCGCTTAAGGTTGTTTTCGTTTTGATGAGTTTCGTCAATGTGAGATAAGATTTGAAGTGTCCACGAAATCGGTATACATAGACTTACCTGGCGCAATAAGCAAGTATTATCTGCTGATGCATGACGGGATTTGACGGCTGTGTACGTCAAAGTGTTAATATAATATTTTACTAAATCGACGAAAGATCACATGAATACTGGGGTATTCACTACCTGAGTGAAACCATTACTTAGGGATATTGTTTTTTTGCCTTCCCCGAGCTTTGGTGCTATGAATATCTTATATGGTGTGGAAATAACACCTCATTCTCTTTCAATTTCAAAATTGCATCATGAAATGCAAAATTTAATGTTGTTTTTCACGAAAACGAAGAAATATGACAGTACAAATAACCTGAAAAAAAGATTTCAAATATTTAGATCAATATAGAAGGACAGAAAAGTTGGACGTGTTGTTTAATACACTTCTAACAATAAAACCAACGTAAACAGCTACTGAACGAGCATTTTCAAAGGCAGGACAAACTAAAACTAAATTAAGAACAAACAACAAACATTTAATGCTCTGTTATATTTAAAATATGAATTTTCAAGTTTCAATAAATGATAAAAATACACTCGTTTTCAATGGTAATGTTTGTTATTTTCATACTTTAAAAACTATTCGGATATCCGAATATATCCGAATAGTGACCAATTTTGCTATTCGATATTCGAATAGCTGATAATGACGAATAATTGTAATCCCTACTTGCCATCTATGTACGAGTGTATGATGAGACGCAAGACACCCGTCTCTGTCTCCGATTCACTAATCTCTGCACTCTGCGAAAAGCTATTTTTATTCGAAATTAAAAAGCTAAATATTTTCTGTTAATATATGAGCTTGTGATTGAACAAGGGATTTTTAATAAAAATGATATTTGAATGAAAAATTTTGCATTCACCGGAATTCCCAAAGGTTATGTCTCCTAGAGTTTTATTTCGACTGATTTGAAACTTGGGAAAATACTCTTGATATGTAATTAAATAAAAAAATCTATAGATTATTTCTGTTCTATGGATCATTCGTTTTATGCGAAGAATTCCATGCGTAATTTAATGTATTAAATTTGATATTAATTCGATTGATCTTAATCGCTGTTTGAACATCTTTACACCATCGGCGTTAAACGCTCGCATCCGGATTCGAACCTGCGGCAGTGCATTCGTTAAGCCACCGCGCTGCGCCTGAATTATCAACCGGATCTATTAGCAGACAGCCGCAATTTTTATTATAATTCATACATTTAACGGAGAGCCGATAATTGCAAGCTTTGAAACCGAGCGGGCGTAACGTTTTGTGTGTGTGCGATTTCGACGTTTCGAATTTGTTATTCGTCCATTATGGACTTAGTTACGGCCGATGTTTTCATGTTTTCATGAAAAAACGCTTCAATTCCGATTCATTCGGAAGACGATCACCGTAACATGTGTGTTAACCGATTGCACTTAATTTGGGGGAAAGCAGATTTGAGAAGAGCGCCTTTACGGAACGCAAGGCACTCGATTAATTTGGCTGATATGAGGCTTATCTGCGATCGCGTTTTGGATATTAAAAAGGGTACAATATTTCGTATGTGTTCCTCGTCTTTGTTTATTTCACACGTTTCTTGTTTATCTTTGACCTGCACTTGCGATGTTTGTGTTTGAACTTGACACAGAATTGTGACAATTCGTACGGCCTACGCTTTTGTACAGCGCTGTCCTTTTTTGTTGAGTCTGTTCGTTTTACCTATTTTAGGAAGTCGATGACATTGGCGATTGAAGACTGAAAAAATGACACGAAGATGCTTGACTGACAGAATCCATGCCACGATCGTCAAAGTAAAAGTGACCTCTCTACTCTCGCCTTATTGTGCACAAATTTCACGTTCTATAAATGCACTGTATATGGGGCTTTATTATGGTTTTATCGCTTTTGAAGCATTGATGAAAAATTCTAGCAATTTATAATGCATGCAGAGATAATTTACCGTAAAATAAATACATATTTGCCCTTGATTAAAACTAATAGTTGTGATTAAGGATTCTGATTTCACGATGGTTTTCATTTTTAGAGAAATGATAATTTCGATTTAATTTCTCAAATTTCTCGAGAACTCTTGATATATGTAACACAGTAAATGATTGCATAAAAAATGCCATCTAAAGTAGAATTCGATATCCTAGTTCTCTTTTTGTTATATTTCCTGTTAAATATCTCTTTTAGCTTAAAACTACAAACAACTTGCCGACAAACGATCTATTCAACAAAAGTCATATTCTAAATAATCTTTCAACTGTGATACCATTGAAGTTCTACCAAACAGACAAAATATTTTTTTTCTGTAAGGCCGGGCTTAGGGGTTAATTTGATTATCTGACCCTTCAATAGTCATTAGTTTTAGCGTTCATTATTAGAGTAAAAAACCCATTTCCCATCTCCAGTTATTAAGTTGCCTAAAAACAGCATTTAGAATTATTAGAGGTTTTCCGCATGCATTAATACCTAGGATCCTAGGTTCTCTTCGCTTAGTTCGTGCGGCACCCATCTTCCTTATCTCCATACCTTTCCGATTTTTTCCAGATTTATTTGAACACTCCATCATGAGTATCCGAGATTGGCCGATTTTTTTCAATAGTTGCTGTTGAATTACTTTCATTTTCAACAGTCAATGTGGCGGCATCCACCTTAAGCAGTCTTCCACTTCCAGAAACATTTTTTAAATCAAAATTTCCGGATCAAAATTTCTGGAACCAATTTTGACATTTGCGAACACTTAAAAAATCGCCCAGTACATTGCAAATATTTTTAGTGGCGCGCGTTGCAGTCTCTTTTTTTAGAAAATAATTAAATTTCGAATCAATTCTTCACTTTGCGAAAATTGATCCATTGTAAATTGGGTTGTTAAATTTGAATTTTAAAAATGACAATTTACTAAGTGCACAAAAGACTATATGAAAGTGTAGCAGCCTAAGTGCAACTAATCCCCAAAAACTATCAAGCAATAAAACGAAAACCATTTTGGGTCCTATTTATATATAGAGATCTTTCGACTTTCTGAGAAAGCGTGTAAATTTTTATGACGAATAAGCTCAGGATGTATATTTTATTTCTTAAGCAAGGATAAAACGAGTTTTAAGACGAGAAAAATTTATGAACATTTTATGTCATATCTAAAACCTTCTAATAAAACCTTTCAAACATAATGCATTTTGGCAGAAACCCACCCATATGCAGTGCAGCGTTTTAAAAGTGGAAATATTTGTATCGAAAATATTCGTACAAATTTTATTTTATACAATAAAAAAATATTTCTAAAATTTCTCGCGAAATCGGAAAAATTCTCGAGAAAAAATTCTAATTGTCATATTTAAATCCGGAAATTTCGAATACAAATTGAGCATTTTTGTTGAATTATTAATTCTTAACGTATGAATCATATAAAAAATATTAATAAATATGTATATACATTTTGATCGATATTAAGACTCGCTTTCATACTTTGTAGGCGACGGACGCATTGCTCGGGCGTTAGAAAGCTCCGAATCGATTAAAGCTCCGCGGTGGAACCGACTCAGCTATTTTCGCTTAAATATTATGACTTTCTGCAACAGATATCGGAATTTTCTATATCGCCTTTCATAAGCCATTAGTTCGGCGGGCACACCACTTATTTTATGGCGTGTGAAATAATTACTTTATTGACCAAATTCGGCATGAAATAATTTCGCCCAAAACGCTCACCGACTCTGCAAAGCACATCCGTGCCATTGTGCGGTCGCATTAACGAGCTGCAAAAAAATATTATTGTCAGCGAAACCCATATGCTCCGATATTGTAAAAATGAAGAAAAAAAATCGCGCCGTAAAATGAAGTGAAACCTGCATGACTTTGAAATAACAACAAACATATGGAATGATTTCGCTTTCACTGACTTTTTAATAGTTTTACCATCACTTTCCATCGTTTATGATTTTTTATGCCGTATCGGCGCATTGCTGTTGGATTTTTCGTATTCGTCGCACTTCGTGCTTTTGCGCTTAAAGCTTCTCATTTCGATGCGAGCTAATGAAATAATCGACAGCGATGATTGTCTGTTTAAATTTCAATTAGGTGATTCTTTAAATTTGTATTATATTAATATGAAAGCATTGCAATTGTGATTGGTGTAGTGTTATAGTTTTAGGTTGACTGAAAGCTCTTTTTGATTATTATTTGTTGGCATTGATTGTCGTTCAGATTGAATATATGCAATATTTATAATTAAAATTGATATTGTAAAACTTACCTCTTTCTTGGTCTGCTCGTTGAGTTTGACATTGTTGGTTTGGGTTTGCTTATCTTTCAGTTCGTATTCTCCTTCTCTTCCGTCGAGGTCCGTGGCGGCGGATTCCGCAGGACTCGTTCCTGCTGAAGATGTTGTTTTTTCGGTTGGGGTCGTCGTCACTTTTCCAAGTTCAGCTACTGTCACTTTTTGCGCGGTCGAACTCTGCACGCTCGAAGCGCTCGCGATCTTGGCCGTCGTGCTTTCGGGTTGTTTAGACTTGTAGATGCTGGTGGGAGGGTTGGTTTTGCTCGTGATCACCGAAGGATAGATTGTGTAATGCTTGTGGGTGGTTTTTTGAGAGGAGGCGGAAGAAGCTGTGGGAGTTTTGTTGGGGGAGGTGTTCTTGTCGGTGGGCTTGGGGGTCGTCGCTCGTTGGACGTTTTTTAACGAAGTTTGATACGACGTCGATTGCGAAGACGTCTTTTGGGTGTTTTTCGTTTTGGGCGTCGTAGACGGTTGATGAACGGAACTCGTTTTCCTCTTTGTGGTGGATGTTCCCTTTTTAGTAGAACCCGTCGCTCGTCCTTCTTCCCGGGTCGAATATGGTATGGGATCGGTGGTCTGTTCGACGACCACCGAAGCAAGACTGCTCAATTTTTCGATCATGGTACTTGCTGCGTTCGTTGTTGTTTTATCGGAAGCGTTCGTTTTGGGGTTGTCGAAGACGTTGGACACTTTTGCGGTCCTCGACGAGGGGAAGAAATAATCTATGAAGGACATCGATTTGGAGTTTCGCCTATTGTCTTCGAGCCGGGGGTAGTTTCTGTTGGGGTTTCGGTATGTAGATATGCTGTGCCTGTGGAAGACTTCTTCCGCATATCCTACGGGAGCTTTGGGATATTGAGCCAGGGCGATGTGGAGGAAGCAGAAGACCGTCACGGTCACGGTCACTAACACTGTGCAGGAAGACATCGCGGCACGAGTGTTCGCGGCGCGGTGCAGATACGAACTGAGGGCTTGAGCTTGGAGTAGACGATGTGGGCCGATCCTCCCCCACTCACTTCTTGCGGAGGAAAATTCATTCTGCTTTGCGGTACACCGCTTTTCGTTACATTTCTTCAATGTCGGGGTTCAACGATTCCCATCATATCGGGGTCATTGCCGACGACTCACAATGTCAGTGCCTCTGCATTTTTCCAAATTGTGGATATTTTATTACAACCAGAGATGCCATTTCACGTTTTATATTTTTATTGTCACGGTGAAGCATTTTGAAGCAATATACCTAATAATAACCACATAGGCATACTTATTTACATCTCTAATGTATCGGATCTCAAAGTGAGACTCGGACACATAGTCCGTATATGAATATTTAGGAAAAAGTTCATATTTATTAATAACATTTTTTCTTTATACAACATTATTAAATATAATCCTCTTCATTATTCAACATATCTTTCCATCACTTTGGTAGTCTTTAAATCCTTTTTTTTCGTAAAAACTTTTAATTAATTCATAATGAATTATTCCCCGCGAATAAGGGCTGGAATTGAGGATTTTTTTCGAGAAAGCCATTGATTTTTTGACGTATATTATCGTAAATGAGGAATTTCTCATTAGCCACAACGCTATTCAAAAAAATACTATTTTATTAAATTGTCAACAGGACGTAGCACCTATTTCTTCGCTCGTGTTTGTTATATTAGGTGAAGACGTGCGATAACCATCCTATCCCATAACACCCATCCTATTCGTTTTGTCGATGAATTTTAAATGGTTCCAATTAAATCCCAGGCTTTGTGATGACTCTTTAATTGTAGGGTATCGTTATTAAAATTCAAAGGTACTCAGTTCATTTCTTAAATTTCTATTATCTGATATAAATTTCTGGAACCAATATTGTCATCTGCAGACTATTAACGCTTCATCATAAACATTTTTGAGTAACCAACCTAAATTAAAAAATATAGCATATAATGTCAGATGTGATCTTCGTTAGATATGGACTTGAAAGTTTTACCCTCAAAAATAAAAATAAAATATATTAATATAATAAAATATAAAAAATAAAAAACTGAGCTCAAACATAAGATCTCAAAACGTATGAATACTTTCGTATCGTGGCCCGCGGGCCACATGCGGCCCACAACGTATATTTTTGCGGGCCAGCCAATAAAACGAATACAATACTTAAAAATAGAATCTACCCTGTCAAAATTACCTTCCGTAACTACATATGGCGCTGCTTCAATGACTGGGAAAAAAGGGTTTCGTGGCATTACTACAATAAAAAAGGCGAATTTTTGGCGGATCCAAGATTCACCATACGCACTGTTTCATTCACTAAGAAGTACTATGCATGAAGGTAATAAAACTTGGAAAATGTTTTGTCATATGTCAAAAAAGTTATCAATTTCATAAGATCTCGAGACTTAAATCAGCGACAATTCTCCGCTCCTGTAAATGAATGCAAATGTTTAGGTCTTTCTTACTTTACAGAGGTACGTTCATTATTTTGCTGCAAGATTCTCAAACGATTTTGTGATTTAAAAGAAGAAATTTGTAAAGTTTAATAATCAAAAATTAGGATGCAAGCTTGTTTTCTGATTTAATATAGTTGCTATATTTATCTTTCATGGTTGATATAGCAAAACAATTAATTATAGTAATAGTGAAATCGTGATAGGAAACCACCCTTATCAAAAGGGTTAAATGGCTTCTACATTTCTATGAAAATTCCATTTTTATTTGCCTTTTATTGGCCCACCTTATTTTTTCAAATTTGGCCCATTTTTGGCCTTCGAGTGTGATAAGTCTTAATCATTAATAACTTCAAAGAAAAATCGTCGGGTAAAATATTTTAAAATGAACGGTTGAAAATGATGGAAAATTATGATGAAAAACTTCTTTGAATGCAGCTTGAAGAAGAAAAAAAGGACATAATACATCACTCAATAAGTTCGTAGGATCTCGTTTCGAAGATTTTGCGAAAAAAAGACCCCAAATAAAGTGTTATGTTATACTTAACAGCTAACATTGGATGGATATCTTCAACCAGTTTCTGTTTCCTGTCCAAAAATCCTGTTACGGAATCTTTTAATTTTTGATCATAAAAAGTGTAATCGATCATATCATTTCGTATGCATGATTTTTCTATTCTAAATATTTCATTGGTTTTTATTCAAGAACTATCTCTTTTGTGTAGCAAATCATTGATGCAACGGTACATTCCAAATATTCATAACATGTTATTATTGTGACAACCACAGGCGTCTCCTTCTATGAGAATATGATCAATTTGTGTTTATTCATTAATTCGGTCAATTCGCACTTGTTCTTCAATTTTTTGCACAAGCTTGTCAAAAATCACCAGTATCAGTACGACCTCTTCTGAACAATCTAATCCGCTTCGTAACATGTTGTCGACTCATCACATCACTATCATAACACAAGCTTCCGATGAATATTCGCGGCGGCTATTATTTATATCATTTTTGGAATTAAAATTTTTACCACGTAAATAATTTTTCAATGAAAGAAATAAATAATAATCTGAAGGGGCAATGTCCGGAGAGTATGGAGGATGAGGTAAAACATCTCAGTCAAATGATAATAGTTTATTTTTGACGAGCAAATTGCATCCTTTAGATTGTCTAGTTGGAAACAATATTTTGTTGAATTGATCGTTTCACCTTGCTGAAGTAGCTCATAATAAACTACCCCCTTTCAGTCCCACCAAATGCATAGCAAAACTTTTTTTGGATGTAGGCCAGGTTTAGCTACAGTTAAAGCTTCTATACCCTTGGTCCAAGACCATTTACGTTGGATATTCTCATTGAGTATCCAACTTTCATCTCCAGTGACAAGTCTCTTCAAAAAATGTTGGCTATTATGTCGTTAGAGAAGAAGATCGCATGTTGAAATACGCTGAAGTTTATTTGAGTCAGTCAGTTCATGAGGAAGCCACACATCTGAACTATTGACGTAGCCCAATTTTGTCAGATGATTATGGACGGATTTTCGTGGAATTTCTAACTTGTTAGCTATTTCGCGAACAGCATATCGCGGGTTTTCTTCAACCATGGCTATGATTAGATCTGTGTACCTTTGCGAAAGAGACTTATGGATTCAGTATTTAGTTTTGTGGCAAAATATTTGCGGAACATTTTTATCGAAAAACTCTTGATATTTGTGTGGTTCATCAAAAACGCAATGATCTGTCGATCATCATATGTAATTCTAAAAACCATAAAGAGAACTCATGTTATTATTAGAATGAGATTCGATTAACAAACAGCCGGATCATCAAATCGATGTGGAAAAATCACGTCGGTGTATTCGGGCCAAAGTAAAAATAAACATATCAAAATGGAGAGTTTTTACTAAACACATATATTTGCCGAGTTCGTCTTCATTTATAAATGAGTACTTTCTCTCGATGACTATTGTTAACCAAGCGATACACAATTATGGTTAACCGTATTCGGTCGATTTGATCGTTTTGGGAAAACATGACAGAATGCAATTCGATAAAGTCCGCCGACGACGATAGTCCGAGTTCAAACCGAATGCGCTAAATATTCGTTCCCATGAATCGACCTACGGACTGAGCCTTTTTAGCGGCTCGTTATTGAAACGACGCCAAAGGGCTTCAGCATGAAGGTACGATAATATTTCGAGACGTCAATTTTTAACGGTACTTCTTTTATTGCCCTTTATTGGAACATATTAGTACGCTCGACTATTAAATGGTTCGCTGCTAATCTGATTCGATCCTTTGCACTTAACGGATTTCGTTATTAATGATTTTATTCAAATCGATTTTTTACTGTGGCGACAAGTCGTATCGGCGTTTTGCCCGCGTCGTTTTTACCGTTTAAATTTTGTGCGTTTATGGTATCATCTCCGTGTTCATAAGTCTCTTATAAATTATGTATGAAGCGTTGTTGTAATCGCATGGTGATATAAATTTTTTGCCGAGCCGCCGAGCACGGTGTATCAATATTTTCGTTGTTTTAAATTTTACGACTCGTGTAGGAACTGTTAGCGAAAATATTAATCTCTGGTTTTACTTTTCAGGTGAGTGAAACCGTTTTGCTGAATTAATTGCGTCGGTAAGTTTGCATTTTTATTCCAGAATTTGTTGTAGAGCGCTTAATTGGTAAATAATCAACAAGATCGCGATGTATTCGTGTTTGCGTATGTAAAAAAAACATGTTTAAAAACAAGAGATTGGAAATATATGATTCATCAGATCAAGTGTTACCAATTTAAATTGCCATATATTTTCAATGTCTTATTATCAAGAGTGCTAACGATATTAAAAATTATGTTTTATTTCATGATTTTAAGCCTTTACATTTTTTTGAAATAGCCATCTTTGAACTTGACGATGGCGTTGAGTATGCTTATATGTGTATTGCATGCATTTTTTATTTTGACATGGTTTTTCGTGGCGTATACACTTGGGTCTGTTTTTAGGCGATATGCGGATAAATTCCATTATTTCTGAAAACCGCATAACTTCAAATCATTGTGATAGAATGTACCAAAAACCGCATAAAAAAAGTTTTTAAAAAAATCATTAAAAAAACAATATATATTTATTTTAAAACTGCTTTGTTAAAATCTATTTTAAACGATAATCGCATAATTTATTGTTATCAGTCAGCATACATATTCATTACATACAGATGTTGAAGGCAAGGATTCCTTACAATTAGAATTGTTCTTAATTTCGTCATCCTTCTGTGTTAAAATCGTCTTATTAGAAATATAATCGGTGATTATACCCATCGTCCTATACACAATCACACTTTAATAGTTGTAACCTGCACTAGTCTAAATTTTATGTTTTTTTTATGCGCATTCGCATAAAAAAAGATTTGAACTAAATACAAAAAATGAGTGATGGGCATTTGAAAATTGTATAAAAATAGACCCAAGGGTATGTTTTTAAAAATGTGGTCGCCAGCTACAGATTTACGATCCCAACCAAGACAAGGACTTTGTGAAGGCGCAATACATTGCCTTAATAGGCCATAACATTCCAAATATATTCCAAATTCTATATAACTCATAAATGGGTATTAAATTGATACTTTAACCCTTTGATGAGTATGCACTCACATGAGGCGATCCAGAGAAAATATGCTTGCACATATGCTTTATTTCCAATGTCGTGCTTCCATTTCTAATACAATAAGTACCCAAAGTGATCCTATTTGAGACTCTATTATGAGTCCCAAATGTATCGATTTTTATTACATCTAGAATAATTATTCTAATTATTCCAATATGCCGCAGAAATTATACAATGTAGATTTTCACTACTAAAATTGAAGACACACAGCTGTATTTTGTCCTTTCCGAAACTTTAGCGTTTATATCGGTAGTGCCAAAAATACGTGCCGTTTTTATACTTCTTTTTAGAGAAGCTATAAAAAATAAGGGAGATAAGTTTAATATTTATTTTTTTACTATACACTTTGAAACAGTTGTTGTTCAGTTTATTCGGCCAATGTTGCCGTCTGAATGTGTGCAATTTTCGCAAGAAAAGCTCAGAAAGTGGTTTGGCAGATTTTGATCAGGGAATTTTTCGTTGCTGGATTAATCAGGTCGTGAGAAGCCTAACACACTAAATTATTGAACAAAGGACAATAAGCACAACTTTCATTGTCAACAAGAGATTGAAGAAATAATTCGCTGAAATTCGTCCATAACTCATCAATAGACAGAACGTCATCTTGCACCAAGACAAAGCAAACGACTTTGATGACTTGAAAAAAATGCATTTCTTCATTTTTTGCTTCTAAACCGAAGAATTTCTACAACAGGAGAATTCATAGACTGTTAACCAGATGGCAAAATATAATAGATTCAGAGGAATAATATGCTATTGATTAAATTTGTGTTTTTCTTTTTTACACATATGAAATGAATATATAAAACGGCATGTATTTTTGGCACTGCCAATGCAAATAATTAAACCATTGGTTTATTATTGTAATTAACATAATTATAGTTCATTTTATTACATTATAAAGATAAAATCCAGCATTGTATTGTATCAGGTTTTCTGTCAGTCCGCGCGTTGAAGTCTTTTAATAGAACTAAACTCACTTTCTTTTTCATTCAAAAATATCTCTCAATGTGTGTATGTACGATCAAATCTAACAAATATTATTAATGACAATTCAATGCGGCGAATTAGCGTCGATTTTTCAAAGCTACAAATTCGTAATTTTTACTCTTGTATTATTACTTGCAAAAGAGCACCTGACTCCTTTTACTTCGGGTTGCAATTATACCAGGCGAGTTTTCTAATTCGCCGCTTTTAATTCCAACTTCAAGCTGAATCTCTGAATAATTGGACCCGGCTCATTGTCGATGTTGAATATTGAACTTATCGGATGTGAACTCGGCTCTGTCAATATTTAGTGGTGAATCGTGTCACGATGCAGCGCATCTGCTTTTATCGCCTTTGCACTTTTGGTCCAAACTGCTCATATAGCGGTTTCGGTGAAAAGGAGAAACTTTGATGTAAATTTCTAACGTCCGTACAGTCTACCATATTGACGTTTGCATCGTTCAAATAAATTTGTGAAATAATACGATGCTTTTTATAATCGCACTCAATCAGAAAACGCTCATATTATGTTTGCCATAAATGCATGCGCTTGGAAACTCGAGAGAAAACCGATGTTTATGAATTTTTATTGATTTGTACGAATGTATGATCGATAGATTGTTTTTACTGTTTCGCCTTAAGTATGCGGGATTTTATCGTGAAAATCGATCTTATGGGAACGAAATGAATTTATGACTGCGAAAAGTGAATGCGATTGTTTATCTGGGACAATCTGTAGACTTTCGTCGTTAACTAAAATAAATGATCAAAGCGACTGTGGAATTTAGTACAATATGTGATGAATCGACAGAAATAGTTATGGAGGGCAACAATATGACGCTTAACAAATATGATGAAACTGTCGAATATTATATAAATCGTGGCGCTCGCATTATAAATCTAACGACACAGAATTTGTGTGCAAAACAATAGAATTGGTGCGTGTCTCATTCCCAAAATTATTTTCATATTGACCCGATTCTCGATATTTTTAGTTTCTGTAATAGCAGGGCTTTAGCATTAGTCGTGCTCTTGCCTCGCAGTTTGTTTGATATATTTTTGTTGAAAATCGACACTCATACAAGCTCAGTGGAAGATTCATTTTATGCCTCTACTTCGACCCTCGGGTGGTGTCCGATTGCAAACACGAAGGCTTTGGCGGAACCTTCGGGCCCTCCAACTATATCAAATCGTACCTCAATCATGCTGTGGGTCGTTTCGATTACTATTTCACGCTCAGTCTAATCATATTGTCGATAAACGACAATAAATATGGTTATTGAGAAGTGTCAAGTCATTACATATAGCTAATGTTGTTGTACAATAATTTCTCGATTATATACAATAAAGGCTATGTCCCTAAAGTCATGAAATACGAAGTTTATCCAGGAATTAAGGTTACAAAATTTTAGGAAGCTTAAAAAAATGCTTACATTTAATTGAAATGTATAGGATACTTGGGTGTAAATGTCATGATAGAGTCCAGAAAAATTTCCTCCTCCTTATGCAAAACGATCCAAAACGCCAACACACTAAATTATTGGTTTAGTCCAACGCGCGGGACTAAACCAATTGATCGCTAGGATTCCTCCCACATCCCAGGCGCGTAAACTTTGAAACAAACAAAAAAATCACCCATCTTCACCCATTATTTTTTTAGATCCAAGAAATCATGGTAAATCTGGATCAAGACAAAGGTTTTAAATATATTTTCTTGAAATAATAAACGCGTTATATTTAACCTTATTCATCAACGTAAGATCAAAATTGCTTTTTTCACATACTATTATATTTGTTGTACCGTATGTCCGTAGGAACGCTTGAAAACTGACTTTTTAATTTGGATTTAATTAATAAATTAGGTATATATTTATTAATTAACCCTTTTAAACCGGAGAATTGTATGCACTTTTCTGTCAGCTCCATCGACGCAAGTAATAATGAATCAGGCTCGATAAATGAACCTTAACACTGTTGATAGCACACAATATTCGTTAATTTCTTCGGAATACTTCTTAATGTTCAAATTTCATGCTATTTGCTTTCTGTTGTTCAGCTATTTTTGCCTATTAATGTGTTGCGCAAATAAAAGGACAGGGTTACCGTGCAAGTCTGCCAGTTTAGTTCCGAAGGAGTAGATTTTGCAAAGGAGTGATGATACTCGGCTAATGACGCCACTCCAGAATAATCAAGGGGGAATAACAAAATTGATCAACGATAAGAATGATGCGAATATCTTGATTATCAAAACAAACGCCTGCTCTCAAGACAACATGAAAGAAAGTCGTCTTATTTTTGTTGAAAGAGCTTAATAGCTTATCCGACGATAGCGATTTCAGTTAATTATACCTAAATTTAATAACGGTTAAGGGATTTTTTGTTGAATATTAAGTATGAACATTTACGAATATATTGAGAATGTTTAGACGTGGCACGACTTTACCATCAATGCACGAGTGTTTGATGAGACGCAAGTCGCCCGTTTCTGTCTGACGATTTCCGGTCCGATAGAGTTAAATTATACCAGTTAACCCCTACGGGAGTAATTACGAGGACCTTCCGTAACCCCCTCCACTCTTCAGAAAGAGCACTCTTGTGCTCTTATATATATTTAGTATCTATTTACAATTGACTCTCCCTCAGATTGAAGATTGTCTTACGCTGATCATGTCAAACAATACATTTATCATCTTTTTTATTGTTACGTTTCGATTGATTTTCCGAAGTTTTACGATCATATAAACGAAAACACAAAGAATCGCTTGTATTTATATAAAGTAATATAATATTTGGTATTTTTTTATATAGAGTACAAATATTATTCAGAGAATTTATCCTTATTCAATTCAAAACCATCCGGTATAATCTTCTTAAATCGAATCACACTGTGTAGATTTGAACCCAAGATGATTGAGTTACATAACGATAATGTCGATATTGTTTATCAGATTCATATTCGTACATCTTAAATGAAACGGGTTTTTAATGCTTATAATGATGATAAATTATGGTAAATAGAATTCAATGTATTTTATTATGAATCGCCCACTCCATAAATTATTATCAAATCATATTTATATTCTACAGACATCATCATGTCGCTATTTACGTGAATTTTATTCTAATCACATCTGAGGCTCTTTTGTCGTCTCTTTTATCATTAAATGATGCTACATTTACTTGAATATCAATACATTCAGCCATATGTGCTTGACATGGTGCCCGTGTTTACATGATGTTATAACGCCAAAGTTTCATTATATATTTTGTGGAAGAGAATTTTCTTTCTGATTTATTGTGGTACATTTCCATCCGGAGCATACGTCAGCGCCATATTTCATCTGTCTGAAATATAACAGTGTTGCAATCCAGTTAGCCCGTAAGTCCGAAACGAATCGCCTGCGAATATTGCTGTCGGGATGGAAGCATAAATAAGGAAGTACAAGAGTCGATGCATATTTCCCAGTGTGTCAAGTGATACGTGATGGTATCGTACGTTGTAACGAAACGCGATACTACGGTTATTTTATATGCAATCGATGCATTTAATAAGGTGAGAAATAGTATAACAGCCACTGATGCAGCTTAGACCGTTGCTTTCGTCTCGTGCTTTTATTACGCATCGTCAAATTCTAAGAGCTCTATAGATCAATTTGTTCGTTGACGAATGCAAATTGTATGATCGAGGAAAAGTATAAGATGTCATCGAAATTAATTGGCAATTCGTCGCTAAATATAATAAGATTTAATATGATCAGCGACTTCTTGACATAAATATCTTCAGCATTGCTGCTTTAAGATCGTTTGAAAATGCATAAGACTAATAAAGAATTATACTTGACCTGGGCTTAAGGAAAACATAATTTATCTCCGCCTTCAGACAGTTTGAAGATGTCCTCATAAAAGCAAATTGGTCAACATTTTGAATAAATTATATTTGTAATTAGCATATCAAGTGCTATTGTTTATTGTCGACATATTCGGGAGATCCAATTTTCGATGACTTTGATGACCTGCGATTTAAGACCAAAAGAAGAAAAGTCTAAAGGCGATAAATCGCCGCGCGAGATAAACATACTCTCAAATCGCTCGAGCATAATGTCCATCGTGGCACGCGCTGTGCGGCACGTAGCACCGTCCTATTGGAACCACATGTCATCGTCCCAAATATGAAAATGATTATATTTACACATCCATTCATCTAAAAATGGAGCTCGTCGCTAAATATGATTATTTTGGCGAAACATATCTCAAACGGAGCACTGACTTTGAAAATAAAATTTGATGATTTGCAATCGGTGTTCAACGCTATAATCTTCCATGGTAATTTGCCATACACTACTAAATAATTCACAATAAATTTGACAGACGTTATTTTAATAACATAGCCTATATAACCTAACAAATTTCTAGCGTCCCTATTGAAATACCTTGTGTAAATAATTTTCTAGTCTAAATTGCTATTTTTAAGTATGCACTTGGAGATTGATCCATCTTAAATATTTTTACGATGTTAGATATAATATTACAATATTTTTATCTAACATCGTATTACATAATGAAAAATTAGCATTAATTTGCATAAAATATCTCCCAATTCAGCAATAATTTATATATTGTTATATTCCTATTCATTAAAATGTATTAAATTACGCTTCATTTATTACTCATTATGCTTGAGAAACGCTAAAATTGTTTGGGCAATATTAAGAACAATGGTGATTTTAATTTCATCCAGCCTGCATCGTCTGTTGTTTATATCCCGTTTGTGTTTCCGTGGGAACGCTGGATAAACATATGTTTTAAGCTGCATACGATACTGAGTTCGATGCTTCATAAACGAGCTAAATTAACCGCTAAATCTTAGCACGAGGTCGCAGTATGAAGATGATTAAAAGTTCTTCATTGATGATAAATTTATTTAACAGCATTTTTAAAGCATTCTCGCATTAAGATCAAAATATATGCTCTGTGATGGTTTCGTCAGATCGCAAGAATGAATAATAAAAGACACCTTTGCTGGATTACCACGACCTTCTCGGGATGAAGCCCTGCTCTTGCATGCAATCCTGGAATTTATTCGCAATTCATCCATTGTCCTGTTCATCTGCGGTCATCACGCAGTATCGCTCTTTGATGTATGCTAAGCAAAGAAATTTATAATCGTCAGAGTTTATTGACTTCTGATCAATATGGTGATTCATGGTGTCTGTGTATGTTATAAGATAAATACTGTTGACCAAACAAAACCAAAATTTATATATTAATGATACCGGAAAGTAATCAAAATTTTGAGAGTTTTGAGTTATTTGAATTACCATTATGTAGAAGCAATGACACGATTAAACATCTATAAAAGATCAAGGATCAGGAAATTATGAAAAGAAATATTGTATGGATATTTTTAAAACTTATGAATAACGATAAGAATTTTGGGAACGTTTCTAGAACAGAAAGTGAGGTCAAGTTCTTAGCTAACAATCAATGTCAATTTTTTTTTAGTATGATAGGATAAATTTGGAGTAATTCATTTTGAATTGTTTGAAACAGATCTTACAATCCCAGCATAATTATTCCGTTTACAATAACAGACAGAGATGAACCAAGATTTATAAAAAAAACTATTAGATTTTATTAATTGTTGCATAAGAGAAAAGACACCCCACGTAATTCCGCTGTTGATCTGTGCAGATTTAATTCGTCAGATTAACAGTGACATCTTCTGTCGTCCTGCGAACATTGCTTTCCGTCCGCGCATGAGGTGGGAATCGTCGATTAACCTTGGCTGCAGGAAGATGTCCTTCCCGCAGGCTTATAGTTGTAATCTCTCTCTTAATAAATAAATTTAAAAAATAGTTAAGACTACAGTATTTCTATCAAGATCCGACCAACTTCATCCCACCTGGAATTCGGACACAATATTGTGTCTTACCTCTTTGAGGGGTTAAAAACATAAAAGCGGGAAGTGGCCTGGGAACTCGAAAGCATCCTCGCGCTAGATTACACTGGTGTCAGAAGCTGAGAATGTGCCAGGATCCAACCCTAGGACGACGTTGTGGATCGTGCGCCTGCTTCATCGGGTTCGAAGCACGCATCCCTACGTACTACAAAGAGGTTCAGAGGAAGCTGAGTGAAATTAACACAAAAAGTAACAATGAAGGAATTTCTATCTCATATGAAATTTGTAAATGGATTTTATCTCATAGATTTTGACTAAGCATTTATCAAACATTTTACCATAATGTCTATAAATTATGTGCCTGCGTACGTATCGGACATTTCATATGAAAACGCAAGTAATTTTTTGATTAAGATGCGCCATTGACAGTTCAATTAAATTTGTCCCGTAAACGTATCATGCGATTTATGCCAACTCATTTGCGATTTTACAGCGAACTATTTTAGCGCATTATTAATGTGATGCGGCTAATGAACGTTCTTGCGTTCGCTAATGCAGTACAAAACATTCGTGAAGAATATATTATGCAATAATAACTGTTGCGTATGAAATATGCTAAATTAAACATCATAACTTTGATATATTGGACAACCACTAATGTTGCGTTGTTTAATGCTATTGTAGGCTAATAAATTATTTTGTTTGTATTTTTTGCCGAAGAACGCATTAAAGAGCGGCTTTTATCTGTTGGCGAGTGTAATTTATTCTGGAGTGTGCGTTGATTTAATTGAGTTCTCATTGTGTTAACGACACCCAAAAGTGTGGAGCCAATTTTTAATTTTCGCCGGGTCGATTAAGAGCTTTTTCTTTGGAGTTGCGGGTTCGTTTTGGAAATTGATTTGGGCTGATATAGCCATCACGGTGAAATCTTCGGCTCGATTATATCCGCGCTAATGATTATTTAAACGTGACTGCAGTGGCATGTAAAACGTCGACCTTTAACACTCGCAATGATTCGCACATTTTTCGACGTGTTTACTTTTAATCATCGAAAGTTTTTATAATCACCGATCACTATCGTTGTTTGATTCCCATATGTTTTGACTTTAAGCCTCTAGGTAAATGACATTTGGTATTGAGATGAGCCCAGCGACATGAGAATTCCGCTCGTACTTTCGCCATTTTAATTGGGCAGGTTGATTCTCAGGCCTCATTGTGCACACGACCTTAATGGTATTAATTGATTCCATCTCGCGGTAATCTAGCATCATCTAGGAAATTCGCCGTCCATTATTTTTTGTTCCCATTGTCGTTTTTATCCATTTCACGGGCACATCGCGATTTTTCCGCAACGAACGGTGCAATTATTGTTCCCGATTTGTATACGAGAAATATTGCAGCGATGGCCCCGGCTCCGATGGATTAATTATATTGGACGTGAGAAACTAGACGGAATTAACAGTATTTAAATTTTATTGTTCGAGGGCAGATCGTCTTTTTGTCGTGACCTTTTCGATATCGTCGTACGAAGATATTTCGCAAGATAAAAATCATAAACAGTTTAACTCGAGCTTATCTTTTGAGGCAAAACGCTTCAAAGCTGGGTTATTTTTGGATTGTGAAATGCCAAAAAAGAAATGTAAAGACATGTTTTCCGGCACGAGCTTATTTATTCACTGTTAAATTATTTGACTATATATTGTGGGTGATGAAATTGCTTTCGAGGTTTAGCCTAAATCGTCTTCCGCATAACAGCTTCATAGAAAACATCAGTTGGATTTATCGCTAGACCAGGAACTTTTTTGAGTATTACTCCAAAAATATTCCATATTATGAAATACAACATAAATGCTCATAAAATGAAGAATAGACAAAGATTTCGAACCGGAACTGAACCGAAAACCGTTATTTAACAGGATTTGTTTGATCTGAAATTGCCGATTACAGTAGTTGGTTGAGATTGTGTCAAAGGCTCATCACTATCCTCAACAGCCTAGGCATACAGGGGAGAACGGTTTTAGGCTGTTCGAACGTCGACTTGTCTCCGTGGCTAGGTACTACAAATGACCAAACCGATACGAGTACCATGGGAAAGGAGTAGCCCCTACAGTTCGTCATCTGCTGCAACCTCCTTTAAACTGAGGTTGGATTCATGGTGGCAGTAAACCTGCGGTAGTATTCCTTTAAATTTAGCTTTAACCTTTGCCCTTCATCCTCCGCCGCATCCTCGGGTGCAACAGTCTGAAGCTGGATTTCCTGCATAAACCTCGCTTCTGGAGGGCGCGAAGCAAAAGGGGTTTCTAGCGGGACTAAAAGATCAGTGGAAGACACTCTCCGTGTGTATTTGCTATGTACCCAAACAGGGAGTCTCAAACTCTTTTCAAAATTTGTTTCTAGTCTTTTGAGTTTTTTATACAAATAAAAACTTCCTAAAAATCCCTGTAGCTGAACCGTAAACCGAAACCGGACCGATATAAATGTTTGGAACTGAACCAGATCGAAAACCGAAATGCAATTTTCGGTGTTCTAATGGCAATTGGCGAATCAATGTATATCGATTCCTCGATTTTTGCGGTACTTTGTTTTGCACGATTTTATAAATCGATAATTTTCCAAATCGGATCATCGCATCAAGAATATTAACAAAACTGGATCAAAATTTTAACAAAGGCTTAATTAAAATATGCGCGATTTTCCGCAGAAAGCGCATAAATCGAGGAATGTGTAGAATTGAAATATTATATGCACATATAATGCTTTTATCCCTCATGGGGTGATATATCCTTGTTATTTTACCCCAATAACTACATTCAGTTATAAGCATGATACTTTTTTAATATCTTCATTATAGCAACAAAAAAAAGCGCTTAAAATATACTTACGGTCAAATAATGTCTAATGAATAATGCATGATTTTCGTTCGAAATTTTGATTATGTTCAATTTGACGTGTGTATCGTCGTGTATATGTAGTATTTATACATACGAGGCGTATCGTGAAAGTAAGTGTACTGTGACAATAACGGGCTATGGTTTATTTTTAAGGGTTGGCCATACTAAATTATAGTAGAGTTTCTTGCACAACTCATGGCCTCAGTGTTTTGGGTCGAAATGGTATCATTTTGGTTGAATTTCTGCTTCAGAGGGAGGCCATCATTATGCAATGATATTGTGAGACCATAAAAAAACTCAAAAGGAGCCACCAAGGCACTCTTGAACTTATTTGGTTGAGATGTTTTGAACCACCCTTTGTATTCCATTGACTTGGCGTCTTCAGATTATATCATCTTTTCCCTTCCCTGAAAGAACACATGGATAGAATTAAAATTTCAACCGACGAGCAAGTGCAGAAAGAGATTCTTAGGTGGGAAATAAACTGGTAGGAGAGTTCTTCAATGAGGGCATAAAGAAGCTTGTGTCACGGCACACCAGATGAACGTCCTGTATTTGTTTTTCAGATACACTTTTTCTAAAAAAATATATAAAAAATGAGTACACTTACTTTCGGGATATGCCTCGTACATTTTAAAAGCTAATTACATCATATCAGCGTTAATGTATTTTTATTTTCAAAGCATTCCCACAGATAAATAGATGGCATTTGCATGTATTTAAACTTTTATTTATGCATTACTTTTTTCGCATTTCTGCAAACTTTTAATCGCTTTAAAAAAATCATTATAAGACAAGTCTTTCTAAATTGTTTCTATTCATCTTAACTCTTAATCGCACATGATTCATCAATTTTTGACGCTCATTATTAATTTTATCTACACTAGAAAATGCAGAAATTTCTCCCAGGGATAAAAGATTTTCTGACTACCTCATCTGGCATTTGAATAAGAATTTAAATTAGAAGAGGATCAATGAGCAATTTGCAAAATATTATTGTACTTCAAAAATTGTCTCAGTATTTATTATTTCAAAAGCAGGAATTACTCCAATTCTGGATCGTTTAGAAAAAATAATTATTTAAATATCTCAAACTTTTCGATACGATTTTTCAACAATCCGAACCCGAATAATGTCGATTATTATGATGTTTCTCTTATAACGATTAAAGCTGTGAATGGATACAGAATTAAATTATCATCGTTCTTATTGTATGCGTTGCTTAATTAATTCCACTCTCTTCTTCCGTTTCGTTGATCGAAGGATTCTGCATGCATAAAAGACAAATTTATTGGCATAAACCTGATTGTTTCCGATTGTATTCAACATATATTACCGTTAGGTTTGCAAATTTACAATGGGTTCGGCACTTCCTTAGAAAATGTCCCATTTTCGTGGTCGACACTACATTTGTGACCTCGTATGCTCAAGCGATATTAATGCACGCGTATTTGCATTCGTGTCACGTTTTCTAGACAAATTAATCCGGTGTCAAATGTTGATTTTTTTCCGTACCACTTTTTCGTCATTATTGATTTGTTTGGGAGACGGGCTGTAAATTTTAATGTATTTTTGCTCTTGTTCGTCGGAGAGATGTCCAAATTTCACTTGTATACTTTGCACAGCAATAAAACATATGTTCAGCATCGATTTATATCGAGGAATGTGTTTTACCAGCTTTCGACTCGTGCATCATGACAGCCTTTGAAGTGGACCTCGACAATTCAAATATTGTGACTGAAGAACCCAAACATCTAATCTTGACGGTCACGAATCGCAATACATGAAAACGAGATTTCGAATGAAAATGATTTACATGCATCTTACATGCGATAATATTTGATTTTATCTTATTTGGCAATCATAAAATTGAAAGCATACGGTTTAAAACTCAGATATTATGCATATATCATATGATTGTAGCAGATTTCTGTCAATATCGATCCTTCAAATCATCGGATGATGATGATTTCCAAGGATGACTTTTCATCTTGAAGTTCAATTTAATAGATCGAGTTTCAACATTTCTCCAATCAATCGATGATTGTGTTTATTTTCACAACAACGATAAAACGAATTGACGTACTTTCGATTGATAATTTGTCAATCAAAAGTGAATGAAATAAAGATTATCAGCTTATTAAATATGCAAAATTTATTAAATGTCATCATCATTCAAATGCAGCTGTACAATTTATCTCTTTGGATTAAAAAGTAAATGTACGAAAACGTATGGACAAATTGGAAAGCCATCAATGAAATATATTTGTTTTTATTTTTTAACAATGCCATTGAAAGTGTTAACTTATTCATTTCGCAAGGTACAAAATTTCATATACATATAAAAGAAAGCATGGCTTAAAATAGCGGTGAATAAGGAATATATGGCAACAAGTCCCAGTTTAATCCCTCAAAGAGGTAGAACGCAATGTTGTGTCCGAATTCCAGTGACTCATAGAGAACATTCGTACACAGAAACAGCACGTTAAGTTTGAGAGCAACAGTAACGGAGAGATTATCTTGCAGGTCAGAGATTATAAATGAGAGACGGAGAGTGTATGTTGCGTACATTGTACGTTTGTATAAATCGTTAACCCAAATTTATCGACTGATAATGATAAGTGAATGATATAATGAATCGATTTCAAGTGTATTGTTTATGTGTACTTGAAGAAATTACCGAATATTGTGTGCTATCAACAGTGTTTATTTATTTATATACAAGCTTCATACACACTGCGACGGTTCTGGCAGATAAATGGATTTGTACGACGATAAGTAGTGGACAAGTGAATATAGCATCTAAGTTTATGATGATTTTAAATTAGGTCACTACTCAAAGGGTTAAATATCGTGAAGCAAAATTGAATAAACACGGACGTTCCTCTTGCAAATTTTTGATGTAAAACTTCTAATAAGCGACAATAAACTTATGCAGTTATAGTCTCCTTCGGTTTCATTGATTCATAATGAATATTTTGTTGCATTCGACCAAGACTCGTCTATCCTACTCCATAATATGATATCCATTTAGATGATCCCATTGGGATTCTGGTATTTGATTGTTTGATGTCGATTTGACTCGATTAGGCATTTTAGTGCATCATGTATGATTTTTTTTTATCTGCATAAACAAGAAATCGATTATACTTATTTTTTTTTGTCCACGCCTTAATATTCAATGAATTTGGCTAATAGCGAAACTCAAACAGTCGTGCAATTACGCTGTTAAATAACGCGGGTCGGCATTATGTGTTCTTATAAGACCTGCTGGAGGTAATTCATACCAAGAAGCTGTTTCTGATTTATCTGATGAAAACCGATGACTCAACAGCGAAGGCATTCCGCACATTTGTGAAGCCTATTTTTAGTTTTTGTCTTAGATATCCGATGTTGGCTAATATGTCTTTCACGGATTGGAATTGAGCATTTTTTTGGGTAGCGATTCCTCGAGGCCGATGGAGCAGAATCTTCAATTCCCTATCAAATTCGTACGGCAACATTTAAAGTTCTCTCCTAATGCTCGTTCGTATCAGCCACATGGTGCTCCGTACAAGAGTTATTTTTAATCAGTATAAAAAGCAACACGGAGAAAAGCCACAGCATTCATACCATCCGATTAAGCGAGGCAATTTCTTATTGATTTTTTTCCCCAATGGCCTGTGAGCTAACAAGTTCGTCCTTCCTACTAATGACGTCGCATTAACATGCCTAAGTGATGGACTCCACAAATATTTGTTCGAAAAGTGCGCTCAGCTTACAGTAATTTTATTTGTGGATCGTGTGTACTTATAAATTAACTGCACCGAAAGCCGTGAAAACAATTTATTTCTACCTAAAATTAAGGTAAAAGCAATAACAGTAAATTGCAAAATAATTATTGGTAACGAATATATACGCCTGTCGAGAAAACTAAAACACTGCAATGATACGTAATACAAATTAGTGAATGATGATGCTTTTTTTAGCACAGCGGATCGAAACTGTCCGGCCTTCTGTAATTGAAATACCAGAACGGCTATTAAGGGCCGAAACTCAGAACCGTTGAACAAATCGATTGGTTTTGATGACTTTATATCGACGATTGAATTGAATGTCTTTTTGTAAAGCAAATCGATTCTTCAACATCTTCCAAAAATAAAAATACAATACACAGACAAAACAGTTTTGTTTCTTATGTCTCCTAGTCATTCAAAACATCGCATATTGCATACCAAATTTCGGAACGGTAACATATAAATATATCTACAAATTCCATTTTTAATCAATTAACCGCCAGTGACTCACCGGTGAGTCACTATGGTTTTTCGTGGAAAAATAAATATTTTTAATACCAAAAAAATATTATACCAGGGACACATATTGATGAATCTAAATTTTAATGGAACTTAGCGTTTCCATTTTATTTTTAAATAAACTTAGCACAGATCATCAGGGTTGCCCATTGAATGGTCTTTGCTACGTAACCGAATATATTTTGGGATGTATTGATCAGAATGCCTTGTAAAAAACTGTTATTTTCTGTATCATTAGTAAATTAAGACAATCCTAAATAAACAGTTAATTTTAATGTCATGTATACAATATTGACAAAAAATATTCATTATTTGTTGTGACAACCCTGAACAAGAAATGCTCAAAGCTCGCAAATGATCCTGCAGGACAGTATGTGAACTACATGTATATGCTAAGACATATAAGTCACCTTTAAACAATAATATTAGGGTGTCCCATAAGTTTCTTTCGTTTTCATATTAAGAATAAAATAAACAATAATTTGCGTTACATCAAAATTTATTGAATAATACATGATCAATTCTGTTCTATTACCTTTCTCCATCCCTCCGAAAGTCTCATAATGCCTTCTTGCCAAAATTTCTCAGATTTGTTGGCAAAATATTGATCAAGATACATTTTTATATCATTTTTTGAATTAAAATTTTTATCACGTAAAGAATTTTTCAATGAACGAAATAAATAATAATCTGAAGGGGTAATATCCGGAGAGTATGGAGAATGAGTTAAAACATCCCAGTCAAATGATAATAATTTATTTCTGACGAGCAAAGACACATGAGGCCTGGCGTTATCGTGATGAAAAACAACACCTCGTCTGTCCACTAATTTTGGCCATTTTCTGGCAATTGTATCCTTTATGCATAGCAAAACTTTTTTTGGATGTAGGTCAGGTTTAGCTACAGTTAAAGCTTCTGTACCCTTGATCCAAGACTGTTTACGTTGGATATTCTCATGGAGTATCCAACTTTCATCTCCAGTGACAAGTCTCTTCAAAAAAGGTTGGCTATTATGTCGTTGGAGAAGAAGATCGCATGTTGAAATACGTTGAAGTTTATTTGAGTCAGTCAATTCATGAGAAAGCCACACATCTGAACTATTGATGTAGCCCAATTTTGTCAGATGATTATGGACGGATGTTCGCGGAATTTCTAACTTGTTAGCTATTTCGCGAACAGTATATCGCGGGTTTTCTTCAACCATGGCTATGATTAGATTTGTGTTCATTTGCGAAAAACACTTATGGGACAACCTAATATATATATATAGGAAAAATTGGCTTGAACGTCACGAAAAATGAAACTCCAAGGGGTGGTCGTCGGAAAGTCTTTATATGTGTTTATACATAACTTTGAGCAATCACCAGACCGGTAGGTTACCTATTTTATATATTAGTTGCCTATTTAAGGGATAGTCTTGTACTGCATAAAATATGAATCCTTCCATTTATCCCGTTTAACTTAGTTTCAGGTTTTAATATCCATTTAATGTCCAATTATCGTCTACCTTAAGGTATTTAAACATTTTAGCTAATGTTGGGTTCTTCTTTTCCAGTTTAATGGCATATGACAACATAACCGACGATTCATTGGCCAACGCATCACCGTACATAATCCTTGCAAAATCATATACTCGAAGCCCGAAGATCTAGAATATTGTTCAAGCCTAGGGCATCGCAGTGATTATAATGTTACACATGGAGGTGATCATGAGTATTTGAAAAGCGTTCAACCCTATATATTCTCCTGTTGATTTTCTATAGTTTTCTGATTGGGCGCTTAGATCGACGTTAAATGTACAGCAATCAGTAAAATCATTTAAGCGTATCTTTTTAAGGAAATATTGCGGAATTTATATTTATAACCTGGCCAAAAATACGAGCGAATTTGGTATTAGGTATTCGTCCAAATTATAATCCGAGTTTAGGTCCTTGCTTTTTAATGGTTACTCGCTGTTCCAAACTATTAGCGTATTTCTCATGCCATCAAATTTATTAACAAATTATAAGGTGAAACTCATTTTTTAATATACAGAAATTGAGACTGATTAAGGCTTTCAATGATAATATATTAGTATCATTCATTATAATAAGTATTAAGATTGAGCAGAATTTTCTTCAGCTTATTAACCCTTTGATGAATATGCACTCACGTGTTGATTGTACAATAAACCGAGCAATCTAGAGAGAGTATGCTTCTACATTTGCCTTTCAGTGCTCCACATTGCTTTATTTTAAATGCCCTGCTTTTATTTCTAATACTGTAAATACCCAGAGTGATCCTATTTGAGACTCTATTATGGGACTCCAACATACGGAATAAATTATACAATGCAGATTTTCTTCAAAGGAAATATTTCTCATGAACCATCCGTTGATCAAACATAAGTCACCAAGAAATCTGCATCAAATTGTTTAAAAAGTTCTTAAAACGGTACCAAATAACTCGCATTTTTATGCTATTTATTTTTGATAATTAAAGCTGACTCAATCACATAAAATATCCTTTTTATGCATTAATAACACCTCAATATGATGCTAACGATGATGCGAAATATTTACAGTTGGACGTATTAATCGCATTTCGTATGAATCGAAGACATGCATATTTTTGGATTACCATCGTTAATTTTGGCACGCAGTTGCGAATCTGTCGAAATTCGCACATATCGAAATATACAGCTATATAACAGTTTGGCTTATATATTTTTTTGAAATTTCCATTACCGGTATAATGCTGGTTGTTTCGCATCCAGTGCAATTATCCGTTTGGGCTTTGAAGGCAATTTTGGACCACCCATCGGATAACGCATCGGTAATGTGCGTTTGCACTTTCGGTTTTGTTTTACGAGCGAGTTTATCAGATTATGATGAAAAACTTGAACTCGGCGACTGCAATTGTAAATTAAGTTGAACTTTGATCCGCCCATTTCCGGTCGTTTGTTGGAGTTTCTTTTCGATGAGATCTGGACGCGTTCGTGAAGTTTTCTTTGCATTTCTTTTGCGGCTAAACATTCACGATGGCGATGATGAACTCGAAATTGCGGTATTCAGGCACGAAATGGTCAAAATGCAATCAAATTCATTTTAATTCCAGCTCGCCTATATGTAAATGCTTTATATTAGGGGGACCCAAAAACATTCGCGTATTTGACGGGTGTGATAAACTGGGCGTGTTTATCGGCCATTTTTTTCAGTCACAGTAAATTCTTCCGATGGAGATGTCGTCGTACGCTCCCGCTACCTCCCGTCCTAAATTTATGGTAGTGATGTGATGAGTCGACAATATGTCACGAACTGGGTTAAATTGTTCAGAGAACAAAACAAGGATTGGGAGATCATCAGGATTTCTGACGAACTTATGTAAAATAGTTTGTGAAGTATCCTGTGAAGTTTAATTAAATACAAGTATTTTTCGATCCTGCATAAATTTTATAACCCTTATTTCTGGATGACCCTCGTATGATGGCTGTGACAAAAATAACGCATTAACACAATGTTTCCCGACGTCTCGTTACATAGGAAAGTTTCGGATGAGTTGCTTTGTTACATGCAGAAACAACAGGCGTGAAAGAGATTTATTGTAACGCGTATCAACCGCGAGTTTAGGCATTTTACCAAAATAGTAAGAGTTAAGTAACGGTGATGGGACGCGATCTATGCTTTTTTTCGGAATTAAACCGTGAGCCTACATCGCCACTGGGTGGCCGACCTCCACAATAAGACGAAACAAACCTAAATTACATTTCGCATCAACGAATGTTGTAAATGTAATCGCTTTTCGAGTTCTTCGGCAATCGAGTTTTCACCAGACGCTCGGAAGCCATTTCTCTCTCTATCTGCTCGAACGATCCGAATAACCTTTGTTATCGAATGCTTATGCTAATTCGCATAACAGACCTATGCATTATTCGCCTGAGCATTGCCTTCTGAGAAGACTTCTCATATAATCGGAGCAATTTACCATACAATATAATATATCTCACGGAATAAATTACAACTGTATTTTTGCATCGAAAGTAATTATCTCATATTTAAACATCGCATATCTCATAAATATCTAAATCCTGAATTCCAAATTCTAACGTTTATGACATCCATTGAGCTATAATTTCATCCATACGTCTGGCTGTCGGTAGTCTATTGAATATCATTCAATAATGGCTTTCATCCATTCCTTGTACGACAAGAATTGTTTAAACAAACGCTTCAATCTCAAAACAACTTTAGTAACATACATACCATATTCCTTTGAATATTTCTTTGACATACTTAAACTATATAAATATACTCGTTAAACTCCTCTGACTGTGTATATATAGCCTTTGTTTGACTTTTTTGTCTACGTAAAAAGCAAAAAAACAAAGAAAGCCAGTTTTTTATATCCTCCAAATTCATAAAAAATGTGTCCAAAAACTATTCTAATGCGGAAAACACTTGAAAATCGTAAAGAAAAACATTAAGCTGGATGCAATAGTAACTCCCTCATTCAAAGCCCCTCATTTTTTAAATATTATTTCCATTGAATCTCGCGTTGTCGATGTGCAAGATGACGTTGTGCCTTTTGATGAGTAAAATTCCATTGAGTTTCTTCTTCAATCTTTCTGATCGTTAACAATACACATCTGAAGTAATCAATTCGTTATTTGGCAACAATTTAAAATGAATGATCTCTTTAAAATCCCACATTGAGCCTGACTTAATTTAACCATTGCCTTTTGCATTTATTGCTTGAAATGCCTAGATTTAACTGCACTAAATCTCTTAGAACGTCGTTATCCAATGTTTCAGGCAAACCACTTTCTGAACACTTACGCTCCTTATTTTTTAACAACTTTTCCTAAACAGAAGTGTAAATTAACAGCCTCCTGTACAAACATATTTCAAAAGCATTAATTCTGCTTTAGATCTCTTATATATGAAACCACGTTTCATCGAAATTTAGACGACGTATCATCTTACAATTCGTGCCCTCCTTTTAAGGTCGCCATTATAGAAGAATTTTTCATTTTGTTGAAGACATTTCTAGATTGCTCAAAATGACATTTGATCTGCTCGCTTCGGTCTCATTTTTGCTTGTATAACTTCGCAAGTATTTGTATAATATTTATCATCTAGTTGCGGAGGTGTCCTATTTATTATGAGGCACGTACTACTTATTGTGCTTAGACTAACAATCATATACTGAGACTTTTCCTTGTGTTCTATTTATAATTCTTGTTTATCTTATACTTTCATATGATGATTGAAGATTTTCTTAAAAATCACCCAACAATACAGTGTCAGTGACATGTTTTCATTTATTTTAAAGCTTTTCCATTATTAATTATGCTCTTTCAAATGAAGATTATTGCTATTTGATCACCGCATCAATTGTTCAGGTTTAACGAAGAACAGCGAATGAATACATGAAAAGCCTCATTAACAAGGCAAAAAATCTATTCGTTTCTTACTCAGATAATAAATGGAGATAAAAATCTGTTACTAATGTAATAGTAAACGTAAAATCTGTGATCGTCTCGAAAGAATAAATGCATTTCAATCCTTAAACTCCACATAATTCGGATAACGATAATTTGTAAGCTTGGATAGGTATGTAAGAAATCATTCATTTTGAAATATATCATAATTAATTAGAAAGTCTTAAAAGCAAAATCTCAAAAGAAAACGACCAATATTTATAATCGAAAAAGTAGTTAATGATTGAAAAAATCACTGATGGCTCAAAAGTTTTTGATATGGTATGTATTTAAGATGTGATAAGAGTAAGTTTAAAAATAATTTAAGAAGATCTTTGCCACTAAATAATGCCAGTTTAAATTAATTTGTGGTGTCAGATTGTCGCAAAACGTGATCAGAAGAAAAAATATGCAAGTAGTTGCAGTTTGAGTGCCTGCTCTGAAATTAGGAATAAGCATATCCATTATTTTTGTTTAGACAACAAAATACGGCCCGCGGGCCGGATTCGGCCCTCCGAAGTCTCTCATCCGGCCCCTGTCCTATTTAAGAAAAAATAAAAATACAATTCAAAAATGGATAAATAAAACACTAACAAAATTCGAATATTATTTTGAAAATATACCCGAAGTAACATTAAAGCATCGAGTGTTTCGTCATTTAGGATCTGATTTTGATAGCCAGACAACCTGCTGCTGAAAATGCACGCTCAGCCTCCACATTCGTTGGAGGTATCGTCATCAGATATTTAAATGCTAATTCAAGTTGATGATCGCGTAAGCCCCCATTTTCGTATAATACCATCAATGTGACTGATAAAATTCCTATCTGCTGAGATACGGACTAAAACTCGCAAAATTCCCGATTTCCCGACAAATTATTTATTTCCTCCGCTGCAAATGAATACTTATATATTATAATACTTTGATGTGATTCGTAATTATATTACGGAGCAATACAAAAATTCTGAACCTCGTATCTATTATATTTCATATCGATATTCCCATTATTAGAGTTGAGGTGTAGTAAATACATCACCGGTAGGGAAAGGTTAATATAACAATTTAAAAAATATATATGTACTGTATATGTATACATAGATTAGATCAGCGCTTCTTAAACTTATGTAGTCCGCGGACCCCTTCTTGAGCAAAATTTCTTTCGCGGACCCCCTCTTGAGCAATTTTTTTTCGCGGACCCCCTTTTGAGCCAATTTTTTTTTTTTTGATTGACCCCATTCCAACCCTTGTGGTGGTTAAACGGTTAACAATAAATTAGACTAATTCGATTATCCCAAATTAAAAAATGCACCTTTTGTGAACAAACCTTTTCTATATACAATTCAATAAGAATATTTTTCTTACGGTCCGGACTTCCCCCAATTACTCCTAATCTTGATATAAATTTTATCCTTTTCTGAAGAGGATTGTTACTGCCGATTAGTAAGCTCAGGAGTAATTCATTACAAATCATTGAATTCTGGCTAGATTGATGGCAAAGAAGTTAATAAGCGTCTTATAATATTAATACAATACAGATATGAATACAGACAATACCTAGATTTTTTTGTTGTTGAGTCGTCCGAAAGTCTTGGTCGCGGGAAAATGTGTCCTTCCCGTTGATCTCTTTGATCTCGTAACTGTGATATTTCTATTCGCCAATGTAAATAGTACGACATAAATAACGTTTTTTCATTCTCTTATGACCATCTTCTTCCTCTTCTGCGAATCTCTGTACGACCCGATTGTTAATAGACCTACGGGAGCTGTCCATCTTGAAGCGTTAGCGATGGCGATGGACCAAACTTGGAGCTCTAAATTTATATTTTGATGTTCATATTGTATAAGTGATGGGTTGATCGATTTGATGATACAATGGTTTCCTTTGCCACTTCTTTTCTTGCCTATTGTTCAGCACTGGTATTTCTTCGCTCGTTGTTATTCTTTATGCGATTTCTTATTAAAGAATCATTGATGATTCCGGACACTATTGGAGGTGGACGGTCATTCGAATCGCCGTCGCGAACTATGGAAAAAAAGTAAAGCGCTGAACGGTAAAGCAAAAATTAGAAAAAGGGAAAAGTAACGGTGCAGCGACAAACAAGGTCGAACGTTTCTCAGTAAAGTTCGGTCAAATTACCGGAACTAATCCGTTTTGGGCTGCGATCTGACTATGGAAGTGACCTCTAACCCCGAGCGATGAGAGAAACAATATCAACTCTAATTCGAGCGCGAATGCATTATTAACTCCGTGCATTAACCGCACGCCACGGATAATCCCAATTCTTCAAAATATGCTATGTAAAACAAACTTTGACCTCGTCCCGATTAACGTCACCTCCTTTCGATTCGAATCGACGTTGCCGCAATTTGCCCGGGAATCAATTGCGCCGAAACGAGTCCTATCTGTCCATTATCCGTTCGGGAATGCATTTTTCTAATCTGTCTTCGATCGCGCGACACACAATATAACTTCGGAATGCTTCCTATTGTTGATGCCAAATCTAATCATGCAAATTAACTGAGTTTCATTTTTATTCTTTTATGCGAGGCTTTTAGAATGGAACCGATTGGAAAGCGTTAATTCAGCAAACTAAATTACTTTAACATGTAAGCGCCATTTATTTTGTTCGTGTTGCTTTTCGCTCAAAATTGCGCCTTTATTGTGTTTGAAGATCCGTTTTCCAATTTGTATGATTCCTCTTCGAATTTGTTTAGCGTGCGCGAAGCATTTTCTTTTTTTTATGATGCGGGTTTGCCATATCAAGTGTTACCAATTTCACTTCATTGCGGCTGTCGAGCTGCCGATAACAGCGTGCTCATTTTTCGCTAAGCGGCAATTTATTATATTGTTTACAAGCTTTAGAAAACATTATATTCTAATTTCTGTATCAAAATAGATATTTATAAACTTGAACATTTTTTTATATTATTACATTAATGATTTCGACACAACATATGCGTGTATACTCATTTAAGCTTCGATTATTTGTCAAAGATCTGATTCAATTAACTCAATAAGCTTAATCATCATTGTTAATGGATTATGAACAATTCTTCAAGAAATGCAGTTACGGTTTCTTAATCAGCACTCTGAAGAATGTTCCCTGTTTATTTTTATTATAATCATATAGAGGCTTATAGCAGAAGCATATTTGTGCTCTAATAACATTTGTCGAATCGGCATCAAATTCTTAATTTTATGGTCAAGTTCGGCTGGTATGCAATCTTCGACGTTTTCCCGTAAATATCGAATAAAATTTTAATCGGATCAGATTTCACAGTTCGAATACTGTTATGTCGATCCGGACATCTTTTCTAAAACGGCTCCGATTTATTTTTTACGCGAATTTCGATGCTAAATCCGCGCAAAATCATCGATTATTGATCCAAACGGGCGATTCTAATCGATTATGGTGTTAGAAGAAGATCTATATGGACGATGGAGCTCCATCCCTGCAAGACATCATTTGTTTGCCTTCCGTGCTTTTAAGGACTATCATTTTGCTTCATAACGTTTCTGGTTGCAATTATTTTAAACTAGCTTGTATTTCCTGGTTGCAGTGCTACCGACAGTGTCGCAAATCTTTCTAAATTGACATTGAACGTGATGCACTCTCTTCTGGAATACCATTTGCTACTGGATGGTCGTGCATGATTACGGTTTTTGGATCATTTTCAAAATTTATCACCCAAATAAATTATGCTCGAAATCGATAGCTTTCGCCATTTCGGTTTTTAAATTTCACCTGTCACGATTTTAACTACTTCATCTAATAACCGTCTTCAAAGAGGCTTAAATCTACTATAACATTTTATAGAGATTATTTGTTTGGCTCTATCTACATGAGGGATTATTTCATACTTTCTATATCATGTAGGTTAACCTTAATTCTCTTGCCTCATTTCATACACCTCTGAATAATTCGGATTTCAGCGATTTTTCTTTATGAACGGAAGTAAGTTTTCTCTATGAAAAGAAAAACGCGCATGATTTAGCCGTTTGCCGCATTTTTCACGCCAAGTTCACGCGATGCCTCGCTTGCCTACTTACCTAGAATTTGACACTTAGAATAGCAGTAAAATACCTTCCCAGAAGCATTTATATAAATTCATGAATCGTCGATGAAATCAAACGAAGAATGAAACTGTCTCCGGAAGACTGAGCTTGATACTGAGACTCCATCTTTTATACTGTATAACAAGGAAAGTGCTTTCCTGAAATGTATAGATGATGAATTTTATAGACATTATCAATATAAAGATGATTGCTTATATAATGCATAATTAAAAAAAAACATTTCTTAAATATTTCGCGTATTAAATTTAGCTTGTCTTATTTATTTGAAGTTTAAAATACTTAAACAATTAAATAAATAAATAAAAATATGATGACATCTATTGACGAAATATATATATTAAAAAATATACGTATTCAATAATCGAACCTGTATTCGATGATGAATATTTATTTTTATTTTTATACACCATTTTTATAAATTTATATACATTAATTGTACATTTTTGTGGTATGCAATGAATTTATATATTTCATATTTAATAAAAATATTTTTTTAAATTTATATTTAATCAAATTTAACAAAAATATTTTTCATTAAAAAAGGTTCGTTTCTTTGATAAATATACATCTGCATCAAAAGGTGTTCCTTAAATATATTTTATTTTATATTTATTTTATTTTTTTCTCTTTCATATTCTTTCAGAATCAAATCAATATTTACATCAATACAAGAATACAAATTACAACGCGGAATAAGCTTTAATTTTATTAAAAACTGAATCGAAAACCTGATAAAACCGTTATTTTTATAGGAACGAAAATCGAAACTGAACCGATTTTTAACAACTTTTTATCAACTTTCTTATGTAGAATTTATTTGATTGTATTAATCTGATAACACTGTAAATTTTGTACATCTAGAATACTTATAAAAAAAAAAACAGCTATGACAGAAAATAAGTTTTCAATACAAATAAAAACATTTAAAATAAATCAGTAGTGTGAACCGAAAACCGGAAAACCCGTTATTTTTACCGGAGCGAAAACTGAAATTAAATAAATAATCAATCGAACCTCTAGTTTTTGTTATAAGTATAATTTCGTAAGCATTTAATTTGTCATTAACCCTTTGTACTCCGTTGTCCCCTCTCAGGGGACATCGTAATTATAGCATATTACTCGGACGTCCCCTCTCGTGGGACATTAAAGTTTATTAGTGATGACGGAGAATCAACTTATTCCAGTACAACTTTTTGAGAAATGCATGTTTTTCTAAAGTTTTCTATTGAAATGGCAAGATATATTTTTAAAAAAAATGTCAATGGGTTTTACGTCAAAAGAGAACGCGAAAAGTGCGCGTAAAAAGAAGAGAACCTTCACACATTTTTTTGGGGGCTGGAAATGTGTATTTTCAACTCTTATAAAATTTACTACATCTAATAAGAAAAAAGTCGTCAAACTACTTATTATTGTCAAACGTGAGTAAATCAGCCTGCAATGCATATTGGGGAGTATTTTGATGTTTTTCATACTGTACCAAATTATAAGAAATCAAATATTGTTTTTTTGTAAATGTATATTTCTTGATGTCTACCAAATTCATACAAGTTCAATATTATTATAATATTTTACTTGGTTTCAAAACTATACTATATAATATGATGGTTCATAAGTGCACGTTTTTACAGCAAAGTGGCGCCGAGTAGCTGGTAGGTAATGTCCAAGATGGTTTGTAGTGCAAAGCGTTTTAAATGTCTGAATTTAAGATAAATAATATAATTTTTCTATAATCTGAGAGTCAGTGAACATTGAAATACATTTCAACAACATGTTTTTCAATAAACAGCTCATGAATTTCGATTATAAAATACTGCCATAGAGAACAAACAAACATACATTATAAATATGTTCAGGGATGAGCAAAAATAAATGCAATATAAGCGCAATATTTCTTCTAAAATTAGCTTATAATCTGATATAGATCCCTTTATTTGTACGCATTTTTTTGTAATGCCGCCATCTTTCTGTGGATTAAAATCAAACAGCGGATATTTAATTTGTTATAAAAACATTTATTATCAAAATCTACATTAAATAACACATTAAATGGGAATATATTGTGTTTTTATTATAACGTGTGAAATTTCTATACATCAATATATCTTTCAATAACGCATAATATTTTCAACGGCTTGGAGAATGCTTTTGAATGCGCTCATATATTTTACAAATTTCTCCAAACCTATTGATTACAATTAATCTAGACGCGCTCGCTTACAACTATTCAATTTCAGTAAACGACCGCATGAATAAAAATAATTAAAGCACTGGCGTTTCGATAGCTTCGACAGCCTCGCTTCCAAAACAACTTCTTGCTATATATACAATCTATTCGGTTCTTTGGATCGCAAAGCGATCCACGAAATATCATAAAAATACTTTTCAATAAACATTTGATTCGAAAACAATCGCATCCTTCTACGCTCGATACATAAATGTATTTGTATATATTTTCTACATTACCATTATTAAATATATTTATATATATATATTAACAATTTTGGTAGTTCTCATTCGTATTTATTTATTTTTCTTCTATTATTATTAATCATTTAGATTGGATTGAAATTTGTTCAATTTCGTATCGATGTATCCGGCACTATACGTAATTTGGCAAGCTTCTCTCTGAATGCACAACTCTTTGTACTGAAATTTTGTTAGTGAATCGTTCATTGATCTGCGTTCGAAATCTCTCTCGACTTTCTCGTAAAATATAAATTAACAATAAATTAATCTTTGTATTTGCGATTAACAATTAAGAGGTCACCGTTCGCGCTCTGTTAAAAAATGGCACTGTTCAGATGCATCGTTCGAAATGTCTATACTTCGATCGAGATAAACGTCGAAAGCTCGTAAAAATATCTTTGTAAAATTAAATTAAACCTTAAAGCTACGCATTAATTCTATACGAAATTGGCATGCCTCATGTATGACGTATTTTGTACACATCAGTCTCTTGACGTTGCATTTTGATCCTCCTCTAGTCTACGGCGTGAAAAGTTTCGAATCCCATAAATTATATCATAAAGCTCCAAATTTTTTTCATAAATTAATCGATCGATATTTACATTTTTTTATATATTTTTAATGTTCGATATAAATATATTTTATATCACTATTTGGCGAGTTTCGACCGAATTGCGGTTCGATCGAATAGTATATTTGCTATTTTTTTGTATAAATAATTTAAAGTTATATGCGCGCTGTGCTCATTCGGAGCTTTGCGGCGGCTCGGGGGGCGGGGGCATCGGCATGCAGTATCCCGAATAAGTCCTGATGGATTCCTCGGCGTATGTCTTGCCGGGAAGGACCCCGACTGAGGAGTGTCTCCGGGGGCACGAATGCGCTCGAGGACATTGACACAGCGTGGTCGGGTTCACTTCTTCGAGGGCCTCCTGTCTCTTGCGGACTGTGAACAGCCGGCACGGCTCCTTGCGCGAGCATCGCAGCCTCTGGAATGACAAAACAGATCATTGAGTACCGATTTAACACTCAGGCAGCAGCGACATCTGCGTACAATCCGACTATTATTAGTGGGACCAATATGATGGGATATGTAAAGAATAATTCATTGAAAATTAATTAAACTTGCATAACTACACACGTTTACTGTCGACAATTAGAAGTTACGCATCAAAGCAAGATGATAAAACGATTCAAAAATGCAGCTTAAATGGAAATGTATTCAACCCGTTGATGAGTAATAACGCATATGTGCGTTCGGACTCGAATTTTATAGAAAGAGCATGCTCCCACATTGAGTGCGAAGATTAGTAAATCGGAGAGAGAGACAAATGTCTTGCATCTCATCATACACTCGTACATCGATGACAAGGTTGTACTGTAAAGCTACCCCTACACGTCTAAATATTATCAAATGTTATAAAAAGCGATCCATATTTCAAACATAAAATTTATGATCTTTTTTATTCGGAAAAAAATACCTAGACTACCAAAGCGTTGGGAAGATGTGTTGAACTTTTTTTTATAATAAATACGCAAATATTATTTGGTCCCCCTAATATTCGAACCCGCAACATAACAAGATACTTACGCTCTGCGGTGAACAAGCGAACGAGTACTGGAATCCGATTCTGCCGGTAGATGACTCGTACGACTGCTTGTTCTGAAGATACGTAATCGAATTCTTCGGACAATGGCAATGGACGATCTGCTCCGTGATATTGGCATCAGGATTTGAGACGAGGGTCCATGCGGGATCCCGGAAATATCGACATTTGGGCAGCTTCTTGATCGGCTCGCACATCTTATAATGTCGCGTCTTATCCACCAGCGTATGACCGTCGTCGGATACCAAATTGCTGAAATCCAAATACAATACGGTCAAGCATATCCTATAGATTGATACCGATTCAAAAATGATTCACAAATTTACCTTTTGCAGGCGTGATGCCCGGAACATCGACATTGTCGCTCTATCCATGGACGATTTTCATCGTACAGATCTACCTTGTTGCAGACCGCGCGGGGGCTGCATATCGGCAAATCGTCTTCCGAGTCCTGAAGCAGACGATAAACACCATAAAAATGCATTCATATTGAGCGCAATCAGATTGTGGGGGTTTTGTGTTCGACCTATCGTTGAAATCGTTCAAAGTCACGCCGAATTGTCGCAAATCGACGATGGATCGATTCCATTTGCGCAACGCCGAGCCGGATACGAAGTAGATTATCACGATATGGGGGCCTTCTGAGAATTCGGTGTTAAGGCTGCGAGCTTTATTCTGTCGAATTCTTCGACGAACTTTCGCTAGGTCGAAAAGCAAAAAGTGCTCAGGTGAAATTTAATCGTGTGAGCTTCGATCGCATCAGGGCGAGGCCCGAAGCTCGTGCGTGATGCCACAGCGAAGATATTATTTTTCAGCGGTTTGAGGTCGACTACCGTTCTCGTCTCACATCGTGTCGTATTTTACGACAGCTGTTAAAAAATTCCATATTTTTTTTATGAAACCTGAAGCCTTCGTTGCTGAATATTTCAACCCTTTGCCTGCTTGTGCGTCAAATGTACGGACGTAACGCATCAAAATAGTCTCAATTTCTCTCGTCGAACGCATCAATAACGCCATATAATATTCGCTATTGATTGTTCTTCCTTTCTCAAGGTAATATATGGATAAAATACCATCCCAAAATACGGAGGACATAAATCATAACAGCTTGACAATTTGGTCGCTTTGGGTGTCTTTCGCCGGTTGCTGTCCACTCAGCTTTTTCATGGATAAATATTCATGCAAAATTATGAATACAATGTCTTCTGACATCTTTAAGGTGTCAGCAATCTAATGCAACTTTAATTTACGAACGGGTAAAACTATTTTGTGGACATTTTTTATGTTTTCTGGAACAAGTACCAAATATGGGCGAAAAATTACAAATTAAATTACAAAAAATAAATTGACCCAACAATCCATTAAACGCACATAAATGCCATTAAAAATTGTGATTAATTCTTAAAGCGTGCATATTATTGCAATTCTAAATAACTCAGACATGGCACATGCAATGAGATATAATTAGGTAAATGGCAGTAATGTGTAATTTAATAAAGGTGACCATACGTCCATGTTTATAGAGGACAAACCTTTATTTTGAAGAGTTTTTGGCGACAAATATTTTTATTATAATGTGGTTTAAAGCTTTCCGTCGAGGACGATCCAAAGATTCTTCGTGGGGTTCAAATCGAGACTATTCCCATGCCAGACTGATATTCTTCTACTTCAAGAATTTATTCACAATCTTAGATCTATGGGACACCATCCTGCATGCAAATCTTGCATACATGCTCGACCACGATAGTTACAATTTGCTTGAGGGACTCATTGGAGATCAAATATCTATGATCGCTCACTGCGGTATTTTGTCTAAATACATCGTAGCATCTCAGCATATTTTTAACACTTTACAGTCCGCGTTATTATATTTCATCACGCTGATAGACACAGTAAACTCTTTTGAAGCAATAACCGAAATTTTGCTTCAATCTATTAGCCGGTTTAAGAATTATATGAATTTTGCGAAAGAAGTAGTTTCGTGATTTTTTTGCGAAATTAGTCCGGACTTTGAACGAAGTTTAGCGCGGAAAACCCAGACTATATATATATCAATTGATTGAATTGCAAATTTGCAATGTTTTGCATATCATGCTCTGTTTATAAATATTGAAATTATGGTTGTTTGTTCATGCGCTTTAATAACTAATATTTATTATCGATTCGAATTCTTCATAGTTCGTTTCAAATATGAATTCGAGCCGTTTTTGTATTGTTGGTCCTTTATTTATAGCAAAAATGTGTGGTCACCGTTATGGAAGAATCATTAGCGTTCCCATTTGGAAATAATATCAATGACGAATCCAATAAGGAAAATTGGAATCGAGATTAAAATATTTAACCGGTGAGAACATTGTATGTAAGAATTCCATTTGAGGCCTTTCAAATTGAATAATATCTAGAATCATGATGTGCAACCTCGCGTAGTCTACTTGCAGTCTTGTCTATATCATTTATTTACCTCCTCATGCGCTCGATATTGAAGATATTTATGAACGCTCATCAAGTAGGTCATCTGGATGAATACATGCAAGAACACTATTGCGGTTTTTAAAAGTTGACCAGTATTCTTTTGAAGGCGGGGTAAAACTACTCAAGACAATCGTCTTGATTTTATATAGTCTAATACCTTTTTTACTTGTTATAAACAGTCCCCCGCATGATCTTTATTAAATCTACATGATAAAAAACGTTAGATTTTGCTTTTTCAAACGAGTACCACCCCACTCTTCTTGGAATAACTGGCTCACTTCAGGGCACTCGATTCAAATAAGGAAGTTTCCCTGCCGCACCCTGTTGGATGCGGCAGGTCCTGGCTAATCTCGTAGCTTCCTAGTTAGTCTGGTTAAGAATCCGAGGCTAATAAAGTTGAGGATCGGAGGATGGCAAGAATCCAACGCCTGCGGACACTGACCGATAGATAAACATGTCGATGACATAATAATTGTTTACGATTTATCTCGCTTTAATTAATTGAAGATAGTGCGAATGTAAGTTAGTGTGTCGCGGGTCGCGAGTTCAAACTTAACATACACCATCGATAAAGAGCATAGAGGAACGACGAAAAGCCGGAGGATTCCGACTGCGTCCTGAGATTTATGCGGGTCTTCATTTTTTACTATTATTATTCAAAAGTACTCACTTCCTTTTCCTTAGAGCTCATTGAGACTCGGCCCCCTTCCGTCCGTCGGATCTCTTTATCTCCCGGACGAGACGTCCTCCGGTCTTCGCTCGAGTGCCGGGCTTAACATCATAAAAGAAGCGTCGTCTTCCTCTCTACATCGAAGGGGGCGATCTTGTTATTTTAACCCTTTTCGACCGAGGACTTTCTCGTTCGGGCGAACTACCTCGAGTAACTCGTAACGATTATACGAATTTCTAGCAGCGTACCTTACAGCCACGTATGTATGCATACAAGTCATGCAGTTTGATAGTTATTAGGGCGTATCACATGAAGGTTCGGAATTTCACTTAGCCAAAGATCGATATTGTTGCTATTTGTATTGTTTTAAAAATATACACCAGATACTAAAAATTAAGCAGCCAATTTTAAATTTTCATTGGCAATAAGCGTTTGAAGCTAATGGGAATTATTTTGATTGAATTTATTATGTTTTGTTAAATTTATGCGTCACGATTCTCACATGTGGATTCCGAACATTCATGTGGTATGTCTCAATAAATCTGTTAACATACAATGCTCTGCTGTTGTTGTTCGTGTTATATTTTATGAAACAGTCGCTTATTTTAATCATTTTTTAGTTTCTGTTATAATCGCTTGCATCTTTTTATCCATCGGGATTCACTGGAACTGAATGCAAGGACAAAGCTTGATCCCTGGCCTCTTCTAGATTATCATACCAAAGCTAAAAACTATTTTAACATAAATCTTCAGGGAGTAAATGTCTACATAAGTTATCAAGGAAAATCCTTGTGTATTTTCAGCAAAAGGAATCATTGGGCACACATTTCTTCGAAGATGGTGGTGGAAATGCTTTTTCTGTGAATGCTGAGCGATATCAATCAATGCTGAGTGACTTTTTTTGGCCCCAATTGAATCATATTGATGTTTATTTTCAGCAAGACCGTACTATATGTCATCGATTGAACAAACTTTTAGGCGTCACATTTGGATGACAAGAACAAGTAAATACATTGAGATGCACTTTCTGAATGCAAAGGGTTAAATCTCGGGGACCGCGACGATAGCGTTGCGTGCCATCATCGCCGAATAACGATACACTCTTCCAAAAGTGGCCTAATTATGTTTCTGGACGAAAAATGGCTTTCGTGATATTTATACTTATGAATGGAAAAAATCCTAAAATTAGATCGGGCGCTATTCACGCGATCGTAATACGTGTATCGCGTGTCGAATTATTTTGGGATTACAGGAAGTTTCGTGATTGCGTCTGGACAATGTGCGAATCGGGCACTTTTGTCACCTTACGAGGGGCGCCCTTCGTGTCCCAAAGTCGGTCGTTGGCTGCATCCGAAAGATCGCAAGGGCGGGAGATGGCCCACAAAAAACGGGAGAGGATGCAAGGTGTCGGCTGACGGCGTGGGAACATTCTCGGGAACAGGGGCACTTTCGCCGGAAGCTTCCGATCTTCCATTCCGAAAAAAGACACGTCCACTTCCGAAATTAATTGAGAGCAATCTTCTCGGTTCGATCATTTCGAGACTTTTTAAATGCGCGAATTAATCCTTTCAATGCGCGAAGCATTTATTAAAGATCGAACAAAAAAAATGTATCTACATCTTTTTTCGTATTCATTAATTCACATTCATCACGAATTGCCTTATCCGTAATCGGTTGTAGGCGATCTCGATAGGAGATTTTTCTAGGGAAGTTGCGATAGCAATCGATAGCAAGTATTAGGTTGTCCCATAAGTGTCTTTCGCAAATGAACACAGCCATGGTTTAAGAAAACCCACGATTTACTCTTCGTGAAATAGCTAATAAGTTATAAATTCCACGAACATCCGTCCGTAATCATCTGACAAAATTGGGCTACATCAATCGTTCAGATGTGTGACTTCCTCATGAACTGACTTACTCAAATAAACTTCAGCGTATTTCAACATGCGATCTTCTTCTCCAACGACATAATAGCCAACATTTTTTGAAGAGACTTGTCACTGAAGATGAAAGTTGGATACTCAATGAGAATATCCAACGTAAATGGTCTTGGACCAAGGGTATAGAAGCTTTAACTGTAGCTAAACCTGGCCTACATCCAAAAAAAGTTTTTCTATGCATTTGGTGGGACTGGAAGGGGGTAGTTTATTATGAGCTACTTCAGCAAGGTGAAACGATCAATTCAACAAAATATTGTTTCCAACTAGACAATCTAAAGGATGCAATTTGCTCGTCAGAAATAAACTATTATCATTTGACTGGGATGTTTTACCTCATCCTCTATACTCTTCGGACATTGCCGCTTCAGATTATTATTTGACATAAAAATATACCTTGATCAATATTTTGCCAACAAACCTGGGAAATTTTTGGCAAGAAGGCATTATGAGGCTTCCGTAGAGATGGAGAAAGGTAATAGAACCGAACGGATCATATATTATTCAATAAATTTTGATGTAATACAAATGATTGTTTATTTTATTCTTAATATGAAAACGAAAGAAACTTATGGGACACCCTAATATTTTAGCCCTACCCTCAAACAGATAAGAATATATCGCAATAATATTATTCGCAGCTAGAATTTATTGGGTAAAGATTAAATACTGTCCTAATTTAGCAAAATTTTATATGAATATTTAACAAAATGAATATGAACATTGATGTCAAAATGAAACTCGGACACATAAATTCATAGATGTATTGACAAATTCTCTACGCTCCTTGTAAATTATTTAATCATAGGGCTTTAATAGCATCCAGAGGTTTTTGGAATAATGCGAAAAGCCTTCGGCAACCCTGACAGGGCCGAAACAAAAAAAATAGAGCACAGGTGTGTGAGGCTTTGTGTGAAGATCTCGACTAAACCTTAACTGAAACGCGAGAGAAAAAAAAACAAAATCACAACCGGACATCCGGACTGATCCTTTATTTTTTAAGTATGCGCATATTATGGACCTTTTCATTCAGGTATAGTCATATTGTATGGTAAATTTGTATAGAAAATCGGTTTTTATGTAAATAATACGTCTAGCTTACAATAATCGTCCCTCGAGCTTCTCGGATCTTCCTTTTTGAACGCGTTACACATCCATTGTATAATATCGGTGCATTTAGAATTCGGAATTATTCTTAGCAATCCGTTCGTATAAAATAAAACATCGACCACAAAAGGATAGCAAAGGAGGCTAGAAACACGAGGAATTCTTCTGTCAAGAACGCATTGATACTATAATCACGAGAAATGAGGCAAGGCCACATCAAATATATCAACGTTTTAATGTATACTGTATTTAACCCTTTTGGGCTGTTTGCTATCTTTCTCTCTTTCTGTATAAACAAGATGCACTACAAGATTAAACACTGATACACGCAGAAACTGTTCGTATTCGAGCATTTTAGCACTCTAAGGATTAAAAAGCTTAAATTCTTCAATGAATTATTTTTTACTAATGCACAAAAAGGTTGAGCAGGACTTATTGGCGCATTGTGGCAACGCTTTGCTCTCTAAATAAACATACTAATAAATCAAACATTTTAATAGCATTGTTCACGGTTTGTTTGTGAACGTTTTTCGCCTCGCTTAGAATCGAAAGGAAAAGAAGGTCGCAAAAAATTGACCAAAAGCGAAATAAAGGTCGCAAGCCTCAATGGAGGCCACCGGAAACCGAGCAGGTCCTGTCGACTTCTGTAAACGACGGGATATAATAAGAACGCTTCCGTTTCTGGCGACCTCTCCATGCACCGTTCGCAAATTCCTCCCCTGATTTATGACTCGCATTGACGTCTTCGAAGAATCGATTTGCGATGGACGCCTTCTCAAATTATTCAATCGTCTGTGCGTACCGTGGGAACGCTCGATAAATCACATTATACTGTATTTTTTAACCATAAATATTTACATTCGAAATTTCAATTCAATCGCACAGAATCATGCAGATTTAATAACGATCACGCAGGGGACTGTCTTTAAAGTCTCTCTGTAACATGGAAAAAAGTATTACACTGATATCGCCTATGCTGTTTATGTTATTCGTGTTTTTAAAAAGATAATTTCACTGCCGCATCCTGTATTTAAAACATATTTAAGACCATCGTCTATGAAACACAAATGTTGATAATCAACGTTTAAATATCAGCTTAATTCAGAATTATGCAAATATGTTTTTATAGATCTAAATTTTTATGCAAAACAACGAATCGATTCCAAGAAATATGCCTAATTAGCTGACGTTCATTATTGAGGATTTTATCATTTTCTGATTTCTCAGAAATAATATGTCATCCAGGACATGTTTTCTTAATGATTTAGCCCGTCTTTATTTGATGATTCAAGGTCACTATGCTCGCGTTTGTTTGCTATATCCACAAATGTATCCTAACTCCGAATGCTTCCACAAAATCTATGAATCCCGAATTTCCGAAATCAATTCATGGATTTCGGAAATGACTGAACTATTAAATTCATCACCTCATACATTTATATTGATTTTCTGGATGTTAAAAAGTAATTGATGCCACGATTGCCTATTTAAGATGTTGTATAAGAATAATGATCATATCGATATTCCCTATTCGATCGTCTTCTATTTAAAATTCTTATTCAAATAATGCAACCCTAACTTAATCACGCGTGGAAAGCAAAAGGGGAAAAAAACTACATAAAAATTCATTCCCTATGAAATCTCCTATGAAGATTGCTTACATCCGATAACGGATATGGCATCTTAACCCATTACACGCGGGAAGCGTATTTTAAGCTCATTTTTGGATTTATAAAAATATACGAATTTGAAGGATTATCTCTAATAATAAGGCTATTCCCTAATAGTACTGAGATTTCCATTGATTCAGAAAGAGCACTCTTCTTCAAAGAGACAAATACGTTGTGGGCGACATATTGGGCGATGAGAGTGTTAAACTGACTATTCAGCTTAATCCTTTGATTGATTTTGAGCTAATTTAAAATCTTCATAGTCTTAGATGCTATATTTGCTTGTCCGCAACTTATCATCCGTAAAAATCCATTTATCTGTCAGGCGCGTTTATCGCAGCGGCGCGTATGAAGCTTATATTTAACGCTCTCGTCGCCCAACATGAATGCGTGTTGTTTCATTAGTCAAATTAACAAAATTTGATGTTTAAAGTTGTTATAGAAATACCCGTTAAGCGTCACGTATGTCTTCATCCTACCCCGACAACGCCCTAGCGAGGAAAAGGGAGACTAGACTCTTTGTACTCCAGAAAACCCTTTTCACTCAAAAAGGTCGTCTAGAGTAGTTTTCCACCATCTAAGAAAACTACCCAGTCTTTACAAAGCTCCCACACTCCTTATCGAGACAGTCGTGAAAGCGTTCGTCAACACATTCATTCAGGAAACCCGCTGGGTGAGCGTTCAAAATGAAACTCGGAGGTTATGCTACCTTCAATATCGAGCGAATGAGTAGGTGAATGTATGATACAGACGAGATGGATGTAACCACACCATGTGAATGGATATTGATTTAGTGGCTGCGCTATGATGATGATGATGATGTTAGAAATATGCATACAATAATGAGACGCTGGATTCGCTTTTCGGAGACTTGGACTTCGAAGACGCGCATATCTTGTAGCCGCAGCGACGAACGTGTTAAATAAATAAACACTGTCGATGGCACAAAATATTCGGTTGTTTCCTCAAGTAAACATAGAAAATACACCTAAAATCGATTAAGTATATCATTCACACATCAATATTAGTCGATAAATTTGGGTTAATCTATACAATCATACGATGTACGCAGAAAGCTCTCCATCTCTGTCTCCCATGCACAGTTACCGAACTGCGCTACATTTTCGTTCGACCTCAACGAACAAGAGTGCTCTTTGTGAATCACTGTAATTCGCTCGCAAATACGCGATTATCCTACCGTACAGGTGAATAGTGAGCGTTTTTCTTAATAAATTATGAGCATTAAAATTATGAAATAAAAATTTACATTGTAAATATGATATTACAATCGGAACCAAGTAGAAATTTGATCATTTGGGTTATCCGTATTTTCCAGTTATCCATGTTTGTCTTCCCCGGCAGTCGTCCGGATAATCGAGAGTCTACTGTATAAGTGCTATAATTAAACACTTTTATTTTGTGTTTGAAAATCACTGCTTTTTTATTGCAATTTCTTCGATCTAAGTACAAACTTATAATTATTCTACAAATATTTTTTTTAAAAAAAGAAGAAAAAGCGAAGAAAATCAACTCATTCACTAATCAAAGGGCTAATGAGGGAAATTTTAAATTGAACTTATATTTGTGGTATTAAATGATATATATATTTTTTTTTATTTCGTATATAAATTAGATATATTATGGTTATACGTCAATGGTATGAAATAGGCGAGCGGTAGTGGATGTGTGTAAGGCGCGGGGCTTTTATGAATGGAGCGTCGTATGAATGAACGTAGTAAACTAGTAAGGCATGAAATGCACATTGCGAGGCCAGTGCCGGCTCGTAAACTACAGGATGGCCAGGGTCTACCTGTCCCAAATTTATTTATGACTCTTGTGTAACTCGTATTTTTATTATTATACGATACGATAGCCCCGGTGCGGAAACCAGTTTCGTTTTTTCCACGTCCATCTCGCTCTCGGGCTTAGATCGCGAGTCCGCTTCCGGACCGATCTCATGGACCGTTTCGCCGATTTGTCGCGCAGCTTCCTCGTTCTTCAGATGGACTCCATTGTGCGGCCGAATCGATTAACATTCAAATATGCATTCCTCGGGACGGTCTGCAGTCCGAGGCCGCCTACTATTCAAACGGTACGAATCGAAGACTATCGATAGTATCGCACTGTGTGACGGCTCTTGGCGGATGCTCTCTTGTCAGACGACATTTTAACTTACCGTTTCGTTTTTTAGCCTACTATGTGCCGCTTCGTGACCCCTTCTCTCTTTTCCTAGTACTACGAGAGCGACTCGAAGCCCGCGCTTTATTTTTATAAGAGCCAGCTTCATAGTCGCGAGGGCATCGCCCGCAGCCCTGAGCCGCTTGGGAATATCCACAAAACCGCGAAAGATGCACAGGATCGATAATCAGACCGCTTTGGGTTGGACTAGGTCAGGCCATCATGGTGTAGCAATCGAGTCTTTGCATAACTCTTAAGATTTTATTTAAAAAAATAAACGCCACATCCCATTATAGCCCAAGGCGATTTCGCCATCTTATTTGGTAAACGAGACCAAGTCTGATTATGGAATAATCACTGTGCGAAATCTAGCATAAAACTATTAATAAGATCAGCTGTAAAGGCGCAAAACGCAAAATATTGGTAGGTCATGGACATCCATGATAAAGCGTCGATTGGCAGCTTCATTCAATAAAAAGCGCTTTTCAAATAATCTTGTCCTAATTTAGACATATTTGTAACGCATTATTGGGATACCTGATGTGAACTATGTATGAATGTTTGTGGTACGTTTGTCCCTTATACGTTCATATACCATACGTCCGATTGCGATGAAACTTTATGAAGTTATTGTGTGCACATCTGTGAGTGTTTTTAAATGAGTACGAGCATTGTTTGTATATGCAATTTGTTTTGCGAGACGTTTATCGGATGCACCATGTTGGCGCATATTGGTCTCGTATGCGCCAACACGTAACTATACTGCTGTGTTTCTTTTCTAATAATAATTAAAGCGCTTGTGGCATTGCAACGCATGCCGGGTATTTGATAGTATTTTATAAAAAAATTAAAATTCTTATAAAAAAAACTTTGATCCAATCACTAGTCAATCCTATCAAGAAGATGTATGCAAAATTTCGATGCGAAAATGCGACACTTCCAACCGGTCGAACTTAATGATCGGAATTTCCAAAGGCTCCTAGAGAGAATCCGAATTTTAAAAAAATGAAATTTCAAAACTCCAGCATTCCAATTGCACTCGAATCGGTCATAGCACGATAAGGAACAAGGAAGGCCATGCAGGACATGGGTCAAATGTTCCGATGAAATGTCATGACGAAATGGGTCCGAGTCATACAATAATTTATATTCATAATTGAAGCGATAAACAATAGCTGATATACGAATCTGTATGTGGGTAAAATCAATTTAACTCATTCCGGACGCTGTGTTTCGCATAAAAAGCAAACAAACTCATTGCTATAAACACAGATGAACAAAATATCCCCAACGATGCTACGTATTTAATAATAAACTCTGTATTTATTATATTTCATATCGATATTCGATCATATATATATAGATAGTATATCGAGATTCAACAACTCGACTCGGTGTAGTAAATACACCATAGTTAAGAAGAGGTTAAGCTTTAAAGTTAACGCATATAAAAAATCCATTGATGTGTTTCTATTCTACTGTAGATTAAATTTGAAGCGCAACATTAAGTGTCTGGTTTGTAAAACATGGAGAATTGATATGTTCAGCGTTGCTTTAATGATATTTATTCGAGAATGATTAATAAGCGTCGTAAAATAAACACATGATGAATGTTTTCGACGTTTTTTTGAATAGTTTGAAGTCATGTAATGGCACCCGAGATTGAGGAAACGACCGGTAGCTAAATAGGTGTACGTAATCAGAAAAATGTGTGGGTATGATGGATGGAGATTAGCTCTGGATGGAATCGAACGGAAGCGAGTTGCATGGGCTTATTTTCAATGTTGCATGTTGTTTCATTCGCAAAATGCGTCATTAACGGATCGATTCCTGTGGATCTCCCTATCGAGATTGTCCGTATCGAAGATTTTTATTGGGCGTATTATGAGCGCCTCGACAGGTGCAAAGGTGCCCCATTATTTATTGTCTTTTTTTCATCGGGCAGTTTAAGTCGTTTTTTGTCGTTTTACGTTTCGTCCCGGTTCTCAGTCGAGGGTCCCTCGTGGGTCCTCCGGGGCTCGAAATGAAGAAAAAAGCAAGCGCGTAACACAGGTGTGCTAGATTACATCACAAAAAGGGATCAACGATAATTCTTCGCTACCCGCGACAGGTACGAGACCAAAAAAGGTATACCCTCGGAATTATAATTTCCCAAATCAAAATTTCACATTTGGATTCTGATTTTTTAACTATCTGCAACGAAGAAAGTCATAAAAGCACTTTGTCAAACAATTTTTTACGCAATTTCTAATATCTCTAAATTAACTAGCAGTTAAAAGGTTAAATTATATCGGAAATAAGCTCGCATTGAGGGCGTTGCAATCAATGAGAAAGTGCTCTTTGTAGGACGGCGTCGATCGATTTGAGGGGTGAAATTTCCTCATTTTTTCTGCATATCGGCGATTTTTTTCATTGATTTACACAGCTAATCTGTAAACTATCCATTTATTGCGGCTATAGAATTAAATATATCCATCGTTCGACATACTGGCAGAGGTCGCGCGTCTAATATTAATATATTGGAGCTAATTGCCGACAGCTGTCGAACGAGCCGGTCACGTAAGTGTAGTCTTCGTCACCACGACTGACCCTAAACGAGGAATAGATGCTTCCATAGTCCAGTCAGTCATATGACGGTTTAATCTGTATATGAAAATGTCAAGGAATTCCCGATGGAAGCTAATGACTGACGAAATTCCGGGTAATGATTCCCATCGCATTTGTCAATCGTCCAGCAAACATTGCTGATTGGAATGCTTCTTAATCCAATTTCAATCACTTCAAGCACTTGCCAAATGTTTGATTCTCACTGGTGAACTCCTCCGGACAGCATATACAAGTCAAACAACCTTTTTCGCAATTCCGAACTAAATTCGCTGGCAGTTAAAAGGTTAATTCGTTCGGTTGGGACTCCAGTGGCCGAGCGTTCTCTCATTGTCGATCCCATCTGGATTAAAAGAATTAAGAACAAAAAGAAGCTCGTCGCGCACGAAATGGCGGCACACGCGCAGGTGTTTGCGGCTTCGACGAAAGATCCTCGACTTCAGGGCGGAAAGAAAGATGGTAAAAAATGAGAAAAAAAGCAGAAGAATCCGTGGGTGCGAGAAATGTCGGCACAGTTGGGTGCACAGAGATCAGCTCCGGCGATCGATCCACTTCGAGAGCCTCGCAATCCGCCGAATTTTTTTAATCCCAAATTTCGACGAAAGACGATGCTCATCTTATCGTACGGCGCATCGTAATCCAGATAATCCCCCCTTTTGAGCACCCATCTCAGATTTGAGTTTTCAAAGGCAAAGACAAATGCAAAAAAACAACGGGCCACCCTAATGCAAAACGCTTATAGTTAAAAGAAACAGCGGGTGACCATAAGAATGTGAATACCTTGGTGAGGTCATATAAAATATTCATTCAGATCAATCAAATTAGATCAATCAGAAATACAAACAAGGCATTATAAATTAAGTGTTATGGAGCGCTGCCCGCAACATGTGCGTGCATACTCTCTCTGTGGATTACTCGAGTGCGCACTCAACTCGTAATTTTCATATATTTCCCGTATTGGAACAGTTTTTCGACGCAATTCTTTTTGCGAATTTAATTAATTATTAATAGATTTATATATTGGATTAAACTGATCCAATCCAAGCCAAACGGCACGCATTTTTGGCACTAGCGATATTATCCAATAAACGATAAGTGAAGCGCATTTGAATCTGTGGCGGATACGAATGAAAGACGAACGAAGGCCACCGTGCAATGAATTGGATCAGAAAAAAATGGATGCGAAATGAAGAGGCCTTTGTTTGTTGAAGTCCTTCGAGCATATAACCGATTGTGTGCGTGGGCGTTTCTGAAAATCGCGGACAATTCGTCGATCAACAATCGGCACTAATTCGAATTAGCAGGACGAGCATTTCCGCGGATGACCGAATTAATCGCTGCTCCAATTATCCAATTTGCGCCCGATCTTTCTCGGAAGCTAAAAGCTCTCGAATTTTCGGCGATTTGGTGGCGATTTTTGACTTTAATTACTATGGAAAATATCAAGCATTTGGATGCTCATCAAGCTTTCAATTGAGGCGATTCAAGTACACAAAATGTCAAATGTAAGCTCTGATATTCTGTATATGAAGTCGACGCAAACAATTGTGATTCTATAATTATTTTCAATGAAAAAGCGATCCTCTTTCATTCGCCCGTAACGCTGATATTAATAGAGTTCTTAAGCTGGATGATGGAGGAGGATAAATGCGCGTATTAAAAAGCATAAGAAGCAAATTGTTAGTTAACAGTGCAACATCGGAAGGCTGAAAATAAAATAAAATTCTTGGAATTGATGCTGCTGCTCGAAAGGCGGTTAGGTTGGCCAGTCAAAATTTATACCAATACGCCTCGGGATTATTTTAAACGGTTGACCATCGCTGGTCGTTCCTATACTTTTCTCAACTTCTAACTAATATCCATTTCCCGTAGTGACTTTCACATCCCGTAAACAATTTTGATACATTTGTAATTATCGTTTCTCTATTCCGTTGCGTCAATTTGACGTTTTGAAATCCATTCGAGCGACGCAAAATAACGCACTGTCGAATCGTTCGGCGATATTCAAAATGTGCCATAAGAGGGTCATTAGAAAAGCAAGGCGAGCACATAGTAAAATTATATATTTTCACTCCATTGCTTAATTTTATCACGATTTTAGACGATATTTAATGGGGGTGATGATGATGAAGTTACTCATTATACGTTACAGTTACGCAGATCATAAAAAAATGCTTCCCGTGCGTAATGTGTTAATTTGAGAATTTAACCAGACAGCGTCTTCCTTTTTTCCTACATGACTATTACTCTGCTTTCATGAGATTCCGGCCGAAATTTTTCATCCATCGAACTTGGATTTCTAAGCGACCACTTTCCATTTATATAATATTCCTAATAATATCATTGAATATCGTCCGAGGGCATAAAACAACTCCACAAAACAGACATGACTTAAACGCATTCGCGATGCATCTGGCTTTCCAAATCTTTGTCAGATCCTTTTTGTTTTTGCCATGGCGATTGTTATTTTGATATATCGCAGTGCTGTTTCTTGTTTGAGCACAAATAAACAAAACATTAAACAGCTCGGCCATTTCTTCTCGATGGCCGATTATAAATGTTTTACAACCAGTCGTCAATTATTAAGTCGATTGATCTGAATGATCTAAGCATTAGATGCAAGATAAAATGTATATCGCGTTAATTCTGTTTGAATCGTTTTGTGAGGGATTGATTTTATCGCTCGATTGATGTAGATCAGTTAACCTTTTAGTTGCGAGTAAATTTAGAAATATCAGAAATTGCGTGAAAAGTTGTTTGACTTATATATTTATTGTTTGAAGGTAATTTGAGTGTCAAACCTCTTTATGTGCGTGATTTCAAAGTTATGCGGTTTTTTAAAAAGCATTTTTTCCTTTGCTTTTTGGATAAAATAGGAAAAAAATCATATTGCATCTGCTATCTCTGAATTACGACCACGCCAAAAATAAAAATACGGTCCAAAAATGACTGGACTGAATATTTTTTTAAACAGTCGAAATTTGTGTGTGTTTTTTTTAAAATTTAATTTAGGGACTATAGTGACTAATTATGAATTATATTGTTGGAAAGAGAAAATCTCCACAGAAGATGATGACATTGACACTGGTTATAGTAGACTAGTGGATGTCTGACATTGGTTATGCTAGATGTCAGAAATCCTTAAAAGTTTACCAATGATTCAAGACGTCCTTTAAATATTATTAAAAATGTTATTTTTTAATTGTCTTATTGTTTTCCTGTTTTTTATTAACTTTTTTTATGCGATTTTGGATATATTTTATATAGAAGATTCGAAGTTATGCGGTTTTTAAAATTCATGGAACGCATCTACCGCACAAAAAAAAGTGTATACCACATATTATCCTGCGGGATTTTTTGTACAGGATTATCACAACACATGATGAATATTTTACGCTAAAATTGATGGTTTATTTGAGGTTGTCTCGATTTACTAATGACACTAAAAAGAACACTTTTTTTACAAGATATTCTGACCGATACATCCCTAAATTTACATAGCAAAGATCATTCATTGGGCACCGATGAGGTGCTGACGTTTAAGTGGTTTACGTATCGTGCCGTGGCACTCACAGGTGATTGCCATCGATTGTTACCAATAGGTCATGTTATATATAGCATGTTTTTATACATAGTTTCCTTCATTAGAAATACTTGTCTTATATTTGATGTTTGTAGTACTTTAGCTTTCGAGGTGTATAATCTCTTATTTTTCTATTCTACAAAAATATAGGTCGAAATGTTTGACTATTGTTTGTAATCTGTATGCAAAATATTAACACACGCCATGGCAGCCACCGGTGTCTGCCAATCTAAATAAGATTGTATACAAGTCTTAATAAAAAATATAGCTATTATTTATTATCCTTATGTACAAATGCATAATATACAACAAATATGCTTGGTACAAGACGTGTTAACAATGTTCGTCCGTTGCGACGCTTTTTTGCGTCACCGGGGCGTTTCGCTTTAGTTCGAATGTATGAAAATAAGGCTTTCAGCGAGGGATCTTCCCGCAGAGGAGGGATCCGATCGAGGAGCGTTCGGCAGGTTTTGGAACGGGATGCGCGCGAATGGTTTCGCGTTCGCTTTCCGTTTGCGGTGCAACGACCTTCGAACGTTTTTTCCGCATTAATATTTTTATCATATCCGTCGATGGAGGCGTGTTTATATTTTGCGACGTCGTCCGCGGGAAGACGCAGATCGCGACGGACGCGGTCCGGCGCGTGCGCTCCGTCGGTCCGCGAGTCGGCGGTTCCGCGCGTAACGCCGCCGCAGCGCGCTCGGAAAACGCCGATTTGGCACGTTTTGGTTTTTTCTGAAATTTTCCACTTCATAAAATATCTTGTGGTATTTTTTCATCTCGCGTCGCCGTGCGTGCGCGGCGGAGGAGCAAAAAAGATGCGGTCGCCGGTTCGGTTCTGCTCCGTTTGGGAGCGACGCCGGTCGAGCTCTCGGGCGAGCCGCCGAGGCCCGACGGGGAACGCGACGGGAACGGAAACGCTCAGCTCCGAGCGCGAAGGTCGATAAACTTCCCCTCGTTTTTGTGCGACCTTCCGAAGGCGCCCGCGGGCCACGGTCGTGAATGCTGCGCCCGATTCTTTTAATTGCGAGCGAAAATAGCTCTGACACAAATCCGAATGGACCGTCGCCGTGGTCGCGCTCGGACAGAATCAATTAGAGGGTGTCAAAGGTGACGGCGCGTCCCCTCTCGCGACTCGAAGCGAACTTCTAAAATGATCACACTGCCGAAGAATGACTCACCCCGGTCTGGAAGATGATCTTGTAGGACTGCAGCCGATGGACGATCCTCCTCGGCGCGGACAGCCTGTCCAGTCGCGTCCTCGTCGACGGCGAGCTGCCGAGCCTCGGGATCTCGCTCTCCTGGAAAGCCTCCAGCGGCAGCCTCAGGGCGGAGCCCGCGGCCACCTGCAGCACGACCAGTTTCAGCCACAGCATCATCGCGCTTCCCTTCTTTTCCTTGATTTCCTGATCGTTCTATTCACCCGCCCTGTCGCTATTGCTGCATTTCAAATCGAAGCAGACGATCAAAAAACTCAACGTTGATAAATAAACAGAGTTATCCGAAGATTGAGTTTCGGAGGGTATCGAAAAGTTCGCGAATTCCCGCGTCTCGAGTAAGTTGCGGAGCGAAGGAACACAAGACGAGATGAGCACGCGCCAGTCGAGTGTCGACTGTTGACGCGTGTTGTGTGGAAGCGGCGTGGCGGGGGCAGGTAGTCGTTTCAGGTACGGCCTGCTTTAAGGCGGACGCACTAAACTCTCTGCAAATCCTTACAAATATCATCAACCCGATTTATCAAAATCCCCACTTCATTTATCATAGCCTTGCTTGATACAAAAAATACCGCTCTTACAAAAGAACAATGTTTTTGAATTACATTATTTAAACAGCACTAGTTGTGCACTCAGTGGTGCAAATTGGCTTGAACGTCACGAAAATTGAAACTCCAAACGGCAATTGGCCGAAAAGACAGCGAAAATAATTTATTTATTCAAACATAGCCCTAATTTTTTTTTTACAAATTTATTAATATAGTTCCCTTCGTTAGAACAAAAATATCCATCGGATAAAAAAGCTTATTGATCCCGTCACTGAAGAAAAACGATGGCTGCTCCGAAAACCAATTGCGCACATATTGTTCGACCGCAGCATTGTTTTGAAATCGTTGCTCTCCTAATGTGTCTTTAAATGAGCCAAACATATATTTAGGGCTTGTCGGTTTTTAGGCAAAATTTATAAATTTTGAAAACCGGGTTTTTAAATAAAAATCCATTTTTTATGTGACCTACTCTAATTTCGTCTAGACAGTATTTATTTTCAATCCATTCATATTGTTTGAATCGGCGCATTGATCATCATTGAAAATGATATCTGCATAGATCATGTCATTTTTGTTTAGCCTCGTGTCGCTTATAGACCGTATTCCGATACTCTTACAATACATTCCTTGCATAAAAGTCCTACAGATATATTCCAGATTTTACTTCAATCGCAATTCATTTCATTCCAGAGCTTTCATTTAACGCCTTGCGACTACACTTAGACTATGGGTCAATGTCGACTTGAGCATTTTTTATAAACCAAATTCAGAACAATAAATATATTTGTGTCAAATCACTCCAAACAAACATATAAAACTAGTGTCATAAACGGGTTCTCTTGCAGAAAAAACACGTTATACAAATTCTAATACATAAAAACCATATAATTGAAAAAAAGTGAAATTCCTAATTATCAAATTTGTTCGATATTTTATTTCATATATTTCATAAAACCGATTTGAAAAATGTCGGTTTTTATATAAACCCTACATATGATGTTCTCTATATAATTGGGTAAGTTTATCGCAAGTTACAGCTGCTATATGCGATACGTTGTCATACATGAGAAAAACAGCCTCTTGTAGAAAATCAATAAAACATATTTCGAGTCCCAAAATACCGTAGCCATCACTTTTTCAGCAGATTGTCGACATTCAGTCCTTGACGACCTTTGAGCCCAATCAAATATTTGGGTCTTCTTAAAAGAAGCATTAACCGCGCGCAAATTACGCGTTGCGCAACACGATGCTACTTCTCACACTCTATCTTCAGTGGCGGAATCAGGAAGGTTAATATTCGATTGAATACATGTATTTCTAAAGAAAGGAAAAATAATATACACCTATCCCACGATTTACGCGGTAGATACGTTCCGAGAGAAAACGCGTAAATCGAAACCGCGTAAATCGAGACTTCAAGTTCATACAAAAACGGAAGATAGGTTCCAGAAAATAAAAATCCGCGTAAATCGAGACTTCAATTTCATATAAAGTAGGGGGATAGGTTCCAGAAAACCGCGTAAAACGAGTACATTGTATATACAAATATATCTGCATAAAAAAGACAATTTAATTAAAAAACTAGATTTAATAGCTCGACATAAATTTATAACATGTTTATAATTAAAAACATAACTATATAATGATAATTTTATTATTCCACCTCCTCACTGTTGTATTCTAATTCAACCATTTTTTTCATTTTGGTTGGCTCGAAATCACTACTATCATCGGATTCAAATCCAGCAGCAGGCTCTTCTTCTCGTCTTATTAAATAGTTTGTAACTAATTTTTGTGATGTGTTTTTTTTAAGTCTTTGTAAATTTCACACAATTTAAGATCATCAACATGTGACGCGTGCCACAAAACATGTTCGATTTCCATTAAAAAAAAAAATTCTGACCGCGTAAAAGTGAAACCGCGTAAAATGGGTACCGCGTAAATCGAGGGATAGGTGTATTTCATTTGTGTTTTTACAAATCACTAATATATTCGTACGGCAAAATCCCGGTTATATTTAAATCTCCACTGTATAAAAAAATAAGAATTAAACAAGATACCATGGGGGGAGGGGTCGATGAAAACCAAGGCTTCGAACCAGAACTGAATCGAAAACCAGTTCGAAAATATCGCTAAACACGTTCGGTAAAGAGAGTTTGATTGTTTTTTGTGTTAATATAATATGAGTTCTTTGTCATTTTTATGCAGAATTTGTTTGATAGTACTCATGTGATAATATTAATTCCAGCTTTAACATCATAAGATATTGTGCAATTTTTTTTTTAGTTTATCTCTTTCGACGCATGTCGCCTACATAATACATCAAATAATATTTTCTGAAAAGAAAATTCTAGAAATAAATTGTAATTTCATTCGCCCTGCGTAGAAGCCGAAATACGTTCACTAACGGATCATTAAAAAGAGAGATTCGTTAAAAATAATATTATTATAGAATGCTCATTAAAAAATAATACTATGATCTAACATCGCAACTTTCGCCAGTTATTTAAAGTCAATAATCATAAACGTAATTGTAATTAGTAAAGTACAAATATCTTGCAGATTTGTCTAATTTTATTCGTATAAAAAATCTGATAAGATTCATCTACGAGACTTCGTTGGTCTGTATATTGTTCATATGAGCTTTTATATATTTTAATATCTATAATATAATTAAAAATACGCTTATTTTGTTGATGTTATATAAATGTATGTATTTTCTAACAAAATAAATTCTGAAGGCGTAAATTAATACATATTCGTATCCATTTATCAAAATAATAGGCTTTTATTCATACGAACTTGATAAAGAAACGTTTACAAATTTATTTATGTATATGTTTAGAAATGAACTTGGAGCTTTTATCATTTTCAATGTCGAGCCATATGTTTGATGGGGATGATATGAATGTCGACCCCTTTTCATGAGTGAATATTGATTGATGATGGATCCAATGGACTATGATGATAAAGATTTATAAATAGACGAAAAAAGTATTTTTGCATCCTTATATTTGATATTTAATAGTGCGTCCGCCTTAAGGTTGGTGGGCATCTCACACACACATATACAGCAGAGGCATACACATACCCAACGTAGAGACGGGCGTTGTTGGGCGTCTCCCCTCCACTACTCCGTCCGCGTCGTTCGACTTCTTTCATTCGAGCCGAGTTATGAATGAACCGACTTTATGAATGAACGGCGCTGCCACTCTACACGCGCGCAACCTCCTTCATCAATGCGACTAATGCCAATACCAACTCATCTCGTGCTAAAATACCAATCATTATCAAAGCAAAATTATATATGTAAATGTCATATAAATCAATATTTAAAAAATATGATTTTTAATCAGCTTTCAGTATGATAGTTATATTAAAGAATTAGATGCAATCTGAAAAGCCAAACCTAGAAGAATCAATATAGACCAGTTGGATTCGAATCGACTACTTCTCATTGTCCGCGTGCTTGCTCTCTTGAAGAACTGCTGATCCAATACATACTGTTAAAGTTGACCTGGATGAATAAGTGTCATATAGCTTAGCAGGCAGCCCAAGCGCCCGGACAGTGAGAGGTCGTTGCTTCGAGTTGAACTTGGTTAAATATTTTACAAAATTATATCGACAAATTGACAAATCAAACAATACGACCCCTAATAATTAAATTTAAATTCTCAGTAAAGCGCCTGACTAAGAATACCACATATCGATCCAATATTTGTGCGTCAATTCATTCAAACGATATGCTAACTGACCACATGTCCTCTTTGTTTTTTTATTCCAGTCATATAAGACTTTGATAGTTCATCATCTGCATATAAATCCTGCAGTGCATGAATATTTGATGCCTCAAATGTTTATTTTCGGATAAATAATAATACATCAGTGACTGAAATTTACAGCCTACTTACTTGATTAAACTGCCTGATATGAAGCGATAAAACCAATAACTATTCCAACCAATATCAAATCCAAGCTAGATTTGAAATTCTGAACCCCTTATCCTATCCCCTATCAGCAACGCCCTAGCGAGCAAAGGAGGGATTGGATTCTTTGCACTCCAGAAAGCACTTTCCAGTAGAATCACAAAGATCGTCTAGAGTAGTTTTCCGCTGTCTCCCGAAGAAAAATACTCAGTCTTTACAAAGCTCCAACACTCCCTATCGAGACGTTCGTGAAAGCGTTCGTTAACACATTCATTCAGGAAACCCGCTGGGTGAGCGTTCGAAATGAAACTCGGAGGTTATGCTACCTTCAAAATCGAGCGAATGAGTAGGTGAATGTATGATAGAGACGAGATGGATGTAACCACACCATGTGAATGGATATTGAAGAGGCCCATAGTTCTGCATTGGACTGTTTGTGGCTGCACTATGATGATGATGTTTACAAAACGATGATGTATTTACTACACTCGATGATAAATACATCATGTTTACAATCGTACATAAGATATTTTTCTATTTAGTGATCGTCCAATTTTTATGTTTTAGAGCTTAGACTCATATTTTCTGATTTATCAAAGACCCAGTCTCGTGGGATTTTCAGCACCCCTTAGATAAAATTTTTTTTTTTGCATTTTCCGCGATTCAAAGCCTTCATTTCGTAGTGTACTGGTAGAGCTTTTGCGATTGCGATGATTTTTTACTAAATTACAAAATATGATAAAAGAAACTATAATATTTGTAACGGTTTATTGATTGTGTTATCCTCATACCAAGAAATGCCCACCGTCATTGTATTTTTTCATTAGGTTTATGCTATTATGATCGTATTTTTGTAGTACTATGTAAATTGTTTTTTTATAGAAATGATTATGTGATTCTTCCGAAGCTTCTATTGTAATTTTAACAGTAATTAATGTTGGATTTTCCTTATATTTAAGCCTTATATTTATGTGCCAGTTTATTTTTATCGACTGCCTTGAATCAATATTACCTTAATTATTTATAGAGTTTTTCCTCTTTTATTAAACATTGTATTTTTATAAACGGAAATTTGCTTATTATCTTCCTCCATCTTATTTGATCGCGATCGTTGTTTGCAGTCCTCGTTATTTTCACGATCGACGATATATCGTTGCTTAGCACTCTAAGAAGTAATATCCGGCCTGTATTCAATTTTGATCGGATATTAATACTGTTTTTTGCTGTGCAAAAATAAGAAATAAGCTCTGTGTTTGATCTTGTATGGATGAATCTGTTGCGTAAAACTGTACTGTATGTCTTCGATTGCTGCGGTGTTTCCAGCTCTTACATTTTTTTTCTATGCGTAAACAACGCCAATTTAAAATTCGCCTTCGACGCAAAAAAGCTTCGTTTGTTGTCGATTGAATCTCAGTTAACGTCGTTCGTCCAGATCGAAGGTTGCACCGTTAGGTGGGCGGTGGGCGGCGGGCGAGGTCATTAGAAGGGCTCGTTCTGCGCCCGCGGCACATCGTTAGACCATCGTCAATTTGGTTCATTATTTTTACTGAAATGTTATTATTTTACATACCGATTCGTGCCATTTTATGTTTCGCAATTGTGCAGAGAAATGTTTGCGGGCAAGTGGCAACTTCCTGACATTTTGGAGATTTACAACGCCGTCTATTTGTATAGATTTTGCGCAGTGGGAGACCATTTTGATGCATTTTCGTACGCTTACGTTTCATTTGAACCGGTTTAATTATAGTCATTCGAGCACTTTGTTTACACGTATAGCTAAAACTGAATCTCTTTTAAATGCGCAGTTAAGAATATGTCTTTTCGAAATATATTCCAAGATTAAATCTTACGAAACACCATGGAGTCGAGGAAAATAACTTCAGCGACGGACGTATGAAAAACACAGTCGTCAACATGAATAATGAAATATTCAAGCGATCATTTTTTTACAATACAAAGATATTAGGGAACGATTAAATATTTAACCCCCATTCGTTTTTGGCTCGGAATTACATTAAAGTTTCAAAATATTGTGACATGATTATATTTGACTTTAACGAAATATTAATTGCTTTTTGCAAGTATTGAAAGGTTTTCATTACACAACGTCCAAGAAGAAGTTATATTGGATTCAGATTCGTATGTGGCAACAAACGTGGATAGTTTCAACACAATCATAAACGGCGTTTATCAAACGAATCCCACAAACCTAAATTATCACATGCCCTTTTAATCCTTTTATTCTACTCATATTTGATAATAATAGCTCATCATCGCCTAATTTAACATCAACACTTATCTCGATTTCACTCAAGACTTTCCACACTTTCAGAACGTCTTTTTTTTCAATAATATGAAACATATCCTACGAACTTATTGAGTACTTTTTGTATGAATATTTATTTTTTGCCTAATCGAATAAAACTCGACGTATATCCAAAGTCGAAAAATTCATTCGTTCATATCTTGAGAAAATCTCATCCATTGTAAGCATTTACTTCGTGTATCTTTGATCTATTTACCTTGCCGGATTATCTCCAATGTGATATCTAACCAGACATAATATAATAGATCGGTAGTCCTTCAAACGTTTACGAACACCTTTCGATCATTGATCTAGTCTTGCAAAATATAACAAGGACTCTGTATAGCGGTAAGTCGGTCAATTTGTAAATATCAACCCGCTTTTTGTTTAGCTGCATTATGCATTTTTTATGTATGCATATGTTTCAGGTGCGATTCTTAGAATTTATTTGCTGTTTGTGTTCAATAAAAATAGATTAGATGTAATGCTTCAGTACTTCAGAACAACAAAAAGAACGCATTACATATCGAAAAACACTGTTATATTAGGAATAAATCAGTGTAATATACTCTTTTTTAGGCACGACTAGAGAATATAATCCCGGGATCCCGGACAGTTTTAGGTGCTCATGAATCCCGGGATTAGTAAACGCAATCCCGAAAAATTCGGAATTGAAATTTTTATCTAACAGAAATCGTACACCTCACCAGCACGATGCATGCTACTAAATTGAGACATTACCGCCAAAATCTGGACGCTTAGAAATAGTGGCGTAACTACTAATTGGCGAGCTTAGGCGACGCCTAGAGGCAGTAGCTGTCTAATCTATGTATACATATATACAGTACATATATTTTTTTCAAATTGTTATATATTAACTTTTCCCTACCGGTGATGTATTTACTACACCCCAACTATAATAATGGGAATATCGATATGAAATATAATAGATACGGGGTTCAGAATTTTAGTATTCCATCGTAATATAATTACGAATCACTTCAAAGTATTATAGTATACAAGTATTTATCTGCTGCGACGAAAATAAATAATTTGTCGGGAAATCGGGAATTTTGCGAGTTTTAATCCGTGTCTCAGCAAAAAGGAATCCCGGGATCGAAATTTTGGCTCGGGATTAGATTCTCTAGGTACGACTGAAATTTAATTTAAATTTATAAGTTGGTTTAAGAATTATATCAATTTTACGAAAGGCTTTGAGCGCAGTTTAGCGCGGAACGCCCGGACTATAAAGTGTTATAATAAATCATTCGGGGCTTATAAAATAGTACTGGTATTGTTTGAGGGCTTGAATCGAACGTACACGAATAATTTGCTAAACAATTGATAGAAAAGGCACCAACCCTTATTGAACATTCTCAATTAGAACCACATCGTCTTATCGTCCTCCATACAAGTAACCTTCAGTCTATAACATTTATTTATAGACATACACGTGCCGGACCAAAATATATGTCGGACCATCTGAAGAGCGTCTGAGGATCGAAATTAAACCCACCCCCATTGGGGCGGCATTCAAGAAAATTGCTCAAATTGGGCTTTTCAATGACGTAAAGTGCTCTCATCGGGCATTATTTTGACGTCATCCACTTTCGAACAAATTATATTTGAAAAGGAGAAGCGAAACACGTGACAAGGTCGTCATACAATGTCATCCCTTATTAGAAGTATTCTCATGTCAGGCTGATGTTAATAAGGGGGTGGAAAATTGCCCATCGTCTGAAAATATACTGATTATAATTCTATTCATCGTGCAATTTTGAATTTTGTTCAATAAGATTAAATATTATAGTATAATATTGTATCTTTGTATTTGATTATATCAGTATTAGCATAGAAATAGCAATTGTGATTAAAGCGTTGTGGAACGTACCAACATTAATTTTAGAAACACTAATACATACTATTTTTCGTTTTTCGTTCGATTTCCGTAATCGATTTTGGGCGGTCCGGTCTTTTACTGTTCGTTAAAGTTCAACTCTCCTGGTATCTTCTAATAGTATTTTGATAAAAATCTTCAAATTTTTGACAATTTAACTGGTTGGATACAAATCGTGATAATTTATTTTCGGTACACACCCAATTAATCCGTATTGGTTTTATCAACCCTTTGATGAGTATGCCCGCAAATGTGGGCAACGCTTCATAGCGCTTTATTTAAAATGCCATACTTGTGTTTCTAATGGAATATTCGTTCAAATTGTGACGTCGAGCGTTTGTTTGAATATATTTTGAATCCAAACTTTTTGCTGCTTGAGTTTTCCTCTCCGGACGACAAAGAATTTGATATGCTGAATCAGCGAAATATTAAAGCAATTTGCAGATGACCGGATACAATTTTAGGAATGACCGATTCGTCATTTTGGTCGATTAAGGTATATACCGGCGAAGGTAACATCGCCTCCATTAATTTTATGTTAGGACAGGTGCGGTGATGAATCGGACGACGCCATCGCGTGACCAAGAATATTTGCCACATTTTAACAATTCAGCTCGACCTTTCCAACGCAAAAGTCCATCATGCCAATATGAAGTCATGTCGGAAAGAAGGAGTCCCATTGAAGTATATCGATTGTTCATTATGCAGGAGACGCAGCGAGAGGAGCAGATCGAAGATTGTTGTTATTAAAAGCAACTGTTGTTGACCTGTCCTATTACGATGCAAAGTTGCGTGCCGCATATTAAATAATCACGCATACGACCTGTCACTGTCATATTTAACCTATGTATTCTTTGTCTCGTATATTATTTATAAATATTCATATATTACATAAGGTTCCTAGATAATGCGACTATATATTGGGTTCGTCGAATGGCAGCACTTTCCGTCCCATTCGTTATTTTTATCTCTTCCTGCAATATCATAATTTGCACTGCTTTATAAATACTAAATTACATCATTTTCTTTACATTATCAAGCAAAAATTGAATATCCGGTCGCATAACTAAAAAAATGCACCCAAAGCATGCCCCTTATTTTTTTTATCGATTTTACTTGTTTGGAGTACTAATGTTTTAATCGTATCGTTTTAAGATGTTTATCACCAAAGATGCATTTCGAGCTTAATGTATAGCAATTATCTTTTACTGCCCTTTATCAGGATTAGATATCGAATTATCGTTAAGAACCCTAAAACTTTTTCTCCGTCATAGGAATTTCGAAAGTTTGAATAGGACAAAAAATAGATTGAATGAATTTGTAATCGCGTGTCTGTCTGTCGATTGCATCATTAGAAAGACCCATGATTTTAAATGTATACACGTTAGAACTTCGATTATCTGATTACTTGGTCTTTCAATGAGGACGCTTGAAATTTGTTTGGTTATAGTGACCATTTTATTAAAGCAACATCTATCAAATTTATTGAGAATTATTCAGTAGTGTATGGCAATCACTACCATGGAAAGTTATTGCGAGAAATGTTCCATGCATTACGTTATTTTTATCCTCGCACAACCGCTTTGCCGAGTCGACTATTCAGCGTTTGGTGGCCGAATTCGAATCAATCGGTTCGATAAATAATCAACCAACACTCGCACTTCATCGAAACGCAAGGTCTGCTGAAAACATCGCTGCTGTGCGTGAGTGTGTACGGGAAAACCCGATTTACTAGCACGATGAAGACTAGTAAATCGAGACATTCACGCCGAAATCTAGACGCTTGGAAACAGTGACGTAACTATTAATGGGCGAGCTTAGGCGACGCCTAGGGGCAGTAACTGTCTAATCTATGTATACATATATACAGTAAATATATGTTTTTCAAATTGTTATATATTTACCTTTCCCTACCGGTGATGTATTTACTACACCTCGACTCTAATAATGCGAATATCGACATGAAATATAATAGATACGGGGCTCAGAATTTTTGTATTCGTCCGTAATATAATCATGAATCACATCAAACTAATTTAGTATACAAGTATTCATCTGCAGCGACGGAAATAAATAATTTGTCGGCAAATCGGGAATTTTACGAAGAAATTTTATCAGTAATATCAAAATCTATTTTTGAATCGTATATTTATCTTTTCTTAAATAAACAAAATTCTTTCGCCTTCAAATTATTTTTTATATTAAACGAACGGACTTATTGGTAATTTTTGATCAAATTTATCAATGAAATGGTATTGTTAAAGTACAAGTTTTAAAAGCTGAGAACACAAGTTGCCTTCGCGAGAAAAATTAACTTTGGATTCCAAATTCAGATATATCAACAAAAGTAATTGAGTTTGTATCAGAAATTCAATTAAATTAACAGAGTCAGGGTCATAATAACATTGATTACAATGAAAGTGTTGATTCTTTATATATTCAGAAGATTATATCATAATTCGGTAGCAACAAAATGGAAAGGATCGCGTGAATAAATCAATAATATAACTTTGTATTTTTGCTCGTATTTTTAAATAAATTCATTGTTAATGCCTCTATACGAGGGGGATTCAAATATAACTCGGAATTTATTAGTGATGCATAAAAATACAAATGGAGTGATCTAAGCTTAGATCGATGCAGCAATAATTTGGAGCAGTGAGTGGCCGCTCCGGATTCAGAATCTACTCGGGTCAAAAAACGCTTTCAATTTGTGTTTTACATTGACAATTTTACAAGTCGTAGTTATTTTTTATATTATCTCATCCGATATGATTTGGATGTTTGCTTTACACGTGTTTTTCCGTGACCTTAGATTCTCAATGTTGTGCTCGTTTGATAACGGGGTGGTCTTCGCGGGGTTTTCTTCTATTTTGGTCGCCCTCGTTCGACGGCAAGACGCCTACGCCACAAACGCGTGTTTCGCAAATTTCCACGAGTTCGCGTTTTTTTTCTTCGGATTCGTTTTAATTCTTCGTTAATGTGCCAAGGGTGCGGGCGGTTTTGAAGGCTTTCGGTTAATTTGGTTAATTGCTGGCAAGAATTCGACATTGAGTCGATTTGGACGCGAAATGGCATCGCGCATTCCATTCTTTGGCGTTTGGGATTAGTGCTAATGAATTTTGGCAATATGTGGCATTGCAGACTTTTGTTGAGGTCCTGTTTACCTGGCTCCTGTCACAAAGAAGCTGCAGATCGTCTCTGGCAGGAAATGAGCCGTTTCCTCGGGTCTAGACGGCTTTACTTCCTCGTCGATGTCGCCATTTTTTACTTGGCGATAATGGAAAACGGCCCATTCCAGCCTCTCCGATAAGATAATCGCCCTAAGGACATTGTTTTAGCGACGCATGATTTTACTATCATCGGTGTCGTCTGGTCTGCCGATTCCTGACTTTGGACGGTATCATTATATTGTCTACGAAATTCCCCATTGAGGTGCTGCTTTCGTCGATTTTATGAATGGCATTCCGAAGGATTATTTATCTCGACTCTCAAATATGACGTATAATACATTATCATATGGACTGGAGAATTTCAAAATGTCCATTATTGTACTACAATGGCATACCTTGTAAAAATTGCTAATTTTTTCATTTGAATTATAAAGCCTGAACGTGGAACGAATTTCCAGCTTCTTTGCTTTTATGATCGACCATAAAAACTTAATGATGAACACGATCATTCATACATTGGAAAGGTCACATAAAAACAGAGACGGATTATCGTAAAACGTTAGGCACGTGCCTAGGGGGTTTGAAGCCTTGGGACCTCCCCAAATTATCTGCGCATGTTGACAACGTAAAAATTGTTTATTTCCATGGCGTACATTTTTCTTATACATATCTACGTGATTGAATCAATTTTGAGATGTATTTACCAGAATCTTTTTTAGATCGGGTACTCTTTGGACTATCCTTGAATGTCTGTACAATTTAACGCCCCGTTAATGTATTTAATCGATAAAATCATCCCTTGCATTATTCATCATTAAGTCGTGCAGAACATTTTTCACATGCGATCGAAGATATCGAACCTTTATCGTGAAATATATTGGTTAATCTTAGGATGCATTGAATTAATTATTTGGTCAATTTAAAATCCAATTTAATAGCAATGAACAGTCTTGATTGAGAGCGGTTTGCCTTGCAGAGGAAATCCTCGTCTCAAGGGGTTCGTCATTGTCGAATGATCACCCTATTTATTTTTGTCGAAAGGTTTCGACTATTTGCTTTGGGCTCTCGTAATCTATGCTCTTAAGATTTAAAGCCTGCACTTCACTTTAATGAAAAGCCAGAGATTATGCGTCTGGCATCTCATTGTTCTGCTTACGCAGGCAGACTTAAGTAATGCGAGCTTTTTTTTATTTACAATATTCATTCAATAGCTTCGTATATTTTATCTACTCTCATTGAAGATATGCAAATGCTTTCATTGATCCTGGTAGAATTTCTCCTTTGAGCGATTGCGATCGTCTCTTCCATGAACGCCTTTGAAAGAGCAAGTGAATGAATGGCGTGGAATCGCCCATGGAAAAAAGCGACATTTAATTGGAAAGTTACGTCCCAGATCTGAGTGATTATCCTGTGCGGCAATCGTCGGTTCAGGTGTCCGTTTATCTGCTGAACGAGATACTTATTTCCTCAGTAAATCGGTCACATCCGGAGCCGTGCGACGATCAGCTCCACTGCAGCGAAGGTGCCCTTTTCATTATCCACCGAGGACTATGACAAATCTTCTTTGTCAACATAATAAATAATGCTTTTACCTGTTCTCGTTGATCGGATATCTTCTCCCATGGAGCGGATCCTTTTATTGCTACAACAAATACCATTTTGCTCATGAGCGATAGTGTCCTGCAGTCGATCCAGCATTCCAATACGTGGAAACGTATACAAAAATGAGATATAATTAAAAATATTTTATGGTGTTCATTGCAGGCCTCGATTCATCCTGCATTTATCTCGTCCGTTGTGCTTAACATTTTTCTAGCTTCATTCAGCCATCTAGCAAATGATCGTTTTTTCATTCATTACATGTCGCTCGGATACCGTTCTATGACATCCTTCGTCTATTAACGTCGACGATATTACCACTCTGTGTTCTTGCAGTCAACCGTTAAAAAATCATCCATGTTAAATTGAAGAGGGGGTAATTTGAAGCAGCGAGTTGCCACAAAAAGCGCGGATTTGCTGAGGTCATGATTTGAACCGCACTGATTGCTAATGGCAGCTTTCAACCAGTGCTTCGAACTGTTTCTGTGTGATTTCGGTTTTCATTCCGGGAAAGATAAAAGTTTTACCGGTCTAGGGATCACATTTTTCATATGATGATTTCTCATTGTCTTAGCGAAATTATTTATAATTGGTCCTATGATTTTATTAACACATATTTTGCGGGAAGCTTGAATCACAGTTCTATTTGTATAGATGAATATTTATTTATCTTTTCGGCTGACATTGGGCATAAGAAGACACATCTGTGACAACACAATCGGTTACAACTCAAATTCCAATAAGTTCACAGTCATCAACTCAAAAGCAAATAAATGACAATCAAAACACTTTGTCTAACATAAATTAGGAAAAAATATGACAAGTTTTTTTGTAAAATATAATATATCCGTTAAGTGCTGTGTCGCGCGGAAAAGATGTGGAAATGCTCGCTACAAGCTTAAGTTTTAATTAAATTGAACCCGCATAAGATGTGTTAATCGCCTCAATATCTATTTATTTAAATCAATGTCTTCGTGATATCCGTTGTTCGCGCGCTGTCGCGGTGTCCGATCTGGTTTTGCTAAGGCAAAAGAAGCCTTTAATCAACTATGCTGAGAGGCGGTAATTGCATGCTCTAGGTGAAGTGAAGCACGGCCGCAGGTCCGCGATGGTCGCGGAGCGGGGAGGCTCGCGGGGCGCGGATAAGAAGTCAGTCGCTTTTCGAAGTAAGGTAGAGTGCACACATGCTTTTGGATCCTAACCTCTCAGTCCCACAGCAATACATCGCCTAGCTCTACTACTGTCTTTCTTTCTAAGCATTTCCTGAAAAATATATTAGGGAAAGAATCACTACCGACGAAAACGAATATCAAAATTTAAAAAAACATTAACAATTTACAGCTTGGGTTTTCTGCGCTATGTTTCGCCTAAAGTGCGGGGGATTTCGTGAGAAATTCATGAAACTCTACTTCTTTCCTAAACGAGCTAACAGATTAAAACGAATTTTTAGTCGTGCACACAAAAGAGCTTACTGCATCGATATATTTAAACAAAACAGTGGTTTTCAATATGTGGTACGTGTATCAGCATGATAAAATTGTGAAAGTGATTTTTTGATATGAATTGTATGCACGTAAACACTCGAACAAAACACAAGGACAACATTCAATTAAAAATATATTTGAATTGCGTATTTTAACAGTGAAAATTGGCGTACCTATAATTTTTCTCCGAAATATAAATCTGCCACGACATGTAGCATCTGTAACAGGTTTTTAGTATAAAAAAAAGATGAATAATATCATCAGAGTTACAGATTGAAATGAAAATTTTCAAAAAGAGGTTGTGTCCCAATAATTGATGAATGATCGATATGCTATTCGAATTGAAACGTGTTTAATTTCCGGTGCGAGCATCAATAAAGAACAGAAACACACAGGGTATGCGTGCATGCTTCTCACATGGATAGCTGTATGTGGGCTGCTCACGCCCAAATCATTTATTACCAGACGGTATGCATCATACAGAAAAGTATTGTGAATCTAAAAGCACTTCATTAGCACGGCATAAGCATAATCTTTGGGAGGAATATAACAACATGGGGAGTCTCTTCTGGCCCGAGCTGTGTGATTGATCCCCCTATTCGGTTCCCCTAGATAGTCGAGCTTTGAAGCTTCTCTCCACTCTTTCCAGCGACGGGTATGTTGTTGATTACAGCCTGAATATTGTTTTTCAGCTAAGCCATGGTCCTTGAACAACCCCATACACACACGGGGTTAAGTCTAGGTTAAATGTTAGGTCTCGCTCTTTCGATTAACATTTCTTTTGAAAAAGAAATGTTAAGGAGCGCTTTTCGTAATATTTGAGAATATTTATACGTGTAGGGGTATCTTTACAGCACGATCGATGTACGAGCGTATGATGAGACGCAAGACACTCTCTTTGTCTCTGTCTCCGATTCACTAATTTCCGCACTCAATGTGCGAGAATGCTTGAATGTTCGAACGCATATATGCGCGATTACTAAAATTGCGTCATAACAATGTGAGACGAATTATTCTTGGTTGTAAATCGATTTTAGATGTATGGAAGAGTTATTCTGTTTTTGGCTCATGTTCATAAATGTTAAGCTAAATAAATAAAAAATAATGACGGATTGGAACAGATCGAGAAGGCTGTATTGTTACGCATCGGATGCTGGCGTCCGCATCTCGTCCGTGTGCGTGAATCGCTGAGAAAATTCTTTCTTGGCTGGCATCCCGTAATTTTTTATTCCGCCGGAAGTCGTTCGCTTATAAAACAACTTGTCCGTCGGCAGGTGTCTATTCAATCCTGGAAACGGATATACAGTGGAATTCGTAAATATCCTTGCTGCCAGCGCTCCGAATTCGGACGTCCATCGAGATGGACGTGCGGCGTAATTTCTAGGACGATATGTTAAATGATCCTTTTCCGTTTCAGCGCAAGCCTACACCGTCCTGAGAAGACGTCACGGGAAACTCATCTGCGAGGAGTTGGACAGGCTGTCGTCGAGCTTCAAGCTTGTGTCCCACCTCCCCGTCATGGAGAGCTTCAGGCTCACCCACGAACTGCGAAAGCAGACTTCGGGCCTCGCCAGCATCCAGCTCGTCTTCAGCCATTGGGAGGTAATACATCTTTTATTATTAAAATGGCACACTATCTATTTCCTTTGGTTTGTAAGATCGATACCTTTGACTTTGTTTGTTATTTTATTGATGGCAGTTCGCACAGTTCCATTGTGGTTCTTCAACAATGCTTCTTCACGACACCCGTCCCGTCCTATCCGAACAATGCGACGGAGCCTTTCTGCACGCGGATATATTGTGAATCCTTTGTTCGCTCGATATAAGAATTTAATGCAGTCTTATTATGTATCCATTTTTCTTGAGAAGATTTCTCATAACGCATCTGTATTTTCAACATTCGATGCGCTGTCATTTTTTTCCGTTGCGAAATTTCGACACCGGAGAAAGAACTAAATTGACCCATACACGTTTGATAATGTAAATTACAATCTGAGACGGACCTTATTTATCAAATTCGCTCATTATTAAAACTTAAATGCTCGATCGAAGATTAAACAACAATTTGGAGCGACGAATAGTCATATAATAGCGAGAACCCACTCAGGTCGTGATTTGAGTTGTAATGGTCGCTGATTATATGTGTCCTTAGATTTGTTTTCTGTGAAGAATCATAGCGACTCACCGGTAAGTCGTTGGCGTTTAAGTGGTTAAATAACAAGATTAATCATCTTTATAGTGTCCTATCTAATTCGTTTCTATTATCAATTATCTTAAGTAAAGTTTGTGGCTCGATATGATACAATTTGGTTCGTTAATCGCGTGCCATCATCAATAATGCAATTATTGAATTTATCACGCAACGTTAGAATGTTGTTTTTGCAAATTTAAAGAACAATTTATGGATTCTGTTTGTGAGATTGATTCGTGTCTTATATTTGTAGCAGTGTGTTTTTTATATTTTAATCTGATTCCGTTTGATCAGATACATAATGCTAAATTTAACACAATCTGAATTTTATTCTGAGACTATACAATAAGATTAACCCATTTGGTGCGGAGAACAAACATGCTATGCTCTAATGTAAATGCACTTTTCTGTCAAGACCTCGTAGCGTGTAAAAATCTTTTATGATGTAAATGAACCTTTACACTATTGATATTCGTATTTTATTTTCATTTTTATGTAGGAATTTAAAAACAGATTTCGCCTTAGTACATAAAAATAAAATACATTAGCACAAAATATTCGTTATTCGTTCGAATAGCATATCCCATACAATCACATTTCTACTTAATCCTTTTATTCAAGCCATATATCAATTTGATTGCTCATTGTCTGTTTATTTAATATCAATATTGATCGTAAATTCTGTACAATTTGACTTTTTGATGACTCTGTAGCGTGGGCGATTTACCATCCCCACGTAGTGGCGCTGTTAACAGCGACATCTTCCATCTCTCTTCAGGTGCAGTGTGTTATTTTAACAGCGCCATCTCTTGTGGCCCTGCGGAGATATTGCACCTGCATACCAACCGATCGCTTCTTGCGCGTGTACCATTGCCGGTTGAGGAGTGACGCGCAGGAGGCGGGAGTCGGGAGAATCGTCGGTTAGCCTTGACTGCGGGAGGACGTCCCTCCTGCAGCCAAATCTCTCTCTCTCTCTCTCGTGTGGAATAAACAGTAATTTAAAGAAGAGAGTCTTTCTATTCGATGTCCGTTTATTCCCATCCATTCGTCCGGTAACATCACGGCCCGATAGAAGAACACTTGGGGGCGAGGAGCCGCCTGGGGACTCTGCCCTCGAGAGCGCCCCCGCCTCAACGTTACAACTCCTAAACAAATACTTCCGAAAGAGATTGTATGTAAATTGTGATGGTCCTCCCTCAAGTTGATAAGAACGCAAAAATCAAAATAAATCTTAACTGCGTCAATACATCTCGTATGTCTTTCCATAGGAACGCTTGGAAATCAAAATCAAATCAAACAGGCCGGCAGGTACTCTTCATGTCGCCATAAATACAAAATCTCAATTTATATGATTGATATGCGGTGATGTGTGCAAATTAGCACATCTGATTTGCTCACAAAGTCCACTGGATCAAATTGAAATTGCAGCAATCAAACGTTTAGCTGTAATAGATCTGATCCTGAAAGTCTCATTATCTATAATGTCATCATACAAGCACGGCTTATATAATTTTATGCTATTTACATTATGGACCATTGGATGTCAATCCTCGAAGCGATTTTTACAATTGTAAAGAATGCATTTATGGAGTGTGTAACTCAATATGTTCGTAGGGTTTTTTTAATTTTTGATCGAGTGAGAGCAAACGCGGTACCCAAGGTGAACAGAGCTTTCTCGTGGATAAATGTTGATGCAAAATGGTAAACACAATATCTTCTGATATCTTTAAGGTGTCAGCATTCTCACGCAATTTCAATTTGCGATTGACCAAAACTATTTTGTCATCCTATTGATTGATGTGTTCAGCTCAATACACTTTTTTCAGTGATGTTCAATAGCTTCGATACCCTGTTTGCAGCGAGAATAGTGGAACTTCTCAAAATAGGCATCAAACACCAAAGCGCAAAAAAAAACTGTTTTGACTATTTTAATCTTAGATGTGAAATAATAGATCCATTTGTTATTCATAGTTATAAACCAATGTTAAAACTCAGCTTTATTGCTGCGAAACATCGCCAAACACTCGATAGAAACATCTTCACGGCGCTGTTTTTGTTCCATTGTGAGCAAACGCGGCACCCATCTTGCGCACAGCTTTCTCATGTCCAAATTTTCAATCAATATGCGGTGTACAGCACTTTTTGAAATGCTTATCATGTGTGCTAACAATCGACGGTCATCCAATATAATTTTGTGGATTTTCTTCACCATTTCTGACGTGATCATTTAGTCGATCACCGAGATGTTCGTTTTGGCAGCTCGTACGGCCTCGTTTAAACTCTGCCAGCCAATATTTTACTGATGTAAACGAAGGAGCAGACTTCTTCATAGTCTTCAGATCGACGAGCAGTTTGGACGTCGCCGTCGTTTTCTGTCGTCCATCCACGGAAAAGATTCTTGGTTCCTGTTAAAATTGGTGGAAAAATCGATTCGTATCCCACTTTTTTCTCCGTCGGTCGACGCTAACGAGCAGAGGCCGTCTGGACCGTTTTATTTGAAGTTATTAGGTTTTTTCTTCTTCGACGGGTTAACGCGATGGGGCGCCAGCTGTTGTTCGTAACCGAAACACGTATTTAATTGTTTCGATCAAATTTATCGCATCCTCTCGTTAAATCCATTTATAATGGCAACCAAGCTATCGGCTTTAAATCGCTGCTGTACGACTTTTTCTACTGTGTCGTTGAAAATCGTCTTATGAGAAGTCTGTTAGGTTGGCTAATGACAAACGCGCTCATATGACGAATCGTGCAGCGCTTTAAGGGGGCGAATTAAGAACGCACTGGACGATAAATTAGTATAACAACATTTTTTTACCGGGGAGATTTATAGCATCCCTAGGCTATTTTGTAAGGTGTTCTTCCCAATAATTATGAGGCAATCCTTTGTTTGTAATTTATCCTCGCAAAGACCTCAATTCGTCTTTTAAATCGATATCTCGCGGGGAGATCGGCTACCGAATAATTCGTTCAGACTGGGACAGAAGCTCAAAACTGGGGTATCGTAAATATATTTAGGAATGAATATGCTTTTTAAAAGAGATGTGATGATGAAACAGATTGATGCATTTAGGAAGGGTTGCATTGACTTAAATATGGGTCAATCATATACAGTAATACTTCGTCGTTCAGCCAACACACCACGGATTATAAGACTAGACGTTCATTCAAAACCGGGTCCATATACTTTAATACTTTAATTATTGTAATTTTATAGCTTATAAGACGACTTGAACATATAATAAAATGTTATGGATATGTTGAATAAAGAAAGGATTTGGCAATTAATATTTTTTTATAAATACTAGGGGACCAGAAAGTGCACTTAAACCAAGGATTTTAAAAACCGCATAACTTTGAAACTTCTATATAAAATATATCCAAAATCGCATAAAAAAGTTTAATAAAAAAAATCAGGAAAACATTAAGACAATTAAATAATAACATTTAAATGAAAATTTTCGTTACCAAAAATATCTCAAAACATACTCTTTATAAAATTAAAAAAAAAAACTTTAAATAACCGCATAACTTCGAAATCGCACAAAAAGAGGTTTAAGTGTATTCAGAAATTTTGTGACTTTATGTTTGAGCTCGGTTTGCGTCCATATACAGTGACAAGAACATCTTTATAAATATATATTTTTTATAGAACTATTGTTGAACATTATTTTTGTGCAACAGATTTTTTTTATTGCTAAGAGTAACATTTCCAGACCCGAAACTAACAAAGTCCATATCCGCCACTGTATGCTACTATTTTAAACATTTGAGTTGGAATGCGACAAGTCATTCCACAGATGCTAATATTAATTCCAGAAATTTAAATCGGGCAATATAAACTTAAGGGATGAACTGAGAACGAGGCGACCTATGAATTGCGATGCATTATAATCTCTAATCGAGTCTTTATAGCAAATACCGGGATTCCCAAAACAAATAGGATGGGTGTTATGAAATAGGATGGATGTTATGGAGTAGGATGGGTGCTATGGAATAGGATGGGTATCACATCATCATCAAAAATGTACTAAAGATTTTTCATATCAATAAATCCTAAATAGAAAGCTTTTTCAGATTTATTTGCCTCAATTAATCATATCATGTAGGTTGCCAATTTTATATTCAAATTGGTTGATAATAGGACATTCCTGGTCATCAAGCATTTAATCCTTTGATGAGTATGCACTCACATGCTGAGTGCAGCGCTCCACAGTGCTTTATTTTCAATGCTGTGCTTCTATATCTAATACAATAAGTACCAAAAGGGATCCTATTTGAGACACTATTATGAATCCCAAATGTATCGATTTCAAGCTTGACGAAATGTGTTCCATTATTCCTGAAATTGAAAAAACACACATATAAAGCTGTATTGTGTACATTCTAAAATATTTGCCTTTTTATCGGTAGTGCCAAAAATACGTGCCGTTTTTATGTTTTTGTTTAGAAAAGTTATTAAAAAAAATCAGGGGCATAATTTTTCGTTGCTTGATGGATCAGGATATTTCTGAATTAAATCCGTCTGTCGAAAATGGTTGATGAGCGCTGTTTAAAGGTCCGCATCTCGCAGGACCCGTAATTAACGACCGGTAGCCGATGTTTACGAAAATAAATTAGTTTTGGGATAATAGCGTTCGACCTATCTGAAAACAATGTCGACACAGCATCCGAATCCTTTTATTATTTTTTATCTCACTTCGTGGCGTATAATTTATTCACACAAAAAATGCAATTTTTAAGCACGTCTTAATTGTGCTTCTGTCAGGATTGCAAATGTGAAACCCGTCGAGGGTCTCGCGGGGGGATCAAATTAAAACGCGCAGCCTCCCCGCGAGGATTATTCGTAATAACGGGACGATTATTTCCTATGGGTCATTTCGAAAAACCCCCATGGCTAATAACGGCCGTAATAATAATAAAACCGCAGTATCGTTTAAAATATGTCCGACGTTATGGCGTTTTTATAAATTTTACGACCGGTTCCCATTTCGAAAGGCCTGATCGAAAATTCTCGGCCGTAACGTTCAACATTATGTCGTTGGTGTATGGGCCGCGTATATTGTGCATTTTTTCTCTATATAATTTATTACTTGATCTCTTGTATCCTTATTGAATTTTAAACCTTTTTTTTACGTACGTGTACATAAGGTGTTCCAAGTTGGGCTTAATTTTTGGTGATGTGTCGAATTTAAAATTGATATTTTTTATCTGTCTTTGAGCCACTGTCGGAATGCGATTCATCGGCAAGTATTTCGTCAATGATAAGGGATGAAATCCTACATTATCCACCGGTTATATATTTAGGAAACAGACAAAAAAAGTAAAAATAAATGTACAGCACAAACAGTATATGAGATATCGCTTTACTTATTGCAAGAAGGTTCCATTCAGGAATCCAGGGAAGTGTTCTCGCAAAAAAATCATCGATATTCCTGCTGAAATTAGACATCCCCCATATTCATATTTTAGTAAAAAAAAAAACTCCCCAATCAGGGAGATCCTCATGTAATTGATAATTCAATAATACTGAGGATCTTGATGTGCAGTCTCACACAATCCATTGCAGATTTTAGGGGATCTTTAATATTAATTGCATGGCGATGATATTGATGCCAACAGAAAAGGGGTCCTGCGGAACACAGTTTGATAAACGCTGCTTTAAATCTACGTACTTATTTTATAGTTGATGTCATTTGTACTGTTGAAATTGCTCTTTTTGAAAGTTGTGCCTCTCTTTTAGGTTTATATTGGTCTTCTGATCTTGGAATTTTTTATTCATTTTTTTGTGCAAATATTTTTATTGTATTTATTTTGTGCTGGCACGTTTATGTTCCTCGTATGGTTCTACTTCTTTTAATATCAGCTAATTCCATTCGACTACCGGTCACCAGCTCAGCTACCAGGCTTACGCTTCTCTTGTTGTAGTCGTTTTTTATCTTCTCTTCTTGTCAGGGATGTCAAAAGTCCACTGTTAAATAAATATATTAAATCTAATTAAAAATCAAATTTAATAACATATCCCTTGCGGAAGCTATTTTAGGATTTTTATAATGGGACGATATTTAGTCGATAAAGAATATCCCAGTTTAACTCCTGTATTTTTTCATATATCATTCTCGCTTTTATTATTGTGATGATGTCTATAGGAGACTACATTTTGCTAAAATTTTGATGCCAAATGCAATCTAATGTAGATCTTGGATCTTTTTAATTCGTAGAATAGATTCACACCCATCTTTATCATACATATATCACGCACTAAAAGTTGTAGGACTTATGGGTTTTATTTGTGGTTGATTTTCTGGAGAGAAATCTGCATGATGCTCAAGAATTCTAGAGATTTCGTCGCTCATTTTTAATGTGTTCAGTCATATTGTGCGGTACCCATCCTATTCCATAACAACTATCCTATTCGTTTTGTCGATGAGTTTTGAATGTGTGTGCGCAAATATTTGCGATAACTTCTCGATTGATCGCCGTGGATCTGATTCGATTAGGAATTTTCGTTGACAACGTCGTTTCATAATGAGAATTTGAAATCGTTCTGTATACATGTTCAGTTATGGCATCCGATCTTTAGGCGCTCATTCGTCATATCAGCGGTCCGAAAAGCGGACCGATTGGACATACAAACCTTATAGCCATTCCGTCCTCTTCTGGGACTTTTTATGATCTGTATGATCATTACGTTAGGTCGGATACTTTTGGAACTATCTTTTTAGTTTTTAATATATTGCATTTACAATAGTATTTTTTAACTTTAAAAAATAAATTGGATTTCCGGGAGGGGGGGGGGGAGTTAGATACTTGTCACGGGCGCTTCATATCCTTGTTAGGTCCCATAAGTTTAATGTTTCTTTCGATGCATCAGATCGAATATAAATAAAATGGTTTGTTTTCTTAACCCTGAATGGACTCGATTTTAAAATTTGACCGAAATATAAGGGATTAAGTTCTGTGGCTTATAAATTTGGTATTTAAAATAAGCAGCTTAAATGTTCACGCTCTCGCCCTCTCTCTCTCTGAATTCTCTGCCTTTGAATACCTGTTGTGTTAAAGGCGACGAAGACATACAAGAATATATATGTGCCATAAAAGCTCGACTTTTTTAATTACGCTTTTTTTCCCCACTGACGATTAAACTGTTGTGTTTTCATCCCCATTAAAAATAAAAATTGTTTCGGATTTAGCAACCCTGCCTGAGTCATTGCTCAATGCGTTCTCTTTTTTGGAATAGTTTACCGTTTACCTAATTTGCTGCAAAAAAAGCAGCATCCGAATTCCAACGTAATTGAATTTCGACTTGTGACCGATGCACACATCGCGTAAATTCCAATGTCCAAAGCCTGGATTCCGATAGTCATCAATCATACAAAAAACTGTTACACATTATGGCGTTTTGATATCCATCGAATCGATTCAAAAGATGATTATGCGTGCTATGAAATTGTGCAGAGAGATGCAATCATAACGTAAAAGGAACGGTCCGATGTTTAGTTGAAAGATGTGGTGGAACGCAACATTGCGGTTGGACTTAATGAGATTAGTAAATTGTGGCTGTATTGTTGCTGCTAATCAAAAGTTTTCAATCGACTGGACTTCTTGCGATTGATGTTTATGTGTATTATTATTTTCAGACAATAGAAATCGATCCGTTCTGGACGCCTTCGACAGAAATGGAATACATCCATTATGGCGAAAAAGCTGACAGTGCCAATCGAGCCAAGACTTACATGGATGCAGTCCGAAGACGCAAAGGTCTTCACGTCGACGACAAATTGGTGGAATCTGCCGAAAAGCAGAGAACTCTGTCGAAGAATAAATAATGAATCCATGATATTAAATCTGCAATAAAGGCATAAAATACACCAACGCCTTTAAGAATGATTGATTTGATATTTTGTCAATCGAGTTTCGGAATAAATACGATTACATCTATGTTTATCCAATGGTAAAATTAATTTAAGGTTTAAAATTGAATAAAAGTGTATGTATTAAATATTCCCATAAGTTATGTCGTTTTTTTTTCTTTCAATACAGTTCAAATTAACTTTTCTTATACAAAATAATTTCCTATATCATCCATCACCTTCTGCTACATTTTCTTTAAATCGCCTATGCCCTTCTCGTAATATTCAGAGTGGGTTTTGATTGAAAATAATCCAGAAGGACGATTTTCAACCCTTCTATAGAACTGAAGTTTTGATTTCTTAAAAAATGTTACATAGAACGAAATAGTGGATGCAATAAAACGACCCAGGCAAAATTGAACAGTCACTAAATCACGAAAAATGGAATTAATAGTCATTTTTCTTGCTATAATCTGATCTGTTTCTCCCATTGTCGTTAGAGGGTTAATTGGTGCGATTTTAAACTTGAAAACACGTCCTTACTTCTGCAGGAGATTGTTTTGAAGAGGATACATCGAAAAAACGACATTACTTATGGGAAGATCTAATATTAAAATTGTCGGTTAAACGCTCAATCGTTGTCTATGCATTCATTGATTGTATTGTAACTTTAATTATTTAAATAAAAAAAATATTTTTGCTTTAATTTGTTTCTTTCCGTTTGAATGTTGTAACAAAGCCATGATCGAAGAAGTTCAATGCTTTCTTATGGTAAAAAAAAAATATTTTCAACAAATCCCCATAAAACAGCTGACATAGAATATATTAATCGCTTTCCGTGCGTAATTCCAGTACAACGCTTAGGGGCAGTATGTAATACTGTATATATGTATACATAGATTAGCTATGTACATTTATGTTTTTCAAATTGTTATATTAACCTTTCCCTACCGGTGATGTATTTACTACACCTTGACTCCAATAATGGGAATATCGATATGAAATATGATAGATACGGGGTTCAGAATTTTTGTATTGCTGCGTAATATAATTACGAATCACATCAACGTATTATAGTATGTAAGTATTCATCTGCAGCGACGGAAATAAATAATTTGTCGGGAAATCGGGAATTTTGCGAGTTTTGGTCCGTGTCTCAACAGAAAGAAATTATATCAGTCACATTGATGGTGTTAAACGAAAACGGGAGCTCACGCGGTTATCACAACTCGAACTAGCATTTAAATATCTGATGACGATACCTGCAACGAGTGTGGAGATTGAGCGTACATTTTCAGCAGCATGTTGCCTGGCTTCCAAAATCAGATCCAGATTTAAAGACGAAATACTCGATGTTTTAATGTTACTTCGGGCATATTTTCAAAATAATATTTGAATTTTTTAGCGTTTTATTTGTCTATTTTTTAATTGTATTTTTATCTTTTATTAAATAAATAAAATTCTTTCGCCTTCAAGTTATTTTTTATATCAAATAAATGGACTTATTAGTAAATTTTGATCAAATTTATCAATGTAATTTTTTAAACGATTGAAAATCTCAGTCCTGGAATCCCGGGCCTAGTAATGTTAAAATTATGGTTTAAAAATATGATATTTAATTTAATTTCCAAAAGTATATTTATTAAAAATTGGTTAAATTCTTTGCTAAAAAATAATGAGCAATTTTTTTTATTCCATAAAAGATGGCGTTAATAAATTTTCGTTACCTCGCTTTGCAACCATCGTTTTATATTGTGATAAAACAGATCGCTGCTTTTATCGTGTCAGTAAAAATGGTGTGGTTCGTTTGACAGCTGCCTTGTACGCATGGAGATATTTTGGCGTTTACGCCGAATACGTTTTAATTTATATATTGCATTCTAAAACATAGCAAAGATGGAGAGTCTAACTTTGAGCGAAACAAAAATGAAATATAACAACGAGGTCAGTATTTAAAACATATTTATTGGTTGGCAATATTGAGGTTATGTGTGTAATGTGTATACACTAATGTATATAATGATTTTGAATATTCAAATTTTATAGGTGACACAAATTAAAGATTACATTCAACAAGCGAAAACACAAACAATTAATAATTTGGCTCGCAAGGCAAAAGTATTGAAAAATCGCAAAGGTGATACGGACCAGTTGGAAAAAAATAAGCGCAAAATAGATTCAATAGTTTCGGAGATTATGTTGCTGAAGGTGAGATATTTTTCATGTATAAATATTTAGGCAATTTATTATTTTTAAATTCTAACCGTTAGTTGTTTTTCAGCAAATAACTAGAAACGAGCTGGCCAAATTTGCTATGCATAATTTTGAGAATTGTAATAAATACATCAATTCGCCTGTAGCCTCTAAAGAACGAGCCATGGCGAGATTGCTATTGCATAAATCTTTGACGTCTAGGTTCTCGGCGCTTAAAGAGAAGTATTCCAGTATTCCTACAGAAAAATTATTAGAACAAGATCCCAAAAAAGTGAGAAGAAAGGCACGCAAAGAAAAGTTGAAATCCTTGCAAAAAAATAAACCGAAAGAAGATAAAAATAAAGAAAAGGGCAATGAAAAGTCAACTGTGTCAAAACTTAAAAATGACTCTGATTTAAATATAGAAGAAAACATTGAGGAATCTCCAAATAGTGATGAAGAAGGAAATTCTGAAAGAGATTTTGATGTTGAAACAAAACCTAGAAGGAAAATAGAAATAGCTTCTCCCAGTGGAAGTGAAGACAGTATGTCAGATACTGAAAATGAATCTGACGTTATTAGCAAACCTAAAACAACTGACGATTTCTTTAAAAGGTATTCTGATAATGAACATTCTTCGAATTCTGATAACGACACCGAAACCTCTGTTTTATCCAATGATATTAAAAAGACACATTCAAAGAAACTTGCTAATTCATCAACGTCAGACTTTCAAGTCGAGGATGTACCCGTTTCAAATATAAATAGTTCGAAATTAAAACCTAAAGCTTGTGTAAATAATGATCCCAAAGAGATGGTGAAGCCTTCGAAAAAGTTTAAGCCTCCTACAAAATTCGCTGTAGATGTCGACGAAGACACGGCCAATGTAACATCTGAAAAAATTGTCGATTCATTTTTCAAAACCGACGCTGGCAATTACATGTCATTGATGATTCCTCGACCCCCGGATACAAAATCAGAGGAAGTCAGCGATTATCCCAATGCAGCAAACCGTAGAATGAGAAGAGCTGCGATGTTTGGAAATGAATTTAAATCAAAGAAACGGTACAATAAAGACCGAGACGCTAGAAATTATCAATCGAATAACGGAAGAAATGATAATTTTTCACAAAACAACGCGAAGAATCAGCACGGAAGGGATAATTTTAAACGAGCCAACGATTCTTACGAGGAAAAGCTTCATCCGTCGTGGGAGGCAAAGAAACAGAAATCCAGTCTAGTGGCTTTTCAAGGCAAAAAGACAGATTTATCCGGAAACAATGATTATTATCACAATAAAAATGATTCTAAGAAAGGTAAAAGTTTTAATAACGACTTCGCGACAAGAAATCAGGATAATTCGGCGAATCAAGAAAAACTTCATCCTTCTTGGGAAGCTAAAAAGCAAAAATCTATTCTCGTACCTTTCCAGGGGAATAAAATAGTGTTTGACGACTAAGTTTAATTGATCTATGAAACAATAAATCTTATAAAAACAATTTTTTTATTGTATTTACTGTGTACTTTAATATATTCTATTGTTTTTAACCTTTTCCTTTAAAAAATATACTTTTCTCTCAGGACCGCGCAGCGTGAGTCAAGCTTGTATATCAATAAATGAACCTCAACACTATTGATATTGTCGGGACCCATAAAAGCGTTTCAGATAAAATCACTTTTTGTACCAGGCTGAGTTTTAAGTACTTAAATTATTTATGTGGCCTTCTACTATTTATTAAGATTCTAAGAAGACCCCATACCTAATGGCTTTCAACCAGATAGGGACAAATTTCATTATCTTATGAGAATGCTCTTACTCTATAACCTGGGTCCGAACGCACATATGCGCGGTTACTCATCAACAGCCTAAGATTCATGCTAGTCCCATTTTTGCATTTGTTATTAAAAGTCGAATAGGTATTCAAAAGATCTTAATAACAGAAAGATGTATATTTTTCGTTTGTTTAGTTGTCTTAAGTAAACAAACAAAAAAGTGGGATAATTTAGAATTAATAACTCGAATCAGAGGGAGGAAGGGTAGTTGCCCTGGGTCTCGCAATATCAGGGGCCTCATCTTGTAAGCTCAATATGTTAGACTTAAAAACAAACATTTTCAAAGCCAGAACCAAAAAAAGAGATGAAGATTGGAGTTTAAGAAAATAATGTCTCGAAGTCATAATCCCGGGCTTCGCATTTTCTCTGATAGGTCCTGATTCAAATGATATAATACGAATGCATTTGATATTGTAAATGTAAAAACTGATCTCCACCTCATATGTAAGTCTTGGGCCTTATCATCGTCACCAAGTATCAAAAATGTAAATAAATGATATAATAAAGAATTTAATTTTAATCGTCTCTCCTCTTTTGAGTCCTACATTTAATATTGTTAATAAAATTTTATTTTTAAAAATCATATTTCAAATAATATGGCATATAGAAACAGTTTCGGTTTTTATAAGAGGCATTTAGGGTATAATCCGATTCAGGTTCCACGTTCCTACATTTTAGACCACACCACGACCTGACAACACTATGCGCTTTTTACGCTTTGTTCACAGTTTTCACAGTGACAGACGCCATTTTGTGTCAAAACAAGACGCGAAATTGGCGTCAACCTTATTTCTTGGATAAATCAACGGAAATTAGTTGAGTTTTAACAAATTAGTCGCATAAATTATTTTGACAATGGCTAAATATGTAGATGTTTCTATTTATTTGGAAGAAAGCGAAGAATTGCTCAATTTAAAAGTTCTTCCCGCCGACGCTATTTTAGCTCAGAGTGGTAAGTATTTATTAAAATGGGCGATATCCATCCAGTAAGTAAATGGTGAATTTCACTTTAAATCTGGTTTTCTGATATGTTGATGTTAGGGGCCAGATTATGGTAAAATTTGCACTCTACTGGATGAATAGGTATTGGCCTGTTTTGAAACTCAGCCAATGAGTGCCTATCTATCTTAAATAATGGTGCACGAAAGAAATGGAAACAAGTACTATTTATATTAAATATTTATATTTTAGTGCCTGCAGTTTTACTGCCATTAATAGAATGCAGAACAAGAACGGAGAGCTCAAGCCCAATCGTCAGTATCGTCACTGTCTGAACAAAGGACAGCTAATAAAGGTAATTGTTAGATTAGTATTCAGTGAAATAAATAACAGGTGTAGAATTATATGTAAGAAGGCATAATGTTTACCACCAGCCCAATATATTGAATTTTGTTGCAGAAAATGAATCTTCATTATTTATATGGACCGCCCAGTGTATACATCTACTTTTGTCGTTGTACGAAGAAAATCAAGTAGAATTTACATCAGGAGTCCATAGACACAAACAAATATGGAAGACAATCGCTTTATTAATGGAGCAGCATGGTCATAAAGTTAGTTGGGGACAGTGCCAGTCCAAACTAAATGGACTGAAGAAAACATTTAAAAAAACTTTAGACCACAACAACAAGTCAGGAAATAATAGGATCACCTGGCCGTACTTTGCAGTGAGTATACAATATTATATTAACAATACGGCTATTTCTTGTATTTTATTGGTTAAATTGGATCATCTATGTAATGAGGACTGGTTTCTGTTCCATCATTGCAATTTCATTACTTAAATTAATTTAAATGCTTTAAGGTTTCTGTATATTATTGATTTTTGAAATTACATTAGTCTTGGAAAGTGTACAAAAGCAGCATTTTAATTTTACAGAAAATTAACGATTTATTTGGGAAAACCAGTTGGGCTCACCCAAAGGCATTGGCTTCAGAGGCAGGACCCTCTTCAACATTATCAAGTTCTTCTGTCTGCGAAGAACCAAAAACTCCCAAAAGAAAAAAAATAGACTTAAGTGCATATATGGAGGATTGCATATCTTCTAAAAATGAAAGCGAATTGAAGAAAGGAGAATGGCACGATATCAAAATGAAGAAAATAGACAAACTTATAGCTCTAAAGGAAAAAAAATTGGCTGCAAAGTTAAAAAATATAGCACTAAAAGAAAAAAAATTGGCTGTTAACTTAAATATTATAGCTCAAAGAGAAAGACAACATGAAGAAAAAATGAAGGTCAAAATTGCACACTTAGAAGCCCTATCAAAAATTAAATAATTATGCAATTATTTTGTTTCATGTTCTTACTTTATTTTTAAGTAAATACAACATTATTGATTGAGTTTAATAATCTTTTTAATGTTTAAGTATAAAATTAAGGATGTACAAAATATACCAAAAATGTCAGTTTAATTTTTCCAAACATTATATTATATAATTTAGATTTTATGTCAAATACATTTAGAACTAGCAAATTAGAAGACTAACTCACCAAAGATTTTTAAGTAATTATAGTTTTATTGATTATCAAAAGTTTATTTGTGTTATTAAAAAGTACAAAAAGATTGAATAAACAATATCAAAAATATATATGTAATTTTATTAAAATTAATTGTCTCTCAACATTAATGTATTCATAATTTGAATTTGTTTGCGTGCACCTTGAAATGCACTGTCTTGGATCAACCTCCTTTGGTTCCTTACGTGCACCGATTCTTGAAAAGATATTAAATCTTGTTTTAAAATACAAATATTGTGCAACACGCAAGTAGCTAACAAAAATTCAGGTATTTTTTCAATTTTTCTCATCGGTAAACAGTCTAGAATTCGTCGCCAACGTCCCTTCCATAATCCCAACGCTCTCTATTGACATTCTTGCTGATGACAGGCAAAAGTTGATTTTTTTCTGTCTTGTTGTTATATGTCCATTATCTCTAAACGGTGTCATAATACACAGATGTATCCCAAATGCTGCATCACCAATAATATGAGAATCTGGTGGAAAATATTCTTCCTGTGTCTCAATATATTGCTGTACTGGAGATAACAGAAAGACACGAGCATCATGCACACATCCTGCATTACCAGCAAACACACTTGTAAACATAAGATTCTGTGTACAAACAGCCTGGAACAAAACATACTAATTGAAATATCTTGAACTAATTGTATTACACTAAAAGTAAGTATGCATATTAGAAATTAACCTTACTAAATCAACATAAGTGGAATTTAAACCACAATGTAAGATAGATTCATCATTAATATAAACAGCATAAGCTCTCCTTAAAATATTTACATACAACTATTGATACACCTATTATTATGATCGGCAAAGCGACGTTTCTAGTTTGCCAAATGGGAGAGCTAGACGTTCACAAATAGACCTGTAAGAAAATATTCAAAACTTAAATATAGTAAAGTGGAGACCAAATGTCAGAATAAAAATAATGTTCATTTATATATTTTACCTTAGTGAATCTGGAGCTGCCATTATCCAAATAGCTAATAAAAGTTCTTTCTCTGCTGGTATTGGTTTTCTACCACTTACTGAAGCAGTAGTGCTTAGAGCTTCTTCTACCAATTGCAGAACAAATTCAAATGTTTCAGGATACATTCTTTAATTATTTTAACATGTTAAATATCATTAAAATCTGTGTTCAAAAACGTGGTTTAATAATTATTACCTATTATCAACATACCTGAAGTGTGAATTGAATTCTTCAGCAGAATATCTTGGCACCGCTCTCTCAACGTAATTTTCTATACGATATTTTAAAATTAGCTTCTCCCTCTGTGTCCGTCGCTATTTGATGAAGATACTAATAATCGTTCAGTTTCGCTATCGTCACTTTCAATATTCACAGAAATTACTTGTAAAATAGCTCCTTTGTTCATGTGACGTTTGAAAATAATTTGCAGGTTATGTTTACAAGTTTCGGTGTTTCAATGCGGTGGAGCGTGAGTCCGGAGTTGCCATTATAAAAAATGTCATGATGACTGCTCACACTGCTACCTCTTTTACATTGAGCACCGTGAGCAAGTATGACGTCACAAGAATTAAATTTGAAAGTTCTTCCCGCCAACGCTATTCGAGCTTAGAGTGGTGTTTATTATTAAATGCCACTGAATATATAACGAAACGTTTATTCTAGTCATTGAGCACCTATGGCTGCTAAAATGGGCGATGTTCATCCAATAAATAAATATCTTCTAGAAAAGAAAGAGAAGTGAACAAACAAGAACGACACAAAGTTAAAACAATGTACATATTAAAAAGTAGCTAACAAAAATTCAGGTGTTTTTTTCAATTTTTATCGTCGGTTAACAGCCTAAAATTCGTCACCAACGTTCCTTCCATAATTCAAATGTTTTTTCTATTGATATTCTTGCTGGTGACAGGCAAAAGTTGAAATTTTTGTCTCGATTTCTGTCAATTTTGTGAACAGTGTGAACAAAACATAAAATGTTGCCAGGTCTAAAGTGTGGGTCGCTTTTTTTTCGCCTGGCAACATTTCGATTAATCAATATGACATAACCTTTAGAATAGATGTGACATCTACAGGCGTAATGGCCAGCTTCGGAGAGTTCTCAGGCTTTCCCGATGCGTATGCCCATGGATCCAAGTCTTTTCGTGGTCATCATTACTCCACATATGGACCGCTCAAACAACAGAATGAATTCCCTTTACAATCGGAATATATTTTGGAAGAAAACCCCGACGATGGTTAATAAATTGTGAATAAATGAAATACGTAGATGTTTATTAGTAGTTTCACACAATGTTAATTGCGCATATTTTTTGCATGATCAATTTAAATCCGTCTATAAAACATATTGTTGAATATCTAAATGACAAATGTTAAAATTCAATTTATTAATTGTAGATTCCATCAAACGTTATATGGGAACAGGAGTCGGACTAGTAAGCTTAATAGTCGAAAATTTATTAAGTCACCCGTTTGTTGTATTGCGGAGGCAATGTCAGGTATGATTCGGCACAGATTATTATATTTTTAAATAAATTTGTATTTGTACCGATGTTTATTTTTTATATCAAAGGTTCGCAACAATTCCAAAAAGTATCATCTCGTGCCTTTGACGTTGGCACCGATTGCAATAAATTTGCATAGACGTCAGGGTCTCACAACATTATGGAAAGGAATTGGCTCCGTTTGCATGGTTAAAGGCATAACTCTAGCAGTGGAAGACACCTTATCCAAAATCACTTCATGGCCAAAGTAAGAAAATTTTAATATGCATCAGATAGTAATTATGAATTGTACAGGATCTTTCAATAGGAACAATCGAATAGGTTAATTTTATAGTACGTAACTAACAATATATACATTTATTTTCAGGGATGTCAGCAATTGTAAATCTGTTATGACTTTTTGCAAACATATACTACTTAAATCGTGAGTTTTTAAATAAACTTCAAATACTTTAATTTAACTGTGCATATTAATATATTATGATGCAAAATGTATTATTTTTTTAGAATTAGTATAGGTGTAGTAACACCATTTTATTGCGCGAGTTTCGTCGAAACTGTTCAAAGTGATATTGCTAGCGATAAGCCAGGATTTTTAGATGTATTCAAAGAAGGCGCCTTGAGAGTTATATCGTGGGGTTCTCCAGGCGGAAGATTGGTTCCTATCTGGGGAGTGATGATACCTACAGTTGTAATGGGCGTCACCAAATATATATTCACGTAATGATAAATTTAGCTTAATAAAAATACAAAAGCGAAACGTCGATGTTTTATTAACGCTTTAATATGATTTTTAGAATTTCTTGTCGTGGTTTGGTAAGCAGAGCGTTGAGATTCCGACAAAGGCACATCGACGAATTGCGAGGTGTTTACCCGAAAGATTTAAAAGAATCCAACACTACGAAACAAGAAGAGATTGATGTGAACGCATCTTTAACGGCTATGATCATCGGTGATGTTTTGTTTTTCCCAATGGAAACTATAATTCACAGGCTATATTTGCAGGTTTGATTAATATATAATTTAATGTTACTTGTTCTGGATTATTTTATTAATTTTCCATATACATTTTTAGGGCACGAGAACAATCATCGATGATTTAGACACTGGTAGCGCTGTGCTACCGGTACTCACTGGATACGAAGGCTTTTTCGATTGCTATACTACAATAATTGCCCAAGAAGGATTTATGGGATTATATAAAGGAATAGGCGCATTAACTTTGCAATTTGCAGTACACGTTGCAGTCATTAGGATAACTCAATGGTTGATCGTGGAGGTTACAGAATTATTTAAACCCGCTGTAAAACCAGCTCTTACAGCATCATCTTCGCAGCAGTCGTTATATAGTCAGCAACGTTACCTGATAAATTAACTTCATTTGCTTTAAATAGATGAAGACTATTTTTTCAATTCAAATGTTTAATGTCTTCTGCAAGTGTAGATACTAGACGCAGCCTAGAGATTGATATGAATAGAAACCTCATTAAAATAATTTATTTAAATGTGATATAAATAATTGTTTTATGATTCCTTTTGCTTTATGATTGTTATTTTTTTATTTATATTTATTGTTTAACCCTAGATCACTAATCATATTTTCGAGTTGTGTGATGACGATTTGCAATTAAGTACGCTTAGGTCACTAAGCGGGGAAGGTTCGGGAATATATGCATTACATGTCGAATGCGTTCCGAGTTTGTAGTCTGTGAGACTAATGTTTAGTGATCTAGGAGTTGAAGGTGGTTATAATGATCAAAGTTTTTGTGTATTATAAAATTAAATTATTCAAACTAATAAACACTATTTTTTATCATTAATATTTTGGCACACGACTTCCCTGTAATAATAAAGAAACTGTAATTTTAAGATAACACCTGATTCTGCAGAAATAATAAATTGTTTCTGCTGGTTCACAAAGTTCATTTATCGTCATTATGGCAATGACAAACTTGTTTAGTTCTATACTTTATACAAGTATAAAACTCATATTGTATCTTAGTAAATATTGGTTTAGTCTTGATAATGAAATTTGAGTGCACAAGAAAGAACTTGGCAAGTTAAGCTGATAGCAGTATTGCCCTACTCAATTATACTGGTTTTAGCAGGCATCCTGCACAGTGCCCTGCTGGTCAGAGAGAGGAACTCTGCCACGTCAATAACAGGGAGTGTGACAAATAATGAAAACACACAGAAAGATCCCACTCTTGACTGATAGAAGGCCAGCAAGGCAGCTAGGATACAGATACATGTAGACAGGGGGACCCGCCCCTGACTCAGGTTGTATATTGGACCCGCTAATGTCAAGCTTTATCCATTTCTTGAGACCACTAGTGTTCTGAGTACAGGGGAAAGCTAGCTAAAGACAAAACTATGTAACTCTTGAGCTAGAAAGACACATAAATAGATATTTGTATATTCAAATTAATAAATAATATTAATATGTATATATGTGGGAAAATGAGTCCAGCGAGACAGTTTTATCCCCATAGCATTTACAGAAAGCCTTAAATGAAGAAGTGGTCACAAGGTCTGTGTGTCCAATCGGTCCGCTTTTCAGAGCAGACAACGAAAGAACTTACAACCAGACGCCAAACTTGTTTTTCTTTTGTGAAATGGTAAATATAAATATACAAGGGATATATTTATTAAACAAATTGTATTTTTAAATATTTGTTGCTTTAATCTTTAAGTAAAACTATGCTAAGTAAACATAATAGGTTAATTTAATGAGTTAGAACATGTTTGCCTTTGAGGATCCTTCTCATGATAATTTTTCGGCCTCCGAGTGTTGAGAGACGTTTTTTCCAGCCATGCTTATTGATTCTCATAGTTTCATTAGGTCTGGGAAAATACACACGAATCTTAGTCCTCACCGGGATCAGAGCACATGGTAAGGCCGCACAAACCGGGGTTGGAGCCTGGAGTGTAGGAACTTGGAGCGTTGCTCCAAACGTCGCCGACGTAAAACGCCTTAAATTAAAAAAAAAAGGTAATAATTAAACTTCGTCCTGAAATCTTATTTATATGTTAAATATGCAAGTTGTATTACTGGGCGACGTTTAAAAGAGTAGGCACAAGACGGCCGAACATAACCGCAATTTAAGCTTAATGTCAGTCTTAATATTGCAAAGATCGGCCATTGATTTGAATACGGAATTTATATGAGGTACACATTGCTCCAACATTAAAAATATGAATTTAAATCGCTTGGATAAATACGAATTTCTCAGATGGTAATAATAAGCATTTATATATTTGTTACAGTGCTTATTAATTAAATATTATTCGAGGACAAAAAGGGAGAAAATCGTTTTGTATTACATGTAAACTAATATTTCATCTTTATTTTGCTTTATATAATAATAATAAACGGTTGTAATGTTTGTGTATTTAAATTAAATCCATAAGGTTAATGTTAATTGATTTAATTAAAATGATAAAGGGAAGTATTAACAAAATGTTGACACATACTTTAATTTATATTAATGAAAGAATAAGCAAATCTTATTAAGAACTATGTAATATTGTTCAACTAATCTAATAATTTATTTTGTTCCCTAAATTATTGTTTTATTCAACTAAATCTAAAGTAGATATAGAAATGGATACTGTACGTTGGACACAGGAATATTAGAATATTATCCTTTAAAGTTAACTAAGAAATATATAATAATTTCTATTTTCTCATACAATATTGACCTGAGATGATAAAATTTATTTTTAAGATAACAGAAAAAGCGGGAGCATACACATGTGATTCTATGATTAAAATGAACGTAAACATAATGTAATTGGGTGATTATCGTGGAAAATAATACGAAATCTCATTTTTCAAATACTTTTATTTAAAACTAAATAAAATACTTTCCTTCATTGCTTTTAATCACCAAACCTTTCGATAGTTTTCTTTAATCAATTTATAAAAACACTCAGACTTGCTCTATTAACCCTTTGCCAGTGTAATGAAATTGCAGAAGATAATAAGAAATGTGACTTTAAAAAATTCTATTGTTATTTGATGAAGATATTTTAAGACACGAAATTAAGACCATTAGTGTTATAAAGATTATGCTTCACATTCAATGCCGTTCTTATACGATCTGCCTTTGATCGGCCAATTTATTATGACTATGATTATACTACAGAGGTAGTAGGTAGTGACGGTAATAAAAACTGCCAATGTGAATATTATCGAACATCATCGGCGTTACCGTTCTGCATCATTTTCCTGCACTTTAATGCACCGTCGCAACCAATTTTCATACAAGAAGTGTTGCTTGGGAAAATGTTAATTTAATGATTTGGCTCGGTGTATCCAAAGGCATTGTCCAGCTCCCGATAAAGTTCTTAGCTTTATCAGGAAGGATTAATTATGTGGCACATTGATTAAGTTATATACATTTATATTTTCATTCAGTTCTGTTTTCATTGATACGTTTAGCTTTCATTGTTTTAAATATGCACAATTAAATATTTGCAGTGATAACGCAATGAAAACAGAACTGATGTACATTTATTTAACACTTGTCTAGTATTAAATCTTCACTATATAAAAATGATTAATCGTCAAAGCGTCAGCTTTATTTATTATTAAGTGAGGTCTAAAATATAAGACAAATGCCTTTTAATTTTGTAGAGGTACACTAAATTTGATAGTACTAATCAATGAAATAAAATACATTTGATATTTTATGCGAAATAAAGGTCATCCAAATACGGCGCTAAGATATTATATTTTTAAGCATTTTGGGCAAATGGAATCATCGGGCCAAATTTGTTCAATAATCAATGTCTAATTCTAGCGAGGCGGTGCTACATTTCACATAACATCGATTGAATAAACATCTACGCATCACATTTGGATGAACCTATACAAAGTTTATTAATTAACGACAATTATGCGATATATCCGCAAGGTGGTGCGGTTATAACTCATGAATAAATTTTGCATTTCGTATGTAAAATCAAGTCTATTTTATTTGATTAATAAAATGGAATTCTACAAAACAATCAAGTCTCTAAATACCGTATTTTTCCGAAAATAAACTCTAGCGTTAATTCCAAGATGGGAAGAAAATTCCCATCTTTTATTATTGCGATGAGATATATATGGCCTATAAGAAGTCGTAAAGCGGATGAAGAATTTATGCGATAAAATAATTGATTTCCTGGATTTCAAAAAGTAAATGCTGACGCGATTAATAGTCGCGCAGAAACGCCCATGAGCGAGTGATTGATTGAAGTAACAATAATTAAATAATCGTTTATATATAACGATAGTTTTGCTACTTCGCAATTCCCTCCTCTTCTAGCTTTCCAAATTGTCCTATTCTTACTTTACCACGCGTGGAAGGCAATGGGAAACCACCACATTAAATCCTTTCCTTAACCTTCTATGGATCCGGCATCGGATAAGACACATCAAGATTCATGCTTTGATGTACATCACAAGGACTTTTAAAAATATATCCCGGAAATTTGCTTTTTCGAATCACAGATTGGCATGAGCAGCATAGCGCTTCAAAGAATCAATAGTTAAGAGCTCAGAGAGGGAATACCTATACACATTGCCAAGATTTGAGGCATAGTTTGGTGATGCTACGTTAACTAAGACCCAAAATGAAAGTCATAAACGGCGTCCTGCAACGAGGATCAATGAAAATAATATTAGAACCGTTGAGATTGCATCAGTAGTGAATATTAACGTTTATAGAATGATGCAGATGCAGAAAAATATCAGCGACGTTGGTTCCACGTCTACTCAGCAAGGCACGGAAGAATGTACGGAAAGACATCCATCAATGACTTTTCAATTGATATGAAGAAGAGGCTTTTTGGATCATATTGTAACCTGCAATGCAACATGAGTACATCACTACACCCCAATAAACAAGAGATCGAATATGGAGCGGAGGAAACCTGGCGAGAAGGCACTGATCAAGGCGAAAACTTGACATTTGATATTTTATTGATTGATTTTCTACATGAAAGACAGCCACTATCCTCAACAGCCTAGGCATACAGGGGAGAACGGTTTTAGGCTGTTCGAACGGCAACTCGTCTCCATGGCTAGGTACTAAGAATGACCGAACCGATACGAGTATCATGGGGAAGGGGTAGCCCCTGCAGTCCGTCATCTGCTGCAGTCCCCTTCAAACTTATGTTGTCCTCGTTGTCTGATGTCTGTCGTCTTGTCCTTCTTCTGCATGATAACATGCGGCGATGAACTCACCCAATTATACTGGGAACGCAAATCTTACAGTCCAGACTTGACCACCTTTGGCTAGCATAAGTTTATATTGACATTAGGAGGGCAACGATTTCAAAACAATGTTGAGGTCAAACAATACGTGAGTCACTAGTTTTCAGAGCAGCCACCTTCCTTCTTCAGTGATGGGATCAAGAAGCTTCCTATCCGATATAAATAAGTCCTAGCACATATTTTGAATCAATAAAAAAGTAAAAGAGTGTGTTATTTTCGAAAAAAGACGGTAGTACTATTTATTTATATGTTAAGAATATTTTAAGGAGCATCATCAATAAAAACACATGACTAATGAGACAAAATTAAATATTACTAATTTATTTTCTTCTAATAAATAAGTTATGTCATACAACAAATGGCATAAGAAACAATATAAATTAAAATGGAAAACGCTGTATAAAAATATCTCTATAATAAGATTGTAAAAACTATGCCAAGTTTGTTAATCGAACACAATTGTAAAAGCAAAGCTTAAAGTATTTGTACGTAAAGTATTAAATTAAAAGTGACAAAATATTAACGACTATGAAAAGCATAATCAAACCCATTACCACGTAATTATGCTACTTTGCGCAAAAGGACCATAACATGAGTAAGTACGTGACAAACACAATTAAAAATAATTATTACTATGACACATAATAAGTTTAACCGATATCATGAATTCATAATTAAAAAAAAGATTTTGTGTGCCATAATATAATATAAAAATTCATTCAAGTAACAAGTTCTATTCAAATATAAATATATATGTATATCTATATATACACTTAAAATCAAAGGCGTGTTGTTCAGTTTTACACTTACAATTACCATCTTAGAACCATTCCCAGCATTAATAAATCTATTTATCCAAAAATAACTTAATTAGAATAAATTACTCTTAATCTTAAGACTTTATATACATATAATAACAACACAAATGGAAGGCGATAACATTCTAATCTATTAAAAATTCATAAAATCAATAGTTAAATTTTTCTATCTATTGCATTTGACTTGCATATTATTAATTCATAAAAATCACTGGGAAAAAGCAATTCTTTACATTAGAGACTGTAATGCAAACAATGTCATGCTCAAAATAAATACGTAATCGATTGATTCGACAAATTTAAAATACAATTGATACATAATATACATAATAATTCATAAAATAAGTTATAATAAATAAATTAATCTCACAAATTATACAGTGCAAATTGTATAAATATAATATTTTAGCCGTATTCCTATAGATTACAACAATTACGGTAGGAATAAAAATAATCATAAATGTGAGAATGTGATATGGCATGGCATAATCTTAACAAATACGAATGCAAAACTTAATGTAATTTTATAAAAGCTGCTCGACGCTCCGTCCGATACGAAATAGGGCATTGCAATCGTTAATGGGACGCTCGACCTGCGATACATTGAGATATCGAGAGACGTACAAATCAAATTGAATTAAAATAATATACATTAAGTGTTTAAAAAATCACTTTTTTATTATAACCAATTTCATTGCATCATCAAAAGTGTATTGTGATCAAATTGCTAAATAGAAGATAAAACATCCTCAAACGTTTTTAAATATCTAAGAATTAATAATAAAGACTCGGTTACGTAAAAAATATGCTTTTACTTACGAATAAATAAATTAGAATAGTTGTATGTCTTTAGATACAATCAAAATATAACACCTACAACACAAAAAACTGAATCCTACGAGTAAATAATTAAATATTTATAAAAAAAGCAAATTCATATATATACACATATTAATGTAAAAAAAAAAAAATACTTAACACATAATGGGATGAATATAACAATCGTGTGTCATTGCTTTGTTTTTAAGGAGTTAATTCCAAAACGTACATAAAATGTAGCAACTCTCACTTTCGGCTAATTCTCATAAATATTAACCCTAGATTACTAATCATTAGTCTCATAGACTCGATATTTATGTTCCCGCACCGTTCTAAATAAGCAAATTAGTAACGTCGTCGCGTAATATATAGTTATATTGTAACTCGAAAATATGTTCAGTGATCCAGGGTTAAACGATGTAAAAATTCATATTAAAAAAAAATCAACAGCAGCGGATACGATAAAATCCTCAACTTGGCAATTACGCTATAAAATAATCGTGTAAAAGAAAATATGTAAATAATGTCATGATATTTAATATTGCTAAGCAAAAATAAACATATAGCAATAAAAAGAAATGACTCTTAAGGGGGGCGGAGATCTATGTAAATGACGTTCGATTATCACAGGTGAAAGAATTAATATTTCAACAGTGCTTCTATGTTATTAATGATCACAATTTGCAAATTACCAAATACGTTTCATAATATACAAGTTTGTTTATATTTGAAAAAACAGCTATATACAAATAGAAATGTAAGCAATATACATTATTAAAATGAATACGACTAAATAAACGAGCTATACACTTAAGTTTAAATTACTATATAAACTTTGAAGAAGCCAAACAGTATTGTCAACCTACTGAATCGTCTATGAGTTGTAAACGCAGTTTTCTCTTTATTAAATTGACAATAATGAAGATAAAGATCAGATGCGCGCATATTGTTGATCCCGATCCGCTCTTTATCGATTTTCTAATAATCTTGTAAGTTATTCGGTCGACTCTTTGCATCGTGGATTAAACTTAACATGAAAAGTCTGCGAAATCATGAACAGTAACAGAATGTAAATGGATTCGTCATTGTAAATCACTGAGATTGTATAAATCGATTTGATATGAATTTTTTACATTAAATGTTCCGATAAATTAACAATTAGGATACGTGAGTCAAGAAGATATCATTTTTTTTCGTTGCCGTCGCCCATCTAATAGATACGACATGTCCAACGGTTGTTTCGTAGGCATTTTGGATAGTAATTTTAGAAGTATGCTATTGAGACGGGCTTTTTGTGTCGCGCGATTCTGAAAAAATTTCACAAGTTTAAATTATTGAATCAACATATTAATTTACTATCTATGGATTAGAGTAAAAATGGAATAAAATCCATACTTTAACGATTGGTGTATGCAGTAACGGAGCTCCTTTAGGTTTGGGCGCAGGCAGAGCCGGATGATGAGCGTTGGATTTATCATTATTTTTTCCTTCTCGCCCTGAACCCTCTTGTGGTTTTTTTGATCTACTCTTGAGAAAGGAGGGTGATACTTCGTGCGGCTAAAATCAAAACAACAGATTTATTTTTAAAATCTTTCATTAAAAATCGTTAAATTTCTCAAGTATATAAAAAAAAAATAATTACAGCGTATGTTCTGGTTATTTTCAGCCGCTGCGGGAACATTTCGAATGCATAAGATTTAGTGCAAACAGGATACTTAGGTTTTGCTACTTTGGTGAAAAGGCGTGCACATTTATCAACTCTTAATTCACAAATATAAACATGTTCTTCTTTAGCGGCTAGTGGTCGTCCCTGAAAAAATGCAAAATATATTAAAAACGGTTATAATAACTCTTATAACTAACTACAGGGGCATATCCCTTTTGAATATTGGTTACAAATTATTTGCGAGAGCTTTGATCGGACGACTGTCTCCTATCGTGGACGAACTTCTCGGGGAGTACCAATGCAGTTTTAGATCAGGCAGATCCACTGTGGACCAATTATTTACCATAGCAATGCGTTCCCAACATCGTGCATTTGCAGCACTGGACAGAGGATGGTTACAAGAAGCATCACCAAGGCAACGGCAGTTATTCCGCGTTCATGAGTCCAACAGGAGACTCAAAATTTTGGGAAGAGGTAGATTGGAATTTTTAATGTACCTCTCAAAAAATTAAAACACATTCATTCTTTATGTGGCTAAAATATTTTCATCTGTGCGATCGTTTGACACTCATTGAAATCTGATTACCGAAAGACTCGCCTTTGAGTCTTCCATCACCAAGCGTTGGGAATTAAAAGACTCACGTATGAGTTGTCCGTCACAAAAAATTAAATTCTCACCTTGCAAAATGTATTAAGGTCCATCACCCAGCATTGTGACATGACTAATTCAATTGGTACAGCTTCATACAACGGTACCCTCATAACTTCATTAGGAAAGAATCTGAAAATAAAAATAATCATTGTATTATTTATCTCATTTATTGTTATGACATTCGGAAAATATATTATGATGGAAAAGAAGTCTTACTTTCTTGTAGGTTCGTGATATGTTTCATGCGGTCTTAAATAATGATGTCCATAAACATATCTTTGGCCAGTATTACGGTCACGCCATAACCGTTCAACACGAAATATATCCAGTTCGGTTACGCTTATTACTCCGATGGTTTTGTATGTATGTTTGCGCAATTCCTCCTTAGGAAATTCAATAAAATATATATACTCAATATTCACAATTCCAAAACACGCATAAGATATGAAAATAAAAATACCTTCTTGTTTCCAACAACAGCTGCGGGATCTTTTCCGGCGTCAGACTCTTCAATTTTTTTACTCTTGTCTTTCGTTTCTTTTTGATTCCTATCCTTATCAAGTGCATTTTTACCTTTTTTATTTCGTTCTACTCGTTTATTATTTTTAGAAGAAATGCTCTCTCTCGAATCTAACGATTGAACTTGATTGTCAGGTTGTTCACTACAATCAGGATTTTTATCATCAATTGGAATATCTCTAAGTACGTAAACAGTGTCTCCTTGTCTGACTTGAAGCTCCCCTCTTAATAACGATAAATAAAATTGATGGCCTTCGTCCGTGTATTCATCCAGAGGAATCTCGAGATTGACCTGAATAAAATAGAAAACATTTTAAATATCGGGAATGCAATTGATTTTGAACAAATTCTATTATGATATACTAACTTCTCTAGGTTGGCATCGATGACAATAATATGGTTCTCCCGTGTCTGTAACGGCCATACATCGAGCATGTTGCCAAACTCCGCAACCTTTCAAAAGTTTAGAATTTGTATTCCCGTTGTTGGAGATGATTTTCAAATTTTCGTTAGAGCTATTTATATCAGAATCAGTAGTTTTTTGAGATGTATCTGTTCCTGTAGAGGTATTACTGGAATTTCCTGCTTGTTGATCACCTTCTCCTCCGCACTGAACCATTAAGCCTTCTTCGCCATGTAAGCCGCAAACACACATAATAACTTCCTCTGTAATCATATATAGGATTATTATAAAATAGGTATGAAAACAAAAATAATGTTAGAGCTTGAGTATATTTTGATTAATGAAATATTATTTAATGGGTGTGTGAATAAATTTCTGCCATTTTTAATTAAAATTGAATTCCACATTGAAAAAAAACCGCTATCCAAGAATCGACGCATTTTTCAATATCTTCATAAGAAGTGAAGTGCTATTCAGCCAGACCATGAGTTATCGATCGGATTAAGTGGTAATTAGAAGGAGTAATATCGGGAGACTGCAGCGGTCAGGGTAAAACTTCCCATTTCATCGTTTCCAGGTAGGTTTTGACTGTTGATGTGACATGTGGTCTACTAGCATTGTTGTGATCTCCTGTGATGGTTTGGTTGGATTGGAGTAGCTCATAGTATATTACACCTAGTTGATCCCACCATATAGCGGCAGGAATTTATTCACACACCCAATAATAAATATTCAAACACCATTAAATTTAAAAATACATTTGCAATTATAACATATTCATATTAAAATTTTTGCAACCTTGTTTTCGCTTCTGCAAAAATCCTTGAGGTAGAGGTTCTTCAGGTCCCAATATAGCAGTTAATTGTTCAGCAAAGTCGAGTTTAGAATTGTTGTAAATCTACAAATGCAGAATAAATTATTAATAATCAACAAAACTAAGCAACATAAACTAAAGAAGAGACAAAATAAAGGCGTTATACTTTTCTCAGATTGAGTGCCGTGACTCCCAAGTTTGACGTGCGCCCAAACGTTTTCGTAATTCCAGCGAAAAATGAATTGAAGTGTGAATCAAAAAGGGCAACGTTTTTATAAAATCCAGTTTCTATATTTGCTTCGATAATAGGCAGATCCAGTGGTGGGGCCGATTGATCAGAATTACGAACAGATTTCTTTCTCAAGAGCGGAGTGCAAATAATTTCACCTTTTTCATCTGTTAAACACGATAAAAAAGATTTAAAAGAGTTCTCATTTATTCCTAATATAATGTAATAATTAAAATAAAATACAAACCTTTCGAATTCACAACCACGTTATAAAGCTCTCTAAACACATTTGCTAGCCTCGCTTGTTTGCTAAGTTCTGGATTATCCTCGGCTTGCGCCAGACGTCTCGTTTTTATATTTCTAGGAGTTCTTAGCGCGTGTAATCTCGTTAGGAAAACACTGGGATTATTTACTATTTGTTGATTATTTTGCATATTAGGATGTAGCGGAATAGATGCGTTATTAGAGGCAAAGTTCATTAAATTATTAGGCAATCCTTGGAAAGCATTCTGTTGTACGCATGATACTATTTGATGTCCTGCTGCGAGCACTGGATGTGATAATAAGCGTTCACGTATACGACGAACCTTAAATTCAAATTAAATTATGATATATATATATGCTTACATACGATAATAAATATAATGCACATTACAAAAAAATAATACCTTATCGAGATTTCTATGTAAGAAACAATGTCTATCTTTGACCATAAATCGTTCTTTGGCGGTTAACGGTTTCATTTGAGGTTCTTGCCAAAATCTACTTGATAAATTGATTGATTGAACCTCCTTTAAGAAGAGAGCTGCATCATTTCGGTCTGGTAAAAATGCACTACTGGTTTGGCAACTAGATTTTATGGTAGCCTTAATAGCTTTGCGCGGTCTACCAACTCTATTAGGTGTATTTGACGATACGTTTTGAGATTGATTTAACGATATTGGATTAGAAATGCTCGGTACTATTGAAGATGTGGATTTTGATTGTGATTTCACTAAATGTTTTGTAATTCGTTGAGATTTCCCACCAATTACACCACGACAATTATCCGAATCACATTTACAAGGCTGTAAAATAAATTTGAAATGTTAATCGTTATTGCAATAAAAAAAAACGAATGAAATAGTAAATCGCAACGATATGCATACCTGTCCTTCGGCTGGATTGAAAAGTGAAAAATTATAGTCATATGTTAATTCTTCACCGGCTCTGATATCTCTGAGAGCAAAAAGAGCCATTCGAAAGAGTCCATTGACGGACCATTTTTGCATTTCACAATTGGGCTGACAAGAGTGATTTACAAATCTACCCTCTCCGCCCATTCGATGCCCATCAATTACTAGCCCCCCATCCAAATGAAGGCAATAATGATGAGTATCTTTCACATATCGTGTTGCCATTCGGTCCTATAAGAGTAAAAATCATATTTATATTGGATAATCAATAAATTATGTCTGCATATTGTAAAATGAGTGTGAATGATTCTATACGGATGTATTTTTGGTTAATACTAAGATTACGTCTTATAGATAATAATGAGAATTTTAAAAAAGTCTCACCTTAAACTCTTTATCGGATACAACTTCGCCGACATACTCTAAAATGAATGTTCCGTTGTTGATAGGAAGTTTTGTTCTTATACCCCAACCTTTATTTTCAGTCATGAATTTATCGAGCCCTGGAGCCCATTCATGTTTTTGTATCCGCTGATTTCTGCACAAGTCTCTGAAAATATAACAATAACAATATATTAGATTGTCCTGTTAGGAGTGTCGTTTTTTTCATGCTTAGGTTTTGACCATCAGTTGTGTCTCAGCCATCCCTTTGACAACACGTTTTGTATATTTTGTTAGTCAACATCTGGAGAACGTTATTTTCTACAATTTTTTATTTCAAACTGCGTTTCAAGATGTCGAATAAACAATTTACTCGAAATAATAAATATGCGAAAATAAGGTCTGAGGTAAGAGAAAGGTTAAAGTGGGTGACGATATCCTGCTTGCTGAAATTGAATCATATATAGACTATACGAGAATTAACAGACAAGCTTGGATATTTCCAAAAAAGTATTCAAATACACTTGAAAAAATGGAAACAACCATAAAACAGGGGGTGCGCATACCGCTCAACATTACTGATGAAATCAAAGCAGTGCGTGCGAGTATGTATCATGATTTAGTTGATAAAGAGAAGAATCAACCATTTTTACACTATTTTGTGACCAGAGCCGTAACGAGGATATGAAGCACCCGTAGCAAGTATTTACATGTGTTCCCCCCCTAATGCTATTATAAATGCAATATATTATAATGTATATTTAAGAAAAACATACGAAGATAGCCCCAAAAGTACCCAACCTTTCGAGTTTTCCGGGTTATTTGTTTTTCTCTCTGTTTACGAGGAAAATTTCAGGTTTACTTGTCGCACAAGCGCATGATCTTCCTATGGATAATAATCTTCCTCTGAAAGCCATGCTAATTATAGACAATTCTCCTGTTCACACCAAGAGAGTTCAGGATAATATTTTGATGGAGTTCATAGAGCCTTTTTTATTTTTCTGCTCCTTTCCATAGTAATAGTTTTGGGGATCCAGAACCAATTAATTGCATTTCCATTATTCCTTATGGGAAAAGTTGTATCGGGTTACGAGTTTTTCACCTTACAAACTTTTATGATTGTGCAGATCATAGAAGGTCCCGAAAATGTCGTAAAAAGTCCTAAAATAGGACAGAAGGTCTGTGTGTTCAACTGGTCCACTTTTCAGATCACTGATATGATGAAAGAACGCCTTGCCATCAGTCGCCATACCTGCTCATGTTCTTCAGAACGACTACCAACTCTCATTACAAAACGAAATTTTTCGAAGACAGATTGGGTGGATGGGTTGTTTAAATTTTACAATCGGTCGAAAATATTGCTGTCTTTATTTTATTGCGAGCTTATGCTGGCTGGGTCGGCTCAATGTTTAAGCGATGATGAAGAAAATAAGAAGATAAAGAGATAAAAACGGACAGAATCAATTAGTGTTAGTTTGTGTAAAGTAGAATGGTTGAATAAAATAAAAAGTCGATTTGAGCGAGTCGGGGGTTTTAAATGTATAGTTGGAATCCAAAGGGAAAATCTACCATGAAGTCCTCCCATATCGATGAAATTAATTAATAATGTTTTTGTTTGAATTTAACTCTTTAATTTATAAAAACGACATTCCTAACCGGACAATCTACTATTAAAATATACTTAATCTAAGACAGAGATATTGAAAAGAGTATATGCTTACTTGCAAGGACAAAGTTGGGGGGCACATTCTGCATATACGAGTCTATTAATGCAATCGTCTTGACATTCTGATGACGGCGGACAGTTACACGCTTGGCTTTCGCATCCATCTGGAGTTGGTTTGACATCAAAATATACATCTGAAAATACAATCAATTGTTATTTTTCATCAATAAGAATTAAATATTATATAAAGCTTGTATTCGCAGAAGGAATAAGAATATACTTGTTCTTATTTTTCTATAATTCCATGATGGCACAGGTTGATTATATTGATGTTGCCACCAAATATCATATGGTAACGAAAAATGCGCTTTACGCTGTCTGACCCATCGTTCACAGTATGGCGGAGGTGCCAATAATCCATTGGGGAAATCAGCCGGATTATAGACGTGCTTAGCTTTGTGATCGATCGGCTTTGGGCTAAAAAAGAACAAGGATAATAAATTAGATGTCTATGAATATAAAGCTTATTTTACTGTGAATATTCAGGTTGGCAGAGGGGACAAACCAAAATAAATATTGTTTCATGTTCTATGGTAAAATAAAAAAAAACAACTAGTGAATATTGAATCACATTTTTGTTAATAAATAACATTCTATTAGAAATACAAGCATTGTAAAAACGCAACATGTGTGTGCATACTCATCAAAGGATTAATATAACTATTTTACACTGTAACCCAACCAATAAGTAATCTAGTAATTTATGGGTTATTTTACATTTAATTTTAATATTTCCGTTGTATGTCGAATTATCAAAAATACAGTGAATTTATTGATTATTATTACAAATGAAACTTACTTATTTTCTTTGTAGTAATTAGAAAACAGCCCAGCAACCAAATATTTTTTTCTTGTACGAGGATTTCTTTTGTTGCTGAAACCTCTCTCTCTTTCACTTCTGTAGCCTCTTTCGATACTGCTAGCCGGACTGTCATCCCTGGATGACATTATTCGCTTTTTATTTATTATGCTCTTCGACAAAACATCAATGCTTTTCTCGAAATCTATTTCCTTTTCTTGCAAAGGTAACGGATCATTTTCCAAGCAGTTGTCTTGTAGATGTTTGATGGTTTCAACTGAAGTGTCTCTGGACTTGGGCGATCTTTTGATTGTTTTTACAGTTTCAAGCGAACTATCTCGAGAGCTCGGCGTTATATCTCGCAGTCTTTTCATGGAATTATTACTTCTTGATTTTCTTCTATGCGATATTCTAAGAACGTCTCTTGATGTGTCCGATAGCGTTTCAAGATTTTCACTGGGGGACTTTTCTCTAGTGAAAGTGGAAAGAGTTTTAAGGCTGCTTTTTTCCGTTATTTTTGACTTTGATTTTGTTATTGTCGATAATGTGTCGTCTGAATCCGCATTTGAAAAATGTTCAGTGCTTCTCATAGATCGTCGCGCGTGTGCGAATTTTTCGGCCGACAATGTAGAATTTTTAGATTTTGATATTTTATCAGCAACGGCTCTTTTCAAAAGCGAAACATTATCTAAGCTATCACACGGGGAAATGTCTCTTAATTTCCTTTTCAGTTTGTCGCCTTTTATATCGATTCTGCTGTTTGGTCTTTCGGCTTTCAAATTTAAAAGACTGAGCGGAATACTATCCTCGGGATCATTACAGACTGAGCTAGATGACAAGGGTGGAATACTATCAGTTTCACTGAGAATTTCCCATTTTGTTACAGTATCTAATACTACCGGTTGTTCATTAAGAATGGTATCATTTTTATTAATGCAACTCAAATTTTCGGTTATGCTAGATTCAGTTTGAATCTGATCTGTTAAAGATAAATGTTGTGCAATTATTTTAGTTGTGGGAATATTATTATTCTCTGCTGGTTTACCTTGAAGTTTTTCGAGTGCTATCACAGAGACCCTGCCTTGTTTAGGGCATTCCTCTTTATTTAAAAGGACTTTTAATTCGCCGTGTTTTCGTCGCGTAGTTCTTTCTAAGAATTGATTCGTTGCTTCGCCCACTTTGGGTACTCTTTCAAAAGCAGAACTTGCTTTGGCATTACCATCTGAAAGATTAACTGAATTACTGTCGCTGAAATTTTCATCGTTAACAGACAACGAGGTGTTGCTTTTCTTCTTTTTCTTTTTAGCACTGGGAAAACCGGTTCGATTGATAGCTTTCCGCCTCTTCGCTCTTTTCTTTAGCGGCATGGATGAATCGGAAATAATAGATACAGGCGTATTTTCAACATTTTTCAAATTAATATTTTCAACTTCTAAATCATTTTTCTTAGGTTCAGATTTGGTTATATCTGAAAACTTTTCGGTTAAAAGTTTAGGCTGCGTCAATTTAGGCATTAGTTTGAATTTGCTCTCTCTAAGAATATTGGTGATGAATTTCTTTTTCTTTTTATCGGCATTATTATTGTTTGAATCGTCGACGCTTTTGGTGTCATTATCGCACTGATTTCTTTTGGATTGCCTCAAATTATGACCGTTTTCTATAATCTTATCGGAAATTACGGACGCTATAGAATCGACTTTTTTAATTTTATTCTCACAAAGGGAATTCGATGAAAAGGATATTGATGGAATTTGATTTTCGCCTTCTAAATTTACTTTAGTAACTTTACCGTTAATTTTACTGTCGATACTTTTAGTCGTGCCCTTGGAAAACTTCGTCGATTCCATCGACATGGGATTCAAAGAAATGGATGATTTAGGAATTTGTAATTCTATATCAACGGAAGGCTCAAAGATTCCTGTTGGTTTGTCGACATTTACGACTACAGTTTCTTCTATTAATATATCAGTTCCCTTTGGTAATTTTTTTGCTTCAGCCGGTAATTTGAGTTTGGAAATGGGGGATTTTATGACAGTTGCACGAGTATTAGCATTGTTCGATCCATCCTTGTGAGATTTGCAGTTATCTATGGACTTTTCACTAGAATCATTTAAACTATTGCTAGATTTACTCTTTTCAATGATGCGCGATTCAATAGACTTCCTCAAATTGCTGCTTGTGAACGTATCTAATACTTTAGTTGTAGAATTTGGATTGATTTTTGAAACTAAATTGCTTGTAAGTCCTTCTAGTCTATTTTTTTTACGTGTTATTATTTCAGATTTTTGAGATGAGGGTGAAGAATTTTTGGTGCTGTTTTTGGATGTTTTTACAGAATCAGATGAATTACTAGAAAGATCTTCTGATGAATTCGAGTTTTTCAAATTAGACATATCATCAGATATTTTAATGCTGTGAGTATCAGAATGTTTGCTATTAAGCTTTGTATCAACATCAAAGTTGTTTTTATCACTATGAAATGTTTTATCTTCAGATAATTTCTTTGAAAGACTCTGGACAACCATGTCAAGGTTAGAATTGGCCAACCTATCTGCTTCGAGTCTGTGCCTCTTTTTGGGCGTAACTATAGGTGCGGGTGTTTTATTTCCTGCAACATTAGAAGATAGGGTTGCAGAACTGCCACTGTTTTTGTTATCCGATTTAAACGACATGATTTTGTTATCAATTTTTATATCCTTGCTGGAATTATCAGAATCTTTATTTTTCGGTAGAGATTTTTCGAATTCATGAACCATCTTATTTACTGCTTTAAGCTTCTCGGATGTTTCATAAAATTTTCTGGAAAAGTCTGAATGCTCACTAATTGGCTTTTTAATATTAAGATCATCATCTGATCCATTTGAAGAAGGTGAAATATGTTTACCAATTGCATTTTCTCCAGATCCATCGATATTGACGGTCAATGCATTGCTAGCGAGTAGGCTTCCTTTATTATATTCCGATTGATTACTACTCGTTAAGCTTTCTAGACCTTTTGTTGCAATATTATCCTTCTTTAATTTATCCCCAGAGTTACTCGTTTTTATAGTTTTTGTTGTCGAAAGAATCTTATCTTTTGTATTATCATCTTTTAAATCTCCCAAACAATTTGTTTCTGTACATATAAAAGCATCAGCACCTTTTGAGCTTTCAGTTTTTAATGTTTCAACGTATTCTGTTGCCACCAAGCTGAGACTCAGAGTGTTATTTGTTGACGAATTGATGTGATAATGACGTTTTTTCAAAGGGAGTTTATGCTCATTAGTACTTGTGTCTTTATCTTTGCCGCCCTTGCTTTGAGATTCTTGTAGTTGTTTTTTATGACGTCTTTTAGTGGTCGGAGTTGAAATTTCCGTATTGTCGGGCCCTTTTCTCTTCTTAGAAGATCTCTTAGTACACTTGACTATATTTTCGGGTACTACTTTATCACTAGCAGATTTAGAAATTTGTTGAGATGTTACTTTAGGGGTAGTATGGCACATTTTAACAAATTGACTTATTAAGTTTTCCATTTCTTGCGAAAATTTTTGATCTACAGCACCAGAAATAGATTTTGTACAAACTTCTCTACTGCGTGAAACGGATCGAGATCTTTGTCTTTTATGTTTTTTTGATTTATGACGATGATGTCTGGAATCGCTTCTGTTAGACATTCTTGATAATCTTCCGTTGCTTTTCAAAGCTTGTGATTTAGCAGGCGTGATGATAAGTTGAGTTTTATGCTTTTTCCATTGCGACGAAGAGCTTTTCTTTTGTGGCTTTTTAACATTTAAAAATATGTTTCGAGATAGAGCTTTATTAGGTATGTACGTGGTTATATGAGGCTGTTGAAACAAGTTAGAAACGGGGAGAGGAGATTTTTCCTTTTTAAATATCGGATATATATTTTCTGCCTTCTGAGATTTTTTTATTTTTGGAGATAAATTCCGGCACGATTGTTTCATAGTATTGTTGTTATTTGAAATATCTCGACCAAAATTCGATAAGGTTGACAAGCCCATTGAAAAACTATCATTTCTTGACGTAGAAATTGGAGGGCAGGCAAATTTATGGGTAAATGCAGAAAGGCTAGTGGGAAACATAGATCCGAAAAAACTCTTGTTAGTTTTATTGAAACCCAATCTGTTACTCGAATTAAAAATATTATAATTCAACATGTTAGGCGCCAGTCTTGAATTTAAGCCACTGAAAACTGGAGCGGGTGCAAACAAATCAATATTGCTCAACGAGGGAACAGTCAATCGATTCAATTGATTGGTAACACCTCCAAATGTAAACTTAGAAGAAAGCGTATTATTATCTCTTGAACTGGTAAACTTTGAAGGTAAATGTGAATTTTGAGAACGGCATTCGGAGTCAGAATCGCTCGTACTATGACCGAGTGTCAGACAACTGAACGTTTTGTTAGCGAGTAATAAAATTTCTTGATCTGACACAAAATATTTTTGGTTTTTGTAGTAGCTTCTGTCTCGTACGGAGCGCGACTTCTTCAGCTTTCTCATTTTTCGCCTAATGTTTCTTATACTATAATCACTTTTATAACCGGATTTATCACTTTTGTAACCAGATTTATGGTCGCTTTTATATCCCGAGCGACAGTAATGATCGGACTTGTATCCTGATTTGAATCCGTAATCACTTTTATAACCTGATTCAATGAGTCTACTACAAATTTTGAGAGATTTTACTTCATGATCACTTTTATAACCCGATAAAATGTCTCTGTATTTTGGATTGAGATCTATTTCCCTCCACATGGGATCCAAGGGACCTTCACCAGGACCTTCGTTGTCACTTTGATTATCTCTCCAAGTGGTGAGATTTTTGGTAGATTTTTTTCCCATTGAAACTACAAGTTTATTAAGATCCTTTCTTTTGGCGTATACTTCTGAAAGCAAATCTTTGGATCTCATGTCATCTTCACTGTCTTCCGAATCAATGATGGGTTTATTTTTGGGCGGTCTGCCAGGACCTTTTCTAGCTGTATTACTTTTGTTCTGGGGAGGCCTGCCTACTTTTCTTCTCGGAGGATACAAAACTCTATCAGTGGCATACAACATTCTGTCCAGTGCTGCAATATCCAATTTTTCAGTCTTTTTGCGCTCTACTTTGACAATTTCCGGTTTGGGTAGCTGAATTTCTGTTTTGCAATTTTTCTTCTCATAATCCACTACAATTTTCCTTTTGAAGCTGGCTTCGCTGGACAGAGATCTATCTCGGTTGGCTGTATCCACTCTGGATTTAGATTTTGACCGACTGCTTCTTTTGGTTGTATTATTTTTAATAGGAGATTTACAATTTGGCAGTTTAAGCGTATTTTCATCCAATTCATTTCGCCGAGACGGCGAATGAGTCGGTGAATTGTGATTCGATAGTATTCCAGAATCGGGTGAAACATTAGGTGGATCATTGTTACGACAGAAATCATTAACTACCATGTTGTTAACATCGCTGAGATTATCGCAACTGGACGACAGTTTTTGTTCGGAAATCTCTTCCCTTATTTTACGCGGTCTGCCTCTTTTTCTTTTGACATCAGCTGTTTTATTTCCTATATCATGAGATTCATTTAAATTCATACTATTTCCATCTAATTTATGACTGCTTGGAAAACATGCATTTGCAATCTCTAAGGTGGACGTCGACATTGTTTGAGACTCCTCGGAAGTGCTCGGATTTGTTATTTCGAGGGACATAAATTCACTATTTTCGACGCAGTCATCTAAACAAGGCGGATTTGGTATTGAAATCTCTACATTATCCGTCACTGATGTAATTTCGGCTAAATCTTTATTTATTTGCGACAACTCTTCCGTCTGCTGGGGGCTTAGATGTTGATTATCACCGGTGGACAAATGATCGCTTGATAAAAAATTTGGAGCTATTTGATTAATTTCTGATATGGAACACGACTGAGTCAGGACGCAGTCGTTCAATCTAGTGTTAGCAATGGCACAATTGACACTGGCTACCGTCGGACTGAGTTGACTCAGGGCAGTTCCTATGGGAGCGATGCTATTATTGTGGCTGAGAAGCTGCGTCTGAGCAACGAACTGTTGCAACAGAGTGGACGCGTAGTGAGTAGTCGTCGCATGATTGATATCTTGGTGGGTGCTCTCATTTTCGGAGCTCGAGCTGTCTGCGGTGGCCCGTTGAATGGCAGCGTCCACGAGTTGCGGCGGTAATTCCATCTCACTACTTGAACCGTCTACTGAAACATAAAATCACTCTTAAGATCCTTATCGATGATATAGCCGCATCTATTATTCGAATCAAATATGTAAATAATGCACATATACGAGCGACTAATAAAATATTCTCACCATTTTCTTGTATCACTTTTGCATCAGGCGGTTGCGACTGTCCTTCGGTGCACGCTCCGAAGTCGCCGAAAGGAGCGCAGGGTTGATGTTCGGGAAGAAGAGCTGCCAAGTCTTCCTCGTTGATCACTTGGAGACTGCAAGCGGCGGCTAGAGCTGCACTCGAGTCCGTATCGGATTCCGTATCCGAAGAAGAACAACTGTGGGAGCTGCCTGAACTTTCTTCCCCGGCCGCTGCAGCTGCCGCTTTTGCCACTGCCATCTGTAAAATAAAAAGGGTATAAATCAGACTGCGGTCATATCATACAAATCGTTTCAATGAAGAATATTATGTTAATTTTTGATGTTGTTTCACTTTTTAAAACAATATCCAAGTGTGACGCTTAGATGTCAGCACCGTATAATGTTTACACGTGATGCTGATATTTTGAATGCAGAGCAATACCAATCAATGTTGAGTGACTTTTTATGGACACATGTCCCATAAGATTGATTGAACAAACGCCTAGGCGTCACATTTGGATGACCCTATATGTTTAGTAGGTCAAAAATGTATAGTGTTGGGTTTTCGACATTTTTAATGCGATGAATCTCGTTCTTTTACATGTACGAAACGGGATTCACAGAGCATTAGCAGCCATGAAAAGCAAAAACGGGTGAGAACCGGTATCTGCGTCTAGCATGCGTCTGAAATTGAACCAGTGTAATGTCGCGTATCGAGCCTGCTCCGATAAATAAAATGTTTTTATGCAGAAAGTAATGCACTTAGCGCGATCGGATAATCGGTCGTAGAATGCGACACGTTGGAGAATTTCTTATTATGGATGCGAACTGATTGTCGCGAGACAGATCTTCGTGAAGAAATGCGAATGCGTAGGCATCTGCGAGTCCAAGAATTAATCTGTCGAGACTTACATCGAACAAACTGGATTTGTGATCTTTTTTGGGTGTTTTCGGTGGAGAGTGAATTTTCAAATAGCTGAAGAAGAGGGTCGTGCAACTGCCGGTTGCGGAGTTAGTAAGAACGAATCGAGGCTTTCGAATTTGATAGACGAGGCACGTTGAAAAACGTTTTAGATAGAACACGGCGCAGCAAAGGTCGGCAGGGTTAAATCCAGTTTCTAATGAGTCATAGGAGTTTAGCTGCTGCAGATGAGGTTTATTGAATTGTCGCAGCCGAAGAAGGAATTCGAAAAGTGTGGAGGTGGAATGTGGAGGGTGGCGAGAGAAGATTCGGGTGTAATTGCAGCGGTATGACATGCAGTCGATGGGAACGAGCTGGCTGCAAGGCGGGCAGGCCTGAGGAATGTGGTTTACGCATTATAAAAAGCTGCGACTTGTCCGGTAGGTGCCCGCAAGCCCTAAATGGTCTTCCGAGATGCATCTGTATGAATCGAAACGCACATTTCGCTAATTGATTGAGCTCTTCGAATCTACATATCGCCATTACCCCATATATGTAACTGCTTTTGCCCAAAGGTTAACATCGAATCATTCAAATTTATTCCCCGACCAATAAGGACGGAGCGGCTTTGTTTCGTGGACATATCGGTAAAAAAGAGATTTGCAAGGACTTCTGTTAAGGAAGGAGCATAATTGATCGTTCGGCTTCGAATTAAAACTATCCAGGCGGTTCGTCATTTTTGCAATTCCAGAATCATAGAAGGATTTGCACAAGGGTCATTCTCACATCGGTAACATCGTATTGCACAACTACGACACAGAAGCCACACAATAAATAAAGTCAATATGATCATCAATTTGTCCCTTTGATGAGTATGCACTCACATTTTGAGCGATCCAGAGATAATATACCCGCACATGTGGTGTGCAACGTTCCACAGCCCTTTATTTTCTAATGTAATAATCATCAAAAGTTATCCTATTTGAGTTATTAAAACTAAAGACACGCATATAAAACAATATTTTGTCCTATTCAAAACATTTGCGCATTGACGAGATGAGATCAGCGTTTATATCGAATGTGTGCGCTACAATATTCAACTCACTAATCAAAGGGTCAACAAGTGTTATGGATTTGTGTCAATCGCTATGATTTATTGAATACACGCAGAATTTGTGCTCAAATAAACATATTTTTCAAAACGGCACATAACGGTTTGGACATTTTTACAGTACGGTCATCTCTTCGACGACGAAGAATTAATCACGTACGAAAACATCGAAGAAGCTGACACGCGATAACTCAGAAAAGTGGTGGGCGTTGCGGCCCGACGAACAATGATGATCAAATAAAAACAAGCGTCCGATGTTTTTCGTCAATCCTTTTGATGATTTACAGGGGGGAGATGTTCAACGGCGATAAGACAAATCGATCTATGCAAATCTACGAAGGGGGGGACAACAAATCAAAGATCATGTCCGGATTGCTACAGCTTACTGACACTATAGTGATTGATTGAGATCTTTTAAATTGCTTTTGCGCGTCCGAAAACATAAACAAATTAAACTAATTAGTGGGAAACGATCCGGATTACGATAAACTGACGTCCGCAAATAGCGATGATTGTAGATGATCAGGGCTTTCAAACTGATTTTCGGATTTAATAAATGTATTAATTAATTATCAGATTGAGAGAGAAGCTATAATCGAACAACTTGTTCTTCAATATGTAATCTAATTTACATTGCATTTTTAAAAAATCTGCGCATTTTCACGAATGCACAGAAAACATCTGGACAACATATATAAAGGACGCTTTTAATAACATGATTTATAAGTGCATATATAAGGCTATAAATCCAGTCTATGGTACACATGTTGTGTCATCGGCTATTAACCCCTTAAAGAGGTACGACACAGAGTTGTGTCTGAATTCCAGTGATTCTTAAAGAGCATTCTTACACGTTGAGCTCGGGGACAGACAGAGATGGAGAGTGTCTTGCACGTTGAGTTTGTATAGATCGTTAACCCAAATTTATCGACTAATAATGTTGTGTGAATGATATAATAAATCGATTTCAAGTGTATTGTTTATGTTTACGGAAAGAAATGATCGAATATTGTGTGCTATCGACAGTGTTTATTTATTTATGTACAAGCTTCATACACGCTGCAACGGTCTTGACAGATAAGTGAATTTGTACGAATACGGCATCAAGTTTATGATGATTTTAAATATAAACTCGAAGGGTTAACACAATTTTTTGCGGGAAACTTGGATTACATGTTTATACAATCTGCTTGTTTCTTAAGGCATATAAGGAAATTCAGTGAAACAATAACGCAATATTATAAACTATGGTTCAAATAAATCTGATCTTTGGCATCGACTCCCATATAAATAATATTTTTATGGATTCCGAGTAAGATCGATGATGTTTCAGCGTCTGAAGCACATGTTTATGCGACGATTGCAAAAAAACGACGACCATGTGTAAGCAATGAGCAGTTTTCCCAGAAAAACGAGATGCCGAAGCGTTGCTCAAACCGCAAGTGCGCCTGTCACATTTGGTCCAGGAAAGTGTCCATAAATAATATAAGCGTGACCGGGAATTCCTTCAGATTTATCGATACGTGTTCGCTTTGATACATGCTAATGTTGAGAGTCAACAAGTGAGCGAGATTAAACGGTCGGCTCTAAATCTAGCCGAGGCGTTCATTAGTTGTGGCGCGCACATTTCAACCGCAATAAATAAGGCCGTCTGGACAATTGTCACATCACAATGTCATCTAGTCTAGGCCGAAGATTAAGCGCTCGGTCTGCAACCTCTTAACGAAGAGCAGAGCGATCGACGATATAGCGACGCTGTCGTGAATCATAGCAATCGCCTCGTTAATTAGCTCCACACTGGGGACGCTGATTATGTTATGTGATTTAAAAACCAGTTAGGTGTCGGCGATGACATAATGGACACGCGGACGCGTCTTTATGGACACTTTCAATACATGCCATTTTTTTCGAGACGCACGGGCTGCTTGCATACTTGTCGTTGCATAAATCTCACAAGAGCTCAAATTGTGGACGTCCTTAAATCGCGTCTTTCGTCTTGTTCCAAACATGTGTCAACCACTTTTTTGCGTCGATCTATTAGAATTACATCTGGTTCTGGCTATGAATTTGTAAAGCTGATGCTCATAAACCAGGATGTGAGCAGATTCCGGGGGGGAAAAAAATACAAAGACACAAAAATTTTTAGAGTGTCAGGCATGCGACCTTCTCAGAAATGCACGATAATGCTGTCATTATTTTACCGATTGAATATTTATTAGTCTACTTGACAATTCCAAAGACTCGCAATTCGGAAACACAATGGATATTGCCAGAAAAAAGACTGAACAATTAAAGCAAATGGTTCCAAATGTGCTTCTAGTCACGTTGTCACACCACTTCCCAAACGCTCCCCAAAAAATGAATAGCGAAGATCGATCGCAATATCTTTTTGAAATATATGAATTAACATCATTGAGTATTTAGACTTTACCATGGATACCATGGAAAAAGAGGTTCTCCCTTTTCAGTCTATTGCTTTGACTGTTCCTTTGACTCAGGTGTGAAGCGATAGACCCATGGTTCATCCATGGTTATGAATCGACGCAAAAACTCAGCTTTATTGCTGTGAAACATCGCCAAACACTCGATTGAAACGCCGTTTTTGTTTCATTGTGAGCAAACGCGGCACCCATCATGCGCACGGCTTTCTCATATCGAAATTTTCAGTCAATATGCGACGTACAGCACTTTTCGAAATGACTACCATATTTGCTATCTTGTGCACTTTCAGTCAACTATCGTAGTATTTTTTAAAATAGCAACCACCATCTCTCTATAGAATACCCTCGTATATGTCATGCTTTCGCAAATGGCTATTGTCTTATGACACAGACCCTGTACCACGTTTATCGCCTCCGTCGTTATTGTCAGCTACTCCGTCATCGGTTGCACTTTCAAAGCTTTCCTATAAAATGTTATTATTAACAAAGACATTATTTAGTGTTGAAAAGATGTCTCGCAAGTGATCGTTAGTCTAAAGTGTGATCATTTCACTGCAGTAATAAGCATGCTAGCAAATCATGCACAAGAAACCACTTGTGCCAAAGTGACAACTATTACAAATGCAAAAAGTGAAAAAACACTGATTTAAAAGGGTTTGAAAGTAGTGACGACAGCAGACGGTGAATTCGAGTTTTTAACACTTTGACGTACACAGCCGTCAAATTCCGTCATGCGTTAGCAGATAACATTTGATTTCTGCGTCAGATTTTCTCTGGAATTTTTTCCATTGCATCTTGTGGAATGTGTCCGAGTAAAATGGAATTCTGCTAATATTGTTTTTGGATCAATATTTAAACATTTTATAACGGCATTGTGTCCATATATTGAAAATTATCGAAAGGCATTAAATCAATATATCGTCAAGCCTATTCTATGATTAAGTATGCTCTCCATGTATGGAACGCTTTCCAATTCCAGATCTTTCTTCCGCATATGATCCATGCCACGTGGTCTTTATCTTTCTAGAGATTTGTCTTGGAAAATGGTAGATTGTAGGGTAGGTCGATTGCGTGAGGCTTTTATCTCGACACGTCGCAAAGTGAATCTCTGCAATGTGGCCGGCAATTAAGCCGTTGGTGGATGGCATTGCGCCTTCGCGCAAGAAGTAGGGTGGCAGGCGACGACGTCGGCGCTAAATGAAGCGCGGAAGGAGAAGGTGAGTGACTCGCCGCCGATGATTTATGCAACTCCACTTTATACACCCATTACTCGCACAACAAATTATAAGATCGTTGCCGCCATAAAATCTCTATAAGGCAAGACACCCGTGTAAATTAACTGCTGACCATGATATAACTAATTTTATAATTGCGAGCTCTCATTTCGTATGCTCTCGTCGACCGGTCGCCGCCGCTTTTTGCGACTCCGGCCCTAAATGGCATCGTTCCAAATTAACCATAATCGACATACATATTATGAATACCGTCGTAATTGCAACGGTCGAAATGCATCGGGATCGAGACGACGCGCAGTTCCGACCTCGCTTGCGTTCGATGCATTTTGTGTGAATACTTCGGTTCACACGATCTGCCTTTACTTTCTCCGGATCATGCGAACGTGTAGCCGGCGATCAATTTGAGCATTCTAAACAGATCATTTGCGATCTATGCACTCCGTGAGCTAACCAAATTGATCGCATAAGCCACAGGTACAGCCGCACGGTGAAACGAGTTTCACCCCTAATCGGGCCTTGTATGGATATAATGGCGCATCCTTTACAAGGTGTAAATTGTGCAATCTTTTTTGAAAGAATGAGCGTTTAAGGGCTACACACACTACAAAATGATGTAAACTCTTGTTGGTGAGGATTTATGATAACGAAGACCACACACACAATGTTTACATCTCATATGACTTAAACAATTATTAATAGTTTTACATTGTCACTTGACCATTGAAAATATCATCATCATCATAGCGCAGCCACTAACAGTCCACTACAGAACTATGGGCCTCTTCAATATCCATTCATAGGAAAGGGGTTACATCCATTTCGTCTGTATCATACATTCACCTCCTCATTCGCTCGATATTGAAGGTAGCAATACCACCGAGTTTTATTTTGAACGCTCACCCAACGGGTATCCTGAGTGAACGTATTGACGAACACTTTCGCGAACGTCTCGATAAGGAGTTTGGGGGGTTTGTAAAGACTGAGTAGTTTTCATAGGGAGATGGTGGAAAACTACTCTAGACGACCTTTTTGACTCTACTGGAAAGGGCTTTCTGGAGTACAAGGAGTCCAGTCCCCCCTTTCCTCGCTAGGGCGTTGCCGGGGTAGGGTGAAGACATACGAGACGCTTAAGTGCATCTCGGATTCGCTCCTACACCAACTGAGGGTGTCTCCCCGTCACCGTACAACTTACCCGAGCGAATTCGAAACTGAGTGGTTTCGCCATTTTTTCAGGTTGCCCCTCTCAGTTCGGCGATTACAAAACGATATAGAAGTCAACGGAAGACAATGTTGTTTTTCGTTGCAAAGTAAAGATCATCAAATGCATCTCCTCGAGGCCGTCTTCTTGGTGTTCTTCTTGTTCCTGCTCCGTTCCTAGAGCCTCTCGGATCCGAACCGGTGAGGTTCCTCGAGTTCCATACTGCTAAGTAGGGAAGACCATGCAAGAGACAACGAGCGACATGCAAGTTAAGATTCGTATAAAAAGCAATGAATAGTATATAAACTGGATATCAGCTTGCTGTTAGAAGAGTATTTAAGTATCTACTCTGTAAAAAGGTACTAGTCAAGTGGCCAATAGTTAAAATACATAAAATCGTATAAGTATAATAGTTAGGAGTAGTCAAATGTGGTTAGGCCGCAAAAGTATTAGTCAAATTGTATTAGCAAGGGGTAGTTATGTCGCATCACAGTATTCGAACTTTGACGTTTAGTGTCTACCGGGCACAATCAGATAATATTTAATCGGTCAGACTGGGAGTAACTGGAAACAAATATATATACATGTATATGTTTGTTTATATTGAAAATATAAACAAACATATATAATAGATGTTCCAATGTTAACTAATTGACGCAGTCATTTATTTAAATGTTTGAACATCACTTAAAAATCCTTTTAAAATGCTTTAAACGACAGCGATTCACCGGTGAGTTGCTATGTTTTTTCGTAGATTTTTTTTTTAAATACAGTCTACCCTTCTATAGCGTTGAGATAGGGAACACATTATAGAAAGTTAGATACCCATACAAAATTTGTACATATTTAGATTGTTAACAAGTGCAAGTGACTACCATGCATGAAGTCTTAGGTATTTTACCCGTTGCTTACAACTGCAAATGAAGTAGACGCTATAGGAGTGTTGACCATACTTCAAAATTATTATTCTAGGGTCACATTTTAACGTTTCTATTTTATTTTTAAACAGAGCCGTAACAAGGGTATGATGCGCCCGTGGAAAGTATATAACTTCTACCCCCCCCCCTGGAATTTCAAAATCTATTTTTTAAAGCTAAATAATACTATTAAAAATAGTTCCTAAAGTACCCAACCTAATGTATAGATGGCGATTACTATTGCCGCAAGTCCTAAAAAAGGACGGAGTGGCCATAAGGTTTGTATGTCTAATAGGGCCGATTTTCGGACCGCTGTGGATCGATCTTGATCGGGTCAGCATTCTGCGTTTTGCACCCCAAGACCAAATGCGCCCGTGGCGTTAGTAAGTAACATTAAAGCATCGAGTGTTTCGTCATTTAGTCTGGATCTGATTTTGGAAATCAGGCAACTTGCTGCTGAAAATGCACGCTAAGCCTCCACACTCATTGGGGGTATCGTCATCAGATATTTAAATGCTAGTTCGAGTTGATGACCGCGTGAACCCCATTTTCGTATAACACCATCAATGTGACTGATAAAATTCCTCTCTGCTGAGACACGAATTAAAACTCGCAAAATTCCCGATTTCCCGACAAATTATTTATTTTCGTCGCTGTAGATTAATACTTATATGCTATAATACTTCGATATGATTCATATCGGAGGAATACAATAAATCTGAATCCCGTATCTATTTTATTTCATATCGATATTCCCATTATTAGAGTCGAGGTGTAGTAAATACATCATCGGTAGGGAAAGGTTAATAATCTCGAATTTTTCGGGATTAACATTTACTAATCCCGGGATTCTTAAGTACCTAAAACTGTTCGGGATCCCGGGATTGGATTCCCTAGCTACGACGTTGTTACGCTTCTGTTTTTAAATAAATTCAACAGAAGTCATCAGGGCTGCCCATTGAATGTTCTTTGCTACTTAACTGAATCTATTTTGAGATGCATTGGTCAAAATGCCTTGTAAAAAATTGTTGTCATTATGTGTTTTGACAATCCTGAAAAAGAAATGCTCAAAACTCGCAAACGATCCCGCAGGATAGCATGTGGTATACATGCATATCCTAGGACGCACGAGTCGCTTTTAGATACGCATCCATTGATGCGTGTGTGCTATATCCGTGGAAAAGATCTATTCGTGTGTCTTTTCATCTTTTTATAAAAGACTACACCACAGAAAAGTTATATTTGATTCAAACTGGACAGGGAAATAAATAAATATAGTGAGCATAGTTCGCATCCCCGCATCGCTTTTTTGCTCCATTTAATTCAGTCATATATGAAATTGATGACATTTTAAAATATCCAAATCAAACAGAAATCATAATTTCAGCATTTTAAATCACAATTGGAAGCCCTACCCTAGAGCAGTGTTTGATTTTCACTATAAATGGCTCGCATGGAATGGGTCAGAATTCATTATATTAAAAATTCGTTAGGAATTTCATGCCAACGGCACAATCAATGGGATTTAACGATGTTGATAGATTAAATATTGAATACTAATTGGATTATCAGAGCTATCAAACAATAGACATCTTATAAATCAAACGACGTTGTGTAAAAACCCATCAAAAAAACAACTCAATTATAAAAAAAAGATTTTTCTGGAACTCATTAGGCATTTGAGTTTTTTTTATAAACAACCCCAATTTATAGGTAATACGTCTAATTGGATGTATATGAATTATAATGTATACATGCTGTATAATGTTTTTACATCCAATTTCGACGCAAAGTTTTAATATACACAGTCAATATCATTTTTTAAACGTGTATTTTACACGCAATCAATAAAAACACAATGCTTAGAATTTAATATTTACACCTGCCGCGTTCTACAGATCCAGCTCTATCAAATTATCATATTTAAACCGTAAAAAAGCGATATTTGAATCTTAAAAAAGCACGAACGTCTTTTATTTATGCACTAATTGACCGGGGGACCATCATAAATTGATATTATGGCAGTCGATGATTATTTTCCTGCATTATTTAACACTTTGCCGACCGCTCAAATCTGTTCCGAATACGTTTTCTTTCACAAATATTGTCAAAATCGATTATATTTAACATCTTACAACGCATCGTTACACTGGATGTACGTTGCATGCAAAACATGGAATCGATCGATATATGCAGACTGTTGACATTGATGACACATTTGGAATACATTAATCATTTATATATTCCGAGAATCGCAAGAAAAGTATACTTATTGATTGTCAATGTGCTAAAACATTTTTCCGGATATGGGAATGCTATGAGACGTATTTTGTGCATAAATTATGCACATGGGCGCCACTTGATATAGGTCAGTCGTTAACACACTTTAGTCGGGACATATGGTTTAACGTTTCATCGCTGCTAGTGTGCCATCATCATCATAGTGCACCCACAGACAGTCCACTGCAGAGCTATGGGCCTCTTCAATATCCATTCACAGGAAGGGGTTACATCTAGGGAATCCAATCCCGAGCCAAAATTTCGATCCCGGGATTTCATTAGACAATCCTGGGACCAGTCCCGGGATTGGGATTTCCAATATTTTAAGAAATTACCTTGATGAATTTGATCAAAAATTACTAATAAGTCCATTTGTTCAATATAAAAAATCACTTGAAGGCCAAAGAATTTTATTTATTTAAGAAAAGATATAAAATACGATTCAAAAATAGATAAATAAAACACTAAAAAATTCAAATATTACTTTGAAAATATGCCCAAAGTAACATTAACATTAAACATTAGTGTTTCGTCATTTAGTCTGGATCTGATTTTGGAAGTCAGACAACTTGCTGCTGAAAATGCACGCTAAACCTCCACAGTCGTTGGGGGTATCGTCATCAGACGTTTAAATGCTAGTTCGAGTTGATGACCGCGTGAACCCCATTTTCGTATAACACCATCAATGTGACTGATAACATTCCTCTCTGCTGAGACACGAACTAAAAATCGCAAAATTCCCGATTTCCCGACAAATTATTTATTTTCGTCGCTGTAGATGAATATTTATATACTATAGTACTTTGATATGATTCATAATTATATTACGGAGGAATACAATAAATCTGAACCCCGTATCTATTATATTTCATATCGATATTCCCATTATTCGTCGAGGTGTAGTAAATACATCACCGGTAGGGAAAGGTTACTATAACAATTTGAAAAACATACATGTACGCTATAAATGTATACATAGATTAGACAGTCACTGCTCCTATGCGTCGCCTAAGTTCGCCAATTAGTAATTACGCCACTGTTTCCAAGCGTCCAGATTTCGTCGGGAATGTCTCGATTTAGTAGCCTTCATCGTGTTGGTGAGGTGTACGATTTCTGTTAGATAAAATTTCAATCCCGGGATTTTCGGGATTAGGTTTTCTAATCCCGGGATTCTTAAGTACCTAAAACTGTCCGGGATCCCGGGATTGGATTCCCTAGTTACATCCATATCGACTGCATCATACATTCACCTCTTCATTCACTCGATATTGAAGGTAGCATTACCACCGAGTTGCATTTCGAACGCTCACCCAGTGGGTATCCCGAATTAACGTATTGATGTGTAAAGGCTGAGTAGTTTTCTTCGGAAGACAGTGGAAAACTACTCTAGACGACCCTTTTGATTCTACTGGAAAGGGCTTTCTGGAGTGCAAAGAGTCCAGTCCCTCCTTTCATCGTTAGGGATCTCGCCATCTCGGATTTGCTCCTACAGCAACTGAGAGTGTCTCAAGTTGGGTGCTGTGTTTGCTCACAATGGAAAAAAAATAGCGTCGAGTATTTGGCGATGTTTCACAGCAATAAAGCCGAGTTTTTGCGAAATCGATGGTTGGTTTTCACTATAAACAGGGAATGACACACATGCTGTGTCATCGGCCATGTCAAGATCAGTCAAAACAATTGACTGAAAGGGGAGAATTGACTCCAAAGAAGGCGAAGACGGTTCCATCTACAGGCAAAATCATGGTGTCAATTTTTTGGGATGCGTATGGGATTATTTTTATTAATAATCTTCAAAAATGAAAAACAGTCACCAGCGAATATTATGCGAGCTTATTGCAATGTTCGAACGACGAAATCCAGAAGAAACAATCGCATTTTGCTAAAAATTCTGGATGAGTTTGATCGCTAACAAATGTCGATACACAGTTGAATGAGTTAATCCAAGCCTCTCAAGGGTTTGATTTGGTTCCATTTTGAGGGATTATTCCTGCAAAAATTGTACACGTTCAGGTGGCACACCTATGACGGCCAGCTCGCGCGAGTCGGTCGAACGGTCTCAAAAGTTTTAAGAAATAAATCTAGCGGATTAATAGCGAACAGTCACATAACACGGCGATTCCTTTATCTTGCGATCGATCCGCATTCACGTTCGACATTTCGACACACGGTACAGAGCATGACGCGAACGATACCGGCGAAGAAAACGTTAAACGATCCGTGTAAATTATATTTCACCTATGACGACACACTCGAGTTCCCCACATTGACGATCTCCAAGTCGCAAATACAATTAACTAATTGGGGCCGAAGCTAGACACAACACGAATAGATGTTTAGTAACGCGTCCCAAAACAAACAACAATACCGAACCGAAAGTGCTTCACGTAGCGTCGTGTTCGAAAAAAGGGGGACGATTATCGGGACGCAGGGAGTGTGGTTATATTTAAATTAGCCGTATTATATTAAACAGGAGTGTCGAGCCGGGGAGGGTTCCGAGGCAGGTGTTAAATTTAAATAACGCCAAAAAGGGGATGGTCTATTCATCACACGATCAACTATACTACCAGCCATCAAAATATGCTTTATAAACACTCCGACGTTGCTCCCGGTTTCGATGACACCATTTTATAAACAGCCTCGAGTATAGCAACTCCTTCAGATAAACAAACACAATCCGAGGGAATCGGGCTCGAATAAGGGTTAATGGATACGCCAAATTGATACATTAAAAAAAAAACAGCCACGGTGAGGTGCTATTTTCGGTTAGATATGGGTGTGTCGGACTACTCAGTTGAACGGCCGCCTAGTCAGACAACATTGTTTGAATAATTAATTATGTGCTACTAAGACGGGGGTCGTCAATTCGACAAATTTGTTTTCCAAAAAAAAAGCCACCGCCCAATTCAATAGCTTGGCCAATATTTACATAGTCGTTAGAGATGCCCAAATAAACACAAAAACATATATACATTTGTAGAATCGATCTTATTGCTCATTCTTGGCATATCGAGCAGGAATCGTCTATAAGCTTGAAGGTTGAATCCATAATGCATAACACGCAAAAACTAAAAAATATTCATCGCACATTTGATCCTCATTTTATACGATAGACGCGAAACACACGCAAGACAATCGGTATGAATTCCATTTCTTTAACGCCATCATTGATGAATAGTTTTCAAAAAAATATTTACAAACGCGCAAATCAAGGTTCCGTTGTTATTGTGTCATTATGGTATAGTGGCAAGAAAGCAAGAACATCATAAAATTCTACTTCTTTCGTAAAATTGATATAGTTTTTAAACTAGCTGATAGATTGAAACGTCTCGTACATTGAGTGAGAGATTAGTGAATAGGAGAGAGAGACGGGTGTCTTGCGTCTCGTCATACACGTCAATGGCAAGGTCGTACTTCATACAAAGTACAAAAAAGGCATGGTGTCTTCTTAGTGTCATAATAAGTAGTAGAAAACCACATAAATCAATTACACACTCGAAACTCAGTCTAGTATCAAAAGTGATCGCTCAATAATATCAACAGTGTTAAGGTTAATTTATTGATTTACAAGCTTGACTCACGCTGCGCGGTCCTGAGTGAAAAGTGGATTTACATGGACGATAAGCGGTGGAGATGTAGCGTTTTAACGTAAATTCTAAATTGAACACGATCGCAAAAATAAGTATATACTATATACTGAAGTGTGTGTCCCAAAAGTCATGAAATATATATTTTTTAAAAGATTTATTGACAATACCGGTATAAATTGTTAATATCACTAGCATTTACGCATTTTTTTCAGCGACTTTCCCATGCCCGGTACCCCTTCTCGAAATTCTCGAAGGGAACCTTTCTTCTAAAACTTCTGGAACCCTTGGTGTTGATGATCAACATTGTTTTCACTTTTTGACAGTTTTGACATCTTTTGTCAAATTTTGTGCAAAATTTGATCACCTGACTAAAGCGAAGGGTGAACAGTAGGGGTGTAGCAATAAAAATATATTTCATGACTTTTGGAACACACTTTGAAATTTATTCTATATGCGTTTATCTGCATTTCAACAATATGTTATATTTTACATGTACTCGTTTGTCTCTTTTTACAAAATTACATAATAAGAGTCTGGGATTACTCCAATAAAACAATTTGTAATAGTTAATTATTTGGTGGCTTATCGCAGTGCCATCTCGCGAATGCCATTACGTCAGAAGTTCGACTCAAAATGTATTGTCTTCGGGCTCGTAAATATTTACGATCGAGCGGTGAAATATTTTTTGCAAGTCCCAATTGCTTGCATTCTGATGCATTCTGATTGATCTCCGGCAACCTTCGGACGTCAAAATAAGTTGTGAACGTCGCCGTGGATATTTCGCCGATCGACATTAGCGTACATTTACGCTATAGTAAGCAGCCCACGCGCACACATAAATTAGTATAAATTTGCGACGACGACGCCGAGGAAGAGACGTCGGGGCCCAAAGAGAAGAACAAACCGAAAGCGAGAATTCGGCCGATACGGATCGGTAACCAACACGAATTCGGCTACCGGCGTAACCAAATTAGCATAACAACAATTAGCAGAGCACGCCGACTCCTCTGCATCCAGAGCGAGACGTCTGCGGGAGGCGCTCCCTTCTTCCGTGGGAGAACCGGGCCGATTGCGATCGTCCCGTTTCATTTTTTACGATTGGAACTTTTAAGGGGCATCTTGCGACTTCCGCAGGGCAATTTGCGATCGTTAGACTGCGACGGTCAGATCGGATGCGCACTTAATACCTACCAATTTGGCCAGTCGCGGGTTACCGATCCGCTCCTCCCGGCGCGGAACAATCGCGGGGGTACCATTAAAAGACAGCGCGAAACAGGTTTGTAATGAGCATTTAAATAGCTCAATTGACGAATCGATCCGCGAGAAACAGGCTCCCCGTTTAAAAGCAAAACTGTCGACAATTACGTCGCCCCTGTGCTATCCGACTCGCTCGTTCTTTACGAGACCAGAAACGGACAGATATTTCAAAATGTGATAGCTTATTAGTTCGCGAGCGGAAAACTGGTCGATTGTCGCAATCGGACGGCGAGATTTCTGCGCAAAGATCGGCAAAATGCCCTTTCCGAACGTCGCACGAAAGACAGTCGGTGAAAGTAAAACGCCAACGTCGACTTGGAAATGCACGTTAGATATTCGCTTCCCAGGTCAGATGCGAAATGCAATTTAATGCACTCCGTGAATGAAGCGCGCGTACGCACCGGGGATCGCAACGCGGACGAAGATCGACCTTCTTCCAACCGAAAGCTTTCGGGGCAACGCGAGGACGAGTTTTTAAACGGGAGCTAGCAGCCACCGGCTACTCTTAAAATGCTATCATTTTTATTAACTCTTTCGCGGCGAATCAATCAAAAGGTGAGTCTTTGGTAATCCGTTTTTATATGAGTCTCAAGGGTAAGCAGGATTTTGGTGAAAGAAGAGGTTCATGGGCATAGTAAGTCTATAAACCACCGTTGTATATAAAGTTGTTATCACATTCCGGACCGCTCACTTGTAAACGTTTGAGTTAAATAATATACGAACGCTATTTGTGAAACTCGTGCGACTGGAATGTGTTAATATTAAATTGTACTTCACTTCACAATAACACATGGTACAGTTGACACTCAAATATTCGGCAAGCTTCCGACTTATTCCCAATTTTAACGCATATGAAGCTTTTATGAGAAACCAAATCGTACGCACGCCCTGAATATTATTGGTTATGGATTCGCTGTAAGTTGCGGATGGTTTCAACGATAGAAGATCGGTGCCAAATTGCACAACACTGAAATAACTGATGAAACTGCTTGCACATTGGGAGTTACGAATTTCATTAAGAGTCTATGGAAGTCATGATGCTATTATGCAGACGGAGTGGAAAACCATTAGGCGAATTCGATATTTGTATATTGGATGGCATAGTAAACGAGTTTTACACGGTTTCCGAACTAAGAGTGCTCAATCAATAATGTAATTTTGCGATTTAAGCCAATATAGTTTTGCAGAGGGCTTTGAACAGTTATTTTTTCATTTCGGTTTGCACGAATTTAAATGAAATTCACAAATAGATTAACATATTTTTCAACGTAATCGCTGTTGACATCGAGACATTTCTGTTGTCGAGGTTACAGCTTTTGTATGCCATTGTCATAGACTACGCCGCTAGATCTTTTTTGAGTTTGGGGTGGACACCAAGGAGATTTCGAACAATGTCAGGAAATTCTTCGCGAAGGTTGTCGAAATCACTGATAGTCTCTCATTCCTTGTATCAGTGCGGCCTTCTCTGAACAATCTAACCTACTTCGAGACATGTTATCGATTCATTGGTATTGTTTTGCAACGTTAAAAACGGATGACCGCGCGGTTCTCGCACGGATGGGATGTGACGGGAGCGCGCGATGACCTTTCCATCGGAAGAATTTACTGTGACTGAACAAAATGGACGACAAACACTCGGAACCAACCAAACTGACCAATAAGATCCGTTCTACACGCAAGATGCGCCAAATTTGAAACAAAAAACTCTCAGCCTCAGGAGCTCTTGTACCCAATCGAGAAATTCCCGCCGATATCTGGACGCTTGGAAACAGTGGCGTAACTACTAATTGGCGAACTTAGGCGACGCCCAGGGGCAATAACTGTCTAATCTATGTATACATATATATAGTAAATATGTTTTTAAAATTCCCTACCGGTGATGTATTTACTACACCTCGACTCTAATAATGGGAATATCGATATGAAATATAATAGATATGGGGTTCAGAATTTTTGTATTTCTCCATAATATAATTAAAAATCTCATCAAAGTATTATAGTATATAAGTATTCATCTGCAGCGATGGAAATAAATAATTTGTCGGGAAATCGGGAATTTTGCGAGTTTTAGTCCGTGTCTCAGCCAAAAGGATTTTTATCAATCATATTGATGGTGTTATGCGAATTGTATTTTTATCTTTTCTTAAATAAATAAAATTCTTTCGCCTTCAAATTATTTTTATATTAAACAACCGAAATCGGTGTACCAAACCGAAAAAACCGATATTTTCGAACCGATTTCGTTCCGGTTCAAGGCCTGGTTTTGCGTTGGCAACTGGAGAGGGCATATATATAATACTCGACGGCGAGTTTTATAGGAAATAAAACAAAATATTCGACAGGAGATTCTTCGATTTATGATCCGTCACGTGCAACAGCACCGGGAAAGAATGCTGGCGCACCGCCAGGATAAATGATAATCTAAATATGCACAAATTCGCACAAAACTAAATACACACAATGTTGTGCGATTTTAAAATAGCGAACAGGTTACAGCGAACAAACAGTATTATAGAATCGAGAGCGGATTCAGATCGCAGCGGAGATTCGGAGAATATGTGGCCACGGCTCGGGAGTAGGGAGCGCAACACACCTGCTTTAATTTGCACGTTTGTTTTATTCGAACTCGTCGGATCGGAGTACGTTTGCGTTTTCTGGTTGCATTTTTCTCCGCACAGGTACCAGTTATTAAAACAAACGCAGCCATAAGCTGACGCATAACGCGAAAATCATGCAAACGGCTGCGGCCCGATATCCGAGCGCGGAGCGAAAGTCCTCCATCAGGAGTGGCCAACTATCCGACGCGGATCGAATCCGAGATGTCGCGAGTCGCGAATTTGGCGGCAATCCGAGGGCATCGAATCGGGGAATTCGCATTCAGATCCGACCGGGAAGGAGCCGGGGTCCGGGAGCGGCGTTCGCGAGCCGGCAGTCATCGGGCGGCGAAGAAATTGAATAAAGCCGGTTGTTGTCGGCCGTATGATGGTAACATCACGACTCGGCAGTAATGGTAACGAGTGAGACGTTTGTAAATTACAAGCATTCCCAGCTAAATGCAGAAAAAGAGCGCGGGGGCCTCCTAATAAAAGGCCGAGGCTGTATCACGACCTGTCTGCGGCTGCTTACCATTGTTTGCAGTCCTTCTGCTTATTGATAAATTCATCTAATTGCAGCCAACTCCGTATTTATCACCGGCTCCCGAGATAACCCGACCGCGTGGGCGGACTGCGCCCAAACGTATCAATACGCGGCCACCATCTGGAGACTGGCTTCTCCTCTTTTTTTTATGACAATGCCGTTTAAAAAAGCGTACGCGACGTATGATCCCTGGACGTTCGCAAATGTCGAGCGCGATCTACGGATCTACGCGCGAATTTAAAATATTTCGGCAAGTGGAAGATAAGCGCGCCAACGGACTGCGAATTTAAACCAATTGAAATGCACGATCTGAAACGATGACAAACCAAAGGCTACCTTAATTAAAGCACAAATGTTTTCGAGGAGAGGTCTCTGTCCTGCGATGTACACTATTGGAATGATTCTTCTTATCGCGCCATATCTGTAAATCGGTTGTAGGCGATCTCTCCCATGGGAGATTTTCATGTGAGGGCATTTTTTATGTGACGCTTTTTCATTGTCTCCCATATTAGGCATAACTAAGAGAGTTTAGAGGAGTGTACAGGATCATTACCTGCTATTTTGACATCGTTTCTGGACCTTCATATTAAAATAGCAATATTTGCTTAACTCCTCCGATCTTATATCTCCCTCGTTTGAGTTAAGTTAACCTCGCTGTTGTTAATATCGCTGTTTTGCACTAAAACAGTTAAATTAGATAATCATTTTAATTTTGCCTGTTCAGATACGGATTTGTATACGATTAACTATATTATGAATGTCTCAAATTACAACCGAGTATATATGCAACTACAAAAATAATAACAAAATGTGTCACATAAAATGAAACTCCAAGGGGTAGTTGGTCGGAAAGAGAATAATTGTTAGTAGTGCCTTGTATTCGTCACAATCATAGAAACTCTACGCGCATGCGCCGCGCCGTTTATGTGTGTGCCTATACGCGACATAGAGCAACCGCTAGACTAGTGCGCGCCTATTTTTATTATATATTACACAACACATAGCGCAATTTTTAGCTTATATTTTTTCGCACTTCTACCTTACTATTTTTGTTTAAAGACAACCATAAAGGACTAATTCACATAAAATACGATTCAAAATGGATTTTGAAAGACTAAGAACGATTTCCAAGTGGACGCCCTAATAATTGAGCTGCGGATACGTAGCATTGTAATCAGCCAGTGATAAGAGTATAAAAGTCGAGTGCTCGTGTGCAATCGAATACGAATAGCCTCGATTGTGGCGATATTTAGGGCGCGAGGCTGTAAAGCTGGAGTTGACAATGCAGACGCCGGGCAAGTCGAGATGGGATAATCTTCAATGGCTGCAATGAGTTGCGGGCATCGTACTTAGCATTGGCCTTGGTGGCCGAGACCTTCCGAGGATCGGCGCTCTGTGACGAGTTAAGGCTCGCTTTGCGCCGCCACACCTTCGCTCCACTTTCAGAACTTCGCGCCTCAACATTACCTTACCGTCGTCCTCGATCCAAACAAACCACGAGCTCATCGCAGCACATATTTATTGCGGATAATTGAATGTTGGCGTTGCTTATCGCCACATCGAAAATTCGGTAGCGCATAAAAACCGAAGCGCCTCGAGGTTCGCCGCATTGTCGCGAGTTCCACGCTGCAAGACGGTTTTTTTTTGCATTTTTTTGTTCTTACAAATGGTTACATATTTAACACAGTGGTCATGCAGCCAATGTGTAATAGACCAATGAGTAATGGAGCGAGTTTCCAAGCAAATCCGATAAAGTCCAGTAGATAAATCATTTTTGTATTTCTCCAGTAGTTTTTTAACCACTTAGGCGCCAGCGAATCACCAGTGAGTTGTTTCGTATAAAAAGAAATATTTTTAATACCTAAAAAATGTCGAAACACAGACAAACGCACATTTATGGATTTCCCTCACAAAAAAATAAATGTATACACTCGGGTCTCGTATAACACGATTTTATATAACACGGTTTTATATAACACGTTTGTAAAAAAGGTGGCATAAAGGGAACATATAAGTTTTTCAAATGGTTATCTTAACCTTTCCTTACCGGTGATGTATTTACTACACCTCGACTCTAATAATGGGAACATCGATATGAAATATAATAGATACGGGGTTCAGAATTTTTGTATTCCTCCGTAATATAATTACGAATCACATCGAAGTATTATAGTATATAAGTATTCATCTGCAGCGGAGGAAATAAATAATTTGTCGGGAAATCGGGAATTTTGCGATTTTTACCACGCTCGTGGGCACCGGACAACAGCAATTGACACAGTAGCACATTTTGCAATGTATCTGCATATATATATAGATATGCGACATGGGACCGGAAAGAATTAATGCAAGATAGATCAATATCTGTGAGATTTCGACCGTTGATTTTAAATTCGTCTATCGCATCATATCTATTTTTAATGTGGTCACGATTGAATTGATTTGTTTTTTACTCATGGGAAACTATCAACTATTGTGCGAGTTGTTTGAAGAGAGGAAAAAATAAAATAAAAAAAAACAACAACTGTATTCGAGTATGGGCCACCAAAAAAGAATCAATAGAATGCCGTCGATTAATTTTTATTGCAAAATTGACGAGGCGCGATGATCGCATGGTTCGAAATCGTTATTTTTTCCTTGCACCATCTGCGTAACGCTAAACGTCGCGTCCTGACTCTTCGATCGACGACGACGATACGTAATAATGCTTCGGATTCGCGGGGCAACTTTTTGCCGGACGAAGCCGGAACACGAAATCGAACCGAAAAAAAATCACGTCTCAAAAAATAGATATCAATGTCACGAGAGCTCGATCGTGATTGTAAAACACTAGGAACGAACACTTTGGTCGGCAACGCAGACCGGGTTCAGCGACCCACATTAGACTTATCGATGCAAAAAAAGAGGAAAAAACGCGATAGAAAAATACAGCACGGGAGAAAAAATTCCCGCGAAGAACCGAGATGTAAAAGGAAGGCAGGAGAAAAAATGGTCGCCATTAATAAAACGCGTAAGCCAAGGTCAAAAGTTAAGCATTAATACGCCCACCCAGGCAATTATCGTCCGCTGTGGCGATTTGAAGAAATCGCAGACGCCTGTCTGGCGATGATGATGTCCGGAAGGTTCGACGTTACCACAATAGGGCAATACATCATTCGCGAGAACCACAACGCCCCGTCCTGGTGGAAGCCTATCATTCCCAGGGCCTAATATCATAGATTACATACGATCCAATTTGTAAATATAGGAGGGGAACCCCGCCATTAAACCAAAATATAATGCCATTTATACACAATAAACAAAACGGAACGTGACGAACAAGAAGCAATCGACGTAATATTTCCACCCTTTTTTTTTTAAATAGGAAATCTTAGGAATGATCGAGGGCAGGTCATGGTAGTACGTTAACGTAATTACGTCAATCCGAGGGATGCAAAGCGACCTAGGAATCGGGGCAAGATTGACCCAGGACAGGGATCAATCAGAGCGAGTTTGATTCATCCAGGCAGAATTGATGATGAAGCAACAAATATGCCAATAAGCTGATGAACATGAACACGATATCCGGAATCAATCTTGTAGCATGCTCTCGATTATCCGGAAATATTTGACAAAAGACAAAATACATTTTTATTGATAAAACCTCTCACAGTTCATTGTGCTGTATTTAGTCAATACAAATTTAGCAATACTGTCATTTTTAAACAATTTTTTTCCCTCGTGCATTGCCTAAATCTATCATCAAGCGATTTCGGCATTGTTTACATTTGCTCGGGTAGATTTATCTGTTCTTCATCTGTATCTTCCCCTGCGTCACAGAAGCTGTTATTTTTCTATCTGCAAGATATTTTCCACGCAAACATCCAAACTTCATCGATAATTTTTCAAATTGCTCGTGCAAGGATCTTCAATGAGCCAACTTTTCCTACATATCCGTTAACTAGACGTGGGCGATCTCCATACGATATATTTATAGGGATAAAAAATAAGCGGTGGCTTCCCGTTGTCTTCCACGTATGGTTAAATTAGGATATTATTTAGATATTAATATTGATGCAAATCCAGTCCAATCCAAGCCAAGCAAACTGCAGCTGAAAATGCACGCTCAGCCTCCACACTCGTTGGAGGTATCGTCATCAGATATTTAAATGCTAGTTCGAGTTGATGATCGCTTGAGCCCCCATTTTCGTATAATACCATCAATGTAACTGATAAAATTCCTATCTGCTAAGACACCTTTTCCCGATTTCCCGACAAATTATTTATTTCCGTCGCTGCAGGTGAATACATATATACTATAATACTTTGATGTGATTCGTAATTATATTACGGAAGAATACAAAAAATCTGAATCCCGTATCTATTATATTTCATATCGATATTCCCATTATTAGAGTCGATGTGTAGTAAATACATCACCGGTAGGGAAAGGATAATATAATAATTTGAAAAACATATAAAAGCAGGTGGAAATATTAACTGAGTATTCGGAGAAAGATCAATAGGGCAAAAATAATGTCGAAGTAGGGAAGATAAAGATGCTGGACAAGTGGGTGCCACACGAACTGTCAGAAGGCTATAATTGAGCCGCTTGGAAGTGTTTTCTTCGTTGATGAATTCAAATACATACCAATAGTAGTTATTGACAGTTTCCCCCCGAGTCCGATCCCTAGTTCCAGTACAAGCATTAGTGAGCAAGAAGTAGCATACTCTGTTGCGCAACGCGTAATTATTCGTTTTATTGTAAACGAAGGCGTGACATCAAGTGAAATTTTAATAGACTTGAGACACAGTTGACAACGGTGATCCCAAATGTTTGATTGGGCCCAAAAAAATCATGAAGGTCTGAAAGTCGAGTTTCCAGTCTGCTGGAAAAGTGATGGCTACGTTTTTCTTTTTGGGATTCGAAAGGTATTTTATTGATTGATTTTACACATGACAGAAAGACAGTTAATGCGGCCTACAGCAGAATGATTAATTATGTATTGTGATCTGCCATGTAAACTCAATTTTGGTCATTTAATGGCGTTACGCGCGTAAATACAGACAGGGAACAGCGAACAACTCAATCGACAGTCGTTTTCGTTTGGATACCGACTTTTTTGGATGGCACAATAAAATTACAGTTTATTTAATTTATCGCCGACACGCTTCTGTTGAAACGATCAATAATTTGCAGCGCAATTGGAAGATGTGTTTTACAATAATTAGAGTCAATTATCACCGAACGAGATCCATAATTGGACAAACTTGTGCAAATCCACCATATTCGTCCGGTTCTTGCACTTTTTATGGAACTGTCGAAGCGAAAACATTGACGGGCATATCAAAAGTCGATAAACACAATAAACCGTGAGAATTCCGCGAGCATCAAAATCTCCATGACCGAATGGATGACGTAGCGGGCAAATAATTGAAACGAAGTTCTACAAAGTTTCCTTTCACTCGGGAATGATTATCGATTGCGGCGCTATTATGGTAAGTGGACGATTAATAAAGTGGAAAGTGTTTTTAGTGGAACGAGCCGTGTTACAGTATTGAATTAAATTATCACTATGGAATTATGCGACAGCGAATTTTTGCGGGGAGACTGACCGAGGTGTTTTTTTCCGACATTCGGATCAGTCATTCGACATCGCGAATCATGTTTTTTAGCAACATTCGCATGAGGCGAAATAAATCGGTTGAGTCATAATATTGGGATGGATAAAGTTCAACGAATTAGCTAATGGCTTCAAGGCTAAATTCCCACTGTTGGTCATTAAAAGTCATATTACGGATTGGTAGTTACGGCCCGTCAAAATGCAAATTAGGCGACGTGTGAATAAATATATGAGAGATTTCTAGGTATAGGTTTTTTTTGTGGATGTGATTAACTCGGACGATGTATTTTGCTAGAGTTTCCGCGTTCAACGAATTAATAATGCGAATGTGCACTAAGAAGATCGATCCGATGAGTTCGACACGACCGAGATGAATCTGTGGATATATTTGACTTATGGACGACGGTTGCGGTGTACGTTGAATTCTGGCTCGATGCCCGTTTATGCGATAGAAAACACTATGGGTGATGTACGAGTGAGACTCGCATAACTCGAGGAAGTAAAGGTTAAGATGTAAATCATAAATACGACAATGATATCAAATTCGCTTTGAATTAACGAGCGTACGCATCTCTATACAAACTCGGATGCGCGCGCACTCGATGAGCGTTTTTTGCGGCGCACTCGGTCACAGCTCATTTGAAAGCCGAACGCCTGCAGCCTGGATGTAAATAATTAATCAAGACAAATCGATGTTACCGAACCCATAGCGCCCAAGACGGAACATTTTTCAGGGCCCATAAAACACGGCAAACGAGCGCTTAATCGATCGTTCAAAAGAGCAGCCCGGATCGCCCGTCGATAAAAGGCTGTTGACTTACATTCGGCGTCTTCTCTCATTCGAAGGATATTTATGCTCGAAATCTGCCTTAGATGAGACTCAATTAAGAAAACGGGACGAACCTGTTTGGAAATAGGTGGCCTTGTATCATTTATGCGCTCGGGCCTCATTTATAATGCAAACGAATTCGTATTTTGCGCGAAATTCGCAATAAAACTGCCGCGCTAATAAGACGCAAGAGAAAATGGTCGCCGTACAATGGAAATTGAGCGAACGCGGAAAAACAAACACACGCCTTTCGGTGATTCGTTCTCCATAAATGCGCAGAAGATTTCATCAACGCATCGTCATTACTTAGATTATTACATACATTCTCACTGTATACAGATCGAAATATTGTTAATCGGTGGCTGATCGAATAAAATAGAACAAATCATCGTCAATAGAAATGATGCATAAGAACTCAAGCCGAAAATATGAATGTTAGTCGATTCGACTAACATGGTGTACATTTTATATAATTTCTCTATCTTCGAGCTCAATGTACAAGAGTGTTCTTTCGAATAACTGGAGGGGGGTCCCAGGCCCTGGGATAGTACTCATTTAGGGGTTAAGATGGATGATGCTTGGTCGTACATGTCCATGACCTTCCGATTAGACTTCACGGGTCCCTGATATACTACTGAATATTTTTCAGACGTTCGGGACTAAGTGATAGCAGATCCATTGAAGGATATTATCTATACTGGGATGATTAAGTAGATAAAAACGCAAGACATCTGGGCCAGAGGAGACTTAGCATAATTTGGATGTCGGTGGCCAGGGCTCTCTTATAAGGCTGTGTGAGTCATTTATGATTATCCGTGAGTCATCCAGAAAGTAAGGTTACAACATTTATATATGATCGAAAAATGCTTCGGAAAAATCCGATACAATATCAACAAGGAAACTTCGGGAAATATCAGGAAATTCTTTGTGAAGGTCGTCAATCGTCACATGGCGGTCATTCCGCACAAGTTCTTCAATTTTTTGCTTCAATCTTGTCTATGAACAATCTAATCTGCTTGGTGGCATGTTGTTGATTCATCACATCACCACCATAAACTTCCAATAGATATTCTGGCTGGTATTGTTTGGCAAAGTCAAAAAATGGATGATTGCGAGGATCTCGCATAGACGAGAGGTAGCGGTAGTGCGCGACGTCCTCCCAAATCGGAAGAATTTACTATGACTGAACAAAATGGCCAAAAAACACGCGAGACCAAACAAACTCATCTTTAAGATCCTCCTTAAATGTCAGATGTGCCAACTTCGAAACAAAAAATCTCTCGACCTCAGGAGTAGGGAATCCGATCCCGGGATCCCGGACAGTTTTAGGTACTTAAGAATCCCGGGATTAGAAAACGTAATCCCAAAAATTTCGGGACTCAAATTTTTATCTAACAGAAATCGTACACCACACCAACAGGATGAAGGCTACTAAATCGAGACATTTCCGACGAAATCTGGACGCTTGGAAACAGTGGCGTAATTACTAATTGGCGAACTTAGGCGATGCCTCTAATCTATATACACATATATATAGTATATATGTTTTTCAAATTGTTATATTATCCTTTCCCTACCGGTGATGTATTTACTACACCTCGACTCTAATTATGGGAATATCGATATGAAATATAATAGATACGGGGTTCAGAATTTTTGTGTTCCTTCATAATATAATTACAAATCATATCAAAGTATTATAGCATGTAAGTATTCATCTGCAGCGACGGAAATAAATAATTTGTCGGAAAATCGGGAATTTTGCGTTTTTTAGTCCGTGTCTCAGCAGAAAGGAATTTTATCAGTCACATTGATGGTGTTATACGAAAATGAGGGCTCTCGCGGTCATCAACTCGAACTAGCATTTAAATATCTTATGACGATACCTCCAACGAGTGTGGAAGCTGAGCGTGCATTTTCAGCAGCAAGTTGCTTGACTTCCAAAATCAGATCCAGACTAACCACAGCGTAATTCAAGGGACAAACTTGAAATGAGCGGTTTCATGTTACGCGGTTTGTGTCTATGTCCATCGCATACATCATAGAGATGATACTACGCGCATGCGCCACAACGCTTCTACTGTGTGTGTGTGTCTATAAGTAGCATGATGCAAGCACTAACCCAATAACTATCATATTTTATTATATATTACACAAACACACTTTTACCACGCGTATCTCACGCATTTTTTAAAATTGTTTTTATTAATTTTGGCATATTTTATGGGAATTCAAACGTAGATATGTCAGCAGAGCGCATTCCATATCACCAAGTCGCAATTGATCGCCACAAGTTCGTCGTTGTGTGACTCACTTCACGCTTTCAGCTGAAGCATTTCCACTTTATAAGACATCCGCATAAAAACTGGCGCCATCCGTGTTCCGCCAATGGGAGAAGACAATCGTAATTTATATCGCCATTGTAGCCTTGTTTAAATATTTTTATTCCGTCCGACATCAAAGCCTTTTGATATGTAAAAGAGCTTAATTTATGATCTCACAAGAGAGCAGTCGACGGTCCATACAGTCTATGTGCGCTCTATAAATACAATATTATAAAAAAAAAGAACACAACACAACATGGAGATCTGCTCAGAATCGCCACGTTCAAGGCCAATTCTATACAAACAGCGCTAATTTGCGTCGTAGAGAACTGTTTTCGACGCTTGTCTCGATAAATCTCGGCAGCGATCCGTCAATCCGGACCGCGTGTCCGTTTTAGGGATTCTCAGAAATCGCCTCCGAACAAATAAGACGCATTAGTCGTATGGACGCTTTGCATAAATTAGTACCCTAAAGGCGCCCGATGCGACGTGAATACCCAAACATGGCGATTGTTCGTGGAATGAACGTATTAAACGCGGGACTATAAAATATGGGATATGCGATAAAAAAGCAGTGGTAGTGATGTAAAATAGATTTGCACCGCTTTATCGCACTCGGTCTATCACTATCACTAGGGAGAACTGGTTGCGCAGGTCACGAACGTGCAATACAAAGCGTCGCGACGCTTCCGTTCGATAAACAGGGTTAAGACTGCAGAACTTATGTCGAGACTTAAACTTCCGTGGACTCGGCATTTTCAATGGAAGTACTTGAGAAAAAAAATGTAATTCAAACGATCGCCAATAACATGTTTTGTAAATAACACTTTTGATTTTTGCTATTAATATTGTTAATCTATCATAAATTATCTTAATGGCGGGACTTTATAATATTAGGAGGACCCGAAAGTATTCGTACATTTTAAGATCTTATGTTAGAGCTCAGTTTAGAATAGAATAGCAATAGAAGCTTAAGCGTTGAATCGAGAACGGGACGAAGTGAAATGATGAAAATAAATGAATGACTATTGTGTGCTATCAATAGTATTAAGGTTCCTTTATAGATATACAAACTTCATACATGCTGCGCGGTCCTGCAAGAAAATTGTATTTGCGTGGATGCTAAGTGGTGGATCTATGTTTAAGTCAATTTAAATTTAATGCACTAATCAAAGGCTTAATAAATATGTTTTAAATGAAGATTAGCTTAAAATCAAAGCAGATCTATCAATTAACGGATGACAAGCGGACGAATATTTAATAATTTTATTAAAAAAAAACCACATCTTAAAATATGCTCACTTTTTGACGTGTCATGACATCTTTTGTCAGCGACGAGACGCGTGCCACTCTCGATCATTTATCTCAATGAGACATTATTGAGACATTTCTGCAACAGCAACTTAGCACGTCGCAATAATACGCCAATTGACCCTCGCGTGATTCATTTTAAGTCACTTTCAGCGACGTTAAAATTCCCAACACCCAATCGAATTGTACGCATACGAAGAACGTCCATGTAGGCGTCCACTTTTAAGATCGCAATCGGCAGTCGAAAGGGGGTCGCGTGAAGAACGAGAGGGTGTTGTATAAACAGTATCGTTAAGTATGCAGACACTGAAAGCTTTATTCCGAAGCACAACATCAATACGCACAAACAAATACACACATTTAATAAAATATATTATGAATATCCTCAGGACGTGATTATCCCCCCCGACGGGGGTAGAAGGCGCACGGTGCTCCCTTATTAAAAATAAAATCTTATCGCGATGACAAAGTCGCTAATGGAAATATCACCGCTGACATGCAACGCCTAAAGTTTGTGACCACCAACCCCTAATAAAAAAAACGCATATTAAACACTACAAACCCACCGTTCGCTCGGATCATTCCATATAGATCACACGCATTGGCGGTAGCGTTTACATCATACAAAGCGATGACGTCAAACCTAATCAGACCATAAAAGGTCGATATGGGCGAAAATCCATATCCAATTTAATAAGAGCAAATTGTTGCGTTCTTTGTGTTTGCATTGGTACAATTTGAAAGAACCGAGTGAAAGGCCCATTGTCGTTTGGCTTTTAGCAGATCTAGAATGTATGCTAAAAAAACGCATTAATCAGCGGAGCATTTGATCGGAGATCAAGCAGCAATAAAAAAAGATCATTGCATTCCAATGCAGATTCGAACGTATTTGGAAATGAATGCAGCAAACGAAAATAATAAAAAAAACAATCGCTTTAATGTAATACAAGAGAACATCTGCGACATGTTTAAATTTAAAGCCAATTAATTACGTTTTTGCACTTAATTTACGCGATTTTACAAATTTAATGTGTGCAAATATATATCGTTCTTATACAATATGCATTTTGTCATGTTAAATTATAGCGATTTTTTTTGCATATTATTATAATTCCATTCAAATATTTAACATTTCTGATGATGATAGTGATATTAAGCTTATTTGTAATATTTTGGAACTCAAATTTGCATCAATTTCACATTTTTTTAGGATTTCAAATCGGAACTGAACTATTAGGGGGACGCGTATTCTCGTGTACGCCAATATTTTTGGGTTTCCCTAATATATTATTAACTTTAATTATGTACAAAGATTAGATATATCTTCATTGATATAAAATTCCTATGATAGTTTTAGGAGCTCAAGCTAGTATTGAAAGTCTTTTCTCTGGTTTAAAATGTATCCCGGAATTTCGGGATTGCATTAGACCACCCCGGGATCAGTCCCGGAATCGGGATTTTCAATAGTTTAAGAAATTACATTGATAGATTTGATCAAAAGTCCAATTGTTTAATATAAAAAAATAATTTGAAGGCGAAAGAATTTTATTTATTTAAGAAAAGATAAAAATACAATTCGCACAACACCATCAAATTATTTATTTCCGTCGCTGCAGATGAATACTTATATACTAAATACTTCGATGTGATTCGTAATTATATTACGGAGGAATACGAAAATTCTGAAGCCCGTATCTATTATATTTCATATCGATATTCCCATTATTAGAGTCGAGGTGTAGTAAATACATCACCGGTAGGCAAAGGTTTATATAACAATTCTAAAGACATATGTATGCATAGATTAGACAGTTACTGCCCCCCACTGTTTCCAAGCGTCCATATTTCGGCGAGAATGTCTCGATTTAGTAGCCTTCAACGTGCTGGTGAGGTGTACGATTTCTATTAGATGAAAATTTCAATCCAGAATTTTTCGGGATTACGTTTATTAATCCCGGGATTCATGAGAACCTAAAACTGTCCAGGATTCCGGGATTGAATTCTCTAATCGTGTAGCGCGGATGGCAACTCACGCGAATGACGAGTCCCTCACGCCATATTAGATTCGGGAACGAGTGGTAGCAGATCCGTCGGAAGACCCTGTCTATGCTGGACAGATAGACATAGACGCCGCACGTCTGCGCGTGGGAAATTGGAGTGAAGAAGCTGTATATATTAATTCATGCACTCATTATAAAAAAGGAATAAAAGCATTTTAAATAGAACTGAAGGATCGAAAATCGGAACCGGATGAAATGAAAAAAAAAAAACGGGTTGAAGCACTGCCTTTTTAGCGCTATTTGTTCAGATTTATTCGTTCTAAATCAGAGCACTAAAAGGCGCTTTCAGCTATAAAAGTTGTATTATCAGTGGGATGAGAAAAGTATTGAGCTGTAAAGAGCAACTTTTTGAAGCGACGTGGTTCAAAGTCGATTTTAGATGGTGACGTATCTTAGGGGTAGAGTCGGGGGTAAATTGTTTACGCACGGAAGTAAAAAGCATGGGCGCGGGCCGGCGACAAGTGAGCGACAACACCCCCGGGGGGGTGGCTAAGGGTCGCGTGCCATTACCATAAAATTATCAACTTGCTGGTTGTTGTGAGACCCGGGGTATATTTAGAGATATTTCTTTATTCTTTGCCGTTGACTCGCGTTTCAATCCTATTTTAACACTTATTCTCCGGGAAATTTTGGATCTGATTTCGCTTAACTGTGATCACAATTCTGTTTATTTCAATACACTCGTACATTTTAGAAATTGTAATAAAGGGTCATCCAAACGTTTAGATTGAGTAACATGTAGTGCCGTCTTGCTGGAAATAGACATAAGTCACTCAACATATCGTTTAGCATTCACAGTAACAGCATTTCCAGTATCATCTTTAATGAGATGCGACCTAATGATTCCATTTGCCCAAAATGTACATCGAACAGTAACCTTTTTTTTGGTGTAGATATATTTCCTGAATCTTGAACAACACATACTGATCCCGTATAAGATGTGTTGATAAATCTTGCTAAACTAAAATGAGCATTTCGCAGCAAGGATGAAATTGTCTTTGTTCGTAATATTTCAGCATAACAACGACGACGGGCAGACGTTATTTTTGCGGCGGTTCAAATTAGCGATGTCCGTAAACGATATTTTTGCCGCAAAAGAGGCCGTAATGCTGAACGAATGCAAATCGAATTTCTCAGATTTACGGCCGTAACCGATGAATGACCCGGCAATAAATAATTGCGCAATAGCCGGGACGAATGGCGGAGAAGTCACTTTGTGACATTGCCCGATGTGTGACTTATGGAGACAATGAAGCAACGATCTCTCGCACAATGCGAATAGAGAGTACATGACGAAATTACTTTCTATTTCCATTATGCGCTAAACGAATTATGGCTTCGGTAAACAGGCGATGATGTTTCGAACCATAATGTAGCCGATAAATTATGCGGCTGCAGAGAGACATTTCACGGAAACGTTTCAATTTTATTGCGATATCGTCGGTATTGCATCATAAATTGTACACACGGTGCTTGGGTTCGAAGAAGAAGAGCGTCATTGTCGGTTGCATGCAACCCGGCGAACATGTTACGCGGTTCGTTGTGGACGCGCGTAACAAGCATCAACGTGCGCTCTGAGAATATTTTCAAAGTAAAAAGTCGAACGGGGGTGGCGCTCTCGGGTTGGTAAGGGTTGAAAAACAAAAGGGGAGACTTGCACCTATGACTCGTCACGCAATGTTATTTATTGCACTTTGACGTCGTTCGCTCATTTACAAGAGGGTAAGCACCAGACGTCCATATGCTTACAGCGAGTGAGTAATAAAAGCAAATTGCCAACTCTAATGCATTTATAAATTTTAAGAAAATTATTAATACCTAAGCATCAATAGATCAATCAAAATTTGACTCGTCTGCTTTTTGCCAAGTTATATTTAAACATGACGCAACTTATTTTTTTAAGAGAACGTAACCTTAGAAATTACACAAGCAGTTGTTCCACCCCTTCTTTGGGATACGGTGAATAGAAGGGCGCCACAAAGCCCTATCGTGGCGCACTTGAACGGCGTCATTCATATTCATGACCTTTCGTCTATCAGGTTTTACCTTTCCGATTTTAGCATATTACGAACGACTTGTTTGTTGGAAATTTACTTGCACTGTATGAATCCAATCAAACGACCGAACTTTTAAATTCCAATAAAAATATATAAATCGAACTCCAAACAATTTTTCTTCTGGGAATCCAAGTATCAATTTAAGATAAATTTATCCAGCAACCAATCCACGGCGGCTTATTCAATTAAGCGAGTGAAACCGCATAAAACGACCAACTGTATAAGAACATCCAAAGTTTGCAGACGAAATGGAGAAATTTTGAGACGAATTAATTAATGGCAGAAAATGCACTATAGGGTTATCTCAATTAAAAACGAGCTCGAAGATTTAATTATTTCGCATTAGAACAGGAATGGAAATAATGTACAAATAAAAGTTTATTAATTAACGGGACTCTCGGGTCGAAGAGCTCGACCAAAAGTTCAGGCTGAATGCATAACAAAGTTTTCCACATAGTATCTTTTTGAAATCTACTTCAAATGCTCGCCAATGGTTGGACGATTTCCATAAAATGAAAGCTCCCCGGAAGCAAATTGAGATTATCATTTCATCTATTCATATTCATTTGATATACGAGGGACAAACATATACGATTAGTATAGCAATGAATGAGCTATTCGTTTTATCGTAAACGAAGGCGTGACTTCAAGTGAAATTTTAAGAAGACTTGAGACTCAGTTTGGTGATGCTATTCCAAGTGTTTGGGTTCAAAGTTTCGTGAAACTTTGAAAGTTAAGACACAGTTCTCTGGAAGATCGACAGCTACGGTATTTTGGGATTCGAAAGGTGTTTTATTGATTACAGTTCAAATTTGGTCCCACATGACCATATCTTTAGTCCATTGAAAGAGGCATTCGGAGGGCAACGATTTAAAGACAACGTTGCGGTCGAACAATACGTGCGCAACTTGTTTTCGGATCAAGAAGCTTCTTATCCGATGGAATAAACGCATTTCTAATGAATGCAACTATGTAGAAAAATAAAACACCCCATTTGTATTTGTATATATCACTAACTGTACGGCAAAATTCCGGGTTATATTTGAATTTCCATCACGCTTACAACAACAACAAAAAATTAACGAATGATCCAATCATCGTCGTCCTTTGTCCCTCGAGCGCTTGCATTTTTTCGGTCGGAATTATTCCCGGAAAATATGAGTCATAAATTGTAAATTCCAGACGTTTGACACGGTAAAACTATACTTCGAAAAGTGATTCATCTGATATAATTAAAGATTGGTCACACGGGCGATTCATAAAGGGGACAAGTAAAATGTAAACGTGGGGAAACCGGTCTCGGGGTTTCATTGTTGTTTTATATAGTTTCACCCAAATTAGTATGTAAAATTGTCCAAGTCCGAGCACTGTATGATAGTGGACGCTAATGCATCATTCGCCGCGTCATACAATCGATACTGCAGACACGTGAGCGCCATTCGACGGCCGGTGTATTCATTATACGCTTTTGTGTGACGAATATCTGCACTCGAATACGTTTATGATAGTGCGTTTTTTAAAAAAATATCTTGTCTCATAATCTTATTATTTATGCTTATTAAGTTTTTTAAAAGCAAATTTAGCCAAATCAATTATGTACCACGATTCGTACCTCCATCATTAGTTTTTCAATCAGGGAGATTGCTAAAAAAAATGATGATTTTCATCAAGGTGGTGTATTATACCTAGGGAATCCAATCCCGGGATCCCGGATCCCGGAGAGTTTTAGGTACTTAAAAATCCCGGGAACAGAAAACGTAATCCCGAAAATCCCGGGATTGAAATTTTTATCTAACCGAAATCATACACTTCACCAACACGATGAAGGCTACTAAATCGAGACATTCCCGACGAAATCTGGACGATCGGAAACAGTGGCGTAATTACTAATTGGCGAACTTAGGCGACGCATAGGAGCAGTGACTGTCTAATCTATGTATACATATATATCGTACATGTATGTTTTTAAAATTGTTATAGTAACATTTCCCTACCGGTGATGTATTTACTACACCTCGACTCTAATAGTGGGAATATCGATATGAAATATAATAGATACGGGGTTCAGAATTTTTGTATTCCTCCGTAATATAATTACATATCACATCAAAGTATAAGTATTCATCTGCAGCGACGGAAATAAATAATTTGTCGGGAAATCGGGAATTTTGCGAGTTTTAGTCCGTGTCTCAGCAGAAAGGAATTTAATCAGTCACATTGATGATGATGATACGAAAATGGATACTCACGCAGTCATCAATTCGAACAAGCATTTAAATATCTGATGACGATACCTCCAACGAGTGTGGTGGTGCATTTTCAGGATCAAGTTGTCTGACTTCCAAAATCAGATCCAGACTAAATGACGAAACACTGATGTTTAATGTTAATGTTACTTTGGGCATATTTTAAAAATAATATTTGAATTTTTTAGTGTTTTATTTATCTATTTTTGAATTGTATTTTTATCTTTTCTTAAATAAATAAAATTCTTTGACCTTCAAGTGATTTTTTTATATTGAACAAATGGACTTATTAGTAATTTTTGATCAAATTCATCAAGGTAATTTCTTAAAATATTGAAAATCCCAATCCCGGGATCTCGGGACTGGTCTCGGGATTGTCTAATGAAATCCCGAAATCCCGGGATCGAAATTTTGGCTCGGGATTGGATTCCCTAATTATACCATTGGACGACACTAGGAGACTTGGGCTTTGAACGACAGAAAAAGACCGGACTGCCTAAAATTTACTACGAACGTTGATGTTTGTTTATTTTTTTTAACAAAATATGCACTTTCTTATTTTCAGAATCGAAAAGAAAACACCGATTTGAGTACAACAAATAAACGAGTTGTGGTTATGTTAAGGAGGATATGTTTAACAATGTATGTATTTTTAATTTATTTTTAACATCAATAAATGATGACACAAAGTACATATTACGCGTTTCCAAACTTATTGTTGGCAGTGCACTCGCATCTGGATATTGCGTTTTTATAAAAAAGCTCCGGTGACCGACAATTTAAGACAACTCGAAAAACTCTATACGGTGTCATCAGTGCTCCATGACCTACCCAAAGAAGACGGCTGTTAGGGATGTCATTTATAATCGACGCCTCGCCGTGCATGTCCATGACCTCCCGAATAATTTTTATAACGATCTTTTGAAAATTGAAATGCGCACGCATCCCAGTTTCTGTGGAGTTATAGATTGAAAGCCAAGTTAGATATAAAGGAGCAAACAACATAGGCGATAAGAGTAGTCGGAGTGAAGGTCAAGTGCGGCCCCAAGTAGGGCCGGGCCACGTTGCGCGCAGCGACCGTGAAAATGGAAACACTAGCACCGGTTCTCACATCCACAGCGCCTTAATTACTCCTCCTTCCCGCGACTAATAATCCGCAAATCAATGCCCGCACAGACGACCTAATCAAATTTAACACACGGGGTTGTCCAAATATTTACGCGCCCGTTTTAATCCCCTTTCAATATGGCCGGCTCTATGCTAATTTAATTAAGTGCTCTTCAGCAAACAACCTCTTCCACGAGCATGCATACGCCCGCGTGTAGCGCACATTCGTCGGCAGCGGACACAAAAAATAACGATAAATATTAATGGACATAACGAGTGTGTAATTCGTGTTCGATCGTAATCTCCGCTATTTGCAGACTCCGCACGGTGATACCATAAAAACGGATAATTATGAATTTATTTTGTCCGCGAACAATTTCAAGGCACGTAAAACGACTGCGGAGATCGATTGCGTATTCATAACAGCATTTAGCGACTGGGAGAATGACAAGTCGACGCGGAAAAAAAATGATGAAGGACGACGTTGTGGCGGGCGAATTCATCGCCGTATCGATGAAAAAGATCTGCAAGAAAAAACGAAGAGTGTGGCTGAGACGAGGGTCGCCAATTCTTCGACGCGCAGACAAACTGGACCCACATGGATCACTGCATCCAAATTGGACATATATAGTGGTCTCTTTGAAAGTGAAACTTGTACAAGGGCGGTAGGTCAATTCGGATTGAACGTCACGAAAAGTGAAACACAAAACGACAGTTGATCCGGACGAAAGGGATAATCGTTTGTAATATCCGTCCTCATTGCATTTATCATAGACATGCTACGCGCATGCGTCAAATTGCTTCTATTGTCTCTATGCGTAGCGTAAAGCAACCACTAGACTAGTAACAAGTCTATTTTATTATATATTACACAACACTCCATTAACAAATAGAAAAAAAAGTAATGCATGTGAAGTTTTATCTTCTACAATTAGAATTATTAATACAATTTATAGTTTCTTACACTATGACAACTATTAAAATTGTCGAATAGCGTCGAAATCACAAAGGACAATTATTGGAAAAATATCTAATGGACTTTATGCGCCGACATATTTATAGGGTTGGTGTATACGAGGAGCGAAAGCACATAAATTAATTAATCAAAATAGTGCTTTCGGTTTGCGTATATTTAATTTGAGTCCCCCCCCCAAATCACCCAGTTGTCCGTAAATTACGTCGATGGCTTTAAAAGGCAGCTTAATTTCGTTACTCAATATTGGGATGTACAGCGATCAAAATTAATCAAATTGAACAAATATTTAAGTCCAATTTTGTTTGGGGCTTCAGTGAAAATTTCCCAATATTTTACGAGAAAGGTACAGTTAAAAATCTCACAATTTCTCACTTGAATCACAGCAGTGTATGCTTGAACAGCATGTAGAGATTGGAGGATCTTACTTCATTATTAACCACTTGATAAAGTTAACTCTTAGAGTGTTAAAAAGCGATATGTCGTCGATTGTGAAACAGACGATCGCTATTGGCTCATTGATGCCAAATACTTTGATGCTCAAAACAAGAGTGAGAAAGAGAGCAAACCGCTTATCAAAATACAAAATAGCAGCCAAAGGGTTAATGAGATCCTGGCACGTTTAACAATACACATCCTCGGGGTTGCGTGTCAAACGTACACAACAAGAGGAATGCGCCTTGTTCGAGTGTCGTCGATTAGTTACGTGTTGATTGCAATACAATGTTAATGATTTACAATAAATCTGCAATAAATAAATGACTGGACGCGTCACCGACGACGCTGCGATTGTACCATAGCCGGCGAGACTCGAATCGTAGTGCAAGAAGTTAATAAATCAATTTAATTATCTTTTTTATTTTCAGTACAGTTTTAGTATAAGCAGATCAATTAGGGAGGCGATTGGATGACAAATTGATAAAGATCGGTCAAACGATTCGTAAAAAGCGTGGAAATGGACGAGCAACACACGTTGAAAAATAATTCTAGACTCGTTTCCTTTGAAGAAAAATGCGTATGCGATATCAAAGAGATGCAAAATAATTTACTTTTTATCGATCCGAATAAAACCAACTGTGCAAACATGCAAAATATCAGTCAAAACGCAAAAAACACACATCTATCATCATAAATTTGCACAAATATATTTATATATATATATAAACAAAGTAAGAAAAATAAGCAGTGTTCAGCTTCAATGAGTTGCCTTTGCCATGTGATATATTGATGGCCAACCAATAAAAGTCGGCATGATTCTGTGCCTGGATGCAAAATATTCGAGCAGAAAGGTTATACGATTGTTTTCAGCTACACCGCGAAGAATTCTGGCTATCAGTACGGTCGATCAATCTAACAATCGTCGAGCAAAGCGACCGACGGATGTTCTCACTCTTCTTTCTGCTAAATGCAAATTATCGCAATATAGAAATAGCAAATAATCGACGGTCGCATCCAGATACGGACTCGTTTGTGTGCGTTCTCCTTGAAACGTATTAACGCGACGATTGATGCATATGTCGCATCATTCGATTGCACCAGAATCCTGCATCAACTAACCAGTCGACAATTTCATCAGATCAATTACGAACTATTTCATAGTACAGGGTGCTGTAAAAATGAACGACGCAAAGCGTATAGAGATATTTAAGTTTCAAAACTCGACTAAATCAATACGTTGACCAAAACGGAGGTCATCGCGCATATGTGCGTTCGGACTTGAGTGATACAGAAAGAGCATTCTCGCACATTGAGTGCGGAGATTAGTGAATCGGAGACAGAGACGGGTATCTTGTGTCTCATCATACGCTCGTACAGCGTTGGCAAGATCACGCTGTAATATTGAAAAGAATATTGCGAAAAACGATCCATAACTTTTTATTTTCAATGCCGTCTTTCTATTTCTAATAAAATATTAATATTTATTAAAATCATTATTTCAAATATTACATTAATAATCTCTTTAACAGAAAATCTGATATAATTAGAATACCGAATCCCGTATCTATTATATTTCATATTGATATTTCCATTATTAGAGTCGAGGTGTAGTAAATACATCACCGGTAGGGAAAGGTTAATATAACAATTTGAAAAACATGTATGTACTGTATACAAATATACATAGATTAGGCGTCGCCTCGTGCTGGTGAAGTGTACGATTTCTGTTAGATACAAACGAAAATTTTAAAACAAGGTAGTTTCCCTGCCACACTCTGTAAAACGACAATACTTCATAGTACTTGTATCACATGACACGACGAATACGACAATTTTTAATACACATCAAAAGCCATGCATTATTACATTCGCAAGTGCGTCACAACAACTTTACGATCGGAAAAATTATGATTTTATGGCAAGTATCGGCAAATTGCGAGTCCTAGACGCGGAGCGATTCGACGTTATATAAAACGCAATAGCATCGGAGTAATAGGAGATAATAAAACCGGGAAGTTTACGATTTCGCTCGAATAATCCAGGCCGATTCGTTCGAAATGCTATATTGATTTTTTTTTTTTGAAACGCATAAAATTTCATGGATAAATATCGCCTCGCGAAGCTCATCTGCCCGCACTAATTGAGACGGGATGATATCAGCCTTCTAATTAGCAAGATGCAGCGCGATGAGTTGCGCTATTTGCACGGATTGCTCAATCAAATTGATAAGCACGCAACAATATCAATTATGTTGAATGCATAATTCTAAGCAATGCTAATAGGTGATTCATACTGTAATAGACGTACGGCCCAGATTCTGAATACAATGTCCAAAAATGTGAGATTTAACCCATGAGGAACGGAGAGGGGTCCAAAGGTCCCCCAATAAATTCATTAAATATGTTTTGGCATAGCGCAATTTTTTGCTTCAATATTTTTTGTTTGAAATACATAATAAACGCAATCATAACATGATTTTTGCATTACCAATTACTAATTGGACGTGAGATCACACTTAAAAAATGACAGCTGTCAAATTGATGCGCAACCGTTTATTGCACTTAAGTCTTTGATTGAGTTATTTTTAATGCGGTGAACAATTATTTGTACATGCGGATTGTTTTGAGAGTGCAATACCAGGAAATAACTTAATGCAATTATGGATGTAGTTGCATTTAGTATTAAAAACGTAACTTTTAACACATTACGTACGGGGACACTTCACGCACGTTTTTCACTGGCGCGGGCAATCTTTCAACGTCGCGTGTAAAAATGTATATCGACATAAAATGACATTACTTATATGCCACTTTCAATATGTTAAAACGTAAAAACTGTCTTTATTAGTATTATAAGTAAAGCTTATGAATCCTGGGATTAGTAAACGTAATCCCGAAAAAATCGGGATTGAAATTTTTATCTAACAGAAATCGTATAACTCACCAGCACGATGAAGGCTACTAAATCAAGACATTCCCGCCGAAATGTGGACGCTTAGAAATAGTGGCGTAACTACTAATTGGTGAATTTAGGCATCGCCTAGGGGCAGTAACTGTCAAATCTATTTATATTTGTATACAGTACATACATGTTTTTCAAATTGTTATATTATCCTTTCCCTACCGGTGATGTATTTACTACACATCGACTTTAATAATAGGAATATCGATATGAAATATAATAGATACGGGGTTCAGAATTTTTGTATTCCTCCGTAATATAATTACGAATCACATCAAAGTATTATAGTATATAAGTATTCATCTGCAGCGACGGAAATAAATAATTTGTCGGGAAATCGGGAATTTTGCGAGTTTTTGTTCGTGTCTCAGCAGAAAGGAATTTTTTCAGTCACATTGATGGTGTTATACGAAAATGGGGGGTCATGCAGTCATCAACGAATTAACTATCCCGGGATCGTCTTATTCAATCCCGAAATCCCGGGATCGAAATTTTAGCTCGGGATTGGATTACCTAGTTATGACAATCCTGAACAAGAAATGCTCAAAACCTACAAATTGGCTTGAACTGTGTAGCGCCGCCTTTACTGTGTGTTTGTCTATACCCGGCACAAAGAAACCATGAACAAAGCTTCTTCCACCTCTGAATATGTATTTTAGCATTTTTTACAATGATGATTTTTTGTCTTATGTACTATATTTGTATTGGCATGTCGGATTACAGGGGGTGCCGGATTACAATGGGGCCGGATTATCGTGGGTCGATCGTATACTGTCATTATACGTGTGACGAAAATTCATATGCATACGTAGTGAGTACGTCTGGGTCACTAATTTGTAGTCTGTGAGACTAATGATTAGTGATCTAAGTTTAAAAACTATCGAGCCCTTCAATAGTCGCACATTTAAATGATTAATTCAGCGTATAAGATCGCCGAACATGTGCGCGAATTTTATACGAATGATTTATGACACTCCGGCACTCGGCGCGGTTAAATCAATGCATGGAGTATTTGTACACGCATTCGACAAGTATATATACACAAGTTTTAATGCAGAATGATTATGGACCTCATAAATAAACGAAATTGTTGCACAATCGACCCGCTCGGCGGACCGAATAGAGGTACAATTACACCTGAAAACGAGACAGTAAGAAGCCATTTTCGGATATAAGTCAAACCGCAGCCATTGTCTGCTGTGACATTTACCTTCGGATGACGTAATTTGTACGCCCACTCGCGAGGAGACAAATTGAAGCACCATTTCGTGAGCACAAAGAAGTATTAATAACTATACCAGTTTTCTTTATGCGAGTGGGATGAATAAATCAATAAGATTTGTATTGGAGTTGAAAGGAGACCAACGCGCGCATTAATAACGTCGATCGAGATTGTATATTAATAAAATAAGACGTTTTAAAAGTCATCGCTTATAATAATAATCGAGCGAGCCGTGAATATTCAGGTTCGTTCATCTCTGACATATCGCCCGGGCGATCGAAATAAATTTATGTGCGCGGACGCCAATGAAAAATTGCACAATCGATAAATTGCCACCCGAGAAATGGAGCCTCTATTAGTGCCTCCGGACCGAAAAATATGTATCTCGGATTGTGTACATGACCGAATGTTAAACAGCCACTTGCAGAGGAATTGCACAACGATGATGCAATGCGCGACCGGCTCATCGGGGTTTCTATTCTTGCCGCCCGTTGATGTCTAATTAGCACCGTTTTGACAAATTGGCAACAAATCCAAAAAAAATTTGTCACACTTAAGCATCTGCCTTTCAGGATCCTTCATGGATGACGCAATGTTTCGATTGTAAGCTGATCTACGGGAAAAAATCATGTTTACGCGACACAATTACGGATCATCACGTGATCGCCGATAACATCGTCTAGGCTGAATTGTTTGTCTGTGAATCTTTAAATAATAATGCACATGTGTCACAAGGCGGATGACATTTGCATAATATCTTCAATAAACGCGTCGTTGCATAAATCTGTTTAACGAGGGGATTATATGCCAAGTCTACATTGCTTATCGCTATAAATATTAGCTCGTAATGTTTTCAATTCGGGATGCTAAATCATTATTGTGCACGCATTCTGGACACTCGAATGAATGCAGGCAGAAGCGCCGGCAGTGCTACTCAAACTGTAATTGAAGATGCATTTAATATATATGTATCCCTTTGAAGAGTATGCACTCACATGTTGAGTGCGCGCACTCGAGTTGATTCGCTCAGAAAGCGACTTGCAGCATTTTTTAAAATCTTAGATCGATAAATTTAGCCGATTGCTCTGTGATTGACGAAGCTCACAAAAACAATGGGAAGACAGCAACTGTATAAAAAGGATCCTGCAAACAGACAAGGGTAGAAATGTAGATTTCGAGGCCATTTTCGCAAGATTTGTAAGATGTACTAACACGAAAGATGTTAGTAAAGCTAAGATTTGAGAGTCATTATAGAAAGACATAACAATGGGACGCTCGAATCCCTTTTTGGCAAGAGGACTGTGAGGGATTCACTGCACTTACCACAAAAACTTCATTCAGTCGAGAACGTATACTTTTTCTGACAAGCGTTTCAGTAACATTTTATGCTCATATGTTGGACGCTGTAAAAATATAATTGAGAATATGTAATTGAAGATTTTGTCGATAGAAAAACTGAGTATTTGATAGAATTACCTTGCGATATTACCCCGGATAAAGTTCTTTCATTATTTATGAATGAAAAAGTGACAAGCTTTCCGGTTGGGGAAAACAGCAGCGGAAATCATAAAGTGGCATTAAATTTACTTATAAGAACAATCATAATTCATCCTCATGACTAGGAAATCCAATCCAGAGTCAAAATCTCGTGATCTAAAATTATTATTAAGTCCATTTTTTTAATAAAAAAAATAATTTGAAGGTAAAGGAATTTTATTTATTTAAGAAAATAAAGCACTAGAAAATTAAAATATTATTTTGAAAATATGCCCGAAGTAACATTAAACATTGAGTATTTCGTCATTTAGTCTGGATCTGATTTTGGTAGCCAGTCCAAAATCGCCAGGCAATCTGCAGCTGAAAATGTACGCTAGTTGGAAGTATCATCATCAGATATTTAAATGCTAGTTCGAGTTGAAACTCGCAAAAATCCCGATTTCCAGACAAATTATTTATTTCCGTCGCTGCAGATGAATAATTACATACTATAATACTTTAATGCGATTCGTAATTATATTACGGTGGAATACAAAAAATCTGAACCCCTTATCTATTATATTTCATATCGATATTCCCATTATTAGAGTCGAGGTGTAGTAAATACATCACCGGTAGGGAAAGGATAATATAACAATTTGAAAAACATATATGAACTGTATACACATATAAATAGATTAGACAGTCACTGATCCTAGGCTTCGCCTAAGCTCGCCAATTAGTAGTTACGCTACTGTTTTCAAGCGTCCGAATTTTGGCGGGAATGTCTCGATTTAGTAGCCTTCATTGTGTTGGTGAGGTGTACGATTTCTGTTAGATAAAAATTTCAATCGCGAATTTTTCGGGATTACGTTTATCAATCCGGGATTCATGAGCACCTATTATAACTGTCCGGGAATACAGATTGACATGGTGATGTACGTGTTAAATATCTAAGAAAATAAATTCAGTCAAAATATGTCCTTGCATTATTTTTATAGACATACATTAAGCATTCAATACAGTGTGGCATGTAGGACTAATTAACATCAGATTTTTATTTTAAAGTGGATTAATTCCTACATTTTTTTATATAATGAATCGAGTTCAAACACTAAATGAGTAACTAATTGATCGATTGACAGAGTTGTTGACTAGTTTATTTTTTCCGTTATTTAAATGTAAATAATATCGATTTTGCCATAAAAATATGACTAATGAGATTTGACCTTATGATGAGTTTGCTTAACATGAAATGTCAATGGCTCGATGAGCGTTCGAGACCTCAGACTCTCAAGAATAACTTCTTTTTTTTATGTATGCACACCATTACGCCACATTAATATCATCAATAATATCTTTATTTAGTTATTCCTGCATACATTGTAATTTCTGCAATTTGTTTTAATCCAAGTAATTTTATGCAAATTTATACAATTTTTTGAACTCGAACAAGTATACATAATGTAGATAAAATAAAATTAATTTGCAACAAATAAAGCCAATTTTTTTATTGCTGTAAAATTAAATGTATGTCTGTCTGTTCGCTTTTAGTTCAAGTCTCTCTTTTTACATAAAATCACAGATATACAAGAAATCGCTATCAAGATGAGCAAAAGCGTCCTTCGATGCATTCGGTGTTTATGACATCTAAGAGGCATTGGCTTAAAGTACGACTCAATTGTATGCCATAGTTCGTCGGCACTCTGGATAAGGAAAACCGCACATCAATTTGCACATATTAATTATCACGTCTTTATGAGCCAGGCCAAAGATTTATGTAGTCGCGACATATACATACATATGCAAAGTCGTAGAGCACGTTTCTTATCCGAACCAGAGTTATTCCCACGGCGCTCCATTTAAAAAGCCATAATTTACAATTATAAAACAAAATGGACGTATTTAAACACATGCTCGAATACACGAAAAAAAGCACCTCGCGTCCATTACATTATGCAAAAATCTAATAATATCCGATCGATAGAAGCATTCGGAGGCCCCGCAAGTCGGCGATTGAGATGTGAGCACAAAGTATGCGTAGAGAAGCAATAAAAACGCCAAACACAAAACGTTTAGCATATCGAGATCGGTGACATATTTCAAAAGGTGTACGTATACTTGTATTAATATATATATATATATATACATGCAAGGCTCATTTCAAATGCAAACAATGGCCGCACACATCACAGAGACAGACAGCCATGAAGTCGAAACGACATGTATTAAAAAGCAAAAAATAATACAAAAAAAAAACCTCGCGCGTATGTGTGTCTGTCTGTCGGTGTGTGTCGGCGGCGTGCATGTGTAATGAGGAGCGAGCGTCTCGTTCGCGACTCGCTCGATATCAAGGATGAACGGGAGTGCAACGTGCAAAAGTGACATTTAAAAATCGAAATTATAATTGTGCGGCGCGGACTTTCGCGAGTTAACCCCTCCGGTGCCCTCGCACGGCGCACACGCCGCCGGCGAGAGGTTGAATAGACGCCAAAAATTAAATTCACACACGGCTCCGTATCGCCAAACATGTTGCCTTAGCAAATTAATTCGCACACACGAAGAAAAAAAGAAGATGCCAAAGCAAATTTAATAAGCATCATAGAATTTGTGTACACACAGATGGTTTCGGAACCGAGATCACATTTTTTATCATTTTGTTTTCACCTATTCGACACGAAGCCAGAGCAAATATTTGACAGCGCCGTACGTTTCAGTTCAAAATACGCCTTTCAGCGGGCGTTTAATTTAATAACGAGGAAAACATCACAATCGCGTTAAAATATTGAGCAAATGTTCGCAAATATTGCGTAAATGAAAAATTTGGAAACATTCTAGCGCGACGAGCGTGTAAACATTGCGCTATCACTCGGATGCTGTACAAGATCACTTAATCATTTTAGACGACATGTGAATATCGCATGTAATACAACATACAAGAGGTAGTCCCAGAAGACCTGACATATAGATGGCGATTGTTATTTAACCCCTTAAATCACAGAGTTGTGTCCGAATTACAATGATTCGGAAATAGCATTCTTACAAGTTTAGCTCGTAAACGGACAGAGACGGAAATAGTATCTTTCGTACATCATACGATTGTATAGATCGTTAACCCAAATTTATCGACTAATGATATGCGAATGATATAATATACCGATTTCAAGTGTATTGTTTATGTTTACGCAAAGAAATGACTGAATATTGTGTGCAATCGACAGTGTTTATATACAAGTTTCATACACGCTGCGACGGTCCTGACAGATAAGTGGATTTGTACAGAGATTAAGTGGCGGACATATAAATATAGCATTTAAGTTTATGATGATTTTAAATTGGTTCACTACTCAAAAGGATTTTAAAAAAATACTATCAAAGCTAGATTCCATTCAACTCCACAAAATGGTATTGGATGATCGTTGACTGAAAGTACGTGAGATAGAAAATATGGTAAGCATTTCAAAGAGTGCTGTACATTGCATTTTTATTGAAAATTTAGACATGCGAAAGCTGTGCGCAAGATGGGTGCCGCGTTTGCTCACAGTGGAACTAAAAGCAGTAACGCGAAGATGTTTCAAAGCAATAAAATAGAATTTTTGTGTCGATACATAACCAAGGATGAAACATGAATCCATCACTTCACGCATGAGATGAAAATCAGCTTCAGACTATTGTACCCGAGGGTGTGGCGGAGGAGGAAGGACAAAGGTTAAAGCTAAATTCAAAGGAATACTATCGCGGGTTCACTGCCACCTGCAGGGGACTGCAAGGGCTACCCCTTCCCCATGGTACTCGTATAGTTCGGTCATTTGTAATACCTAGCCACGGAGCCGAGTCGCCGTTCGAACAGCCTAAAAACGTTCTCCTCTGTATGCCTAGGCTGTTGAAGATAGTGGTAAGCCTTTGACACAGTCTCCATTAACTACTGTAATCGGCTGTTCCACACACCTCTTGACATGGGTGACCTGCCCACCCAATTCATGTTAGCTGTGCTACCCCAGCTGCGTTTGATGAGCAAACCGACGAGGCTACTTTCGCGCACCTCTACTCCACATCATTACCTCAGGGGTTCAACCGTTGCCCACGGGCGTAGCGTTGGCTCCTTCCACCCGGGGGTTTTATGAGTGGGCATCGTGGAGTCTAACACCCACCCGAACACAAAGGAACATTAAAAATAACGGACAGAAAGGGGAGAATCGGCTCCAAAGAAGGCAAAGACAGTTCTATCCGCAGGAATTTATTTTTGGGATACATATGCGATCATTTTCATTGATAATCTTCAAAAACGTTTTTCGGGTCGGGTACTTCTGGGACTGCCCTCGTACATGATTACATGTTTTAAAACGTCAAATAACATTCCCCTCACCGACGAAGATGCGTCGCTTGAGCCGATAGATACGCATAATAAATCAATAAATAACGTTAGTAACCCCCTCTGGTTAAATATCGCCCACATCCATTGTTAGCGATGGCGTTTTAGGAGGGATCGTAAATTTGTTGATAATGATGAGGCAATAAATCCCGACCTAGAGCAACATTCCATTTTTTATCGAAGGATAACTGTTGTGTGGATCCGGCGTATTGTGGTTAGAATTTGACCCAAATAGTACCGTAGATTAACCCAGATTATAATGGAGGCCCTTCGAGAGAGCACTTCACAATGTCGTGAGTGTCAGTTTTGTGAGATATGGGACGTTAGCTATGCGCGATAATTCGTCGAAGTATGCGGAGACTATTTATAACAAATTATCATTCCGCCAATAACATGTTTTGTAAACAACACTTTCGATTTTTTATATGAATATTATTAGTCATAATTATTCATACATTACATTTTTTCTGTTAATGGCGCGATTTTATAATATTAGGAGGACCCGAAAGTATTCGTACATTTTAAGATCTTATATTTTAGCTCAGTTTGTGTCCATACACAAAGAAGGAAACATCTTTGCGAGCTATTTTATTTGTAGAACTATTATCAAACACTATTTTTGTGCAATAGATTATTTTTAATTGTTGAGGGTAAAATGTCTCTAGACTCGAAAGTAACGAAGCCCACACCAGGCATTGAATGCTATTTTTTTATTTGAGTTGAAATGCCACAAAAACCAGTAAAACACTCAAAGATGTTTATGGTGAAGTGGTAACAGTCGGCAATTTGCCATTATTGGTTCCAGAAATTTAAATAGGGCAATATAAGCTTAAGGGATGAATCGAGAGCTGAACGATCTTTGAATTTTGATAACGATACACTAAAATCCCTAATCGAATCAGATCCACAGCAAACAATCGAGGAGTTATCACAAAAACTGGGATTCCATTCATCAACTGGGAATAGGATGGGTGTTATAGGGTAGGATGGGTACTGAACACAACAAAAGCGATATTAAAATATAAACAGGAGCAGTGAGTGGCAAAGAAAAATTGAAGACCTGCTTAGATCATGCACATAAAACATATTTGTTACAGACATTAAATATTTCAATAAGATGATCTATTAAAACGCAGAGCCAATAAAAATTGAGGTTTGTCGTAGCTTTCTGGAAGCATCCGAGTTAACAAGAGTTTCTATATTAAGTTGAAGATACGATATGTTCGTCGCTTTATGCTGATGTTTACGTGCGTAACATTACAAAAAAAAATACATTTACTCGAAAACAATATTTTAATATATATTTACATGCATACAAAATACGATATGGCGTCATCCTTCTTTGGGTGATGTCATAAATTCTAGTATGAAGGCGATTAATGGACCCGATTCCCGTTTGAATAAAATCGTGATTATGAAGTTCAATGGTAATGTGAAATCGTTACACGAGGAAATTTACACGGACGGAAGACCAGCTGTTCAGCAGACCTTAGACAAATATTTTGAGCCAACAAAATAGCAAGACGTTTCAACGTCAACAAACTCAAAACCTACAGACTTACATTCCGACCGATCAAATCAGCTCATTAGGATCATATTAAGTTGTTGCTTTGGTCGTGTATTTTTTAGAATTTGATGCTTTTAAAACGACGACTCGTGATGTAGAATTAGTTATGCATCAGCGGAATTAATAAAATTGATTGCACCCCTCGTAAAATAGTTAATGTAATATTCATCCATGACCGTGACCGATATTGAACATGTGGTCGTCGTAATACACAGCTATTTAGGCACGACACTTAAAACAATTCTTGTTTTAATTAAAATAACATAAAGCATACAAATTCGCGATATGACGTTATATTTTCAACAAACTATCAAAGCACGACGAAACAAATGTTTTTACAACTGCTCGAGCGACCTAGCAGTCATCAACAGCATGCACATCATTTTTAGCGATGAAATCAGAAATAAATGCGGCAAAATAAAAAAAAAAACCAACAACATCGCATAGATATAATTTATTTTTTGCAAAGCGAAGCCAAATCTCAAGAAGACAAAAAATTTAAACAGATGCCTACGAAAAAATCTCCAGTTTATATACACAATGAATGACTGCCAACGTGTACACTTACAAGTATAATAAACATTGGCAATGTCAAAATAAACAATATTTATGTCTCAACGCTTCCACTCTCTCAAGCCTATTCATTAAAATTATGGAAATGTGCTAAATAAAAATGTACGCATTTCGATTGGGGACCGATATAAAAAGCCCCCCACAAAACAACCCAAGGACGCACAAAAATTATGAGCATATTTATTAGAAAATATTGAAAGGATTTACATCCTTGAGGATCGATGTTGTCGGAATTAATAAACAGCTTCCACGATTCGCTGAATTGAAATATCGCCGACGCATAATCGAGCAGGTTTTAATAATGAAATCGAAAGAACAAATTTGATTTAATACGTCAGGATACTCGCATCGAGGGGAATATCTTTTCTGCGAAACGCCGTGATAAAAAAAAAACGGGAAAACGGGGAAAAATTGAATTTCCTCCGTGCTCTGTATTATAAAGAATTAATATGGGGGAAGGGCGTAAATATAAAGCCATGATTATATTATGAGGGCGATGGAATAAAAGCGTACACTTGAATTAGGACGCTGGGAAATACTGCTGTTTGAACAGTTGCTAAAATTGATCATATGTAAAAAAATGCAAATTCGATGCCCGAGCTGTATTAAATAATGGAACATCTCAGATAAACACGATTGAAGATATAGATTCTCCCGAGTCTGTAGTCTGTGAGACTAATGGTTAGTGATCTAGGATTATTGTGTTATTGTGCGAATACGCGGGTACTTGGACTGTATTATTTGATTATCGACCACATTTTTATTAACGCGTGTATGCTATGGAAATCGCGTTAAAGTGATCGACAATGATCCCCTATAAGAGGGATAGCAAGGAGCAAATTATTTATGTATTTTTATCTAACGGATAGCTTCAATTAATTAAGCATTTCATCCCCATTATAACAACGATTTTAATGTCGCAAATCGAGTTAGTTTCAAACTGTATATTTTAAAACGTTTTTATGCGTTTTCCCTCCATTTTATGTGGGTGATATTTCAATTCAACAAAATCAACATGGTCGTTTCTTGAACAGTTTTTAATTAATTTGAATAAATAGTATTATGAAGCGCTGCACTCAACATGTGCGTGCATACTCATCAAAGGTTTAACACTATAATGGCCGATGACAACATGCGTAACAAAGTTTGGACAACGGTCGATCAGAACGTGTGTCGTACTTCATTGTATATCATCATCATCATAGTGCAGCCACTGAAAGTCCACTACAGAACTATGGGCCTCTTCAATATCCATTCACAGGAAGGGGTTACATCCATCACGTCTGTATCATACATTCACCTCCTCATTCGCTCGATATTGAAGGTAGCATTACAAACGAATTTCATTTCGAACGCCCATCCAGCGGGTATCCTGAATGACCGTATTGACGAACGATTTCGCGACCGTCTCGATAGGGAGTGTAGAAGCTTTGTAAAGATTGAGTAGTTTTCTTCTGAAGACAGTGGAAAACTACTCTAGACGACCTTTTTGTTTCTACTGGAAAGGGCTTTCTGGAGTGAAAAGAGTCCAGACCCTCCTTCTAGTATTTTTTTCCGATGGAGAGGTCGCCGCGCGTTCTCATCACCTCTTTGAAAAACAATATCGCCGCGAGTATCCATCGGAAGCTCGTGGAAGTTAATGGTAGTGATGTGATGAGTCGACATCGTGTCACGAAGTGGATTAGATTGTTTAGAGAAGGCCGAACACGATGAGGCAAGAAGTGGGAGACCATCAGTGATTTCTGAAGAACTTGTGCAAAAAATTGAAGAACTTTACGAAGAATTTCCTGACAAGTCTCCATGGTGACAAGAAAATAGTAAATGTTTACGATTCACTGCGTCAATGATCATTGTCCAATGACACAGACCCTGTGCCGTGTCTTTCATGATCGGCAGCGATTGCGTATATCTGGACTATGATGTTGATGATGATGAAACTCATTACATGTTATTTTTTACACAGAGGGTTAGACACACAAACATATTTGTTATATCCGGGATTTGAAATACTGAAGTGATGCTGAGCAGACGACGGTTGCATCGCGCTTTTCGGATTACGCCGCATCCTACGCTCGATATTGAAACGCGTGCCGATCGAACTATGCGACTCCATTAAAAACGCCGTATCGTTTTCCGGAAAAGACTTTTACGACGCTGAACGCAGCCGCGGAATCGCGGAAGAGCTGAATTATAAAGACCGAGATTTATATTATTCAAAACGGCCGGCGTAAATATTTAATCGAAACAAGAAGCATCTGTTGAGCATACCATTGTTAATGGTATTATTTTATGCAGAGTAGTGTAAATATTTAACTTTGTTTAACAACGCCGGCAATTTCGGGCGTCTCTCTCTCCCGAGCCGCGCAGGAGACAAAGGCAAAAAATATATAAATCTGGTGAGAAAACTTGTCGATTTACATGTGATAATTCTCGCCATGTCGAATCGTCTTCGATATGGACGACCCATGCGGACTGAATAACAAGCGCTCTTCGCTCGCCATTCCCCGACTCGTTCTCACGCCTGTCTATGATCCGACATACGAACAGGACGACGAGAATCTATCCGGCATTCGAAGACGATAAAAAGGCAAAGCATGCGGTTTTACCTCACAAAGTGGAAACAATTACCGAGTGGCTCATCATGGACATATTTAACACATCAATCATGGAACGTCATAATTTAATCAGATGCGTCGCACTCCACGAAAGGAAGTAATTACTACTAGTGCAGACGCAATCGCGCATTTGCCAGATAGATACAACGCAGATTAGGCACGCCGAGAATTTCAATATCATTATTTTCAAATTAAATCGCTCAGAACGTTTGGGTGCTTTCGAATGACAAAAAATCGTCGAAGAAAGAAGAAAAATGTCCGATTGTTTTTGCAAGCTAAGATAACAATTCACCTGGCGTTTGGCCGACAATCGACTGGCGAAAGGCAGTAATGTGTCCGACGTAGAATCACCCGGTGTTATACACCCAACAGATGCCAATAGCGCAGATGTGTGTTAATCCGTTGATGAGTAATCGCGCATATGTGCGTTCGGACTCGAGTGATACAGAAAGAGCATTCTCGCATATTGAGTGCGGAGATTAGTGAATCGGAGACAAAGACGGGCGTCTTGCATCTCATCATACACTCGATTATTTGTTACAGAGCAGAAAATAGTCATCACATCAATTATCATCATTTTTCCATTGTTTTTGAAAATCGCATAACTTCTAATCATTAGAATGTACCAAAAACGCATATAAAAAAAATCATATAAATGAAAACACCTTAAAGAGGTAAGACACAGAGTTGTGTTCGAATTCCAATGATTCAGAAAGAGCATTCTTACACGTTGAGCTCGAAGACAGAGACGGAGAATGTCTTGCACGTTGAGTTTGGAGAGAAACAGAGATGGATACAGTATCTTGCGTACATCGTACGATTGTATAGATCGTTAACCCAAATTTATCGACTAACAATGATATGTAAATGATATAATTAATCTATTTGAATGAATCTATCATCGCCCTATACACACTCACATTATAACGATTGTAACTTGCATTAGAGTTAATTTTAGATTTTTTTTATGCGCATTCGCATAAAAAAAGCTTTGTCCTTTATAGAAAAATGATGAAAAGGTTCAATTATTTTTTAAAACCGCATAACTTCAAAATCGCATAAAAACAGATCCAAGTGCACAAGCTTCACTCATTCTGCGTAGAAAAGTGTTAAAGTGGACCAGACAGAGACATACATTTAGTGGCTATACAATCCGATTCCCCGCCGTTTTCCATGACCCCATAGAAAACTTTTGAGTCAAAATCCAAAATCTTACCTCGATTACATTTTTGATGATTCAATCAATGAACATGGTGAACGAGAAGACAATGTCGCGGATCAAAAAAAAAACATCAAAGAGGAAAAAATGAGGTTCTCGGTCATGAGGTAAAAAATGAATTAATTGGCATTTAAAAAAAATACAAGTAGAATGTTTGACGCGTCGTGGAAGAGGAAAAAAAAACCAAATGATATTTATGTATCATAAGAGGGTTAAGTGGTTGATGTATGCCGGCACGATTGGACATATTTTAGCCATTAACTGACCAAAAATTCAATGAATAAATTAAAATTAGAGCGAGACACAAGTGGTGAGATCTCGCATATCAATGGATGATTCAGCAGTGATTTATGCGACGTTTTATTTGCGATGTTTATTTATTTTCGATATAAAAAAAAGACAAATTTGTTAACTGTTGGGAATAATAGTTTCAAACCTTTGTTTTGCAGATTTTTTGGCATTATGTCGCCTCTATTCAACGCGCTCACCACGGTGGCCCGCAGGGTCGAGTTTTACGATTTCAATGCGCAAAATACTGGGTTAATCACGCGACAGCACATGAATGCCATTGGCCTAGAATCCATGGGAAATGATCGCCCAAAATACAAATAAATACTAATTAAATTCGTCCATGTCCGGTCACAGGGAGCAGAGGAGAGGTGGCGCAAAGTAAACAGCGCTCGCATCGTTAGGCAGAGAAGAATTTAAAATCTCAATAGGGCGAGTTCACGAAGGCTTGTCCATTAGGGAGCAATTAAGATAGAGTTTTCGGCCCTCGTTAACGATAAACTAAACTGCGTCCGGATAACTGAGCCGTAACTAACATGAAATATCATGTAAATGTATGCGGGGTTTCGAATGCGAACGGTTTCGGTAGAGCGACGCGTAATTCAAGCCCGAAGGAGGCGAGGGTCATTTTCATCAAGCAAGGATTCGAGATATTAAAAGGTCCTTGCGAGGGGGCGATAATAAGGGAATCATGAGTGCATTTGAGCAAGGCGACGCGCGCCAGCTGATGATTCGACGGACTCTTGGACATCGTTGCGACGACATTCCGGAATCGAGATCGATGTTTCGGTTCTGTCTGTATGCGGACCGCATTGGAGTGCGCCAATACCGAACGACTTCGCCTCTCACTAATTCGTCAAATTATTTGCAGAAAGAGCAGTGTTGTTTCAGAAAGTTCACTTCGAAAGTCAAGTAGGTTCATGTAATTATAATTTATCTACGTTCGAAAACTTGCAGTTTAGACGGAATGATTTCTAACACGATTTATGCTCTGTGTGCTCTTTGCTTCGGTAAATAACTCACCGGAATAACGTTCAAAACTGACAGTGTACATAATGATACTTTTAGCATTATCGAGGGATTATTTCGCTTATAAGCAACAGCATATAATAATGATTGCGACCGTTTATGTAATGCTGAGAAAGTATATATATATTTTTTAAAATATATATATTCATTCAACGGCGAGTCGCTATGTTTTGCTACCTTATAATAAAACTGTTTTATTATTAATAAATTGAGACAGCCCTAATATATAAAAATTAACCTTTGTTCGTATTTAATGTGCTGTTATATCTTTCATCCGATTGCGATAAAACTTTGTCAACTTATTGTTTACAGTTGCGGGAATAACATAGGCATAGTAAAATGATTGTTCGTGTATGCAATTTGTTATGCGAAACGTTTAGCGTATGCACTATGTTGGCGCATATTAGTCTGGTGGTTGCTAAGATAAATAAAGCACTACAATCGTCGATTTGTTATGTATTTGCCAAGTGTTTGGTCTTCGGTGGACTATGCCGTGAGGCAGTAACACACAGACGTCATCATTTCAATTCATATCTGGATCAATTCGTTTTGCGACAACAGCAACACATGAAGACGTATTCGAGCCACTTTTAAATTTTATGATTGCGTGTTTATATTAAAAATAAATAAATTAATAATTATTGTATTTTTAAATAAAACGAGTACCCGGCAAGCTTTGCAATGCTTAATATTGCAACAATTTAAATATTTTAGATCTATCTTTATTGAGAATAAATTGATGAATAACGAAATAAACTCCAACAATCCATTCAACAAATCTGATAATCGGTTAATTGGCAGTTAAAAGGTAAACTGAATCACGCACAAACTGTGCTTAGGGTTTCAATTTTCGTGACGTGGAGGCAGCGTTTGGTATAACACATTGGAAAGAATATCTCTAAGGAAAAATGTTCTTTTATTAATTAATTCGATTGGTTTTGCATTGGTTACCGGAGAAATATTCCCATGAATACAGCCAATTTATTACACACGTTCGAGTATAAAATATCTTTTCATTTATGCTATTTGCGTCCGACGATGACCTTAGTCTCAAAAAGTCGCCTTCAATTTGTAAATTTGTTGCCACCAGATCATTTTAAATGATCGTTCGAATGATTTTTGATTATATACATATATGCACTGAAACTAAACGTGTGCAGATCGAAAGCGTTGTGTGAGTGGCAAAATTTAGGCACCTGCCATCCGAGATGTCTCCGTGTGGTCATCGACATCGATTCAAGGTTGAATAACTAATTGATAGATCGATAAATGGCTTGGGAGACAATTCACGCTGTTTAATAATTTATTGGAAGTGTTCGCTGGAAAAATTAGGTCTGCTCAGGATGTATCGATTAAGGCGACTCGGTAAGTGTGTCAGGCAATAATTGTACATGGCACATAATGAAAATACATAAAACTGATGGAATTGTATTTACGATTATGATATCGGGTCTTCTGTTTCGTGACGATAGTGCGAAATGAAGATCGCGTTGGATGATCAAGAGGAGGGAGGGATCGTTGGAGTCGACCATCTTTGATGCTTCAATACGATGTTGTTTTGATTGAAAGCACGGGAGCTTAAGATGTTGGGGTTGGCACAATGTGTAAGTATGTAAAGAAGGGTCGGAGAGGGAGGCAGTTAGTGCAAGTGTCTGCCGCTGCGAGGTTATGAACGGAAGTCAAGGACGACCAGTCCAGGCCAGAGGAGGCGAGGTGCAAGTGAGGAGAAAAGCGAAAACGAGATTCATGCGAGGAATTAGTCCTACACAAAAAAGTGACCAAGCAATCCAATTAATTACATCGTTGCGAGTCGCAGCGGATCAACGATGCTACTGCCAATTAAAAATGGCCACGAAGATTTGTCTCGACGAGTGTCCGAGTTCGATTTTCAGGCGTCCCCGTCGAAAGTAGATCATCGCGGAGGGACTCCTTCGTCCGTGTAACGCGGCCCAACAATGTAATTCAATTATAAATTCGAATTAATTAACGCAATCGAAGAGGAAGCCGCCTCTCCCTCTCGCCGGTGTCTGCTTCGTTGGTCACGACACCGAAAACGCCGCAGCGTCATTTTTACCCCCTCGAGTTTCTTTCTCAATCAGGGGAGGTCGACCAGTCGTTGTATTAGCTTTAAAAATCATATTCAAATTATTGTCACGATCACCAAAAGTGCGGCGTGACGATATATAGACGTCGAACTACTGTCAGAAAAGCTGTACTTAACCCTTTCAAACCGGAGAACATACACGATAAACGATAAGAATGATGCGATTATCTTAATTATCAAAACAAACGCCTGCTCTCAAGACAACACGAATAGTAAGTATGAACATTTACGAGTTTCTAGACGTGTAGGGGTACCTTTACGGCACGAATTTGCCATCGATGCACGAATGTATGACGAGAAGCAAGTCACCCGTCTCTGTCTTACGATTTCCGTTCCGATAACGCGATGGTATGTTTTGCGTTGTGTCTTGCATACATTTTATATTGTGATTAATAGTTTAATACATACAGATTTCTTGGGTCGTATTTACAAACGGTTAAAATCTAAACATAAACACACTCGACATAGAACCCATCTTAAATGGGTGAAATATAGGACCGGAGAGTTAAGGAAGTTTATAGAATTTTTTTGGGTGACATTGTTTCAAGGTCGTCGTTGATAAGACTTCATCAGAACCTGCAGTTATTATGTATCCAGCCACACCTGCTGTAGATTTGAACCCAAGACAATTAAAATCGAAGACCTGCTTAAAATTTCTATTCAAATATTTTTATTGTATCGCACGTGGAAGGCGATGGCAAATTAGCACATGAAAGATCTTTTCTTTAGAAACATTTCAATAACGGATATGGCACCTCAGCCAACAGGTCACCCAAATGTATCGAAATGTGTTATTTTGGTTTCATCGACAGGCTGAAAATCAGGGCTTCGAACCGTTATTTTTATCGGTTTTCGATTTCGTTCCCGTTCGAAGCCTTCGACTTGTCGAAAAGATCGTCCTACTATAAAAGTCGTTGAGCGGCGACGTAACGAGATCCGAATTAGACACGCAGCGTAGATTTTCCGGGATCGGGTCATACCCGCGAAACGATAATTTAAGGAACGGGAGAAATTTCCAACATAAAAAAATGGCTATTTTTAAAAGAGAAAGTTGGCCCATGACCAAAGTTTTCAGAAACAAGTAGGCTACTTGTCTGGGGAACATAATATTTATATAATCGCAAGCAATATGTGCGCACATCGATGAGAATCCGCCGCGTCGATGATCGACGTGCGCTTTTCGATTTCGGGACATAAAATAAAAAAAACGGCGCGGATCTGACACGGAGGAAGTTCTTCGGCGACGAGACGATGGAATATTAAATTACGTCCAAAAAAATGGACACGCTTAGGTAATCGCCTTCGGGGAATACAAGACGTTATTTGCACAGCGCGAAGGACGGACTATATAACGTATGATTGGATGAAAATTCATCAGAATCGCATCAAAGATGATCGCAAAATCAGCGTTTATATCGGTTCGGTAATGAAATAACGGTTTTATCGGTTTTGTTGCGGTTCATTTGGATAATTCTAAATAATGAGAGCTAAAAGCGTATCATTTCCTCTGGTCTTTTGTCATCGGGAGTGACGGGTTTCGACATTTCGCGATCGAGGCCGTCGACGGATCGACAGGAAGGACGACGACGAACGAAACTATTCGGAGGAGGATAAATGTCGAGAGCTGATCCCGAGCTCGATGTTAGACAACATCGGAAAAATTAGTATACCACATGTAAATTTCTTCTGCTCATATTGTCAAATCGTATCAATTTGCATACCAATGCGAACGATACTTATGCAAATTATGATTTCATCGATACACGAATGTATAATTCATCTCGAACGACTCCAATTTATTTTCGTAAATTATTTCATCCGAAAGACATCCAATTCAACAGGTCGCGAAATCGAAAGATTCGCGCGGCATCCCGTCGAGTGCCCCTCGTTCATAGACGAGCGCATTCCTGGTGTGCTTTCGCTTTTTATATTTTTGACACAACCACAATCGGACGATGTGCAACTTAGCAGCCAAAACATCGCAGATACCGCGCGAGATAACAACACGCGGCGGTGAAATTTGCCAAAATGAAGCATTCCGCATAATCTAATCTGCCGTATTCCGAGCTGAAAATGAAAAGGAAAGCGCGGATCCAGATAAGGTCGTCTGAATATTGGCGATGGGGCGACGGGCAGTGGGCCAAGGCCGCGGGCCCTGCGCTCTGTTTACAAACAGCGCTCACCTCGCAGTCCTGGTAGGTCTTGACGAGGTGCGTCACGTACTCCCAGACGCCGTCGGGCTGCGGCGCCGGGGGGCCCGGGATCTGCGCGGGGGCTCCGCCCCACTGGCGCATCATGCCGACGGCGACGCCGACCTCGGCCGTCGCTCGACACACTGACACGTCCGAACTGCACGCATCCATCTATCCTCACTTCGCACAGGGACGCGACATATCCTCGCTGCGGCGGGACGCGATGACGAGGCCGCCGGGAGAATTCGCGAATATGTAACTGATTATATAAAAGCGAGAGCGCTATCTCAACTGAAAAAAAGATGAACGATAAGCGTTATCTGGAGCGTCGCGCGCCCGACTTTCCCGCGCATTCCGACTCGTGCGTTATCTTCATGTCGGCGCGACGCGTGCGACTCGCCAGCGCGCCCGACGACGAGTGAGCTCGAGCCGTCACTCGCCGGCCGCACCGCCACAACACAACACCACACCACACCACACCGAGACCGCGCCACAGCCACACAACAGGTTTCACTTTTCTCATCCGAGCTAAATAAATCATCGACCGTTGCGCAACATCCCCCGAATCACTTTCGATCCCTCCACCCCCCTCGACAGCTCGCGCGGGAAACTCACTGAGGGCACACACGCTGTGTCATTCATCGCATGCAATTCAACAAACATGAATTGTGTCATTTGTATAATACGTATGCATTTACATCAGTCATTCCTAAAGTGGTCTAGATTGACCCTCCCAGGTCGGAACCTGCAAGGAGTCCACGTTAGTAGGAAAAACATGGGGGTGTATGAGATGTAAATGGGGATCCCATTTAGACAGTCTAATAATATCAACAATAAAATATCAACCTTCAATATAAAAACTAAACTTGTTCCCTGTCCTGATGAAGCGTAATATAGGAAACTGTGCTTGATAAAGACAGAATTTTTGTATATCAAAAACATTTTAAGTTGCAATGAATTTGTAAAAAATCAATAGTAGGAAAAGCAGGGGGTTTACCCAAAACAGAAAAAAATCGGCAAGAGCATGAACCCAATTTCTTGAACAAAAATGTATTACTTTTCTGACACGACATACATCTCGGGTTCAAATCTGCAGATGTGGCCGGCGTCCACATTTTTAAAAACATACATGCGCCATGAACAACCATTTCAAAATGGTTGACAATTATTGGCGAATATATGTAGAATAATTGTTAGTTCGTACATAGACTGAAACAATTGTGACCAAAAGCAAAAGCTCGAAGCAAAGCCGAGTGACCCACCACTAGGGAATCCAATCCCGAGCCAAAATTTCGATCCCGGGATTTCGGGATTTCATTAGACAATCCCGGGACCAGTCCCGGGATCCCGGGATTGGGATTTTCAATATTTTAAGAAATTATCTTGATGAATTTGATCAAAAATTACTAATCAGTCCATTTGTTCAATATAAAAAATCACTTGAAGGCCAAAGAATTTTATTTATTTAAGAAAAGATAAAAATACGATTCAAAAATAGATAAATAAAACACAAAAAAATTCAAATATTATTTTGAAAATATGCCCGAAGTAACATTAACATTAAACATTAGTGTTTCGTCATTTAGTCTGGATCTGATTTTGGAAGTCAGACAACTTGCTGCTGAAAATGCACGCTCAGCTTCCACACTCGTTGGAGGTATCGTCATTAGATATTTAAATGCTAGTTCGAGTTGATGATCGCGTGAGCCCTCATTTTCGTATAACACCATCAATGTGACAGATAAAATTCTTTTCTGCCGAGACACGGACTAAAAATCGCAAAAATCCCTATTTCCCGACAAATTATTTATTTACGTGGCTGCAGGTGAATACTTATATACTATAATACTTTGATGAGATTTGTAATTATATTATGGAGAAATACAAAAATTCTGAACCCCGTATCTATTATATTTCATATCGATATTCCCATTATTTGTCGAGGTGTAGAAAATACATCACCGGTAGGAAAAGGTTACTATAAATATTTGAAAAACATACATGTACGCTATATATATATATATACATAGACACTACTGCAAGTTACAATCGTTATAATGTGAGTGTGTATAGGGCGATGATAGATTCGTTCAAATAGATTAATTATATCATTCACATATCATTGTTAGTCGATAAATTTGGGTTAACACGTATCGTGCCGCGTCGGGCACCGGTGCCCGATGACGATTGTTACCAGTGCGCCGTGGCAGGCACCGGTGACTGATGGCACTCGATTTAGTAAAATAGTCTCTGTGCGCCGTCAGTTACACATTTAACAGTTTTTAATATATAATCTGATAGACATGGTGTTCCTGAACAAGCGGAACACCCGAACTTTTTTTTTTAAAAAACCATATCCAAAAAAACGGTAGGTATATTCCATGTTCTTCTTCTACGAGATTTTTATAATTAAACATTTACAATATACTAATTTAGATGAATGTATGCATATTTTATCATGTTATAAATACGTTTTAGGTTAAAAAAGAGTTAAAAAAGTTTCTTTAACTCTTTTTTAACCTAAAACTTTTTAACTCTTTTTTTTCGACACACACATTAGATCATGAACATTATTTGCTAGTTTTATAATACAAAACAATAGAATAATAAATTTAAAATAATATATGATTAAAAAAATAGGCTCTATGTATAAGATACTGTATAAATGAATTAAATATTTCTATGTACTATATTGAAACACGCTAAACATAGATGTTGAAAACCATTACACCCCCCACAATACGTTACAACCTGTTTGGTTTTATTCCTTGCAAATTTTCTTCCAATGTTGCAATTTAATTTATAGCACCTGGTGCAGCAACGACGAACATTTCGAGTTGAATCATCTTTTTTTCAAAAGTTCATGGCGCGATCGTCTTGCAATGATAGATGATGCCGTTTTTTGGATTTCATATATTGCCGAAAAGAGATTCTTCCTCGAAAAGGTATCATGCTTTCGTCAACACAGACATATTCTTGTGGTTCATAATATTTTTTATAATTGATATTGAGATCATCGAAAATATTGTGAATTTTTGCTAACCGATCTTCTGGGTTTGCAGTGGAATTATCCGCAAAATGTATCATTTGGAGAAAAATCATTATACTTTGTGGAAATTTCTGCCTGAAATGAATGTCTTTGCTCCAATATAAATAAATACTATGTAGTTTGACGATCCAAATAATTAAATCAAAAAACCTCTTCATTTCCAACTTATTTGTCGGCGATCAAGAACGTGATCTGGATGATATTCGTTGAGTTATTCCTTCAATCACTTGATCAGCATATTGATTTGATTGACATTAAATGAACCGTGATCAATATGCCAATAAGTCATGTGCAAAGAGTAGGCCCGATCCACACTATGGTGCCGGTAACAGTTCGATCTCGGTCTCGGTCCCGTCAAATATTTTCATACAAAAAACGGGATTGGAACGATCTGATAGTGTGAATACTCTGATTGTTTCTTGTGTAAGAATATTTGATCGGACCGAGACCGGAGCGAGATCTAACCGTCAACGGCATCATAGTGTGGATCAGGCCTAAGTATAAGTCATTATACTTTGAAAGCATGATATTTTAAACCACTAATATTGGTTAGAATAAGACCAATAGAAAACGTCTCTTTATTTTGGGGGATGAACAGAAAAAAGTAAAAACAATCGTTTCTATTGAATAAATAGTGAAAAAATGGAATTATCTTCTCTATTGTTTATAGTATTTAAAATAAATGTTCTAAAAAGCAATAAAAAAGAGTCTTCTCAATTGCATTGTCTTAGACTAAAATCTTTTCAAACATTTAATTCCATTCATCGTTAAAATAAACTTGTCACAGATGACATATTTCATGTAATAAAAAAAGGTCGATGTAATTTGTTACAATATAGACATATCAAAAAATATATCTGAATAGTTATGTGCCGTTTGACTTTTGTGTTTTTCATAATGAAAAAGTAAATTTGAATCATAGAATAAATAATCTGTACGCGAAGTAATACGCTACGTCAACCGTCAGTGATTGATACCAAAAATAAGATGTAATCTATCCAAAAAATATATAAACCATCATGTATCATTACAATGTATTATTCAAAAAGATATGTACAAAAAAAAAAAAAAATATGCGTTGCATCCCATATGGACCACACAGGCCGCGTCGGGCACCGGTGACTGATGGCCTAAAATAGGTTCTATTTTTTTTTTTTTTTAATTTTGACCACAATTTATAATCCTTATATATAAATATATAATATAGAACTAAATTTGTATGATGGCCTGGTGGGTCATTTTTGAAAAATGTCCTTGGCACGATACGTGTTAACGATCTATACAAACTCAACGTGCAAGACACTCTCCGTCTCTGTCTGTCTTCGAGCTCAACGTGTAAGAATGCTCTTTCTGAATCACTGGAATTCGGACACAACCTATATATAAATCCCCTTTCAAAGCAATTCATTCATGCAAATATTTGGAAAGGACGAAATACAGCTTTGTTTTTCGAAGACATTTGGTAAGGATCGAAATCGATACATTTGGGACTCATGATAGTATTTAAAATAAGATCGCTTTTGGTACTTATTGTATTAAAAATAGAAGCACGCGATTGAAAATGAAGCACTGTGGAGCACTGATCGACACATGTGCAAGCATACTCTCTCTGGATCGCTCGAGTGCGCGCACTCAACATGTGAGTGCATACTCATCAAAGGGTCTATAAAAGAGTACTATCCCAGGGCGTGGGACCCCCCCTCCACCATTCAGGATGAGCACTCTTGTACATTGAGATCGGAGACAGAGACGGAGAGCTTCCCCGCATACATGGCACGATTATATAGATCAAATTTATCAACTAATAATGATTTCGATTTCAAGTTTGTTATTTGTTCACGCAAAGAAATGACCGAATATTTTGTGCTATCAACAGTGTTTATTTATTTAATTGCGTCGCTGCTTGTTGAACGAGTCTTTGTCCGATTATCATTTCCTTCTAAAGCAGGATCAAAATAATAAATTTCTTGTGTATCGTTTATGTAAAAAAATGATGTGGTCTTGTATGCTATCAACAGTGCTCATTTACAATTGACTCTGCCTCGAATTGAAGATTGTCTTACGCCGATAGGAGCTGACAGTTAAGTTTTTGTAATAAGTTTGATGGAATGAGAAATACGATAATATTGTAATTTGGAACAGCGAGTAGCCATTAAAAAGCTTAAAAACATACGCTCATATAATATTACTGATTGCTGTATATCTAACGTCGACTCTGAGCAGCCATAAAACTGCTAAAAAGCGCTACGGAGTGCTGTCCGTAACATGTGCGGGAATCCTCTCTCTGGATCATTCGGGTATGCACATAACATATGCGTGCATACTCATCAAATGGTTAACACTGATTGATTTCGTTATCATTGCAACTTTATAGGAGAGCGCTCGCGAAGTGACGTATTGATATTCAGTTCGACAAGGTAAGAAAATCTCAGTAAAATAATGTTTTTTTTTCTTTTAGTTTTTGATCGCTTTTTGAATTGTTACAGACAATTTAAAATCAATGTCCCTATTATTGACACGAATGTCAAATCTAGATAGATGCAGAAGACGCGGTCTAAACCGCGATTTCAGATAAGAAAATCTTGTAGCCATTTTAAGACTGTCATTTCATACCTCCTGAATGAGTAGACAGAGAACAATAGAGCCTATTTGCGTACTTGTACCGCTTTTAACTTTTGAAGGTTCGACTTAATTTAAGATAAACCATTGTCGCCTCTCAGTCGCCGCCTGAAGCTGTAAAAAGTCCGGGAAACTTTTTTAAAGAACCGCTACCGAAAACGGCAGTACATTCACCTCCCTCGTATGACACGGCTACGATTTTACGCGGCCGATAAATTGTGATATCAAATTTAAAAACATACATGGTAATGTTTTTAATCATAATTGAGATTAATAATACGGAACGCCCCGTGCTGTAAGTGATTCCCCAGTGCGATTTCTGCAGCGTAACAACGCGGCAATCTGCAACTATCGCAGCGACGAAGGCAACGCAAATACTCTAAAAGTGAATAAAGGACAATTCAAATTTAATGTTTTAAGGCATCTCCACATGTTGGGAATAATATCGATGAAAAACTACCTAAAATAATCGAGCTGACTTTTCTGGAAATGGTTCCAAATACGCATAAAAGTAAATTTTAAAGAATAATGAAGCTTCGGGGGCAATCGGGAAAATATTAAGTTAGGTCGGGTATAAAAGAAGTGCGAATAGCCACAGTAAGCTAGTTTTAAGTTTTGGGATTCGACCGAGCGTCTTGGCCGCGGGAAGACTTAAGTCTTCCCGTCGGCTTCTGCGATCTCCTAGCGGCGGTATTTCTCTTGTCCTATGAATAAATGCATGTCTCCCTTCTATGTTGACCTCTTCTATGAACCGATAGTGAACGGATCCAGGTTTCGACTAACACAGCATACATTTATTGGATCTGTCTCGCTTTCAACGGCTGAATTATTGTACTTTCATCGAAGATTAACTGTCGCTCTCTTATATAAATTTACGACCCGTCACTTCTGAGATGTGTCTTGTATTTTTCCCAATGGATAATGCTAATCGCGGGAAAACCGGCGTTCTGCTTGGGGACGGAATCAAAGATTGCCACTCGCAATGAATATAAACGGGCTATTGCATATCTTTGCGATCTGAAAGCGCAACGATTGCTATTATTTCATTATGTTTCGGTGACTTTTCATCGCGTATAATCAGAGCGCGCAATCCCAATACGACGATAAGATTTAATTTGATTGAAATAATCTGGGGTTCAACTGGAACTGATGCATCGGGACATTTTGGATATTGATCGACGCATAGCAATAAGGCGGAATAAATGCATGTCGATCTAATCTATATTATTAAAATACGAGCGTCGTTTCGTCGAGTGTCAATTTGATAAGAGCCGGGATCGTTGATAAGAGTCGGGATCTTCCGCGAAATTCGGGACGCTTCTTCTTTCGAGCCGAAAGAAACGGTCGGAGCAATGTTGCACTCGGCGGTGAGTTCACCGCAGACGGAAGATGGACAGTTTCTGGTCCCCGACGCGGCCTGTTTATTAGCTTTCCGAAGGGCTCCTCATAAATTGTGCGCGACAAAGAGCGAAATTAAAGAAAGACTCGATATCCTGTGCAAGGACCTCGCTATTCAATAACGCGAAATAATTTAAAGACGGACTGGTTTGCGAGACAGGACCGCCCAACGGTGGCAAGAACAAAAACCGGTTGATAAATATTTTATTCCGGCGAATGCGACGGTAGAATCAGACGGAATACATTACGAGAGATCTTCCAATTTTTAAACGTTCTCTTATAATTTTAAGAAATCCATCGGGACTCATATGAACTGGCATCGACAAAATCATACTGCAAAACCTGAATAATTCTTGATTGATGATTCTTTTGAAATAATCAAATGCTACAAACCCTGCCTGTATAATTTATAATTTAAACCTTAAAGTGCTAAGCAACGATATATCGCCGATTGTTATACTAACGAGGACAACGAACCAACAACGAACGCTATTGGCTCATTGATTACTTCAAAATGCTCGAATACAAGTAATTTCTATGCGTCAGGGTATCATCTTATGGTGCATCTTGTTTATATTTTAGTGCGATAAAACAAGAGAGAAGATTTTAAATTATCAAAATATAGAGTAGCCGTCAAAGGGTTAATAATATAAATTGAATTATAAATATGCACATTCTTCACACACGGGGACTCCGGGACGGAGTCATATAAAATTTGTCTTCAAGCACCGACGATAAGCCCTCCAGTGCAAAATGCGTCTCGATCATATGATGTCAGCATTTAAATGCTGTAATTCCCCCGTTTCAAAATTTCATACAATTACTTCCATTCGATAACACGCCAGAATAATTAGACATTGTAAAGAATTCAAGTACATAATAATACATCAAATACAAGCATTTAATGAGCAATGATTTTCAATAAGCTATGTTTCTTACCTTTGTCCGCGGCCGCCCCCTGGGTCTCTTTGCTGGCGGTTTGGGTGGCGTTTTGATCTTTTCACGGTTCACGATGCTCTTCTTTTCTTTCTTTTCAGAGCCGGTCTTTTTGCGAGTCACTACACCACTTTTTTTAGTTTTAGTCGTGACGTCGTCCTTGGCACTGGCGACGGTTTGAGATTCATCCTTGAGATTCACTTTGACGATGTCTTTCACGGGGGCCCGCGGACGGATCGGACAGTCGCTGTCGCTGCTGTCCTCGTTCCGCTTCGAGTAGACCGTCGCCGATAGCTTGGGACCGGCCTGCTTGTTGGCGGCGGCGGCGGCGGAAACGAGGCCCTTCCGCTTGGGAGCGCCATCGTCCTTCGGCTTCTCGAGGGGTTCGCCGTCGGACGAGTCGCTGTCCGAGTAGTCGCTGCAGGAGTCGTCGCCGGTTGAGCTGGTGTCCGAGAGTGATTTTTTCTTCGCTTTCGTTTTGGAGTTTAATTCTTTCTTTGTTTTGGTTCCGGCGATCGTCTGTTCGGATTCGCGGCTCTTTTCGATGCTTCGCTCGTAGTTCCCTTTCTTGGCGGCCGCCGTGGGAACGGGAGTCTTCTTTTTCGGGCTGAGCTTCTTGACGTTCTTCGAGACCGGGGGAATGGCTGCAATCTTGAGTCGCAGGCCCGTCTCCGAAGACGTGACGCTGAATTGCGGCGCCTTGTATTTCGGAGGCGACTTATGGTTGTCGGGAGCATTTTTAGACTTCGAGTCCGAAGCGGGACTGGAACTCGAGTCGGAGTCGCTGTTGCTGGTAGAATAAGAGCAGCTGTCCGAATTCTGTAAATAGAGAAAACAAAGATCAATAAAATTCAATATGAAGGAATTCTATTCAATCACTTAATAAGAATTTGAAAATTATTTTTTTATTAAATACTAATGAATTAAACCTTTGATGAGTATGCACTCACGCGTTGAGTGCACACTCGAGCGTAGGATGCGATGTAATTCAAAAATACCAATGTATTCGTCGGATATAAATACCTTTGCGTTTAAAATACAAGTGATGAGTTTCATCATTATCATCAACATGGCCATAGTGCAGACATACTCAATCCATTGCCGGACTAAGATTCTTTAACGAACCATGAAACACATGACACAGGGTCTGTATCATTGGACACATTTGTTTTATGGTGCAAACATTGTGTCATTGGCCATTATAGTATCCCGCTGGATTTATTCATTTCACATATAACATGGGACCATTGCTAAGCCTGTTGACATTATACCATAATATGTTAAATATGTCGTCATCAGCCATAAACCTTTGATGAGTATACATTCGAATGATCCAGAGAGAGTATGTACACACATTTTGCGGGCAGCGCTCCATAGATGCCAATGCATATACATTTCTATAGATATAGTTTTTTATTTACTCCTTGCATCATCGAGTATTGATTCTTTCACACTTTCATAATTGGATCATATATAAAAAATGGATTTTATGTGATCCGCATTAAAAAATAAATACTGATTGAATGTTCATTATAAATGCATAATACAGGTAAAATTTCAAAATAAAAAATATTAGTATACATACGTCTGAATCGGAGTCCGCGTCTGAGTCCGAATCGCTCGAGCTTCGAGCGGGTCGGTCGGTGCCCATTTCTGAAAATAAAATACGAAATGTTAACGTTGCAGAAATTCATATTTAAAAATCGTCTAAAATATAGAAATATTATGTTTACATTTAACCGATTTTATGCGAGGTTGTATCGCATTGTCATTAATGTTTTTGTATTTATATTGCCATAATTTGCTATCTAGTTTACCTAAGTAGCTCATAAAGTTGAAAAGCTTTTATATTGCATCATCATATTGCATCCACAAACACTGCAGAACTACGGTCTCTTCGATATCCATTCTTAGGATCCTTCTAGTTTGTATTGTACATTCACTTCCACATTCGCTCGATATTAAAGGTAGCGTGACCTCAATCATATAAAAGTATAGATGTTTTTGATGCGTTGAGCAACGTTTCACTATGGTCTTATATATAAATGCACTTCGCTGTATGCACAATATCCGTAAGGGTAGATTTGCTAAATAGAATACTCACTCAGAGATTATCGGATCCGATCGCTCGAGTTGCAGAGCGTATCGGGAAGAGACGTTCGGTTTGCGCGAGTCGCTCGGTCGACAGATCGCTCGCAGTGAACATTGTATGACGCCTGAAATGTATAACAGTAGGAATATAATTTTCGTTGCGGTATAAATTGGTATCGTATATTCGAATGCTTTAATTTTACCGAGGTCAAATTGTTACTATTTAAAATATATAGTCGTTCTTGACAGTCGATAATTTTATATTGAGATATTCAGGATTTTTATTTGAGGTTATTTAAGGTCGAATTAACAAACGAATTCAAAATATATGGTCTGCGGGGTTGGAAGAATGTCGACGGATGACATCGGGTACGTAAACATTTCTGCCTTACGAAGTTTTTGGATTGTGGAGAAAATTCACAATTAATTCCTTCAAATTTAACCGTCTTCAAATCCACAGGAATGAGAGTCAAAAGGAAACATGAAAGTATTACGAATTTGCTTTGAAATTCTAAAAGGATTCATATGAGGTCGGCGGGCTTTAAAAGGAGCTTTGCGAAAAATGACGCTTGACAACGCGATTAATAAACGATTAGATGCGAAGGGAGGACGGTCTGGCGATTCCGAGGGCGGGCGGGGGTGCTGAGCCCCCGACGACCTAACGTAACGGATCGCGGCGTTTCGCGCGGGGTAGTCCACGGCGCGGGGTCCGGGGCTCGGGGGGGTTGGGCGCTCGCTTTCACTTCGACACCGTGCGAGCCACCCCGCTCACTTCGCGCGTATACGTACGGGGGGCGCAGCGCCAGGCTGGGCCGCAGCGCGCGGCATCTCACGCCCGCATCTCGACAGACTCCATGTTTACAAAACGAGCCGACGCATCGCCGCATCGAGAGACACGCCTCTCGCTCTCTCCCGCTCCAGCAGTCGAAAGCTAGACAAGGACAAGCATAATTTTACGCGCGAGCTTTACAACCGATTAAAATACGACACAAAATGGCGAACGGCAGATGTTCCTCAATAATTATTATGTAAAACGGCGATCCACAATCTGCGGGATTCAAATATTCCAACCCTCTAACGTAAACCGTCTGTCATTTCCGACTTAAAAAACGAACAACCACGCAACAATTAATGACAATATAATATTTGATTTTATTTTCCCGCGTTTGTGCAGGATATTGAAAGGCTTCACTCCCTTTGGACATTAAAAAAAGCGAAATAAAATAAAAAAGCAATCAAATATATTTAAAATTACCCATTTGTTCTAAATAAATAATTTAATATTCGGACAATTTATTTTTAAAACATCACAAATATTAAATATTACAATTATAGTATTTTTCATGACTGTATAATTTTATAAGCGATGAAAAAAATTCGCAATTTATAAAATACGCATTGTAATACGATTTATAAATTTATGCGTGATTAAAAAAATAGTTTTAGCATGGCCGTGAATATGTTCCTTGTGGTATTAGTAATTAGCATGTTGACAGTCCACGGATGCGCTCAGCTGTCACGTCAATGTCCGTTTTGAAAAGTCACCGCCTTCATCATGGACATCACACCGCTCTTCAAAGCATGTGTGAAGACGGTGCGGACTCGAAACAAAGCATTCGGGGTGCATAGCGACTCGGACAAAAATAGAATTTTGAAAAACAAGCCCAAGAGCGGTTTCATGACGAGAGCGAAAGATATAACTCAGCAGATAACCAAACTTCGTGATTTTCTATCAGAAAAACGCAGCGCCTATTTGCAATTTTCTAATTTTTCGGGTACGCAAACCGAGATGACCGATTTTGAAAGGGATCAGATAGATGAAGGCGCTCGTAGAGTGGCAAACGTATGCTCGCATGCAATCGGAGAATTCAAGAAGGATGCTCGCAAGCTGCCCGGTGGTGATCAGATGTGCGAGTTCAGGGATGCCATTCTTAAGAGCGTCGAGGCTTATTTGAAGGCAGTCTGCGCTCTTCAGAACGAACGTAAAGCGGCTAGGATCAAGAGAGCTGCCGATGTGAGAAAGCTTTCGAAGCTCAAAACGGAAGTCGGGGAAGAGAGAGATTTTCAAATGACAAAGAGTCTCGAGATCGTTGACGAGTTTCCTACGCGACTCGAAGGCGATACTACAAGAGAAACACCGCCAAGCGACAGCAAGATATCACCGAATGCCGCCGCTGAATTAGAGGCCTCGGTCGCTTCTGAAGATGATCGTATTCTATCCGAAGAGCTGCAGATGTTCGAGTCGGAAAATCTCCAACTGTACAACGAGTTGAACGGCCTTTCCGAAGAAGTCAAGAGGATAGAGAGCAAAGTCTTGCATATATCAGAGTTGCAGGAAGCGTTCACTGAGAAGGTAAAATTGTTCACATTTTCATTATCTTACAGTTGAATATATTTTTTATACTCATTTCTATACATAAATTTTAGGTTTTACAACAAGACCATGATGTTGACAGGATTTCCGGAACAGTGATAGGCGTAAATGAAAATGTCAGAGATGCAAACGAGCAAATTAGACAAGCAATTCAAAGAAATGCCGGCCTAAGAGTCTGGGTGCTCTTCTTTTTGTTAGTTATGTCCTTCACGTTATTGTTTTTAGATTGGTATAACGATTAGGTTTTACTATATACGTTTTTCATATAATTCTGTCAATATTTTTTTGCAGTGTTAATTATGAAAATAAATTTTGTTATACCAGATTAAATAAAAATAATTAAATTTCTATGGAAACAAATTACGAGGGTAGTTCCAAAAGTATCCAATCTAACGTATATATGGTTATTGTTTTAAAAAAATTACTATGGTGGAAAATATTTGTTTGGCAGCCTGAACATTCTCAGTGATTTTTTCTGAATGAAAAAATTTCCCAATATCAACGCTGAGCCAAATTTTACTCAGCAGTACACTGCAGCAGTAAAATATTGGATGATAGAGTTTAAACAAGGTTGTATGAGCTGCCAAGATGAACATCATAATGGTCGGCCGAGTGAGGTAGCCACGGCAGGGAATAGTGAAGAAAATTCACAAATTGGTATTGGATGACTGTCGACTGAAACTGCGTAAGCTAGCAGATATGGTCAAAAAGTGTTATACATTACATTTTGACTGAAAATTTAAACATGAGAAAGCTGTGCACAAGATGGTTGCTGTATTTGCTCACAATGAAACAAAAGACAGCATTGTGAAGATATTCAATCGAGTGTTTGGCGATGTTTCACAGCAATGAAGCTGAGTTTTTGTGTCGATTCATAACCATAGATGCGTCATGGGTCCATCACTTCATGCATGAGACAAAAGAACAATCAAAACAATGGACTGAAAGAAAGGGGATAATCGGTTCCAAAGAAGGTGAAGACAGTTCCATCTGCAGGCAAGGTTAGGCCTTTTTTTTTGGATACTCGTGAGACAATTTTCATTGATTATCTTCAATAAGGAAAAGCAATCAACGGTGATTATTATGCAAACTTATTGCAATGTTTGAGTAATGAAGTCAAGAAAAAACAGCTGGATTTGACTGAAAAGAAAGTATTTATTCAAGACAATGTACCCGTTATCGTGGTGGCCAAAATAAATGAGTTAAAGATCGAATTGCTTTCTCATGTATCCTATTTGCCAGATTCCAAACTTGAAAAAATGGCAGAGTTGTAAAAGATTTGCCAACATTGATGAGATGGAGTCAGCAGTTGATGGCTATTTTGAGAAGCTTGATGGTTCTCACTATAAATAGGGTATCGGAGCTATTGAACATCACCGAGAAAAGAGTACCGAGCTGAACAGAGACTATGCTGAGAAATAAATATATCATTTTCCAAACTTTTTGTTTTCTTTGTCAGATTGTGTACTACCTTGTATCTATGCAATTTGCATGCATACTTGGGATGCTTTTTTTGATATGCATGCAATTCAAGTGCAAAACTTAATATTTGTTATACACGGAGGAGAAAGCTTTATAGTATTCAATGTTTTTTCTATTTATAAAAATGTAACAATTTCAATTTATTACCATGTGTCAATGTATGTTACCGTCTGAAAATAGGGTTGCTGTGCGATCTGCGTTTTGGGGAACTCAGACAAAATATATGTGTGACGAATAGTATTAAAATATTGTGTGCACTAAGTGCATTTAAAAATAATTGTTAATTTATTATTTTCGTAATGTATAAGATGTATTTACCAAGAATATAAACATTTTTATGCATTTGAAATATTATCATCATAGTGCAGCCACAAACAGTCTACTGCAGAACTATGGGCTTCTAATATCCATTCACAGGAAGGGGTTACATCCATCTCGTCTGTATCATGTATTCACCTCGCTCATTCGATATTGAAGGTAGCATAAAAATCATGTATTGAACATATTTGTAAAATTATTTAAACCTCTGCTTCTGGAGATGGCGTTTCCAGGCCTTCTCCGGTATGTGTTTTTGAGTCGATATAACACGCTTGGATGATTTCAATTGTGTCCCTTTTAGCAAGGAAAAAAAAAAGACTAGGGTAGCCAAGTCAAGACGGTAGAGAAAGGCTGGGAAACTAATGCACGAAACGACTACAGGTCTGAAAGTGTTATGGCTAAGGAGATTGATGGACATCCACTGTGGGGTTCGTTATTGACTTCCTTGAACAACTTGCGCCATCCAGGAATATGTGATTTACCAAGCAATCACTCCCGAAGGTCTGCTTAATTAATAGAAATGTTTCGGTGGAAATAATCCACTGCGCTGTATTACATTACGGGGCGTTTTAAAGCTTAAATTGTCCTCTACAATTAATTTGCTGAAAAGGAAAAGAAGATCTTTGTATATTTAGAATGAAAGAGAATTTACCAGTCAAATATTTATTTTTCATTCTGCAAAAAATATATGTACACACATATATATATATATATAAATGTAATAAATGCAGAAAACAGGAATAACATGTAAGTTTTAAAAACATCAAATACTTGTATGGTTGAAGACAAAAAATATTTATATTTCGTCATATATTAATAAACCATTGGAAAAATATTGTCAAATAATAGATATTAACTCTTCACGAGCGGGACGGGGATAAATCGAATTTACCCGCTACGCTCACGACGAGTTAATGAACCGACAAGCGATTGGTTCTGATGAAATAACATCAAGGTGTAATATGTGCTATTTTTTATATGAATTAAAAATAATGCAAATAAATGAATTTTATTTTTACATGTTTGTGCTCAGCATAACGAAACTGAACGAAATTTCAATTTTGATCATGAATTTGTAGAAATTTATAAAAATAATTTTCAATAAAAATTTTCTGACTAGGTCATATTTTACTATTTAATAAATAAACTAAATTAAATTTCCATTAAAATTGGGATAGAGACATTATATAAAATATAATTGCACTAATTTTGAAAAGATTTTGCAGTATACTGAAATTTATAAATTGAAAGTGTTTTCTTTATCTTCAAAAATAAAACGAAATGATGAGCGTGTTTCAACGTCATGAAATGTATTTATCCGCCAAACCCCTACTGGCCGCAGCGTGTTCAAATTGATTGGGGGGATCCTAAGCTTTACAATGCGCTAAAGTTCAATCTGCTGCAAGCATCAGTAGAATCAAGATAGCTGATTTAGTGCACCTTTTTTTGATATGGCGGATACTTCTAAACAACGTTGGGAGATCAAATTTTGTATAAAACTTGATAAAAAAAAAGCTCCCATCGAGAACTTCGAGAGGACGTACCGGGCATGGAAGAATCTTTGCGAAGAGTACTTTGAAGAATAATATCAATTTGTAACGGTAAATTTAACGCATAAATATATCAAATAAATTTCCAATAACATTATATTGGCACGCCAATTATTACTTAATTCATTGTAAATCATATGGAGTTTGTCTTTGTTGTCAATTAATTAATTGACTAATTTTCTTTCCAATATGGTCACCAATACCATATTGAAATGACTGACGATAAATAAATTAATCTCATTTGTTCTATGAAATGCATAATTTCGTGACTAGTTTGGTAAGTAAATTTTGGGATGTTCATGACGAATAATTGAAAGATTAGAAAGCACTTTCATTTGTAAATGAATCAGCTAATTAATGTCAGTTCAATTTTCTTCGATTTGAATGTAATTACCTCAATATAAATAAAATTGAATGAAACATTTACTTAAAAAAGAAAATCAATTAAGTCATAAATTAAAAAAAAATCATGTTTGATTAATCTCTAGGATTTACTAAGGTGTTTAGTTTAAATTAAATCCTATGATAATAATGTTCTAATGGGTAAATTAAATGTTGTTTTTAAAACTTTTAGAATCACGAATACTTAAAACAGTCCTCTTAAAATAATATTGCCTTTTTTGTGCACATAATTTTAAACAATTAAAAGCATCATTCGGAAACAAAACTTGTGTTTTAAGATGCATATATTTATATATATCGAGGACAGCCTAAGACTCAATAATTATACGATAACAATAATGTATATATTATAAACTACACTCACAGAGGATAGTCAAATTATAATACATTTGCTTGAGATACCTACACATAATTAAAAACAATGACATAAATTTTAACTCTTTCTTTAAATACATATTTACAGTGCTTAAGTTAACAGATCATTAATCTGTATCACTAAAATTAAAGTTATACCTAACACTGGCGTTATGATCACATATTTTGCCCTCGATAAGACATTGCACTATCCAAATGGTCGATACCAACGGGATGTTGTCCTGAATAGCTTTGTTTTGAACCTCGTGAGGGCAGTCCCATTCCGTCACAATCACCAATCCTCCGTTTAAATTGAGATCATCTTCGTTTATTGTTCGTGTTTCACCACCGGCGAGTGTGCAAACCCTTCTCCAGAATTTGATGAAATTCTCATTATCACTACATAATAAAATCAGGTAGTCTTTAAACGGTGTTGCCGTACCCCTATCGTAATGCGAAACCTAAAAAGTAATATGAACAATGTATTTTATTACCGAAAACGTTAAATATTCCAGTTGAGCATGAGATATTAAATAACCTTCCAATTGATGAAACGATTCTTTTCGATTGACCATCCTGCAGGTAAGGCATCTTCATTCATATCGGCTAATTTATTTGAAAGACAGCTTCTGACGACCCAAAAATGTGAAAGAGCTCTAATGTCAGCTCCAAGGCACTGTATATATTTGGCAGTGAAACAGGGTCTGGGTGCAATAAGTTTGCAAATACCGTATTTGTTTTTTGGTATATCTTCAAAATGGCTATACACCAATCCTCCGCCTGCTTCAATTTGTTCTTTCAGCCTCTCTTTGTTAAATGGAGTGGTTGTGAAAATTATATCTTCTTTATCAGTACTAGTAGACACTGAGTTATCACTCCAATGTGTAGGGGAATGATCTTTATGTTCCTGTGAAAAAAATGTAATATTTGTTTTATAGCATTATCAATGGAGTCTAATATATGCTGCTTTTTTAAGATTTGGGTTGTAATGCAACAAGATGTTTATGATGAAATGGTAACAATCAGCAGATGATAATATTAGTTTCATAAATTTAAATCAGGCAATAGAAGCTTAACCTTTTCAAACGCTATGCTCTAATATAAATCCATATTTCTACCGGCTCTGCCGCAGCGTGTAACAAGCTTGGTAAAGAACATTTTCAAGCTTGTTACACGCTGCGTTACTGCAATATTTCTTAATGTTCAACTTGCATGGTATCTGCATTCAGTTGGAAGGAGTAGATTTTTCAAATGAGCGGTGATAATAGGCTAATGACGCCATTCCAGAACAGTCAAGGGGGAATAATAAAATTGATCAACGATAAGAATGATGTGAGTATCTCAATTATCAAAACAAATGCCTGCTCTCAAGACAATACGAACAAAAGTCGTCTTATCTTTGTTGAAAGAGCTTAATAGCTTATTTGATGATAGCGATTTCAGTTAATTACACCTACATTTTATGACAGTTAAAAGATTCTTTAGAATACAATTTTTTGTTGTTACGCAAGACATGCGTCTCTGTCTCACGATTTCCGGTCTGAAACGGTAAGGGATGAACCGAGAAAGAGAGAACCTTTGAATTTTGATGATGCATTAAAATCCCTAACCGAGTCAGATCGAGAAGGGTTATCACAGACTGAAATCACCATGGCCCACTGTGCAAACATATTCAAAACTCATGGGAAAAACGAATAGAGTGGATACCGCACGGCTTGACAGAAAACAATAAAAACAAGCAAAGAAACACACAACAAAATAGTTCCCTTTGTAACTGGTGATGTGAAATATGTGGAGAATAATTAAATATGAATTAATGAAACTGAGAGGAGCTATAACTGTACAAATTTATTATCGATAATTAGAAGTTTTGCAACAAAAATTTAAAAAAAAGTCCATATTTATTCAATGAAAAAGAAGACTATACTCCTTCATGATAATGCGCGCCCTCATAAAGAAAAATTAAACTAGGAAGTATTATCACATCTTCCTTATTCACTGGAACATGCCTCTGCATAATCTCCATCTTTTCAGGTCCATGGAGCAATTTGAGAGAATGTTCAAAAATGCAACAGAAGCAGAAATTTTCGGTAGAAAAAATGACTGCATTCATATCCGCCAACGCGTTAAAATATATAAAAATTAGTATTAGTTTGTTCGTATGTAATGCGCTGCCATACTGTTCATCAGATCGCGATAAAACTTCGTCCACTTATTGCTAAGGATTGCGCAAGTAACATAGGCATAGTCCAATATACAAAAATAAAAATTGGTTTGTTCGTATTTTATACGCTGCCATACTGTTCATTCGATTCCGATAAAATTTTGTCAATTTACTGTTTGCACTTTCTCAAACAATATATGTATAGTACAATTAACTTACAGTAGATCTTATATATAAAAATCAATGTTTGTATGTTTTTTCATATTTATAAATATATTTTTATGTGAAAAGATTTTCACTTAAAATTGCATTAAAAGATGTCTCTAGTCAAATAAAAAGGATTGGGATCAGTCTCCCGCGCTCAACGAGTGGCGCGCCGAGGACTTTAATCTTCATCTCCCGCATACAATGTGTTAATATCAGCCTTACATTTAAACTGCATTTTATAAAAATGAACTTAAATACAAAATTCTGTATGTTATATCAAATTTATACTTACATTTGAATAGCTGGATCTAGGTTGTGGAGGATCAGTACATGTCAGCAGGAAATGTAGATCTTTAAATAGCATGCTGCCATCCGGTGGAATTGGTCCGAGTTGTTTGTTGGTGTCAGAATCCGAATCGAATTTAGTCACTTTGGAAGATCGTCTGCCAGCATTTTGTTTGGAAACGCCCTTAACTAGTAATACTCCAGCTACAAACACAGGAACGAGAGCTTTTATAAGATTAGATGACATAAATGGAGGTTGAATATATTTCAATATACGGATGGACAGTGTAAATTACCTTTAACACCGTCAATCTTACGTGGTGTTTTTTGAATTTCCGGTTGAACACCGCTGACCTCTTCCAATGCTGTGCTGGGAGCTCGTGTTGAGCTCTCTCCGCCTTCGCTACTTTCACTTTCCTGTCTTTGTTTTGGAAAAGGTGCTGGCGTGTCCTTTCTAGACCGACGTTTTTGTGATAAACCTGTTAAACTTCCAATAATTAGTTTCATGTATATAACAGCTAAAACTAAAATATTTTTTTGATTGGGTATGTGAATAAGTTCCTGCCATTTCAGTATCAGATGACGGTACAACAATTGTGTGCATATATCTTAAGTGGTGACACATCTATCTATGGCTATGAAAAGTGGATATACTACGATAATCCTAAGCGACAATATGCCCTAAGACACGACATGGTAATTTTGCAGTAAGACACTGCTAGACTGCGTCGCATCGGTCGCAAAGGATTTATTTTCATGAAAAACAGTGAAAGCTTCTTCACATACCCAATATTTTTTAAACACTTTCTTGTTGCATCCCATGTTGTAAAAAAATCTCAACATCATAACAGTCAATATTATTTAATTAATATTTATGTGTAAAAAAAAACACCTGATGTCGAAGCTTTAGGACTAGACGGCGATGAATAAAAGTCTTTTTTTGAATTACATTTGTCTCGAAAACGAGCACTTCTTGGTCCTTGAATTATATTATCTAAATCGAGTTCTCTATTAGCGCGTCTACGCGGCGTGTTTGGTGTTGAATATGCCGATTTATTAGCGAGGCTTTCTTTAATTGATTTAGCTTGATCTTCAGTCACATAAATATCTGAAGCTTTAACTGAAACAGTGACATCCCTGAAAATAAAAACAGATTTATTAAAATACAAACATTTTGTACAATCAATAATAATAAAAAATTATTATAAAAAATATATACCTGTCGGTTGTACATTTATAAGAAATGCTACCGTCATCATTTTCTATCATAGCGAGAACAAGACTCGGCTCATAATTTTGCTGTTTATCGACTATTGCAAAAACAGATTGTTCTACTATAGGGAGTTCTCTAAAATTACCAAATATAATAAAATCATCAAAAATCGCTTTAAAATGTCCATCATCAAATTCAATGAGGTATTTGTTTACTTCTAAAACTTGTTTAATTTTTCCAGAGTAGTATCTTTTATCTACCCACTTTGCGAGTACGACCGTGCCTTCCTCATAGCTAATATAATCTGATTTAATAGCGCTGCAGTTTTCATTCTTCAAGACACTCGGTGAATTGATGTCTTTTTTTTCCATAACTTTACAGGTTGATTTGGTCATGTTATTGTTCTCGTTCATGGAGTCTAAATATTTTGGACTGCTTAAAGGCGTGCTGGGCCTGGGGCATTTGCTCGGATCAGTGCCGATCATCTCAGGGGAGTGCATCTCGCCGTCTATGTGCGTTTCTTCAGCCGTCGACGGTAATATTTCTCTCTTGGGTCGGTTTGGTAGGGTTCTTTTATTTTTTGTTTGTATTTTTTTCTTTGAACTTTTCGGCGTTGCGGGATGAACGCCATTTATGTTTTCGGCTGACAGTTTTCCAAGAGGCGTGTGCTTTTTATCGCATTCGAATGAGTTGTTAGCTGAATTTCTATCGCCTAAGTGAGAAAGCGACTGTGCAGTATCGTCTCCACCGTATACATCAATGAGTTGAGAGATGACTTCGTTGACTTTCATTTTGAGAGCTTGCAGACCTTTAACGGTCATGCAGTTTTGTTGGGAGACATTTCGGCCTGGTCGCGGCGGAATTATAAATGTTCCATCTTGGGTTCTCGTCGATGATGAAGTTGAACTGCTGGAAGACATAAAGGAGGAACGAGGATTTAAAGGTAACTGAAGAAGTCCTCCGCTGGTCACACTCGATGGCGAGTTAGGTTTTGAGATGTCTGCAGCGTAATGATCTGTATTTATTCTTTTTGTAATTTTTTGATATTCTTTACTGATATCAGTGCCGATCTCATTATCAGTTTTGACAATTAATAATGATAAAAATTCATTATTATCATCGCAATGGACTTGTACGTCAAAAAGTGGCATATTAGAACTGCTAATATTTGTTAAGTGAGAACCATCTGAATGTCCATTGCTTAAAGGGGATATTGAAGAAGAATTACTTCTGAGTCCGCCAGAATCTGATTTAAGAATGACTGGAAATTTCTTGGATTTGAATTCATTGAAAGGAGGGGTGCCATCACTTTCATTATCACTAATTTGAATGTTTTTCATTTTTAATCTCATTGCTTGCGTAAAAGGCGCATTTTCTGGTGTTGAAGACGAATAACCTCCAGAAATGTATTGCTTGTTCTTAAGAGGAATATTAGGAATATTATTATTCAGCGGAGATGCTATCTCGACTGAATTGGTACTGTCTTGATCAGTGGGAAAGTCACCTGAAGCGATTGCATGAATTAGAGAATCTGATTTAGAAGTGTTCTTTGAAATATCACTATCAGGGTTTGAAATAGTAATGGTCGCGGAGCCCTGATCGTCCTCTTTCGCATTAGTCTCATCATTGGATTGATAAAAAGGTTTTTCATTAAAATCAGACGATTGAGTGGGACAAAATTCTAAGATGAGATTTTGTGAATCATTTGTTTGATTCTGTGAATCTTCTAGAGGAGATATTTCCGTTGCACTCTCTTCTGGAATTGCAGCGATGGAGAGTCCTTCAGATGCAGTAGGTGACTTCTGTCGGTTGCGATCTCGTATGCTCTTGAGCAGCCAGTTCTCGCTTGAACTATTGCAGATTGCGTCTGTGGATTCAGTTTCGGCGTCCACGCTTGAACATCTCTTTAGTCTTCGAGCAGGTCGTTTAATTTCAATATCGCAAGTGAAACTATTTCTCCTCTTGGAAACGTTACGAGGACTACTCCTGAGAGGAACCTTAACTGGAGTTATATCACATTTAAATATATTAGATAGTAATCTAGAATCATGTTTATGAGTCATAGTTTTAGAAAGTGAATCTGAAAAACGAAACGGCATAGTCGACGGCGCTGTATCGATCTTTTCCATATCTGCAGAATTATTTTTAGAAAGTGGAGTAGATTCGCCATTTGTTTCTTTTTCTATAAAAAATATAACAATATTTAAAATATGACATACGTGATGATAATAAATTGAAATCTTTAGAATAGTGGTTAGATTACCTTCCGAAACATCAGATACTATTATGACGGGTTGTCCTTTTTCAATAGAATCCGTGTCGCTTCCTAAGATTATTAACGCAGGCTTTGGGGTTATAATTTTGACCTGAAATATCAAATTCAATACATTTGATTCGTAAGAATGAGAATGAAAATATAATTTTGAAATTTGTAAAATAATTACATCATCGGAGTCTGTTGACATTTTTGTGTCTTCCTTTGTTCTATTTTGAAAGTCAATATCATAGTCTTGAGAAAAGAGAGAATCGCTGCAAGGATTGATTTTGTCTTCGACGCTACTCTGGTTTTTTGTGGGGCTTAAAAATTCACAATACGTATCTTGGCTGTCTTTATCTGAAAATAATGACATTATGAACTGTAACGGATAATAATTCCGTAATGAAAAAATGAAAACTATCGATAAGGTTAGTCTGTAATCATTGATCTACAAAATACGATATTTATAATCTAAACGTATTAATAAATTAGTGCCACGGTAATTCGGCCCCAGTCTTATACAGTGCTTCCTGTAAAAAATGCAAAAGTGAGATTCTGGAGAGCCTAAATTGTAATTAATCTTTTGGCAAATTTGCAAGTGAGTATGCCATAAAATGATCAACAATTTACGTTATCAAAAAGGACAGTGAGAACATTCAAAGGTTTGTCACCACCACTGATAATGGACCAGGCAAGATGCAAACTTTCCAGAAAGTTAAACATCCAGAGGTGGAGGAAGCTTTATACATGTGGTTTATTCATAGACTGAGAGCTGGCAGCAAAAATTGAATTTGAATTTTGGCATTCATTATGACAGTCTGGTGACTGAGTGCCGTTGGGTCGCCAGACTGTCATAATGGTAGTCTGGAAAGACAACTAATAAATTATTCACATGTGTTAGGTGACCTTCAATTTATGCTGTCAGCTCTTGGTATATCAGGAAAGAAACACCCTAGCGAGGAAAGGGGGGACTGGACTCTTTGCACTCCAGAAAGCCCTTTCCAGTAGAGTCAAAAAGGTCGTCTAGAGTAGTTTTCCACCGTTCCAGTCTTTACAAACCCCTCACACTTCCTATCGAGACGGATGCGAAAGCGTTCGTCAATACGTTCATTTAGTATACCCGTTGGGTGAGCGTTCAAAATAAAACTCAGTAATGCTACCTTCAATATCGAGCAAATGAGGATGTGAATGTATGATACAGACGAGATGGATGTAACCCCTTCCTGTGAATGGATATTGAAGAGGCCCATAGTTCTGCAATGGACTGTTTGTGGCTGTAATATGATTTTGATTAGCCATAATAGCAAAGTTATTTTACAAAGAAGGTTTTGTAGCTGGCAAGGAATAGTTGGAACACTTCAAAAATCATCATGGAATATGTTTGATGACGGTAACATGTTTTCATTTTTTATAACGGCTATGGCTATTGTGTTTCTGACGTTAATTCTATAATATGAAACCTTGTGTTATTCATGTGAACCTCAACATTTTCATAATTTTTCGTATTACAAGTATGCCTTTCCTAAAAATTCTGGACTATAAGAGGTTTGTGGCAGTACTCTATAGTCCGAGAAATTTGATATGTATTTTACTTTAGTCTATTAAGCTGTATTTTAAAGTATTAACACATTAATTGCAGGACATTTCACGTGCCCCCTGCCAATCTTTCAACGCCATGCGTAAAAAAATATATAAATACATTAAAAGGATATATTTTTTTAATAGTCTTATGCGAGTATTTTAATTGTCATCGCTTGGCGACAGGAGAGTCGCAGGTGAGTTTTTTGGTAATAGGATTTTCAATGGGTATCATCAGCCTATCGCACAGACGAAAATGTTTTAATTTCTTTGAAGAGATGTCAATAGAAGGATTTAACCATTCAGTCAATAAGACGTCTGGTCAGATCTTTTTGCTTTGGCGATTATTTTTTTTTAATAGTAGCTATGCATAGATCTTACCAAATCTCCCTGACTTTGTGCATTGAAGGGTTTTAAATAATTTAAAATGAACCCTATCATCAGATCGGATGAAATCGCTATTGTCGGATAAGCTATTAAGCTCTTTTAACAAAGATAAGACGACTTTCGTTTGTGTTGTCTTGAGAGCAGGCGTTTGTTTTGATAATTAAGATACTCGCATCATTCTTAACGTTTACCAATTTTGTTATTACCCCTTTTCTATTCTGGAGTGGCGTAATTAGCCGAGTATCATCACTCCTTTGCAATCACCACTCAGAAGTAAACTGGTAGTAAAGTTGAACATTAAGAAATATTCCGAAGAAATGAATGAATACTATGTGCTATCAACAGTGTTAAGGTTCATTTATTGAGCTAGGTTTATTATCAAGCTTGTTACACGCTGCAGCAGAGGTGACAGAAAAGTGGATTTACATTAGAGTGTAGCGTCTATGTTCTCCGGTTTGAAAGGGTTAAACAAAAAAGTTTGGTACTTGTGTTTTGAAAAAAAAGGATATTTCTATTTGTAGCCAATGAAATGGTTTGACCAGGCTTAAATTTGTATTCATAGCATTTGTAAGAAAGTATGATTTGTAAAGAAATTTTAATAATTTCGCTCTATTATATGATACTTTTCTTTGTATGTAAAAACCAGATTAGTATATGTGGTGAAAGTGACATGGAAGATTTCAGCGATATCGATGATGAGAATTATGTTCTTATTCACGAAGGTGATATTTCTGATGCGGAGTAGTAACTGGTAATAGGCGATATCAGATGACATCACTGTGAACAAGGACAACTATCCGCAGACTTCAAGCAAGTGCGCGATGGAGCCGAAAGGTTCACGCGGCCATATACGACAGGCCGCTTAAGAGCTCATGTTCTTCGAGGGGTTGATGGAAGTATTAAACGGACAAATTTAAAATCTTGGACAACTATAGCTAAATTTAATGATGAAAAGCAATAAAAAACGCCATTAACTTAGAAACCCGTAATGGAAGAATTTTATGCTTATTTAGAAATTATATTAGCTGCTGATGTAAAACATGAAAATATATAGCATACAAAGGAATTGTGGAAAACAATAAAAGATCCAGAACATTCCAAAACATTCAGAGCAAAAATATTAGTTCTGGGCTTTATGTCGGTTTACCAGACTTGACGATCAAAGGATAGAGCCAGAGTGACAAATAACCGATAAGGCAGCTCCAATTCGTGATCTGTGTATACACCAGTAGAAGAAATAATTGAGGATGAGCAGCTCTTTCCATTCAAGGAAAAGACAAAGTCTACCCAATAAATATCACAATAATATATATAATCACAGCGGAATTATTCCATTTTTTATGTTCCTTTGTGCAAAATATTGAGAACCACTAAGTATTCCCAAGTAAAATTATGAAATAATTATGTGGTAAGCTGTTCTAGGCATTTTTCCAAATTATTTTGAAAAATATCTGTTAATTTTGAAGTTATAGCATTTGAAAGAAGGTAACCTTTTTATGCATTTATTTCCGAATTTGCTCCATCATAGTAGCTAACTTTGGTTACGTCTAGCAATATTACATGTTTTTGTTATTAATAATATGAAAAAAGCGCATTTAAGTAAGTATTCGAATGTACTTTCATAGTAGGAAACAATGATAGTTTTGAATTAAATATTGACGGTTTATTTGTTTGCGGGGTTGACACATTATCATTTAAATGTTTTCCCGCCATTTTATATTTTGTGTTAAATTAATACGAGACAAAGTATTATCTATTGGCGATATCATATCAAATGTCACGATATGCTCGAGTCGACGATGGAAGATTTGAAAGATTGAAAGTTCACGAGGGCACGTGACGTTTATTTTTGTTCGGTGAAACATTCGATGCAGTTGGTAGCACTGCACGTGTCATGCCGACATAGCTGTCACTCGGCGAAAAGCGTGGGACAAGCGGCGGGTCGAATGCCGCTCTAATTGCTTCATGATCGATATGGACGACGAATGCGATGACGATATTCGATCGGGAAGGATTCCGCACACGGATTGGAACCTGTAAAGTCGAATGCCGCACCCGATCGAGCGTATATCGAAGGACAAACCGCGAGAACTCACTTTGGTCGCGTTGTGCACTGTCTTCGGCTTCCATTTCTCGCGACTGCGTCCGTCAGACGGCGACTCGAGTCGGACGTAAGATCATATTGTAAACAATAACACGCAGATGCGTGCGCTCATTCTTTGGCTGTTTGTCCCCCGGTCTATCCGCTAGCAGATCCTTTGCGAGGGGACCTTCTTATTAAGCAGAAATCCGACAGGAACTGATGACGGAGAAACTGAACCGAGCGAACAGCACAGATCGGAAGAAAACGCGCCAGACACCGTCACCATCACCGAGCCCGGCCTCCCGCCTCCCGCGCCGGCACGGTAGCCTTTACAATTCCCTTTCCGGCCATCTAATTCGGAACGCCCAAACGACAAAAAAAAATCAATGCCATAAAAAAATCTACCACAAACAACAACAGCGGACATTTAAATGCTAACAAACATTTTATATTATCATAAAATATGATTTGAATTCAAATTATCACATTTATAAAATACAATCAAAATTAAATTACAAAAATTCAACGCGTAATTAAATATCAAATTTAAATGCTTTAATTATATTTGAACATATACACAACACGCGAAAAATAGTGATTTTCAACCCATTTCATTTTTAAATCGAATTACAACGAACGTTTCGTTGGTTAAAAGACACCCCGAATAATTGTTTATTTTTAAATTTGAATGTTATTCATATTTAATTATCATAAATGTTTATATCCTTTTTACATCATTCTTACATGTTGTATATAATTGTTTTTAAACTTATATTGTCCGCTGTTATATTGACCACTTTTTAATTTTTTTTTCCCATCTCCATCCTAGGCATTTTAAAATCTAACCTTTTGCCCTCAATATGCTCGGTTTCCTATTATGATTTCACTATTACACGACATTTATGTAAAGAACGTTCTAGTTTTTCAAGTGCATTTGAATTGTTACAATAAAAAACGCAAACTAAATTTAATGATTAATTATCAGTTTGGGCAAATATTTTCAAAATTTAATTAAAATAAATTTTTATAAAACAATTATAAAAAAGATTTTTGCGATGGAATAATTTATTAACATAATTTGAGATACTAATAGTCAATGTAATATTTTATCTTTTTTTTTTTTTTTTTGGGTCACGGTTATTGTTACATTAAGCTACAGGGGCAATTAAACGTTGTTTATAAATAATTATAACACTTGGCTTATTGATAAGATTTTTTTGGATTTAAATTAATTTTATTATTATAAATTTCGAATATTTTATTTCAAATGTTGTTATGTAGTATTTTAATTAGTGTTAATTAGCGATAGAAATAATTTCAGATAGGTTTAAATGGACTTCAATCAACACGTTGCGTGATTCTAGCTATAAAATACATATTGATATATTGTTTATTATAATTTTTTAACCCATTTTATGACCTTTTCAGACATCATTATCAAGCTTGCTAAACTGTGTTTTGTCAAAAGTTTTTAAGTAATTCACGAATTTTAAATTAAAGATTTTCTCATATTAAATTAAAGTTTTTGTGTTTTATTTATTGACTAATTAAGTCAACTAAATTACGAGGGTCATCCAGAAAATAAAGTTACAACATTTATGTAGGATCGAAAAATGCTTATATTTAATTGAAATTCACAGGATATTTTACAAATATAGTAAACTACTTTTCAACATAATCGCCGTCGAAATCGAAATATTTCTGTAGTCGTGGCATTAGCTTTTGTATGCCAGTGTCATAGATCTCCACCGCTTTTGGATTATAAATTGTAGTGACACCCATATCTCATCTCCCGTCACGATAGAGTCCAGAAAAGCTTCTCCCTCCCGTACAAAATATGTATTCATCGGTCATTCGATTTTTATGGTGCTCCGGTGTGAGCATTCTGGGTACCCAAGGAGCACACAGCTTTAACCAAGTTTTTCCAACACAATATCACCGAGAAGACTTCGAGAAATGTCAGGAAATCCTTCTTGAAGGTCGTCAGGCGTCACGCGGCTGTATTGACGCGAGGTGGCAGGAGCGCGCGACGACCTCTTCATCGGAAGAATTTACTGTGACTAAACAAAAAGACCGAACAACCAGACTTACCAAACAAACTGAGCATTAGGATCGACCCTATACGCCAGGTGAAAAATCTCTCGGTCTCAGGAGCCGTTGTAACCTTACTTTCTGAACGATCCTTGTATTTAACTCGTTCAAGGTGTGTGCTTTTTAATATAAAAATTGAATTGATTTTCTATACTAAACGTTCTATTTTTATCGACTTTTGTATATGGAGCAATGGTAGATTTCCCTTAACCCCTAAAGGAGTACTATCCCAGGGCCTGGGATCCCCCTTCTTATTTTCAGAAAGAGCACTCTTGTACATTGAGCTCGGAGACAGAGAGGGAGAGAACGGAGAGCTTCCCGGCTTACATAGCACGATTGTATATATCGTTAGCCCAAATGTATCGGTTTTTTTTGCTATTTGTTTACGGAAAGAAATTACGGAATATTTTGTGCTATTTAATTGCTTCCTGTTCGTGACGAGTCTTTGTCCAATTATCATTTCATGAAGCAAATGAATCGATTTTTTGTGTATTGTTTATGCAAAGAAATGACTTGGTCTTGTATGCTATCAACAGTGTTTATTTATAATTGACTCTGCTTCAAATTGAAGATTGTCTTACGCTGATAGGCGCTGACAGAAAGTAATCGGTGTAAAGCGATTATGGCATCAACGACTTCATCGATTTTAAATTCGTTCACTCCTCAAAAGGTTAAAGCGCAGAAGGCAAGTGCTTTGAACCTCGTACATTAAATTTAGGGTAATTAAAGTAGTTTTTGATCCACAGCATAATTCAAGGAACAACCTTAAAATACACGGTTTCATGTTTACGCGGCTTGTCCATGTCCATCGCATACATCATAGAGATGTTATGCGCATGCTCCGCACCGCCTCTTCTATGTGTGTGTCTATACGTAGCATAATGCGAACACTACACCAGTGATTTACATATTTTATTATATATTACACAAACAAAGCTTGGAGTTGAGAAGTTTCACTTCTACCGCACGTGTCTCACGCATTATTTTTTATCGTTCTAGGATATTGCCGCAATTAAAAAATTAGCTGAAATAAATGATTTCATCATTATAATCGTCGGCCATTTATCAAGTCGCTTCTGTTTATGTCCATTATCCATTTAATGCCTTTTGTTGCTTAATATCTAAGCAATATTATTCCTCAACATCTTTTGTCTACGTTTTATTGCTTTCAAATCTTATCAACGCTGTGTCAACAAGAAGAATGGGTCAAAAATGGCTTTTGTGGGATCATAAATTTGGGCAATTTTAACACATTTTTCGAATGGATGTCCGAATTAAGGCCATTTAGTCTCTAACAATAAGCCTTTGATCAGTGAGTTAATTTTGTGAATCGAAAATGTTTTTGTATTTTTTTGCTGTTTTCCCTTTCAAAGCAAAATACTCAAATCAATGCAAATATTTTGAAAATGATAAAATACAGCCTTATATGTATATCTTCAGTTTTAGTAACAAACATTAACATTTTAACGTTGGAAATTTAATTTAACGTGACAAAACAATGAAACAGTTGATAATATTGTATTAGAAATAGAAGCATGGCACTGTAAATAAGCGCGGCATACTCATCAAAGGGTTGATCGATTTGCATTTGTATCGCCCAAGTATTCTAATTTTTGGACTTTCTTCAGCAGTTGCAGTGATCGTTTTAATCTATTTTTTTGGTAAAAATCTATTATTTTAGATTGTTCTTCATTTCTGGATCTTCTTTTAAATAATATTACTTTAATTGTTCGACAGAATCTATGCGTTTTTTGTTTGTTGATAAAATGCCAAAATGGGGGGAAACCAGTTTAGGAGGCAGATTTTTTAGTGTTTTTCGTGATTTTTTTTATCAAGGAAATAATAATTAGAATTTGTTTAAACTTAGAGAATATCTTATTAATACTTTTAAGTACATCTGATTTTTTTTAAAATTCATTTCCGCCGCAAATATCCGAGTTATAAGCTTCTGTAAATGGAAGGTCGCCATCAGAGTTTGCTATTGGCGGGAATTGTAAAAGTCACAATTTTTTACTAAAAATCAATAAAATATTTTGGTTTTATTAATAATATATTTTTTAAGAATAAATACTCAGTTTTGATTTAAAAAAATTAAAAAGTACGTGTTTTAGGAGTGTCTTAACAAAATGCTACGATTTTTACCATTCTTTTGCACCTTCTTTGCAATAAAAATCACACTTTAAACAATAATATTTTCCCAGAATTAGCTATATGTTCATTAGAATTAAGTATAAAATCTTTATACAGATATTTAAAATAATTGGTTAAGAATTTTTTCAGTTAGAGTTCCCGCCAGTTGAAAAAAAGTTGTTTTGAGAAAAACGCGTTTGAAAGTAAAATGATCGAAAACGAGAAATTTAAGACAGTAATAAACGATATAAATTACCTAGCGGCTAATCAGCTATTCCAGGACCATATATCAACTCTTCGTCTTTTTCATACGTGTAATTTTGAGCTTGTAACTCTTCTTTTGGAGCTTTCCGAGCTTTCTTGGTTTCCTTGGCGCTGCGTTTATTCTGTCGATTTACATAATTAAAGCTCTGCAAGCCAACAACTACTTTCAGCTCATTTATAATCATCACATGAATTGAATTCCCTTCATTGAACAAGGCAAAAATTAAAAATGCTGCAACTTCAATTAATTTTAGGCCAGAATATAGTTGCTTTGGAGCCAATCGCCAAACATCAAGTTGAAACTTTGGTTTGCATTCTACGTGTGATCAAATAAACATCTCTTTAGTAATTCATCTTTCGACAAATCTTATATATATTGGAAGAACTTATTTCTGAAGTTCGGAGGTGCAATGGAAAAAAGTGCACTTCAGGTTCCGTTCCAAGCGTTTTAGCTCTTTTTTCTGGCATTTGCATCTTCAGTTAAACTTTATTGACGCTTGATGTGTCGATTTTCGCGGAAGGATCTGTTATGTGGTTTGCTACATTAGTCTAAGGTATCCTGTTTTCCTTTAGAATAAGATTATATTTTGAATTCTAACATTCAACACATTAGGAAGGCCAAAGCTAAACTGATGATAACCGACGCTCTGTTGAAACGATACCAACGCTTCTAGTACCTTCTAGTTAAAATCTCTGTTCTAAGAATTTAAACTGTAAATATCTTCCCCTTCTTCCATTCCTGTTTTCTTCCCGTAATACAGGGGTATAGAACTAGGTAGTGATCAAGGGTCTATTGTGCGGCTACTTCGTACTGCGTGTTGCGGGCTTCAATACCGATTTGCGTTCACTAAAATGCTCATAACATCGGAGAAAATCGGAGTTTTATTGTGAAACTTTGAAAACATATTCTTTGATAGTTTAACCAATAATTTATAAAATGAAAAATAAATCGATTTATCGAACCGTCTAAACTGTTAAACAACTTCATCGTTGCAATCTGCACTTTCATCCTTTGAATTTTCCCAGATGCCATTTCCATCAAGTTTGCTGCAATATTCACTTTTTCAACCATTTATTTATTGGATATCCAAATTGTCTTTAAATAAATGAATCAGTCTTATGTATTGAAACATTTTAAAAACCGTTTTTTAAATAAAACACCTTTTGCCTTGCAATATTTAACATTGTCGGCAAATATACCGTGTTAAGAACAAATTTATTGTTGATTAATACATTAAACGTTGCGAAGCACTGATCGTCAAATCTATTATATATATAGCAAGCAATGCAAACGAATAATTACTAGTGTTACTTACACCTTTGATAAAGCATTTATCATTCAAAATGACTTTCTCCGCGAGAGCCCTAAGACTCATGGATGCCATGCAAAAATATTGTCTTCGCGCTAAAAGATGGGATGCGAATTATTTAATGCCGCCCAATGTAAGAAAAATCGTTTGTTTTATTAATGTTTTTATTTTTAAATATTCATTTTGAAATAATGCATCAACGCAATAGATTAGAGTCTGGAGTATTTTGATGTCGATGGTCCAGAGACGCATTAATTCGCATTTTTCTTAGTGGATGTTGATTTATTTCAGTTTTTTTTTGACATAGTGTTGTTGCAAATTATTTTTTAAAGATCAAAATAACATCAGCTGCCGATGGTTGTATGACCGGTGTATTTCAAGTAACAGAAGAGCAGTGTAATGCTGGAAAAACATTGCATGGTGGATTCATCAGCTCTGTAGTTGATTACTTTTCGACTTATGCCATGGTTCAACATCCTAGAGGAGCCATCGGTTGGACTACAGATATGACTGTCATGTAAGCCGACAATCAATATTGATCTATAATACCTGCTTCGTGATTTTGGACATTGATTTTTTGATCATTTAATTTTTTTCAACAGGTTTTTGAGTCTTGCTGGGCAAGGTGAGAGCGTCTTAGTTACAGCCAAGCCGGTGAAAGTAACAAAAAGCAGAGCAGTCATGGAATGCGTTTTAACGAAAGAAAAAGGAGGTTCTTTAATAGCAAAAGGCATTGTCGGATTCAGTCTGCCAACAGAACCGTTGACATTTTTCGGCGATATTCCTTACGATCCATCAATCAAGGATTAATGATCAAATTTGATAATAAAAAACCATAATGATTCCAAATTTTTTTGTCGATACGGCAATGATGATCCCTTTTTTTTTAAAAAATAAATGCGAAGTACCTAAATGTTTATTTATTTATTTCAAAAGGATGTATCACTCTAAAGTTATCACATAAAAGATAATTCAAATGTGACACCCAGACGCTTTATTTTGTAGCGTTTTTTTTGAACTATGTGACATGTAGTATCATATTGCTGTAAATAGACATCAGACACATCAATATGATTCAATTGTGGCCATAAAAGTCACTCAACACTGATTGATCCAACTTCTGACACCATTGTAGCGTGGCGGAGCGGTGGCGCTGTTAAATTGGCGAATTTACGCGTATCAGCATTTTTAGCATTATCTTCAAAGAAATGTGGCCGAATCAATCCATTTGATTTTTTTTCTTGAACACAATAGATCTCTAGTTGGTTGTTCAATAATCCAAATAATAAAATTGTTATAATTTAAACCTGTCCATGATTGAAATTGTACTACCTTTTACTAAAACAAAATGCCCTATATCATTTGAAAAAAAATCACGTATAAACATTATACATTGTTAATATCTAAGCGTTGCATTTGGATGACACAATATATTTTTTAGAATCTACCAATATATAATATGAATTTATCTATAAGTTCCGATTAAAAAGCTATTAATCTAAGTACAAATTGAGTATCATCTGTTCTCGGAAAAAAACATTTGTGCCAAATGATCAGTTAATGCGTGATGGTTTTCCCCCGAAACGTCATTTGTTTAAGCATTTGATAAATTACTATATTGATCTAAATTTCAAGAAAACCTTCACGCTAAAAATGATTTAACATCGAACTTGTTCTAGAAGCTGAAGATAAATAAATTATTTTCGACCTGTGATATTCATAGTAATTAATATCATATGCAATTATTGAACTGATTGAATCATGCAGAGAAAATGATTTATCAACTGAAGTTGTTAAGTACTCTTCGCATATATGGCATGATAGCCCCAAAATTGCCATTGTTCCTAGAAGGACTTAGTTTAATGGAACTTCTAGAGATTATTATTTTTCCATTATATTCAAATTTAGCCTGATGCAGATGGTTGGAACAGTTTGTGAGTTTTGAGAGCGTTAACTCTTTGGTTGCTACTGTGTATTTTGATACATTTGTTTGTTATCTTTCTTTATTTTAATTAAGCAAGATACACAACAAGGTTAAACATTGATACCCCGACGCATATAAATTACTCGTATTCAAATATTTTTGAGTCATCAATGAGCCAACAGCGATCGTTGTTACAGTATGCTTTTGCTTTATGCTTTCATCCAATTTTTTTGGACGATAATATAACGAAGCTATCGAAGTCATAGTAAGTTTAGGGCAGTCCGGTATTTTCCTATCTTTCAAAGTTCCAGTATCCTGATGTCTTCCAATGGGACTTTGAATATCCTTAATGGAAATATTCATTTTTAAGTCAATTATTTTGATCAAAAGACGTATTTAAGTTGTCTGATTTTGATATTTTAAATTAAAAAAACATTACGTTTTGTGCAATTCAAAATATTAATATATGCTTGTATGTGCTTTATATCTTAAGAATTTACCTCAATCTAATAATCTCTTCATCGTTAAAATGATGGCTTTGAGGGTGTTAATATGAGGGTTGTTTTCGTTCCCAGAAAAATAGCGGTTTTTACGGTTTTCTATTCAGCTCCGGGCGTTTTATTTTTAAATTTTATAAATGTTTTTATTCAAATTAAAATCTTATTTTCTAGCATGTTTTAAAATATTTTAATTATGCTTTTATAATAAGCATTCTACATAAATAATGTTGTCGAAATTAATCTCTGTAATTATTGATGATTCGTTATTTAATGTATTATTTTCCATTTCTAATATACATAATAATGACTTAACCCTTTGGTTGTTGAGCTAATTGTAAATCGAATTAACCCCTAAAGGAGTACTATCCTAGAGCCTGGCACCCCCCTCTCTTCACTTATTTGAAAGAGCACTATTGTACATTGAGGAGACAGAGACGGAGAGCTTCTCAGCATACATTGTACGATTGTATATAATCGTTAGCCCAAATTTATTGCTTTTTGCTATTTGTTTACGCAAAGAAATGACGGAATATTTTGTGCTAACGACAGTGTTTATTCACTTAATTGCTTCCTGTTTATCGCTGCTTGTTGAATGCGTCTTTGTCCAATTATCATTTCCTTCTAAAGCAGGAGCAAATGAATCGATTTTTTGTGTATTGTTTATGTGAAGAAATGACGTGATCTTGTATGCTATCAACAGTGTTTATTTACAATTGACTCTGCCTCGAATTGAAGATTGTCTTACGCTGATAGGAGCTGATAGAAAGTAATCGGTGTAATGTGATTATGGCATCAACTTCATCCATTTTAAATTTGCTCGCTCTTCAAAAGGTAAAACATAAATGCTTTATTCTTATATCCATGACTTATCGTCCAAACAATTCCACTTTTCTCTCAGGATCGCGCAACGTGAATGCAGCTTGTATATCAATAAATGAACCTTAACACTGCTGATATTGTTTGGCCATATAAAAGCGTTTCATTAATAATCAATGTTGGTACCAGTTTGAGTTTTTAGTATATAATTAATTTATGTGGCTTTTTATTATTTATAGCTGGTACCCGGTGCGTTGCTGCCACAGAAGTAATAATTTTAAAAATATCGTTAGAAATTTGAAAGATTTATCTTGTTACAACAACAAACATACAAACATTGATTTTGGTATATAAAATCTACTGTAAGTTAATTGAACTATACCTATATTATTTGAGAAAGTGCAAACAATATGTTGGCAAAGTTTTATCGCAATCGAATGAACGGAATGGCAGTGCATAAAATACGAACAAACAAAATTTTATTTTTGTATATTAAATTATGGCACTATGGCACTCGCGCAGTCCTTAGCAATAAGTGGACGAAGTTTTATTGCAATCTAATTAACGGTATGGCAGCACATTATATACTAACAAACAGATATTAATTTTTATGTATAGGATTTTAAGAAGACCATCAACGATCGACTAAGATCCCATATCTAATGGATTTCAACCGGATACGTACAAATTCCATTATAATTTTAATGTTTATTTTGTCGTCGTCTGTTGATGATTGAAATAAAAATGATTCCTTGTCTTCATAAAATTGGTCGGAGATTTAATTGAAACGCGACAAAATAATAAAATATATCGTAAATTTAATGTTTGAAATATGGATCGGTTTTCGCAACATTTGATAATATTTAGACGATATACGTGTGTATGATGAGACGCAAAATACCCGTCTCCGATTTATGTACTAATATCCGCACTCAATGTGCGAGATTAATAGATGCACGGTTAATGTGCATTTGTAATTGCACATATTTATATTCAACCTGTATTTCTGGAAAATTTTGCACGGTTCAAAGTATATTTAGCTTTCATATCAAAACATTCAAATGATATAACTACCTTTGCTCCTGTTTTAATAATATGTTTTGTCTGCGATTAAAATTCTCGGAATTCGTACTCGTAGAGCGACCAAAACCGGTTACTAATTAAAATAAACCATTGGAATGAAAGCATTTTCGCTTATCATTTTTTAAACAAACACATGTGCTAATAAAACATAAAATGTTTTGAAAAAACGTGTAATAAAACTGAATATTCTCCAATTATTTATATGTTTCTATTTACTAATGGTCGTTGATAAGGTCAACGATAAACAGCATAAACTTTGGTATCCACCCAACATTTCTAAAGGGCGACGGCTTTAATATTACACAATGCATGTACTATTTTTTGTTATCATACTCAAATAAATAATACAATCTGAATAATTACATGTGAGCACGTGCTGACATAAATACCTTAAATGTTATCGATTATGTAATTTTTAATGCTTTGGTTTTTTAGTGCGTCTAGACAAAGGGCATCGTGAACTATTCAGATATTTGTTTGATTTTTTTTTAAAATCATATTTTCATGTATGAAACAAAGATAAGTTGTATAATAAATATGCATATGAGTCCATTCACAATGCTTTTTGTATAAACATGTTAGGTAAACCCAGCGTTAATGTCGCATTTTCACAAATGCAATTTTAAAAAAAAGTAATTTTCAGCCCATCGTCCAAGAAAGACGTATCAAACGGCTCACCACTTGTCGAAGCTTTCCTGTTGAACTGAAACCAAAAATAGAAATATATTTTGATTTTTATTATGTGTAGGCAGTCAACTAAGCTATAAAAATTTAAAATTTAGTAGGCGTTTGAGTTAAACTTTCATATTTTTTATAATTTTATTGATAATTTTTACCCCAAAAAAATTATTTATTTACACGAAAACCTTAAAACTTTAGCTTTGTTGACTACATAATATTATAGTGAGAAACATCCCAAAATTTCAGCCAGATCGATCAACAATTTTTCAAGCTACAGCTGGCGAACATTTTGAAAATGCAGTTTCGAAATAATCTCGTTTAAAGTTTCAATACGATAAAACTATCAATTTTAGTGAATTACCGATCAATCAATGACTTCAGGCGCATATAATAAATCTTCAGCTTTCTCAAAAAGTTGATCATCTTCGAGTAGCTGTTTTCTCGGGCTATGCGAGCTGCTTTTGTGCAGAAAGACTCTTACGCTTCTTTTTGCGCGCTTCAGTCGGTGTTTTCAGCAAAGACTTTATAGAAAATGAAGCTGTAGTCAGTTATTAAATATCCCAGCAGCAATATATGTTGATATTGTAATGATTTTTACACCAGATTGCAGGTGCTTTGAAGCCAGTCGAGTATGGCCAACCAAGCATCTTTGTAGTAATTCATCCCTGGACAAATCTTTATAAACTGATAAGAAATGCTGTTCTATCTCTTGGCCAAGAAATGGAGTCAGGTCTTTAAGCTTTGGATATTTTTTAAAGCGATAGCTTTCTGTCATTTGTACTAGCTTTTAACTCCAGTTGGGTTCCCAAGATAATGTCTTTTTTTGAAATTCCTCGAAATTTTCTGCCTTTCGTTCATATTAAAATATTTAGACATTTTTGCTTCGAAAACTCAACCACACACGACAAACTATCGAGCTAAACCGCGACTTCGAGCAATTTCGAGCTGACTTCACTACACTTAGAGATGGAGTTTGATGCGGTACCCCAGAGCTGTATCCCATATGTCCATAATTGGTTTGAGAAAACTTTTGTATGAAAGTGTTTTATTTATTAGGGACAGTTCCGATTTTCAGCCTTTCTTTTCTTGCTTATGTGCGTCTTCCACGTTTTCCAGCGTCAGCTCTGGTCTTCTTTCTTTAGCGACGGTATCAAGAAGCTTCCTATTTGATGAAATAAATGTATTTCTAATGAAGGGAACTATGTAGAAATATATTAAATGCCATTAATTTTCCTTTTGCTATCAAAATGTAGCATACTTTGAGAAATAAGTCAATAATGCGAGACAGAAATATGTGTATTGAACCTTCAGTTGAAGTTCCTAATTTCGAAGATTATTGTGAAAATCCATTTACATCATTAGTCATAATGATTCTGTTCTAATTGTCGTCGTTTCTAGTTTTAATACTCGATTATGATCGTTGAAGACCACTGATTTTTTTAGAACCTTGGTATATATATATACATCAGGTATGCCTGAGATGTCTCATTTATTTGTAGTTCGTTCGTGCGTTTTGATAGTTTGTACACTGGTAAAAATGTCTTTTACGCCAAGGGCCAGCAGACTTCTGAGGGCGATTGAATATTACGTAGAAAATAGCAACAGATACGATAAAGTATTAATGCCCCCTGGGGTAAGTGATTTAAAATTGATTATAATATATTCCCGAATATTCCATAGAATATTTATGTATAATCGTATGCGTAGATTCCAATAAAATCTGCTGGTAATGGTGGTATGATTGGAACATTCAGGGTAACGGAAAACCAATGCAATGCCGCAAGTACACTACATGGTGGACACATAAGCTCTGTCATCGATTATTTCTCGACATACGCCCTGATGCTGCATCCAAGAGGATGCATAGGATGGACCACTGATATGAACATATCGTAAGTATAATTTAATCAGTAGCAAAATCGTAGAAAAATAAATATTTTTTAATATCTAAAATTATTATGCTAGGGATACATATTGGTGAATATATAAATATTTTCACATTTAAATGTTTAAAAGCCGTAAACGATCCCGCAGGACCCGTTAGGCCACACAAGTCGGCTCTACACAGTAAAATATATAAGTTAGAAGATTAAACGATGTCCAATCCTAAAAATGTTTTTATTTATTATATCGTGTTTCAGATTTTTAGGATTTGCTAAGGAAGGCGATAACGTTACGGTGGAAGCCAAGGCGGTAAAATTGACGAAAACCAGGGGAGTTATGGAATGCACCCTTATGAAAGAAAATGGAGACTTAATAGCGAAAGGAATTACGGGATTTTCATTGCCATCCTTGCCGGTACAAATTATGGATACTCTACCATTCGATCCCGCAATAAAAGACGAATGAATTGATGATTTGACAACGATTACTATTTTTTAAGGACTCAGCGATCGGGAGGAAGATGTTTTTGAAAATATTTTTTGAAGTGTTCCTTTTGTATGTTATTTATTACGTTTTTGTAATTTTTAAACTATGCTATGATAGAAATAAACATCTATATGGTGTAGCTTAAAATTTAAAAAAATCCATTTTTGTTTTTATTGTTTTGTAGTAAAACATGTCAAAAATATTTAACCAAAGTTTCAAGTCAATAGGAGTAAAACTCTAGGAGAAAGAGCCTTTGGAAACTCCGATCATTAGGCTCGACCGCCTGAGAGTATTGCATTTTAAGTGCACTTTTCTTAAAACTCGATTTTTGAAGTTGATGGACCAATTTCTTAAAAATAAATTCATGGACATTATTATTTTTTTGTATTATTCTTCTAGATAAGATTGACTAGTGATTGAACTAAGTTTTTTTTTAAATTACCCCTTAGTTTATAAGGCAATACACGATGTAGATTTTACCGAAAATTATAATTTTTTGCATACAACTGTGCCAAAAGTTCAAAATTCATTTTATTAGCTATCATGAAATAGTATGATGTCCTTCCAATTGATCATCGTCGGCCTATTTTCTTGGAGTAGCTCTCCGAATTTAGATTTTGTTCGGTTTCAACAGCTCAAAATGTATCGGTCCTCGAATATCCCACCATCGAATATACAACATTCTCTTACTCAAGCTCAACTTTGGTTTGGAGGTGAAATAGGTAGATTTTTCGGATTCGCAATATGCCCTTTTCCTTGCGATGTTTACATAGGTAATACACTTTTTATCTCCAGCTATCATCCGGTCCAAAAAGGGTTCGATTTTGTTCCATGCAAGCAGAGGTGACTCGATCATTCAAATTCTTCTCACTTAACTGATGTGCCACCCATCTCGAATATCTCCACACCAATGCTATTTTCCGAATATGGTACGAAATGGTTTGTTGAGCTGAATCAAGTCTTTCCGCAATTTCCGATGTTATTAAAAAAGGATTTTGCTCTAACATGATCTCTTGACAATATCGTCGTCGATGCATGTTCTATCAGAATCAATTTTTTTTAAACACTTTCAATAAATTTCTACACGCTTCTGTAACATTTTTGTTGTTGTTGGAATTCGTACAAAAGTGGCGTAAATGAATTTTATCAGCAGCCATGGGTACACGATCGCGTCTCACTCATCTTTATTTTAGTTCATTTGCTATGTCAGTATGTATACATTCAGTGATAAAGAGAGAGAGCCAAATATGCGTCAAATGAATATGCGCATATTTTTTGAAACTTATTGTAACCGAAACGGACAGAACTTTCCGGTATACCTAACAATTTAAACATTTCTTTTATTAAAGAGAAGTATATATTTTCATTGATAGATGTCACTAATAAAAATACAAATTATTTAATTTAATTTAAAATTATATTTTTGGCTTAGAAACAAATTGTGTATTTTGGATAAAGATGGCACTAGTAAATTTAATGTAATAGCTGTAGTTTTACGCAAAAACTGCAAATATGTACATTATAGCAAATATTATAATAATAAAATTACAAAATTGACAGAGAATATATTAATAATAAAAATATATGAATATTTTAAAATTAAATTAATATAAACTAAACGTGGATATTTAAAAAATTCAGAACCGTTGTCGATTATACTTGACATATTTTTAAATTTATGCAACAGTATTAAAAATATTAAAAGGCAAGGTTCTAACGCCTTTTTAGGCCATGGTTATTGCTACAAGGTTCGATAAACATGTTCTTGTCGATAATTAATCAAATGTATGACATAGTTCATTGCAGGTCAAAGGTCGTCTCATTTTATATAGATCTTGAACCAATTTCGTCTATTTGATAACACACATTTGCTGTTTCAATTCACTAATTGCGCTATTTTAAGGTTCTGTATGTGTTATCCAACGTGGTAGCTAATTTTTATTTATTTGGTGGTTTCAATTGCCGTTCACATATTATTTTAAATCATATAATCCATAGATCATTTCCAATTATTAAGAGACGTTACTACCTTGTGGGTTAAAAAAATTCTTTTTTTTTCTTCTTCATGTATCGGAAAGAAAAAACGTTTAAGAATACGTTCAGTAGCCGACAAGGAAGAAGCTGCTCTTAGCAAAGCTGAGGAGAGGAGAAACTTTACACGCATTTTTCTCGAAACTACTTTTTCCAAGCTCATGGAAGTACTATCACACACCCTAGATGTGCATTCTTTATGAAATTTGGCAGGCATATGTATAATAAACGTCTTCATCGTATAGACTACAATTATGCAAAAATATTCAAAAGTGTTTATTTAATAAACAAAAAACTACAAAAAAAAAATGGTAAAAACATACATTTTTCTTCAATCGCTCATTATTTTTTTATTTTTTATTTTTACTTCCTAATTATAGTCAATACGATACAAAATATTATACAAAATAAAAATATTCTTAATTTATTTGCTGCAAATCACTTGTCCAGGACTTAGGACTTCCATGGTGAAGAATGTCATCGCTCGTCCATCCTCCAATATACTAAATATCACCATTCTATATTTAGCACTTTTCGCATTAAAAAATGTAGAAACGCTAGAAAAAAGCTAGAAACGTCCCTTAACTATTAATCATCTTAATATTCATATTTTCAAAAACAGTAAATCGGCTATGGATTACTGTTTGGGAAAATAATGGATTTTTTGGTTTTCAGTTCAGCTCCTTACGATTGATTAATTTTGATAATGATTGATGATTCGTTAGTTAATGTAGTATTTTCCATTTCTGCTTCTACGTAATATTTAGAACTCGAAGTATACAATATTACAATTTAATAAACGAAATGACTTGACGCTTATTGACTGAAAGTTTTGGAGTTGGAATTTGGGTTTACAACAATATTATTTGAAGTATAGATTTAAGAGGACAATCAACTCGTTGATGAGTAATTCCGCATATGCTGCGATCGGACTCGAGAGATGCAGAAATATTATTTTCGCACATTAAGTGCGAAGACTAGTGAATCGAAGATAGAGATGAAGTGTCTTGCCTCTCATCATACACTCGTACATCAATGGCAAGGTCGTGCTGTAAAGGTACTCACACACGTCTAAATATTCTCAAATATTGCGAAAAGTGATCTATATCATTATATATTTATTTCATTGATAAAAACATTTAAAGTGAAAATATACGAATGAAAATCTTAAGTGCTTTTAATTTTCAATTTAATGCGAATGGATCAATTTATATCAGAGATATTATCTTTTCTCTCGCAGCTTAGTTGACCCATAAAAGCACCTTTTTCACAAAGTCTGGAAAAATATCTAATTATTTTCATCAACGCGAGGTCTACTTTGCTTATGTTTGAAATAACGACGGTAGATAATTTAACTTCCTTTTAGATTTTTTTTCGAAGAATTCACAATATTCAAGGAGAAAATTTCTTAATTAAGTTTGTAATTCTTATGATACCAAAAACTTAATAAAAGCTGAGGCATGAATAGAACCGAGAGTGTGTGTGTGAAGTGGTACCGAGAAAAAATTCAGCTGAAAGCTTCCCTACTCCATTTTCGTGCGGTCTTTCAGAATTAAATATTATATTTTCTTAAATAAAAACACAAAGTAACAGAAATAAAAACTTCCCCATGAAGATTTTCGTTCGTCTTGCACTTCTAATCTCAAAACTTGATGCATATTTAATTTGAAACAAACTTGCATTGCGCTGTCAATTTAGAATAAACAAAAGTTAGTTTCGCATCTCAAGAATCTAGACACACTTAAGATGGCGTTATACCGGATGTACACAAGAAAATCATAGTAAATATATTCCGATTAATCCTTGTTTTCATATTTCAGACTATCAAAAAGAATGAGTGCGAAATGATCGCAGTGACGTTTGATTTATACGTTCTCAATTGTTCGAGGGCAGGGTTATTGTTAAGACTTCTTATTAGCTTGATCCCAGTAACTTCCCAGTGCGGTCTCCGCAGCCGAATAAGATGACAGCCGAGAACCATCGCGGCGGCGAAGGTAACGAAATGGGAGCTCAAGAAGTCAGTAAGGGCGAAACCCCATGGCCCTATATTTTCTTGATCTATTAATTGATATTGACTTGTATTTACTTAAAATATTTGTTTAAAAACAACCTGATAATTTTAAGTTTTTCAATACTCACTAATAGTTCATAAATAATAAATGAATAAATCCTCAAGATTGATGTAAAGCCTCATGAAGTTTGGTCAGCGGTGAAAGCCGAGCTTGAGTTTACAACTCTGCAATGAAGCGCATCCTCCACATGCAGGCGGCTGGCAACAAACTCGAATTATAAAGTAATCTCAGTTGACATGGATTTGCTTTTCCCCACTTGTCTAAGTCCCAAGAATTGTCTTTGCTTTATCCGCATAAATAGGAAAGCTAGGAAAATCATGGATGTAATCAGAAAAGCACTATAGTACCAACAGTAGTGTCAGCAGTTATTTTCACATGGTTCAAAATTGCCCTCAAATTATATGGAACCCAAAATGAAGGATCATTTTCATTTTTAATTTATCAACTAAATGAAATCTTGAAATTTATAATTTCAAATCATATGTAAAAATATATTCATTCTAGTTGAAGCAACTGTCTCTCATTGTCTTGCTTCTCATCATACACTCGTATATCGATAGCAAAGTCGTGTCTCAAAGGCTACACGTTTAAACATTCTCAATATATTTTGTAAACTCGTAAATGTTTATACTTACTATTCAACAAAAAATCATATTCTAAATAATATTTTAACCGTCATAAAATTTAGGTATAGTTAACTGTTGGGTGGGAATAACGTATATATACGTCCAAAGTAAACTGCATCGAAATTGATTAGGACGTATGTATACGTCTTCGAAATATATGTTGCGCCCTAAAGCAAGCGGGTTTTTTGATTGTGTAACGATGTGTGAGTTGTCGATACATGTTTTGATATGAATTTAAGATAGGTAGCAAATTGGTCGCACTTCGCTATTGTGTTGGGATGGACGTGTACTTAATAAGCGTTGACTAGTAGCATAAGGTAAGATTCAAAGGCAAACTTATAGTTTTAAAATGGAAGGACAAAAAAGACGTATTGATGATCAGTTCAGACGACATAGTAAAAAGCCAACATATGTCATCAAAAAACAATATTACCCCTAAGCCCTCACGCTTATTTGAAAGGCATTTTCAAAGAACAAATGAAAGGAAACTAAAACCAGGAAATGTCGAGTTTATTACATTGTTTTTTTAAGCATCATTAAAAAAAATTAACAACGTGAACTCACACCAGATGGGCGAGACGTATATATACGTCCTAACGAAAGTGTGCGCGCCCACTCTATGTTGCATTGTTGAAAAGGAGCTTCCCCGCTTAACAGGTTAAGCTCTTTCAACAAAGATAAGACGACTTTCGTTTATGTTGTCTTGAGAGCAGGTGTTTGTTTTGATAATTAAGATACTCGCATCTTTCTTATCGTTAACCGATTTTGTTATTCTCCCTTGACTGTTCTAGAATGGCGTTATTAACCGACCATATTATCACCATTTCAAAATCTATTCCATCAGAAGTAAACTGGCAGGCTTGCACAGTAATCCTGTCATTTTATTTTTGCAACATATAAGCAAAAATAGCTGAACAACAAAAAGCAGATACCATGCAAGTTGAACACTAAGAAATATTCCGAAGAAATAAAAGAATATTGTGTGCTACCACAATGTTGAGGTTCATTTATTGAGCTTGGTTTATTATCATGCTTGTTACACACTGTGGCGGAGCTGACTGAGAAGTGGATTTACATTAGAGCGTAGCATGTATGTTCTCCGGTTTGAAAGGGTTAAATTAAGTTATCGTATGAATCAACATTTTTTTGGTTTAATATTGGTCACAATAGATCCCCCAGGGGTCCGCGGACCTCAGTTTAAAAGCCCATGGTGTAATCTATTATCCAACAGTCCAATACAGCTTTGAATTATATACAATAGTGATATTTATTTAAGTAGTCCCTTAATGCAATACATCTTCAAATGCTTGATCGATGTCTATAAAAACAATATAATCCCTAAAATAATGAATTCAAAGCCACTGATATTTATTTTTTTGTATTTAATTTATCGATCCAAAATCTAATCGATGAAATTACATGACTAAAAATAAATATACATAATATTACGATTTTATTTTCAGATTGTTTGTATGATCGTTTTTTGTTCACAATGGAGTTTAGGGATTTTTATGAAAGAAATTTTAAGAAGAAAAGGCTTCTATTTTCTTTTATCTCGGTGCAAAGTGCCTCTTGCTTTACTAATCGCCGAGGAAATGTCCAAACTGAAGTCGGCGGTTTTTAGCCAGCACCATCTCAGTATACATCAGCCAAGTCAGCATCCTGGAGGGAATGTATGGGGGTAATGAAAATATGAAGGATGCCGCGATTTTTCTCCCAAATGTTGGTTTAAAAAGATTTTTTCCCCGCCGAAGCAGTGAAAGTGAAAGGGTGTTTTGCGTACGGACCTTCCGCTGACATCCTTGACCCTTCATAAATTATATGAAAAAACAGAGAGGGAAGAATAGGGGATGGGCTGGTACTCTTCCTTTTCGCTGGGTAATATTTTATGTGGATATAAAAATGAAATTTTCCTTTACAAAACTATTGCGAAACAGGGACTGCCTAGTGATATATTTTACAGCTATCTAGGGCGTAAAGCTGCTGTTACATAAAAATGTGCTCTATTTTTTTATGGTATCGTAAGTCGTAAGTAAATTTTTTGTAACAAACTATTCAATAATGATATCCTCCTTTTAGGGTTATTTTATAACACAGTGTATTTTTTGAAGAAATTTTCATTTAAGCTTTTGTAATTTATATGGCAACATAGCAACGCTGGAAGACTGTGTAAAATATAGTTATTTTTTCCCTCACATTTTTAATATTGCTTAAAGCAGACGACATTTATGATCATTTTTTAAACATTTTAAACTCTTTCATAGCGAGTAAATTGAGTTAAATATAGATGCTATGTACTTTAATATTTATGTGGCTTTCTACTATTTATTGTGACTCTAAGAAGACCATCAACGATCTAAAAAGACTCCATACCTAATGGTTTTAAACTGGATATGGACAAATTTCATCATCTGTTAATAATTGATGTGATGACTCTCTATTTTGTACTGCGACAAAATACATTTAAATGTAATGTTTGAAATAATAATTTACATAAACGATAATATTGTATTAGATATGGAAGCACGGCATTGAAGATGAAGAATATTTATATATGTAGGGGTATCTTTACAGCACGACCTTATAACGATTTACGAATGTATGATGAGCCGCAAGACACTCTCTCCGTCTCTGTCTCCGATTCAATAACCTGCGCACTCAATGTGCGCGATTACTTATCAACGAGTTAATATCAAAATCTCGTTTAAAAATATATTTTTGAACGAATTTTTAATCAATATCAGGCAAATAACCTTCCTTTTTTTAACCAAAAAGACTGTTATTTAAATTGAAAATTGTTAAGCACCTGTTTCTGCTGCGTTTGTCGCATGAAAAGAATCTCATAGAAAATATGTTTCAGCACCATTTCAATATCAGTACCCTGAAATAAATTGCATTGGCTGTTTAACATTTTTTATCATTGTTCGCATTTTTTCAGCACATCAAATATTTTTTTATTACCCAAACGTATTGTCAACTCATCGGTTTCGGTTGGATCTCTCAAATGATACGTTATTAATGTGAGGGTCTATTTCGACTCTGACCCACGTGGGAATTTGATTGATCAAAATCTGAATATTCGGTTATTTTTACAAACCCTACAGGGCGTATGTATTTTGCATATGAGGTGATATTAGGGGAGGGAAAAATATATCAGTATTGTAAAGGATCATCCAAATGTAACGCCTAAGTATTAGTACTATATAATGCTCATATGTGATGTTTTTTCGAATGATTTAAGTAATTTTATTTTAATAGAAAGTAGTACAATTATAATATATATAACAATAATGCGATTACATTATTATTGAATTATGAACGAGAGATTCATTTCAAGCAAAATTTTGTTTGGAAATGAAGCTCATTTCACAATGGATGGATTCGTCAATAAGCAAAATTGTCGTGTCTGCGGTATTGAAAACCCTCGTGTTTATGAAGAAAGATGTCCTCAGCCAAAAAAAGTAACTGTTACTAGGCGATTAGCTTCATTGAACGCGCTGTTGAGAGCTTTTGCTTGTTTATTTGATTCATGTTTTTTTTAATTTCCATAGAAGATTTGTTAGTTGGATTGTAAGTCTAATTTAATAGCATCAAATTAAAACTGATTTTTTAAAATTTTAAATGAGATGAAATTTATCCGGATATGTCCGGATCTTTGGAACTCTGGATCACTCGTGTGCGCCCACAGCATGTGTGGGTATACACATCAAAGGATTGAACTCAGTACTATTAAAATAATCTTTTATGCAAGGTGTTGATGATGAATTCGGATATGCTGTAGAGATCAAATCTACAGTGGAAACACAGAGCTTCAACCCCCCCCCCCCCCCCAATTAAAAATAGGTTGGGAAATCTACTGGAAATGTTAGTATATTTGTTTTCTGAGCTGTTAACCAGTTAAGCGGTGAAGTTCCTTTTCATTAGCGTAATATACATTGAGCACGCATATTTTAGTTAGGACGTATATATACGTCCTGTCCACTTGGTGTGAGTTAATGTTTAGAATTTAGAAAAAAAAGCAATGAAACAAATATTTTTTTTATTTATTTAGATACAAAAATATATGGAGAAGTTAACAAATACAAAACACAAAATAATAGTATATAAAGAATATGGAAACAGAGCTTAAAAGAATAAAATATTCCTATACATAAATTCAAAACTTCTGTGTGATATATTTTAAAACAGTTGTTGACACGTAGTGCTACTTCACAATCCGAACACCAGTTTATAGATTCTTTCCCTTTTTTGTAATAAACTCGACATTTCCTAGCTTTAGTTCCCTTTCATTTGTTCTTTGAAAATGCCTTTCAAATAAGCGTGAGGGTTTATCTTATATATGTCATCTGAACTGATCATCTTATGGCAACTATAAGTTTGCCTTTGAATCTTACCTTAAGGACGTATATATACGTCCTAATCAATTTCGATGCAGTTTATGCTGGACGTATATATACGTCATACCCACTTAACAGGTTAAAGGACTTGTTAGCCTTTAATATTTATGGTGGGTATTAGACTCCACGATGCCCACCCATAAAACCCCAGGGGAGGTAAACCTACGTTCATGGGCAACGGTTGAACCCCTGGGGTAATGATGTGGATTAGAGATGTGCGAAACTAACCTTTTTGGTTTGCTGGGGTAGCCCAGCTAACATGAGTTGGTTGCGCAGGTCAGTCGCTGTCTGATGTCTGTCGCTCTGTAATATCATACAACTTTTTTCCATGAGGATTCCAAAAGGATCCCAAGTACTAAAAATCTAGTCAAATCCACGACGAATAATCGTATTTAATTAACTAATTGGCAAAACGAATAGGATTTGTGTTATGGGGTAGGATGGATGCCTTGACTGAACACAAGAAAAACGAGCGACGAAACTCATTCTATGCCTTACTAATACTTTGTTTGGTTGTATTTGTTTTGCATGGACTGCTCGGGGACGCCGAAGACGAAGTGAATGATTGATGTTTCTTAGTGCATGTCCATGACTTCCTAGTTCATTGACAAATGTAATGATATTGTCGTTTGTTCATCTACATACCGACTATTTTGTCTTTATATAATATGTGTTATGTATTGCATTAAAATTATAATTGGACTAATTTTGCATAATCCTGGCAGTCATTATCATATTATTTTAAAATATGGATCGTATTTGTGCGAATTTTTATTGCGATTAAATCCATAGTTTAATATAACAGTGGCGCTGTTGAATTTATGCACAAGGGAAATGGACGATAAAGCGAAACGTCACGTTCCAAAGCATTCCCAATTTGCGTTTGTTTGTTGGCTTTTGAAGCGTCAAAAACGTCGATAGAACGATTATAAAATAAATTATGCACATATAAGTGTCTCGGGCACATAATTTAAGTCCATGCTTGTGTGGATTTGTAACGAAGTTGGTAGGTTTATGAGTTGACACGGTTTAATTGAGTTGGATGAAAGCGCCACGACAAAACGAAAGCGCAGTGGAAAGCCATTTTTTTGGACGTTATGCCGCGTAAGAGAATTGCAAAAAGAGAATTTGATACAAATGGTCGACGAAGGCTTTCATCATATACCCAGCCGGGCGTTTTATATGGACGGTTAAATTTCAAAAATGTATTTCGTATTCTGCCTGAATTTTTTACGCGCCGGTTAAAATTCCAACTCGGTAATTATTTTCAAACAGAAAGAGTGGCAAAAAATGACTCGGATAAAAGTTTATGATAAACGAGATTTATGTTGTTTAAAAAATATTTCTGGAAATATAAAGATTATATATATTAGATTTAAACTATCCAATTAAATTATGGGAGTTGATACAATAAGGTGGACATAATCGCGAAAAACCCGCATTGATTTATAATGGTAGTGAGCAGGACATGTAGCAAGGCGAACGGACGAAAATCGTTCATTTAGTCACCTTATATTACACATTATATTTGCCGTTGATAGCCGTCCATTTTTGAAGAAAATCAATTAAAATTATCCTAAAAAACTGATGCGCCAAGATCATACCTGCAGATGGAACTGTCTGCTTTCTTGGAGACGATTTTCTCTTTTAGTATACTTTTTTAACAGTCCCTTTGTCATCGGGTGGGTGTCAGACTCCACGATGCCCACCCTTAAAATCCCAGAAAAGGGAGCCAACCCTACGCCTGTGGGTAACGGTTGAACCCCTGGAGTAATGATGTGGAGTAGAGATGCTCGAAAGTAGCCTCGTCAGTTTGCTCATCAAACGCTGTTAGGGTAGCCCAGCTAACATGAACTGGAATTTTGAATGGAATATGAAACTGCTGATTACAGAAATTGGTAGAGTTGATGGATGCTGCTCATGTTCTGTGGACATGTTCGAATATGGCGTCCGACCGCGAGACATTCATTCGTCATGTCAGCGGTTCGAAAAGTGGACTGGTTGGACACAAAGACCTAGTAACCACTTTCTCCTTTTAGGGCTTTTAGGACTTTTGTGGCATTTTCGGTAATAAATGCGTACCCGGGGTCTTCTATGATTTGTACGATCACAGAGGCTAATTTATATAGGTGACTTGCGCCAAATGACATCGCGAGCGAGACTAGAGGTCTAGTAGAGAGGAAGTAAGAAGCTAGCAGGGAAGAAGTCCTCCCACCAAAAAATTATTTATATTTATCTATCTTACCAATTTATTTTATCTAGTTTTAAGTTACAAAATTTAGCTAGTTTCTCCTTCGAGCTCAGAGCGTAAGAGACCATTCGAAGTTGAGAATGAACATTTTTTCGCTGATATGGATATTGAATTCAGGTTTTGCACCTTACTGTGTACTTTTGCTCAGCGAGCTGACATAGTCCCAAATAGCGAAACCAATAAACAGTTCGGGTCAGTGGAGGGTCTCTATGTTTCTTTGTCACAAGCGTGAAGTGATGAACTCAACTTTATTGTTGTGAAACATCCCAAAACACTCAATTGAACCATTCTCATGACGCTGCTTTTGTTCCGTTGTGAGCAAATGCGGCACTCATTTTGAACAACGCTTTTTCGTATGCAAATTTTCAGTCAATGTGCGATATACAGCGCTTTTTGAAATCGACGGCCATCCAATACTATTTTGTAGATTTTATTCACCATTTTTAGTAGAGTCTTTCAGTCATCTTATTTGGTCGACCACTGCGATGTTCGTCTTAGTAGTATGTACGGCCTCGTTTAAACTCTGTCACCCAATATTTTACTATTGGAAAGGAGCAGACTCCCCTATCCATCTAGTTTGGCTTTAATATTAGATGGATTGAGACTTTAACAAAGACCAATTTGATTTGAATCCTTCCAGATATGAAAGTAAGTGTATTTAAAATATTATTAAATAACTTTAAATTTCAACTTTAAAATATAATAATGAACATTTTCAACTTCTATTTCTCGAACAATTCTTAGAAGATCTTAAAGTGGTCTTTTCGGATGAAGATCTTTCCGATTAACTCTTGTAATTAGATCTCCCCTAAGAAGCCGCCCTCACCAAACGTGACTAATATATATAACCACATTACCATCACATCCCCATTCTTTGCTTCAAATATTGATATCGTTTGATAGCATGACTTTAGGCGTTAACTGATTTTGAATATCGACCACTTTAGGACGCTCTTTGTTGCAACGGGCAGCTAAAAACCCCATAATGAAGTTAGGACCGGTCCCAGTTTTTATCGCTGGCTAAAAGCTCATCCGGGACCGAACTAAAAGCTGCCTGACCTTCCGCCCAAATTGAACTTTACATTCTGAAAATTGGTCGTAAAATCCTATCACTCTTGATACGTGAATATCCTGGACGCAGCCCGTACGAAGGCGGCTGGAGCTTTTTTTTTTCTTACAGTCAGCACACGTCCAATATTTTTTCATACATATTGTCCCATAAAGTTTGAATCGATCGCATTTAACTACACTTCCACCCTGATAAAAAAATCATGTATCGAATAAATGTTTCAGGATGAACGTAAAAACAAAATGGAATGGACGCTCAACGATTTATAAAATCATTCCAATTAAATGCAAATGTTTGTACTAGTTAAATATGCTAAAAAGCCTTATATAAAGTTTGCACATAGCACTTAGAGTTGACGGTCATCTAAACATTTTGAATAATAACATTTTGTGGATTTTCTTCATCATTTCTGGCGTGGTTATCTCATTTGATTGACCATTACGATGTTCGTCTTGGTAGCTCGTACGGCCTCGTTTAAACTCTGCCACCCAATATTTTACTATTGTAAACGAAAGAAAAGACTCCATCAGAATATAATCTAGTTGCGCTTTGAATTGAGACCTTTCAAATAAAAGTATTAACCAATTCATTGAGAATGTTGACTATTGATGGTTGCCAAACAAATATTAAACAATTTAACGTCTTCAAACTTGAAACATAAATTTTATAAGATAAGTGCTTTCTCTCATAGTACTTTTTTAAACAATAACAATTATCTACGTATTAGTTCGGGTACTTCTGGGATAATCCTCGTATGAAAAGTTTGGCAGCAGCAATGATAACACATGGCTTGGTGATTTTGTATTAAATCAAAATTCTATGCAATATATATGTATATATATTGGAACAATGGAATGAATAACAAAGTCATGATTTAGGTCCTCTTTCAGATTTCGCCCAACATGAATTATATTAGGGAAGGGAGTATTTTTTTGATGGTTAGATCGGAATCTCCATTTTTTGCGATATCATTTACCCTTTACCGCAGGTAATTTATGTCACTCTTTAAATTCCTTAGCCTGACTCTAGGCACAAACGTCCCGCACAAAGGAGAGAGTGACGGGACTCAGGGAGTACTTTTCCCGTCAAACTTTGTAAAGGCGAAAGACATTAATCATATCCGAGTATACAATGAAAATCTCGTTGACCGATCGTGCTCGTCCTCATTCTTTTGCCCGTTGCCAGAGTTTAGGCCCTGGATTTTTACAGGGCCGTGCGTATACTGAAGAGGATTAAGGTTAAGCATCAGCACGGACAGACTTCCGCTAATGTTCTCTACCACCTTCCGGCACCAATCCCTCTTAATCGGATGCAAAACAGGATGCTTAAAAATTTACATAAAACTCATTATACTATCATCTCGGAATTATTTCAAAACCGTTTTGAATAATTAAACTGGCGGCTCTTTGCATATTTACTTGATTACACAAAAAATATTGGAAGTGTTCCGGAGAAACTGATCAAATATCACGTATAATTCTTCATGCAATTGCTTGGATCGTAACAATACCAAGCATTTGATATGTATAATGGGAATTGGAGAGCTTACTCTTACTCACTTAGAGTAAGCTTGTATCGAGACACGGTTCAAGAAACGCGCGTTTTCCATTAGCAGGTGAGATTTGTTAATTTATGGTTTTTATTATGAATTTATTTATATCGTTATTTAGAAATATTGTCGAGATCAACAATTAGTGAATAGCATTCAAGCCATTGTACTTTTAAGCCTTAAAAAGTATCATAGTAAAATGGCAACAGGAACCTCAGGGATATTTTGAGATTGGGAAGATTCAACAAATTGGAAGATGATGTGCTAACGTCATATCTTTGTTAAACAATTGGGGAAGAATCAAACCAATGACATTTATTAGGCCAAGTACCAATTCTTACCCTTAAATAATCAAATACCATGAAAAATGTGGGATATCACCTGATGAATTCATTTTATATTGGACCTAGTCAGATAACTATATTGTGTCTATAATTAGAGCAAATGTAATCAGTTTTAGCATATAAAAATGATAGCAATACAGGGTACGGCAAAGAAACTTCCCTATTTGAAACACGCGCCCTAAAGCGACAGTTATTCCGAGAAGGGTAGGGTGCATACGTGCGTTTTTACCAATGGATTAATAGAAATAATGAGACGATGAGGGTAACACTTGATTTGGCGCGCTCTACCGAAGATCAACATCCAAGCATCCAATTATTTAAGCTATGCCAATACAAAAATGAGTCAAAAGGACATGGTCATTCAATGTGATGTCGCATTATGCTTATTTATAGCGTAATAAAACAAAATGGAGGGAAGAATGATATGTTGTGTAGATGTGCCGTTGAGGAATTCCCTAATTAGTAATTTGGGAGAACCGCAGGAGTTGAATTAATGGCTTCACTTAGGTAAATCTAATGGATACTCTTGTTGCCTCTTGATGTTATCTTTCACAAATACGCCGCAAAAGGCAAAAATTACACACCCGTACGTAGTATTTTTGATAAACTACCCTGGACTGCCACAGCTAACGATGTAATTGTGCTAGTGGCTACAAATCAAGGGGGTTGACCGCTAATTTCTAAAATTGCTACCATAAAAATGACATGTTCCAATTTGAATTTTATTTATGTTTCATAATGTTAAGCTTTATGAAATAGTATCGAAATCGTGTTAATCGTCGCATGAATAAGAATTATTTCGACGCTTCAAAGGAGCTTCGTGTTGCATTTTATCGCCTTTGTATGTAGAATTCCTTGAGCTCAAATGCCACTCTGACCTTTGATGTCCTTTTGCGACATCCTTTTAGGTAAAAACCACTAGAAGGTAGCCAGAAGAAAGAGCATCAGTGCGTTTCGGGTCAGTGCCATAATTGAATTTTTGTCATTAAGATAACAAATAGAGTTTTGGACTAAAAGGGTCATCCAAATGTGACGTCCAGAAAAAGTCACTCAACATTGATTTAATATCGCTTAGCATTCATAATAACAGCATTTTCAGAGCCATATTCGATGAAATGTGGTCCAATGATTCCATTTGCCCAAAATGCACATTAAACAATATGTTTTTTCGGGTGTAGACTCTTTTCTGAATATGACGAAGAATATCAAATTAGTATTGACGCAATGTTGCGCTGGCGCAACGTTGAGAGTTTCTTGATAAAAAATAAATCCTTTTATGATTTCGATCACTTGCTTTTATTTGCTCAAAATGTATAAGATTGTCAATTATATAATATGAAAAACTGAAACAAAATTTAAAGGCATCACTTATGAAATTTTGAAAAACACTGTGTGAAAGTGAACCTGATATTTTTTGCATATATAGATCATTTGGCGTTTGAAAATCTTACATTGCCTTCTTGCATTTTCTTCATTTCAAGTTAAAATATGATCGGTTCTGTCCTCCCTCATTGTTCTTGACAATCTGTTTCTTCTGGGGCGTCCAAGATTGATGTTTCTTCTTTGAGGTTGGTGGTTTATATCCAGTTCAGATTCTTCTTCACTTTCCAATAGAGATAATACAATCTGAGATCTGAATTCAATTTGAGCGAGGCATTGAAAAAAGGGCTGTGGAGTTGCTGGACGAATGGATGGGAATAGACGGGCATCGAATAGAAAGATTCCCTTCTCTAAATAACTATTCATTCCACACGAGAAAGAGAGAGATATCTGGCTGCAGGTGGGACGACCTCCCGCAGCCAAGGCTAACCGACGACTCCCCCGATTCCCGCTTCCTGCGCATCACTACCCAACCGGCTATTACTTTTCTGTGAAGCTTCGCTATGAGGATCAAACTGATACACATATCCACCAGTTGAGATTATTTATCACAGTTTAAATTCAAACCTTACTGGTTACTTAGCAGAATGACCTTCAAAATATGTACCCATCTCTTTATCAACCATTTGGAAAAATACACCAAACTGCATGTCCAGTTTATTTAGTTCATTTTGACTTTTACTTTGAACATATTACGAGGCATATCCCGAAAGTAAGTGTACTGCGACAATAACGGGTTGTGGTTTTTTGTTTTCTAAAGGTTGATCATACTGAGTGGTAATAAAGGATCTCCTGACAATGTAAGTTCAAAAATTCACGTTATATTGTCCAGTTGCATGAAAGATGTCGGTAAGAAATCGCGCCATGTGCGAGCGGGTCAATAGTGTTCGCGAGTTTTTTGTGTCTCTATTATGACTGGAGATAAAAAGTGGGTAACTCATTTTACGTTTGAGTCTAAAAAAATTAAAATAAACATCCAAAACAAAAGGAGGAGTATGCTGATGAGAGGAGTGTGCCTATTGCAGGACAACGCCTGTCCTCATTCAGTCTTAGCCACCAAGGCGCTCTTGGACTTATTTGGTTGGGATGTTTTTAGCCACCCCCCCATATTACCCTGATTTGGCGTCTTCAGATTATTATCTTTTCTTCTCCTTGAAAGAACACATAGGTGGAATTAAATTTTCAACCGACGAGTATGTTTAGAAAAGGTTCTGAAATGGGGAAGGAGCTGGCGGGACAGTTCGTCGAGGAGGGCATAATGAAGCTTGTACCACGGCTCACTAGATGTATTGAACGATATAGCGAATATGTTGAAAAATAGTTATTAAGTGTATCAACAATATCCTGTATTTTTTAAATATACTTTTTCTAAAAAAAAAAAAAATATATATAGTACACTTACTTTCGGGATATTTCTCGTAGATTGAAAACAACTCAACTAGGCATATTCCAACGATGCATTCAAGAATATGAACATGAACGTTGATCCAAATATATTTTAATACTTGAAATAAATTATTGAAAAATATTGAAAAAATATTGTTTTTAGTATTTTTTTTTCACGAAGTGTTAGATTAATTCTGAAATATAAACACACAGATAGAGATTATGAATGCCTTTTAACACATGCATGATAAGTTTTGTATAATAAGTTCATTTTCACTGCATTTTTTGAAGGTAAATTTCGTGTTGCGTATACGCAACACTGGGAAGAATTGGGTTAATAACGCATATTTTGGCGAATGCGATATTATTTATATTAGGAATTGTAAATACTATATTTAGTTGATGTTCAATGGAAAGTGTTTGAAGTGGAAAAATATTCTAATTTGGATACTAAAAAGTCTAAATTGGATACGTCTGTAGTCGGTCTTTCAAGCAAATTATTTTAAGTAGCTCCATTGAAGTTAATTAGATATAAGAAGCATTTTGAGCTTTTAATTTTTTTTCGAAGAAGTAACACGGAGGCCCTGTGATATTTTGACATTTGAAGCTTTGTAACTTTGTTCGTAGGGAGGTTTTTACCCTCACGCGACATGGCGTGACCAGATACTGTACTGAAGCCTAACGATCTACTCTATCTAGTCCGTTGAAAAACCGGGCGCCGGTTTTGCGGGGAAACTTTTTGATATATCCATTCTAATTTTTAGTTCATCGGGTGTTTTGGGACGTTAAACTGCTGTTAAAATATCGACGAAATTATACGACCGACTTGTATTTAGTTGTAAACGCAAAATCACGTACATGAATCTACGCCAACATACGTAGTTGCATTTTAAGTCAAGTTTGCTTTTAGTGAAATTGGAACCTGAAAGAAATATTGACTCAAACCCGGACGAAGATCATGCACTTTGTTCTACATTCGTATAAATGGCATGAGTTCACTATATTTTTAATGAAAGTGGCTTTAAAGCATGAAAGTAACGAAGAAGAATTTTTACTTCAACATACTGTGCGATGAATATATGAATTTATATTTTTATTTTAACAAGTAATGCTTTGACTGTAAAAAATATTTTAGATGCCATTTGCTTGATTAGATCCGTTGAATAAATGTGAGATAATTTAAATTTAATCAGCTACATGTTTGAAGTGTTTTTGGACATCAAAAAAACGTTTGATTCTGACTGGCATATTGATTCGATTAATGAAATTATCTCATTGATATCAAAGCCATTCTTAATGTTCAATCAATAAGAATTTTAGTTTTCGTTCTGAGAAAATTGCGGCTTTTCCTGCTTTCAGTTCACTTCCAGATGAAATTTTTTTTTAGAAAGAAAACTACGCGATGTATTGTTGTGGGGCTGAGAGGTTAGGATGCGTGCGCTCTCCCTCACTTCGTATAGCGACTGGCGAGCCGCCGAGCACGGCCTGCCGCCGAGCGCGGCCGAGCGGACAAAAATCGCGACAAACAAACAAACAAACGAACAAATATCCGGACGTAAGACATTAATTTTTATATATATAGAAGATAGATATGTCGTATTTGGTTTGAACATCATATCTTGTTTACGTTTCTGTGGGAACGCTCGGCAAATAAAAAAATCATATCAAAGCAGCATATGAAATGAAGTATGATGTTTCACATTGCAGGCACCGAATATCCGATCTTTATCCTATTATGGAATACAAAATTTTGGAAGTGTTATATTATTTTTTCCACCTGTAATATATCGTCTCATGTCAGCCCCGATAAAAGTACAAGATCCCGAGTTGTCTCACGGTTTCGCATTGTCGATATGATATTTCCGACAATCCGAGTCATCCCACCATCATTTCATCTCTCGAAAGACATTTTCATATTTATCTTTGTCCTGTCATCCTTGAGATGTGGGTGCGGATGATGTTACTCACATTTGACGTCGCAAAATTGTTTCCCACGCAACTTGAACTCTCACATTCATGGAGCCCGATGAAAAATCGGCGAAATTACTTTGTAATTGAAGAATCCTCGGGGGCAAATTAATTGGTTTGGCTTCACGCTATATATAAGGACAAATTCTTCGGTTTTGTATTAAGGTTGCTTTTTCCCATCGTCAGCTTTAGGAGTACAAGTGTTTGGGGCTTAATTGGGTAATCGGTCTCCAAAACCACTCACAATGAAAATAGTTTATTTCTGCAAATTGAGAAACAACCGCACATTAGTCGGGCACAATCTAGTTAGTATCAGCAGGCAAATGTTCACAGCGCTCAAGCTCCAAAAACAATTCGTAATATTTAAAGGGCTCGTAAAAATCAATGGTTTATGGCGTCCCGAAACGAAATTATGAGTCCCATTATGCACTGAAGTGGATGTTTTAAATATGCTCTCAAACTATTATTTTGTATGTAACGAGCATTCAATTATCAATGAAATCATACATGGAAAAAAACACAATTTCATTGTTTTATATGCTTATATAGGGTCATCCAAATGTGACGCCTAGACGTTTTTTTTCAATCAGTGTTGTATGATATATAGCGCCGTTTTTTTGGAAATAGACATCAGACCCATCAATATAATTCAATTGTGGCCATAAAAAGTTACCCAACATTGATTGGTATCGCTCAGCATTCACAGTAACAGCATCTTCAGCACTATTCCATTCCAATGATTCTGTAAAGTTGAGGCGGGGGCGCTCTCGGGGGTAGAGACCCCCGGGCGGTTCCCCGCCCCAAGTGCTCGTTGGGATGGGCAGGTGCTTGGAAAGACACGGAGAATTGTTTGTATTTGTTCTGTTTCTATCGCACACATCATAGACATGCTGCGCGCATGCGCTGCGCCGTCGCTACTGCGTGTGCTCTTATAGGTAGCATAAAGCAGACCAGGAGCTATTTTATTATATATTACACAAACACAGCTCAATATATTAATTATATATATTAAATATTAATATTATATATTTTAAGCTAACAATTTCCGCCAAAGAATAGAAAAAAGTAAATGAACAAATAAATTTAATTATTTTGTCATAACGATTGAACTTTAGGGTCTTATATAATATTTTGATATTCAATATCAATGTTTTTGATAATTTTCCCTGTGGAATCTCATGATCTTTCTTTTGGAAGTCTTCATTGTCAAAAGAGTGACAACTTCGTTGTCAAATTGTCCGACATTACTGACATCAACTCCTTTGACGCCGGCAACATATTTTTGAGAAATGTCACAGGAAAATATTTTGAAATTTGTTTCGGTCATTTATTTACATTAGGGGATTTCATTCGTTCATTAATTTTTTTCTGCGTTTATAAGGTTTTTAGTAAATTCATTTCAGATATCATTGATTATGAAACTAACGAGGACTGCAAACAACGATTGCTATTGGCTCATCGATAACTTCAATTTTTTTTGCTTCAGGGTATCAGTACTTAACCTTGTAGTGCTTGCTTATACGTTAGCGCGATCAAACAAGAGAGAGGATGATCGCAAACAAACTTCCGTTTATCAAAATATACTGTAGCAGTCAGAGGGTTAATAACTAAATATATAGATTTTTTTAAAAAAATACAAAAATACAGTTTCTCAATGATCGATTCAATTACTGAATTTTTGACTTTATTTCTTGTTGGATTAAAATCCAATAAGAAATAACCAATTATATCAATATTTGATTATAATTCTTCGAAAGCAGGACTTCGAATCGTTATTTTTTTTTTCTTTCGGTTTTCGTTTTAGTTCAGTTTTAAACATTCGGTCAGTTAGCGGTTCAATCACGGATTTCATTCCTGGGAAAATAACGGTTTTTCTGGTTTTTGATTCAGCTTCGGATAATTTAAAAACTTATTTTCTAGTATAATTTAGAACATTTTATGTGTAATATTCGTCATATTTAATATATTTGTAGAAAATGTCTAACATTTTTAACATTCAATAAACATAGAGCCTATGTGTGAAGCGTAGCAAAAGGCCTCCTTAACTCCCAAAAAAACCTTGTCAGTTTATTTATAAAACATCCTGTATATATATATATATTTGATGATGAACCTTCTTGTAAATTGAACTTGTAAGTTGGACATTAAGCTTTGTAAGTTACAGTAACTAGAAGTACATTATGTTTCAGAACTATAATAGAAATTGAATTATGTTCGTTTAGCGTGGACGAGATTTAATTCAGTTTTGTTCCTGAGTGAGCTGCAGTGTTCCTCCGGGTATATTAGACTACTCGAGGCGTTTGCTTATATTGAAACCCTTTACTATTTACTTGTACATTCATTCAAAATGCATTAAAATTGAAGAACAATGCAAGTCTTGCAATTTCAATCGCAGTTACCTACGTTAAATGCTAACATCGTATGATTGGACTTTAAAAGGCTTGATATGCTTTTAGGGCAATTTCTCGATGTAAGATTGCGAAATATTATTCAAGTCACGACGACATATTTTCTGGTATTCTTCCACTATATATTTTGAAAGAGTTGCATTTTGACATAGTCGCATAAACTACCTGCATCCTCAAACTTAATATTCAACTATGGAGCGTCATCTCTTGGGTTCTCACGCCATCTGTAAGGCCAAATGTCTTCTTCCGACACATCTCTAAGATTTATTCTTAAAAACGAACAGCAGCAATATCTAAATTCTAAATTTCAAGAAATCGAACCTCTTAAATCAATTTTATGGTCGTGCGGTTTGACACACAATGCACGAAATTAGACGGAATGCCAAAATTATAGACACAACCACATATACGAGGGTCATCCAGAAAGTAATGTTAGTTTTTTGCATTTAATTGATATTCATAAGATGCTTTGCAAATATCAGGTCAGTCCAAAAATTCATACGCATTTTAACATTTTAATCAATGATATATTTTTTTTTCCACTATCTACAATTTTTCGCCATTATATAGGTAGCTTTTTAATCCAATTGCCGTAGAAAGACACTGGGTTTGATGCATAAAAATTTGAAAGTCCATTTTGTACATCTTGTTTAGAATTTAGCTTTTTTACTAGTAAAAAAAATTGTAAAGAACGAAATAAGTGAAAATAATTTGGGACAATATTTGGGAAGTAAGCAGGATGTGGTAAAATCTCCCAATTAAATTCACTATTTTTTTGCACACGTTGTTCAAGCTGTATGCGGTCTAACGTTATTATGATCAAACAACACTTTCTTAATATTAATCAATAGCGGGCGTTTTTTAATCAATTCTAAGTTTAAACGATACTGTAAAAATCTGCATGAATGATTTGATTTGGTTCTAACAGTTTATAATAAATCACACCATACATATCCCGCAGAACACTTAAAAAAGCTTCTTTTTAGGATGTAAAGACACGTTTGCTGTTGGAATTGGCTACTTATCTTTATCTGTCCAGTGTCTTTATCTTATGACATTATGATAATAAATAAAAGGGAAGTGCAGATGTTTATTCGTTGCTGGCAATTAGATTCGGATAGCTCATGCGGTACCCACTTTCAAAGCTTGGATACTTTCCCAATCTCCTTTAAATGACGAAAGACTGTTCCATGAGATGAATTCATCCTTTCTGTTAATTGTGGCTATGTCTGTGGCTAAAGTGTGGCTACACAATTTTTTTAAAAACGTCGTTACCAAAATTAACAGGACGTTCTGAGCGGGGTTTTATCATAAATGCTGCTTTCTCCAACTTAATTTTTTAAAACCATTTATGGGCAGTCCTTACATTTGTTCACCATGTACACTATTAATTTTTATTGCTGCCGATATGGCAGATTTGCCATACGAAAACAAAAAAATATAACACAGCTCGTTAGTATTGATTATCGATATTCATTTCAAATACGCACGAACTTTTGGACTGACCTGATGAGACATTTTTGTAGTTAGAAATAGAAATATTTCTGTAGTCGGGGCATTAGCTTTTGTATGCCAGTGTCATAGACATCTTTTTTGGATTGTTTTTTTGGTTCTGAAGTATAGTGACATACCCACATCTTATTTCCCGTCACGATAGAGTCCAGAAAAGCTTCTCCCTCCTATACAAAATATGTATTCATTGGTCATTCGATTTTTATGGTGCTCCGGTGTGAGCATTCTGGGCACCCATGGAGCATACAACTTCTTGTCACCAAGTTTTTCCAACACAATATCACCGAGAAGACTTCGAGAAATGTCAGGAAATCCTTCTTGTCACACGGCTGTATTTCAACACGAGATAAAACAAACTGACTGTTAGCATCCCCTTTTTTGCCAGGAGCACCAACTTCGAAACAAAGAAAAACCCTTGGCCTCAGGAGTCCTTGTAACCTTACTTTCTAGATGACCCTCGTATATCCTGACACAGCGAAACACATAATGTTCGTTAATTATCAACAAGCATAAATCTATATATTATCAATGGTATAGCTTTAATTATAATTTTTGTATATTCAAATGTGTGTAATTGGACTAGGATTTGGTTTCAATCGATAGTTCATTAGCGAGGGCGTTATTGTTCAGTCAATTTCATGCCAAATTTTAATAGTTCGCAGGATAATAACGCATTTAAATGTAAAGTAATGCAAAGATGCTCATGCATAAATTTGTCCCGGTATGCATGCAAAGTTTAAGTTCTTAAAGTTTTATGGTTTTGAATTTATGACCCCGACTAGAGCGAAAACAGACAGACACGCCCTTTATGGTGTTTTCATATTAATGACTAGTATTTACGATCGGTATTTTTGCTCAGTGCAAGCGCTATCTTTTCAAGTTTCAATGCATTCATTGCACATTTGAGATATTAAAATGCAAATGGCATTAATATGATTGTAACATGAAAATTATGAAGCATATACAAGATATTTCAATAGTGGCGCTCAAAACTAAAAGGTTAAACGTTTCGCTAAAAAAAAATCATATAACGGCACGTATTTTTGGCACTGCACAATACACAAGTCGCCCTTAGACAATAAAATATAAAAGTCAAACAACTTTTTACGCAATTTATAATGTCTCTAAATTCACTGGCTGTCAAAAGATTAAAATGTGCTACCGCCCACAGTATTTAGCTGAATATTTGTTTGTTCAGTATGTAAAATAATAAACCCTCAATCGACATAATGTCACTCCTAAATATCTGCTTTTTTTTTAAATTCTAATTTTTGGTCTAAAGGCAAGTAAAAAAAGCAGATTGTATTGGATAGAACTCTATCGGAAACATCGCCCTGATAGATGGAAGAGTGGATTTTACTTACATTACTCCGGAAAATTGAAATCGATAGAAAGCAGGTCAACGTCACCGCTTTCATTCGAGCTTTTTGGGATATTGGATTCATATGTTGTTCGAACTTCGTAATTTAATTGCATTCTGCTTCACAGTTTATGTTTGATTGCCGCAGCATACGTATTTTATTTATGGCAAGCTTTCGATTCAATTGTGCGTTGCTCCAAAAGATACCGATTTAATTATAGCAATTAAATGAGTGCTTTCAGCATCTGAGTCCTTGGCGGATAGTGGCGAATTTGGAAAATGAAATGGCGTTGTTCTCTGTAATGAATTTAGGCAGAAAATAAATAGAATAAATTAATAGATGACGATGGTTATGGTATTTTGGAAGTCGAAAGGTATTTTATTTTTTGATTTTCTATATGACAAACAGACTGTAAATGCGGCCTACTACTGACAGATGCTAAGGTTGCTTAAATGAAAATATATAATTACGCGTTGCGCAACAGATGGGATTAATAAGCTTCCTATCCAATGGAATAAATGCATTTCTAATGAAGGGAACTATGTGAAAAAATAAGATACTTCATTTGGTATCAAAATTCCGAGTTATATTTGAATTTCGGAGTAAGTAATGATCCAAAAGCGATCATTGTTAGCAGTTCTCGATAGTTTCACAATCGACGATATATCGAATTTTAGCACTCTAAGGGTTAATGATAATTACCATTTGTTTGATTTTTATAATTGTTATATCAGATCATCGTTAGTATATTATTTAGATGGTTGCTGTAAATTTGATGGTGCGTAGCTTAACCATACCACGTAAATACCATACAACGCCTTATGATTTCTTGAATATGTTGGAATTGTATTCAAGGAACTTCATAGTACAACCACGTTCATAAAATGAATATAAATGAAGATATTTGCGGAAACGAATTGAAGTATCCACGAGTGCGTCCCTGAAGTGTAATTAACCATCAGCGAGCCGGTAATTTTCCAGGGTCGCAGGTTCAGCGGTAACATCCTCCGAAAAGCCCACATTATTTACAAGTGTTGGCAAAACTTTATCAGGGGGTACCTTGAACTTTGGCTTAGTGGCATAAATGTTTGTCTACCGTTTCGTTACTGTTTGCCGGTGTATACATTTATTTGTGAATAATGCTACAATAGATATTATCGGGGTGAAGGTCAGTTAGGAACAAGGGGAGAGTTTGTGTACACTTGGATGTGACTAGAATATCATTATCATACATAAAGTCTATTTTATTATTATTGTCGCAATATACATTTTGAATATTTTGATACAAAAGAGGCCGAAGTTCCTCAAAATGAATACTTGACAGATTTCCGCTCGGAAAACGTTCATGTTCGGGATTAAGGCTGTTATAATAATGAGGAACGTTTAGGCTTCATTGAAAATCAACATATTTTCTATTTTTTTTTTTCAATGAAATAATATCAATTTATTTGTCAGAATATTGCCAACTTCACCTCTTCATTGTTGCCAAATCTTTTATCATCGAGCCAGGTTTGCCTGTTCTTTTGTTTCGATGCCCACCCATAAAACCATAGAAGGGGGGGGGGGGACCAACCTTACGCCCGTGGGAAACGGTTGAGCCCCTGGGGTAATGATGTGGAGTAGAGGTGCGCGAAAGTAACCTCATCGGTTTGCTCGTTAAACGCTGTTAGGGTAGCCCAGCTAACATGATTTGGGTGCGCAGGTCACCCTGTGCTGCGTACCCATAAAGGGGTGTGTGGAACAGTCGATTATAGGAGCTGGTTGAGACTGTGTCAAAGGCTCACCACTATCCTTAACAGCCTAGGAAAACAGGGGAGAACAATTTTAGGCTGTTTGAACGGCGACTCGTCTCCAAGGCTAGGTACTAAGAATTACCGAAACGATACGAGTACCACTGAAGAAGGGGTAGCCCTCTCAGTCCTTCATCTGCTGGGGGTGGGCACCTGAACGCTCCACCCGTAGTGTTTCTCGTGGGGCTACAGGATCAGTGGAAGACACTCTTTTTGTGGCTAGTCCGGGGTAACCCGGAATAGACCATACAGCAGCGCAGGAAATGGATTAGATTGAAAATGAACCCCCAATCCAGTCAGCTGCTGTCTGATGTCTGTCGTCTTGTTTCATTGTCTCAGGTGTGAAGTGATGTTACATCCATGGTTATGAATTGATGAAAAACCTCGGCTTTATTGCTGTGAAACTATTGCAAGACATTTGATTAAAACAGTCCTCATGACTCTGTTTTTGTTCCATTGTAAGCAAACGCGGCACCAATCTTGCGCACACCTTTCTCATGTCCAAATTTTCAGTCAAAACCCAATATATAGCACTTTTTAAAATGCCTAACATATCTGCTGGCTCACGCACTTTCAGTCGATGGTCATCCAATAGCATTTTGCGGATTTTCTTCATCGTTTCTGGCATAGTTAAATAATTTGGTTGACTACTGCTATGTTCGTCGTATGGCTTCGTTTAAACTCTGCCACAAAATATTTTCCTTTTGTAAACAAAGGAGCGGATTTGATATTGATTAGATTGAGAGCTTTCAAATAAAAGTATTGTATTACATACGATAACCAATTTTTTTCAAACTTGAAATTTAAGCTTTATAAGGCAGGTACTTATTAGGTACGTCTATCATTGTATCGTATTTTTTTTAAACAACATTAGGTCGGATACTTCTGGGACTACCATTAGCTGTTAAACCACCGATAGCAACGCGTTAATTTAAAGTCAAACATCGGTTAATATGTTTTTATAAGCATTGTATTCTTTCTTGTTCCAGCAGATTATTGTTCGTATGTTCAAACAATTAAATTTAGACTAAATACTGCTCTATCGAATCATAAATCGATATAATCATACTGCCAGCATCACAAAATGCAATAATGGTAGCCAAAAATGAATAGTAACTTATTCGAAAGTAGTTTTCTAAAGCGGTGTGCAGAAATCTTATGGTTTTTCTGAAAGTATCGACCAGTTATATAGTCGTATGTTGTATATATATTTAAAAAAAAATAACGATGAATAGTCAGGTTATCAGTAATTTGAAGCAGCGTGTGACTATGAGATGGCTAGGACTATCTTAGGTCATAATTCCACTGATGAGCTTTAAATGGAAATATGTGTAATGTAAAAAATGCATGAGATTCTCGCGCTTAGATGTGAAACTTCTTAGCTTTTGAAGTGTTTGTGTAATATATAATAAAATAGGTGTACTAATGGTATAGTGGTTGCTTTATGCTATGATATATGATACATCCCGTAGCGTGTCTATGATATATGTGACAAAGACGAAGTTTCAATTTTCGTGACGTTCAAGCCAATTTGTCCTAACGGGTCTTTAGTAGTTTAAATTAAAAAACATATACCCAGTGCAAATTTATATTTTAATGCGTCAGTCTTTTTCAACCATCTTCTTTCACTTGTATGAATTTGTTTATGACATTTCTGACCATTAGCCCCCCAAGAAAAAATATTAAAAACGTGTTAAAAGTGGGTTTAAATGCTACTTTTTTGATAGGCTTCTTTAGCTTTGAACAACGGATGAACTTTCATTCGACATACTCCAATGTCAGTACACTTGTCTATCGAATCTTATTGGTAAGCTCAAGCAAGAAGATCGATATCATCATTAATTCCATCAGAGTATCGTAGCAATTGAGCCCCAAGCAAAGTTAATCGAATTAAAAATTCCTATGGCGCCAATTAAGCTCTCCAGAATTTTAGTGGCGAAATTGCTTTTCCCAACCGCCATATAATATATTGACATGTAAATATATGCAAAGTAGCTTTACAATGTTCATCGTCCCGATTAAGAATACTCGAAATTCTAACCACAAACGTTGAGATGTTTCTTAATAAAACTCTGCTAGCAAGAGGCAAGCAAGGACATAGGTGAAATACTTTGATTTTCTTTTCCACGTGTCTGTGAAGTTATATTAATATATTCCTTATGGTGTGGTGGATTTACATAACTAAAAAGTAAGGATTTTGGTATGGAAATGTAAATATGTATATGCCGAGTCATGAATATTTCATTTTCATAATAAGACTATCGAGATTACGAATAATGTGAACAAATGTCGGAACAATTATCTCGTGAGCTTGGCCGCCTCATACTTTGTCTTGGGAATTGTTTGGCGGTGAAGAAATTTCATGTAAAAATTATGCAATGTAAAAATTTAAAAGGGACGGACCAAAACTATATATTTATAATAAAATATATTGGCATAACAGTACAAAATATTATATGTACTTAATATTGCAATTATTTGAAAGTTGCAATACTTCAATCAATTTCCTGCGCTACGTTTATCGAAGTCTTACCCATCTTGTATCGAAAGTAGATGACGCTTATTTAACAATATAACAGTGAACCATTTGTAGATAAAAAAGCAGCTTTGTAGATTTTAGTTTAACGTCGGTATGTACAATTATTTAAGCTTAGAAAATTGCTATTATTGTCCGCAACGTTAAAAGCTTGATAGACTGTAATTTTCCTGATTTACATTGTATAAATATCGACTGAAACAAATATTGGCTTTGTAGAAATGAGTGCAAAATTTTGGTCGCTGCCTCCCGTATTTTTATGGGAGAATTCATTTTTTTGCATCATCAATTACTTCTTCATACTCAAATCATACCTGAATAACAGAAAATTCTATGTCAAATACAAAGATGAAGCCACTACACTCCATTATATAAATTCCGGGGTCTCATAAGACAGCGTACTTGGTCCAGTTTTATACCTTTTATACACAGCCGACATTCCGACAACAGACACCACGACAACTGCCGCCTTCGCGGACGACAGCTTTTCTAGCCTCACACAATGACCCTGCAATAGCGTCTCATCTACTCCAACGTTACAACAAACAAATTAGTTTTCGAGATGAATCATTCTTACATCTAAACCATACAACACTGCAATCGGACATATCCGTAATTTTCTATTGAGGTTTGCTTAACTTTCACAATGCGAGTATATCCGTCATACCCACTTTGCAAGGACTTTGGTCTTGACGGATATATACGTCATATCCACTTAAGCGGTTAAAGCAATTGAACTATTTTTGGTTTATTTTTTTATTTTTTTTATGAATCAGGTAGATATCTATTTCTTTGATATTATTTCATCAATATGTCTGGCTTAGACAACGTTCTTAGGATGACTTGCTCAGTTTATTGAGAAACGTCCATAGGGTAATTGTATATAAGTACATGAGTGTTGTTAGCATTTAAGCTTCAGGTTGTAAGTCGACTCAAAGGATTTTTCTGACGAATATTTTGCATAATTTAGAAATGAGATCAAATTCAAAAATACCTGCAACAATAAATTAGCTGTAGAACCTTTATCATAATCGTATATAATCGCAACTGACATGGTAAATTTACAAGCAAATTGAATATACGCAGATCCTTAGTAGAACACGCGGGATTGCGTTGCCGTAACAACCTCCGCAGATTCGACGTATGCTAAGCCTCTTAATAATCCCTAACATCCTTTGAGGAATATTAACAATTTACATATTCGCCATAATTCTGCGGGATATCATTTTTAATTGATATTATTTACAGCGCAAATCCTCGAGCATTACACATAGCAGCCGAGAGATTTCCAGCCCGTAGAAGGGCGTGAAAGCCCCTTTTGTTCGTCCCGAATTTGTTTAATTAATTGTGTTTAATAAACAGATTATCCTCCCGGAGGCTGCCGCTTTTCCGCCACTCGAAAGTTTTCCTAAAATACAAACAAAATGGCAGATGGCGAATTTTTAACATTGACGTTTTATTAATTACGAAGCGGCCCTCACAAATCCGGCGCCCCCTCATAAATTTTTCAATTTCCCATGCAGGTATGGATACGCTCGGGAGGAATTAAATGACTGCTCCTTTATTAAAAAAAAGTTACGAAGTTCTTAATTAAGTGGTTTAAAAAGTTTGTAAACTTTACGCTCTGTGTTGAATGTCAATCAATTTTTACAGGGGAAAATATTTTAAGCATTATGGAATTGCCTACAGGATTTTTTAAAATATTATATGAATAAAATTTGCGTAAATTTATTACATTTCAAGTAATATTTTTAACAGCTCAAATGCTGCATGTTGATATAGAGTCATTGAAATGTAGCGCCTCGATGTCAGTACTGTATAATATTTACACATGACATTTTTTTAAATGATATAAGCCATTTTATTTTAGTAGAAAGTAGTACAATTTTAACTATGTATAGATATATATTGCAAAAATACGTTTACATTATTATTGAACAACAAACGTGAGATCTATAGTTTTCGAGCAAAATTTTGTTCAGTAATGAAGCTCGATCAAAAAAATTCTAAATGGGTCAACTTTAATGATCATGACGTAGAAGAACAACAGTACTTCCTATGTTAAGATACTATATTTAGATGTCGAATATGAAATAGTGAAGTTTTTCTACAATTACTCAAGTACAATGAACCTAACGTGCGCCCATTAATTATTTCCTAGTAATTTGTAGCACGAGTAGCGTAAGATAATTGCATCATGCTGGAAATTTTCGTGATGGTACAAATGAGTATTTGCTAATGACAAGATTACGAAATGAAAGGCTGAAAATTAAGTGCAAGTGTAAATACTGAAAAGGGCAACGGTGCAATAACGATGGACTATAAATGCTATAAAAATAACATCCATATCGGTGATGCCAAAAATACGTGCCGTTTCCACACTTATCTTTAGTAGTAAGTTTTGTATTGATTTTTTTGCTATACGCTTTGAAACAGTAATTGTACAGCTTATTCCGATTAGTCTTGTCGTATGAATGTGTTCGATAAAACGGATATAAAAGACGGCACGTATTTTTGGCATACACAATACGCTTAAACCTTTTTTGTGCGGTAGGTGCGTTCCGCGTAAAATCGCACAAAAACAAATCGCATAAAAAAGCTATGACTTACATAGAAAAAGTGAAGATGCGTTCCTTGGATTTTAAAAACCGCATAACTTCGAAACAGCTATATAAAATATATCCAAAATCGCATAAAAAAAGTTGACAAAAAACAGGAAAAAATAAGGCAATTAAAAAATAAGATTTTTGGTAATATTTAATGGACGTCTTGCATCATTGGTAGAATTTTAAGGATGTCTGACATCTGAGATCTCAAATGCTACACATCCACTAGAGAAATACTAATTATTTTAATTACAAACTATCATCGCTGTATGATAATTTTCGTTGCGATTTTCGATACGACTTAAAATCGCTCTCTTTGAAAAAAATAGTATACCCAGTGTCGATGCCATAATTGTTCTGTGTAGATTTTCTTTTTTCAACAATATAATTTATAATTAGTAAAGTCATTATAGTCCCTAACTCCAAAAAAAAAAAAAATCACAAAATGCGACTGTTTAAAAAAATTCAGTCATGTCATTTTTTGGCCTTATTTTGTTAGTTTTTTTCTTAAATAATATATTATTTTTAACATAAATCTAGTAATAGTATCAGAGGATTATATAAAAAATATTCGTACCCGTAAGTAATTAGAATTTTGGAAATTCGCTGGAATTAGGAAAAATGCTTTTTAAAAAGTCAAAACATTGGAAAAATGGAATTCCAAATTTCAGTCAGTGTTGATGATTTATTTTCTATTTTATCCAAAATAACTCGATACATACTCTTTATGAAATAAAAAAAAATTGTTTTAAAAAAAACCGCATAACTTCGAAATCGCACAAAAAGAGGTTTGAGTGTATTGTATTCATTTACGTGTATTTATTTCAATTTTTGTGGATACAATCGCTTGTGTTTCTGTAGGAACGCGTACGTCTTATATGAAGCTGAATGTGAAGTAGGATATCGTATGTGTTAAGCGAAATATCATAATTTTTAGAGGTTATTTCTAAAAATTCTCAAGTGAAATATTTTCAAAAAATGATTTATGAAATTCGCGACAATTTTTTTTAGGTATAAACCACCAAATGGTAATTAGAAGAAAGAGCATCTATGACTAGTGCCATAATTGAATTTTTGTCATTAGGATAACAAATAGAGATCTGGACTAAATGAAAAGAGTAATCCAAATTTGATGCCTAAAAAAATATTCAACATTGATTGGTATTGCGTTCTTGCAATATATACCTATCCATGGTTGAAATTTTACTACCTTCTACTAAAATAAAGTGTCACTTGTAAACATTATACAGTGCTTACATCTAGGCGTTTCATTTGGTTAGGGGGATGTTATATAATATGATTAATCGGAAAATAATACATATCAAGTAATTCAAAGCAGATATTGATTGAACACCAATGCCCCAAATAAATCTGCATCGACAGCTGCAGAAGTTTGAAATACTGATCGGACCTAACAGAAATAGTCCATCAGGCGACCCTCGGATAGTAAGGGCGTGTATTTTGTATCGGCTGTGTCATATTTGGCCAGGGGGTTTCAATTTTGCGTGTCTCCTCGGCCATAATTCAATTTTATGCGAACGGCGTACCGTAGATCCATCATGGCGGTAGACAGTTGGTGGTACGGAGAGGCGCAAGTAGTTGTAGCGAATGGATAATATATTATTTCAATAACATGGGCCCACCAGGTGTGCTCAATTGAACATTGTCAGGGTGACAGACACGAAACGAGAACTGGCGGTTTGCGAGCGTAAACACGCCGGGGCGAAATCGAATGAAAATGTTATTCCTTCAACCGCGATTCCCCAAGTACACGCCCAAAACTATAATATCTCCTCTGTAATGGGATTGCATATTGAGTCCTGGGAATTTAAAGGACGCTATTAATTTATATATTTTTTCCTAATTTCATATTAATCCCGAGCGATGGCGTTTTGTACATGTCTTTTTCTCCATTTTACTATTCACACAGTGGAAGTTGTTAGCTGAAAGATGATGCTGTGTTTGTGCAGTATATAATAAAATAGGCTTGCTACTATTCTAGTGGTTGCCATATGCTGCATATAGATATATAGACACACACACACACACACACACACACACACACACACACACACACACACACACACACACACACACACACACACACATACACACAAACAGTAGAGGCAGTGCATAGTCCATTTGACAAATCTTTCAGAATATTGGATTTATTAATTATGTATACAAGTGTAACAATTAATTATGTTCATTCCTTTTGGCGCAATTTGTTGTGCTTCAATATTATGTTGCGCATGTGCTGCGTGCCCAAATATTGACTTAATTGAGCATTTAACACGGTTCGGTAATTGGGGATGAATTTAAGCATGGGAAAAATGTTATTGGCACCACCGGCCTGGAGCAGGTACCGTGCCGGGGTGGCACGCGGGAGACTTATAAACTGGCCGCATTACCGCCGGCCCTCATTCTCTATGCGCACACAAATGGACAGTCAACTGTCATGTATACTTAATGATGCGGCAGTGCCAAGACAGAATTGATAATACATTTTATGCGTTGAAAATTTATAGAAGGACATGTTCTGAATATTTTAGAGAGGGCCAGGACACGTCCTGAGCCCACAGGACCTTTCCTCCGTTGTCGCAGATCATCCAGCAAATCTTCAGTCATGGTCAGTGGCTTAAGGCTCATTGTTCATGACGCTAAATTTTTGCTTTGGCCACACGGGAATTTCCCGCAGCGGAACAACCCCCCGAGGGTTAAGCTTTTAATGAATGTTGAAGTTTTGTCTTTTCGCTTCAGAGCTTTAACTTTATTAAACACATATTTTCAACTGAATGAAAACCACAAACGATATAAATAATGAAGCATCTTTACCCTTAAGCTGACACAAATAATATTTTTTAAACAAAAATAATTAGATTAAAAAATAGCATACATTGAAGGCTTCATACTAATGAGCAATTAATGTTTAAAATTCATCAGAGAACATTATTATTAATATGCAAAAACATTTTGCGAAATCACTTAATCACTAGCTAGCTAGAAATTTAAATATCAAGTTTCAAGATATTTAATATATAAATTCAATCTGTAAGCATTGCGAAATTAATTACTTAAACTCGAAAAGGATATTAAATAATTATTAAGTTGATATGTTTATGAATTTATATCCTAAATTATAAAATTGTAATGAGCTCGATTATAACTAGCGAATATAGATGTTGAAGTATTGAAATTTTTAGCGCTGAAATTAATGAAAATTGTTAGTTGGTGCGGGCGGTGGCAGATGGAAGAGTATTTTTATCGTCATTATACGGCATGTGCACGCAGGTAAGATAAGGCATCATATTCATGCCATCCGCATCATACATTCGACTCAATGCTCGTTCGATATTGAAGATATACATTTAAATCTCTTTGATATTGCACGCGAATTTATGCTAATTACATTACAGCCTAGATCCTCATTTTTTATATATATATTAAACTGTTAAGTGAGCGGGACGTATATATACGTCCAACTCAAACTGCATCGAAATTGGTTAGGACGTATATATACGTCTTCGAAATATATATTGAGTTCTAAGGCAGGTGAAACTTTTTGTTGTTGTCGATACATATTTTGACATGAATTTAAGATAGGAAGCAAATTGGTAGCATTTCGTTTTTGTGTTGGAGTGGATGTGTACTTAGTAAACGGTCACTAGTAGCATAAAGCAAGATTCAAAGGCAAACATAGAGTTTTATAATGGAAGGCAAAAAAGACGTATTGATGCTCAGTTCAGACAACATAGTAAAAAGTCAACCTATGCCCTAAAAAAACAGCATTACGCCTAAACCCTCACGCTTAGTTGAAAGGCATTTTCAAAGAACAAATGAAAAGGGACTAAAGCCAGGAAATGTCGAGTTTATTACAAAAAAGGAAAATAATCTATATATTGGTGTCCGGATTATGAGGTAGCACTACATGTCAACAATTGTTTTAAAATATATGTTTTATTGAATTTTTCATAAATTCTAAGCATCGTCAAAAAAATTAATAATATGAACTCATGCCAGGTGGGCGGGACGTATATATACGTCCTAACAAAAATGTGCGCGCCCACTGTACGGTGCGTTATTGAAAAGAAACTTCTCCGCTTAACAGGTTAAGTTCGATTTTATTATCACGTATCCCACACGACATTGTAGATTAAGCGATTAAATACAGGATCTTTCAATAGGAACGCTCAATTTTTTTTTAGTTACCACCGTCCATTTTATTGCAAAATTATCTATTAAATTTGTTGTAAATTACATGGCAAATTATTATGGAAGATTATAATGTTGAATAACGTCTACACACATTATCAAATTATATTTTCAAAATCAGTGGTCTGTTTAAATAATACCCTGTAGTTTCGCATTGATTACATGTAAGCCAATTAAGTGCAAAGTGAATTATCCTATATATTTTTTAAGCTGAGCTTCATTTAAATTCTTCAACCTGAAGTGCTTTCGATGATTCGAAAATTGGTTAAAAAGTTAATCGGTTAAACTTTTGGGGCTGACCCTCCCGGTAATAATTGCCATCGGGTCAAGTTGGTTCCAAACAAAAATAATTTCATACATACAGGTCACGCTCCTGCGGGAACGTGTCGGAGATAACCCGAACGGCTGAATAGACAACTAATTCCTTTATCATCAAAGCTCACATAATATATTTACATCAAAAAAAATCTTTTTATTCCGCTGACGTGTGATAAAATGGACGCAGAGGATTTCTGCATGAATTATACAATAAAAGGGATTTGAACACACGTAGTCTGGCACTTTATTACGAATTTAATATACGTGTACCTTTGTGTGTCGGACTTGTTTCCGTTTATTTTATTTTAGTTACGTGGCTGCAAATGGCGTAGCGACAATGCTTGAACAAGTCACATTTTGTGAAGATGACACTTATCTTCGTATTCGTTAAAAGCTCTCTGTGAATTTTCGAGAGGTAAAGAATGTCCTCGAGAGATTGTCGAGGACTCGAGAGCGCAGCTTCCTTATATACATTGTATCATGAATGATACTCGCCATTTATTACCGACTGCAATATGCCACTTTTTGCGCTGGGAAAAAATGGTTCAAATTTGACTTTAAGTGATGTATAAATTGGGATTTCCAACGAAATAGGGAGTATGAATATTAAACAGATTAAGATATTTATATGGGAAATTTAAAGTGTATTTTTAAATAATAAAACGCTTGGGTGAAATGTGTGCAAGTCAAGTATACATCGTTGAGTCTGTTCTGATATTTTTGCCTAATTTCCTAAATTTGATAAAGTAAATACTAAAACAACGAATAAAGTTGGAAAACCCAACCGCATCCTGTGCTGCGGTTACGCTTTCAAGCGGACGGCTTCTCGGAGTTCGTTCACAATCGGATCGTAGAAGAGATCTATATAGAGGTGAGACGGGGGCAAAAAAGTACGACTGTTGGCTCTAGGTATATCCAATTATTCCAACAAAATAAAGATAAAGGTTTTGAGACCGAAGACCAGACCTTCCCGCGGGCGAGACTATAGGTTGAATTTCAAACTCGAACGTAAACTAAGCTTAAGATTTCTCCATATCACTTTTATATCCGATCTCTCTTTCTATTTTTGGATTATTCTCAAAGCATTACATTTGTTTTGATTCATCTGTTTCCGTCCATCGTATTCATTGTATGACGCTTCGATTCTTCTGGGACCATCATCCGGTAGTCGGCGTAAAATTTCCAATAGCGTAGTTATCTGAGTTTTGCCAATTTGATGTAAAATGTATCATTTTTAGAAAAAAAAAATTAAAAACTGACGGGAAAAAAAATTATTAAAATAATATCATCCTTATTTAACCACTTATGTCCAATAATGGATTTTTTCTTTTAAGGTAAATAATTTAAATTATATTGTTAAAAGCGTTAAAACTGTTTAATTAAAGCATTGGTAGGATATAGTATCAGGTTTAATTCTTGGTAGTATTATGTTACAATTAGCGGGGGTACTCTCGGGGCAGAGTTTCCGGGCGGCTACTCGCTCCCACGTGCTCGTGGGGATAGCCGCCCTAACTATCTTCTCTGTGCACATTTTTATTCAGCACGAAAGAGAGAAAGAGAGATAGAGAGATCTGGCTGCGTAAAGGACGTCCTTCCGCAGTCAAGGCCAAATGATGACTCTTTCCGACTTCCGCCTCCTGCGTGTCACCACCCAACTGGCAACGGTGCACGCCCAAGAAGCGATCGGTCGGTAATTGCAAGTGCAATGTCTCTGCAGCGCCACAGAAGATGGCGCTGTTAAAATAGCATATTGCATCTAAAGAGAGACGGAAGATGTCGCTATTTCCGGCGAATTAAATTCGCCTACGCTACACGTTCCGTCGAGCGCTCCCGCTACCTCTCGTTTGTGCGAAATCTACTTGGTCATCCATTTTTTGACCTTGCAGAACAATACCGTCACAAATATCCATCGAATACTTGTGAAAGTATATGGTAGTGATGTGACGAGTCTTCAATATGTTAGATTGTTCAAAGAAGGGCGTATTGATACTCATGACGAGGTAAGGAGTAGGAGTTTACCATCAGTCATTTCTGATGTGCAAAATGACCACGATGGGTGGCTTGAAGATCTTCATGAACCTGACATTTCTGGAAGTCTCCTTGGTAATATTGTGTTGTAAAAACATGGTTACGGCGAGGGTTACAACATGTGTGCGAAAAAATCACATGAACGCCGTGCGTGAATTTTTTGATCTTTTGCACAAGAGGGAGAAGCTTTTCTGGACTCTATCGTGACGAAGGATGAGAGGTGGGTGTGTTACTATACCCCAGAATCCTTAAGACAATTTAAAAAGAGCTGACGTGTGAAGTATCCTGTAAATTTCAATCAAATACAAGCATTTTTCGATCCTAAATAAATGTTGTACCCTAACATTTTGGATGATTCTCGTAGGATGATTCCATGCTGTAGGAATAATGCGTTTATTAAATTAAAACGAAAGGCGTAAGATTTTTAAGAAAGTTTATGGAAAATATTTTCCAATTCGTCTTTCAAGTGATCTTTCGTAAATTGCACTCCAAGAAAGTATGGAGCATTGCCAGCACATATGCTTTTTTGCTTCAAAATCTATTTTTTCCAAAAGATTCATATTTGTGACGACAAAATGGAATGGAGAGCATATTCGCTTCGAGCACGAACAAAATCAAACTCGTTCACGTTATCGAAGATCTGGAAACAAGCCAGTCTGAAATTTACGAACTCGCTGGACAAAATATCTGTTGTAGGTGTCCGATTGCATTATCTCGCGCCCGATTTATCATCGCTTCAACCCCCCATTCCTGTTTGCCTCCTCCCCATGCAAATCCATCCGAAATTCGCCCCTTCGGCTCTGATAATACCGACGTCAGCACGTGTGTGTAATAATGAAAAAAAGAGTGAAACGAAAATAAAATAAAACAATCCTGGAGTGAAACGTGACAAGCACGTCAGAAATAAATTAGTCCAGTGGAACCTGATTATGTGTTGGCCGAATTGAAAACAAAACACGTAGTCGAAGTGTGACACCCTAAATTGTTATTGAATACAGAACAAAGTACACATGTTAAACTGATGGCTTTCAATCTGTGAATCCGGTCAAATTATATATTGAATCATTGACGATTCCTAATAGTAAATCAATTATATCGTTGAGATTTGTGTTATTTGGACTGGTGGAAAAGTAGTATTTTACTGCTTTAATATTAAGCATAAAATAACCCCAACAGATCTAAATCAATAAGATCTAGTTCAATAATTGCAATTCGTAAATTGGTGGAACGTATTCAGGAGGTCCAATTTTTGATGATTTTGTCGCAATTCCCAAAGCAATGGAAATATTTTTGCTTCATCAATATATTTTTTAATTAATCCAGTAGAAATTAATTCGTTTTAATAAGATTTGATCAATATATAAGCAAAAAAGTGACTTGGGCAACATTCTTAGGACACTTATCCAGTTTATTGAGAAACTATTGAAGTTCATACAAAATTAAGGTCTGAGTTCCAAAAAATATCGTAGTTTATATAAATATATAATTCAGTAATGTGCGATTGTCTACTTTTAGCGTATAAATCTTTTCATATTTCATTATAAGGTTTCAAAATTTCTCATAATATTTTCTTCCAATATTTTTTCAAATGTTTGACGAATATATATGCTTCAAATATTGAAATTATACCTTGTTCTAAGAGTTGGATTATAGACGTAGTGTTTGGTGGTAAAAATAATATTTCAACATGGGATGTTCTATGACGAACGGATGTCCCGGTGCATTGTCCAATATCCATAATAATTTAAAATTATGTATATTTTCCCCCTAAAACCATGTTATATAAATCGTGTTGTAAAAAACATGTCACAATCACACAAGTAATCTTTCTTTGATCGTATGCAATGCGCTGTCATACCGTTCATCGGATTGCAATAAAACTTCATCCACTTATTGCTAAAGATTGCGTAAGTAACATAGGCATAGTCTAATATATAAAAATAAATGTTTGTTTGTCCGTATTTAATGCGCTGCCATACCGTTTATTCGATTGCGATAAAACTTTGTCAATTTATTGTTTACACTTGTGGAAATAACATAAGTATAGTAAAAATATGGTTTGTGAACGCAGTTTGTTATGCGAGACGTGGCATTGCAACGCATGCCAGGTAGTCACTAATAATCGAAAAAATAAAGCACAGTAGCAAATATGCAGTTAAAAAATGCTTCGAAAATGTTCGATCATTGAGAAAATATTTACCTACGCAGACCTAAAATTTCATTTTAATACTACGTAAAACATTATTTTATTGTAACAATTTTATATTAAGAAATATATTTTTTGATTTTATTAATCAATTCGATATTATTTTATTATCAGGCTCAGTTATCTAGAAGCTCATATATTTTAATGGCACGGTAAAACGCCGCTGAAAATTCGGCTTCCCTCCAGAGATTCTAGATCTGAAATTCCACTATGCTAATCTAGCATGTTACCTGAAAATCCCCGAACGGAATATTTGACCAAGCCTGAGGTATTTATGTATGGAAAATAAAATTGTTTCGGGTACGCTATTAATGTTTTTGTAATCTATCTTCCAGATGAGTCGAAATGAATAAGGCTCCCTGGGAGTTCTAAAATGGATTTATAGCCATGGGACACAGCCTTAAATAAAGCACAACTGATTACATTTATATTTACATTTTACACGCTTATATTTGGCGTATTTCCGAGAGTTTTTAATCAAATTAAATGACGTGTGTACAAAGTTGAGGAGATAATTTATGTCTGCGAGAGGCTTAAGGCGAACTGGTGTCAAACCATTAAATCATTTAACTTTTGCCGAAACACCTGCGAACTGTCACACGCCTTTCTTCGACCTTTAAATTAAGGGAGACGAAGACGTTTCTAGATGTCCAGACATGCGTAAAGATCTCCCGAAGGAAACTTGTACATTAAATAGCCAAAGAAGATTACGTGGAAGGTCGACTTGGACCGTAATTAACTGAGGGTGTCAAAATAAGAGCGCCCTGAATTTTATTCGCAAATTGATTTTGTTACGGCACCGTCTATTTTTATATTAATTTATATCATCGCGTATTTTAATACTTCAGCAAATTATGTTGAATTAATGAATTAAAATTCTAAAGCAAACTTTATGTGCTGTTAACAATGTCGGTTATTCAAATAATGTAGCTAAGCGTTATGGATTTAATATCATCAAACGCAAAATTACGGTCGTTTTGCTGAATTTGCCAAATCAGTTGTTTATTGTTTCTGTTTTTAATTAAAAATTCATACTTAGGGGTTCGAAAATTAAAGCCACAAGGGTGTCTTTCCAAGAATTCCTGTTCAGCGATAAATTTAAGAGAAATTCATTTCCGCTATATGAATTATTTGATTATTACAATTAACATCATCTTTATTAGATAATTTACATAATTATATCTATTTAGCTTAGCCAAAGAAAATTATTTAATTTTCCCGTAATTCGTACAACACGGTTTCATTCTACGAGGGTCATCCAGTAAAAAATATTGTAACATTTGTGTAGGATGGAAAAATGCTTGTATTTAATTGATATTCACAGGATATTTCACAAATATATTAAACAATTTTTCAACGTATATTTCGTCAAGATCGAGACATTTCTGTAGTTGGGGCACCAGATTTTGTACGCCAGTATTATAGACTTTCGCCGCCAGCTCTTTTTGGATTGTGTTTTGGATTATAGTGATGTATAGTGACGCATCCATGTCTCATCCCCCGTCATAATAGAGTCCAGAAAAACTTTTACATCATTTTTAAAATGACAGACGAATACCACTGGGATGGCAGCATTTAACCAACGCATCATCCCAGTGTTAACCCAAGACGTGGAATCTAATATCAGGCATTTTACACAGAATAAAGTTTTCCCAGCGTGCCATAGAGAGATCTATGCTCGGAGTGTCTTTATGATATAGAATCAGAAACAAGGATATCCGAAGAAGAACTCGAGTAGTAGACGCTACTGAAAGAATTGACACACTTAAGTAGCAATGGGGGAGACAAATGTGTCGAAGAAACGACGGTCGATGGGGAAGAAAAGTGTTGGAGTGGAGACCCCTGTAAGACTGACGACATCGAAAGAATAGCAGGATGAAGCTGGATGCGGAAAGCGGAGAATCGAGAGGGATGAAGACTCATGCGTTCAACGGTGGACGAACACAGACTGATGATGATGATGATGATTATGAATCTTTCCTCAGCGGTCAGACTGCATGACGATTTGAAGATTCCGCCACGACCAGGCGCACAGCTCATCAGCTACCCATTGAAACCATTCTACTGTATTCAACCATCGACATCTTATTCCGCACTCTATGTAAGAGTCTATTGTGACAATAAAATCAAAAGTTTATCGTGGCTTTATAAAAAAACATAATTTATCGGCTTTAAATCCTACATCTTAAAATAGACATCAAGGACCTCCAATTTACTATAAGTCGCAGTACAAAACACTTAAAAAACTAAGAACACTTGCCTGAGTATCGACGCTGCATGACGTTCAGGATAGATCCTGGAGTACGGGACGCATTCTGGAACAACACTGCACTTTATTTATTAAGATATATCCCTCTGACGATTAAGCCAAACCGTATAACCTAAGAACCGAACACGCACTGATTGTCGCCTAGAATTCGACGGCTCAACTGAGCGTACGAATATAAATGTATTAATACTAAATGAAAATTATTATGAAAAACTATTGAAAGAATGCATGAGATTCTCTCTGAGATGAGCTCTTTTGATATATTCCCAAAAATATTTTTATCAAATTTGAAATTCATTAAAAAATAATATATTTATGCAACGAAAAGGATGGTGATTTTTTTTGAAAAATAATATTTTTGGGAATATATCGCAGCAGATTATTTAATCCCATGTTTTTTAAAAAATAGTTTTACTTATAAATATTAATAATTTATCATAAATGCGTTTCAATTTGTCCGTCCAGTTTAGGCGTCGAGTTTATGCTATGCAATAATATTCGGTGCAGAGCTATATTTTATTTTCACAGGTTAGGATGTGCATGTGCGTATGTTAAGTGATATTTTTTAATACACAGAGTGTTGTACCGTTCCAGAATGTGATCCATGTTCCAGACTGTATCCTGATCGTCATGCAGCTAAAATATTGAGGCAAGTAGTCATAGTTTTTAAGTATATTGTAATACGATTATTAGGCTTATTATCGAAATGTTTAATGTTGAACAATTGCATTGAGATTTCAAGAACACAGATCGGAAATAATACTCATAGTGGATTGGAAAATCAAGATGTCTATTTTAAGATGTAGGATTTAGGTCCGATTTTTGTATCATTTTTTTAAAGTCACGACTAACATTCAAATGTATATGTAAAATACGATATTCGGAAGTGATTTATTTAGCATCAATTTTTCCTTAGATTAAAGAAAATACATCATATATCATTTTAAAAATATATCATCAGCTAAATAATTGGACTAAAATGTGTCAAATATTTAATTTCAGGTATGAAATCGTGTTTAATATAAAAGCAATCCGCAATTGTTTGATTACGAAATCGACCAGCCTTGATCAATCAATAGTCTTAAGTTTAGATGGACGTTGTGAAAAATTGTACAGTGTGGTTCAAAAGAACAGCTGGTGAACCAAATTCCAAAGGTGTCCAGGACTTCAAAATTCATGCAGTAAGAGCTCTCAGGTAAGGATAATAAGATTTACAAGATAAATTTGAGCAATCATTTAATTTGTCATCTAAAATATACACACAAAATATTTGGTCTAATGGATGTTTAAATTCTTTGTTTTAGGTAAGTCTTTCGAATAGCGCAATATCAATCCGAAATACCGAAGTTTTCAAATATACTCATACTTTTGAGTTAAATACATAATGCGTAAAAATACGTAAAACCGAAACATAAATATTCTTCAGAATATTGTCGATTATTTTTTCTGATTTTACTGCATACATTTTCTTTTGTATGAGACGTATGATGTCTAGTAATATCGTCACTACTTCTCTCACTTGTACTCCCTGTGTCATTAATATTTTGGTCTGATTCACGATTTCGTTTGGTAATAAATTTATCCATTGTAACGTAGGCGAGTACTTCTGGGGTTACTTTCGTATCATGGATTGTTGATTATGACTAAATATTTATTTCAATATATGTATTAACATCTTCATTGATAAATCATGCAATTTATCAATCTCACGTTTTTAAACGTATTCAAATTATATTTTATGTAAATTTATGATAAATCTATCGCATTATATTGAAAGCAGTCTTCATGATATTTGATTTATATACTCAAATGCATACTTCGAAAAGTTTGCTTTAAAATGAATTTAGCTGTGTTCATATTGAGTTTCTTTGAAATTCTCAGTGGCGTCGATTCGTAGAATACTCTTGTCAAAAGTATCAGATTGATGATCAAAAAATAAAATTCAGAGCGCACATTTGTACGCGATACAAAATATGAAGATCAAAAGAGCTCGTTTTTCACTCAATTAAGACGACACCATTCACCCCCCCCCCCAGAAAATTTCCAACATATTGAATTACAAAATATGTTTTCCACAAAAACAGTTCCTTTCATTTTATTCAATATTCCCGCAAAAAGAAGGCTTTCGCGCGTATTGGGGAGCAGCGTTCGCATTCGCGAATGAGGTTGTCAATAGGTGAGAAAAACGAATAACAAATGTTCCTCCATATTGGTTGTCAGTTTACCAACGCCTGATGTATTAAATAATCCTAAGACGCTCGAGTTTTCTGACACATCAAAGAGTTTTATTGGGAATAGCTAAGACTATAGATAGAGAGCACATATCGTCCCGTCGACCCGAAATGAAATAATCCCAGGGAATGTGAACTTTCACTGGCGAAGTTTCACCGCAATATGTTATTATATTACTTCATTTGCATATCAAAGTATTTGATTTCGACGGGGTGGATTGTGTACCTCCAGTGTTCTCGATATTCACTTAACACGAAATCACCCCGAGAGCCTTCCAGGCCGAATTCCCGGGACGAGTCGGGGGCTGGGGGTTGTCGCCGAGGTAAATGTCATTTGATATTATCAGTACAATTTCCTCTGCTCCAAAGTACAACTCGAATCAAGTGCCAAATAGTTGAACGTTTACTCAATGATAATATTACAATGCCGAACTAAAATCGTTAAGAACTATTCACGCACAATAAATGCATAATGTCATCCAAATACGACACCTAGATTTTAGCACTATTCCTAGTCGCTCAAAATACCCATGCCTTTAAATTGTTCGTGCAGAATGTCCATCGTTTAAGCTTCAAGAATCAGTTTAAGCTACAAGAAGTTACTTATCACCAATCTGTAGTCCTCGCCGTTGACGGTTAAGGTAATGCCAGTTTCGTTTTGGAAGAAGTATGAAACGATAGTTCCGCCCAAAATCCACACCAAACAATAGCTTTCTCGGGATGCATATAGTGCTGGTGTATCTCATGTAGATTGGTATAGTCCCAAATCTAAAAAATTGTCCCAATATCACGATGGTGTCAGGTCTGGAGATTGTGTGAGCTACGGAATAGGGCACGTCCACAGACAAAAAAAAACTATTAGTGTCAGATCTGAAGACCGTGCGAGTCACGGAATAAGAAGAGATCCCCACACAAAGAAATCCAGTGGTGTCAGATCTGGAGACCGTGCGAGCTATGGAATAGAGCCCCCAAAATAATTAATTTATGTGACAGAGGTGCCCACAAAAAAAATCCTAATTTAAAGAATAATAATTACTCATTCAATCTGAATTAAAAAATTATGGCGATTTAAAGGTAAAGTTTTGGATATTTTTTCAAAATCTTTAAAAAAATCTACTTCGACAACCCTGACATTTAAGACAAAGCCTCTATGTGTGAAACGTAGCAAAAGACACCCTAACCCTCAAAAGAAATTTGTCGATCCACGTGCGAAGCACCCTGTATAATAAGGGCTGAAACGTATACTTTTCTTATTTGAATGTAGGATTCTCGTATTCGATAGTATGTTTCGAAATCTGTACTCGATATGATTATCTTATAAACATCTCATATCTGAACATAATACCTTATACGTCGATATGAAACAATTGTGTTTATTGAGTATCCGATTGTCGGTCGATTTGCTTGAAGAAGGTCATCAATGTAAGATATGCCTAATATCAATTAAAGTATATTTGTTTAAAGCCAATTTACTGCAATTTAATAATTTTATAGCACACTAGCGAATACCCAGCATGCGTTGCAATGCCATGCAATATGCCGTTGCAATATTTTTAATATGCCTATATTATTCCCGCAACTGCAAACAATAAGTTGACAAAGTTTTATTGTAATCGGATGCACGTTATGGAAGCGCATTAAATACGGACAAACAAACATTTATTTTTATATATTAAATTGGAATACATGTCTAAACGATATTAATGGAGATTTTATCTTGCGCATTATTGCAGAAATTTAATCTGTGCTTCATTTAAGGGTAGAATCTTAATATTTATTTATTTTTCTAAAATTTATTTTAGAAAAAATATAGTGACTTACTGGTGAGTTTTACCGACAATTTTAATAAAGTTGAAGGATTGATAATTTCGCTATCAAATTTGGAGTTGTTCCTAATCATTCTTTACATTATAACACAATCTGGCTAATTAAAGTATATAGTCAATGATTAAATAAAGTAATTCCGTAATGTAATTTGGAATACATTTAATTCAGGACGATTAGGGTTACTGTCAGTAGCGTTTTAGCGGGCTGATTTCAAATTGAATGACCACCGCGGTGCTAAATGCTCGACGCACTGCATCGAATGAAACCAAAATGAGACCACAGCTTAAGTGTTTCGTTTGACATTCATGTTTTTGAACATTTGATTTGAATGAAGCAGTTTGGTGAATGGGTGATATCAGTCAATGGGGTTGTACACAATGGGGATGTTTAATCCTTTCGAGACCGCAGATGAGCGTATAGTCCGTAAGCAGCATTGGGGTGCAGAATTGATCAGGTGCGTATACGTACTATTGAGTAGCCTTCCACGTTGCCATTCACTGTAATTAAACGCTGCTTGAATCGATCAATTGAATATCTGATTGCAGTTATTATACCGTATACTACGTTAATGGTTCGACGTTATAATTAGACCGCATACATTTGCAAAATGTCATGTATAATGTTCCACGTAGAGCTTGTTCGTGAGCTGGTGAACTGGAAGTATCAATTTGGCTTTATTATAGGCGCAGTTCTAATGTGGAATTCTGCTCTAATATCAATTTTTTAATGATCCTGATTTGATATTGTAAATTTTCTAAATTAATTTGTAGCGTGGGCGAAATGTCATCCTCACGCAATGGTGCTGTTAATCTCTGCAGATTTAATTCACCAGATTAACAGTGACATCTTCCATTTCTCTTTAGACGCAATGCGTCAATTTAACAGTGACATTTTTGCCTGAAATAACGATACCTACCGCTTCTTGCGCATGCACCATTGTTGATTCGGAGGTGACGTGCAGGAGGTGGGTGTTGTGAATAGTGGTTGGATAGCCTTGCCTGTGGGAAGACGTGCTTCCATCCAGCCCGAGATTAGAATCCAGCGAGACTGCGACCCGGGGACTCAGTCCCGCGAGCGCCCCGCTTCATCACGTTACATTGGTGTCAGAAGCACAGATTAACAGCACCATTGCGCGAGGAAGACATTCCACCCATGCTACAAATTCAATACGAATACGTTTAATAATTATTTTTCTTAACGCTTTGCGATCTCTAAAAAATAAAAAAAAACTCTACCAGGTTCCTAATTAGCAGTACACGTTTTTAGAATGTGAGGTCCTACTAGTTTTGTTCCAACAATAAATGTATATTTGGAATATAATAACTAACAAATCAGCAATCATTAAAGAAAGTGTTATGTTTCGTCTGAGAACAACACTCAAAAATACAAAAAAATCATCAAAATTGGGTGCGCATATATAACATTAGAAGGATTCAAATATAGTCCGGAATTTTGCTATACAAGTTTATTATCTTCTAATATATAAAAATGAATTAGGGTTTGTTCGTTCGAAATGAGCTGCCATACCGTTCATTAGATTGCAACAAAATTTCGTCCACTTATTGTTAAGAATTTTGCAAGTAGCATAGGCATAGTTTATTATAAAAAAATCAATGTTTGTTTGTCTGTATTTAATGCGCTGCCATACCGTTTGTTCGATTGCGATAAAACTTTGCCAACTTATTGTTTGCACTTTTTCAAATAATACAAGTATAGTACAATTAACCCACAGTGGATATTATATATAAAATGTTTGTATGTTTGTTCACATTTATAATAAAACCAACGAAATAAAATCAACTTCATCATTTCCATCATTCCTATTTAAACAACTCTAAACTCTTTCAAATTTCAAGCGATATTTTTAGAATTGTTACTTCTGTGGCAGCAACGCATAATTATTCGTTTTCTCATAAACAAAGACGTGAAATCAAGCGAAATTTTGAGGAGGCACTGTTAGATGATGCTACTATAAGTAAGACCCGGCTGTTTGATTAGGCCCAAAAGATTTGTGAAGGTTTGAAAGTTGAGAAACAGTCCTCTGCAAAAATGATGGCTACGTTATTTTGGGACTCGAAAGGATATATTATTGATTGATTTTCTACATGAAAGACAGACGATAAATGTGACCTACTACTGCCAGATGACGCTAAGGGTGTTTATCGTAACAAAAGGCGAAGTAAACCCATTCGAGCAGTCCTTCTTCCATATGACAACGTGTAGCCGCATACAGCAATCGTTACAAGTATTAAAATAAGCACCCAATTATACTGTATATTTCAGACTTGGCGCTATGTGATTACCATGAATTTGGTCCATTGAAATAGGCATTAGGAGGGCAACGATTTCAAGACAACCCTGCGGTCGAACAAGACGCTGCACAGCTAGTTTTTATTTCTTCAGTGACGGGATCAAGAAGCTATTTATTTGTTGGATTTCTAATGAAGGAAACTATGTAGAAAAATAAGACTCCATTTGTATTTAATACATCACTAACTAAATTTGTACAGCAAAATCCGGGTTATTAAATAATTGATAAATTTCACAGATTATATTATGTTAGGCTGCCTGTATCTTTAAGCTGTTTGATTAGGACGTTCTTAAGGGTCATGATCATGACCTATTCAATATGTATGAAGAGTTGGGCGACGTCTATATCGATCCAGGCCTGGTGATGGCACGGAGAAGCCTTTTAAACTTTAATGTACAAAGTGTTCATAAACATACAATCTTAAGTGCGCTTACTCGAACCCTTCCATCGGCACTTACACACATTTCTACAAAGCCATCCCTGCTGGATATATATTCTGGGGAAGGCGCATCTACAAAGTGATAGTTTCCTGTCGCGGGAAGTCTTCCTAGAATCAGTCGGTTCCTGCAAATTTTATTTAGAAGGTGGTTGTGCAAATCGCAGCATGCTGCAAATGATCTCTTCAGCCAACATTCTGGAGTGGTAATCAGAGTCACGAGGGCGCAATAAGCCTAATAGACTGGTGAAGACGAGCTGGAAGCAGCGGTTTTGCGTGTGTATCGCTAATTTCAACGCATTATCATTTATATGAGGAAATACATTATCCCACTTCTCTGAGAATGGTCTTAATTGCGCTCAAATATATTCTTGTATCTGTGAAGAACATTACTCAGGATTTACATAATGAAGAAGTTAGCTCGGAAACATTATTTTGGGAGTCATCCCATAAGGGGGACGGAGAAGTCGAGACACGATCAAAACGCGGAATATTGCAATAAATACATTTTCAATGTAACCCCTTAATATCAAATATTGAGAGATGTTTTTGCCAAGATACAACAATCAATATATTCTTAGGAGTAGTTAATATTGATGGAATTTCAGATGAATATTCGAATTCCAGAGTTATATACAGATGTCGTTCTTAATTAACAGTATGGATGCTTAATAGAAGCTCAATTATTAGAACTCAGACTATTCTGATCTATATAACTATATCTTTGGTATGTTATTTTGGTAAGGGATTTAATGCAGGATTATTGTATTATTTAATTATAATATAAGGTAAACAATAATCACAAAATAATCTTTATTTTATTTCAAAGAATATTTTATGGCATTAAATATAAAATTGGTATTAATTGTTTGCCTAAAGGCGTTGAATTGGTGGCCAATTTACGTCACCGCTGCGCGAGGTAACCATGCCCTCGAATCGCTCGTGCAGAATATCCATCATGGCATGCGCTGTGTGGTACGTAGCACCGTTCTGTTTATTATTATGACCATTTATAATGATTTGCCATATATTACTAAATAATTTATAATAAATTTAATAGATATTGCTTTAATAAAATGGCCGCTATAATCGAACAAATTTTGAGCATCCCTATTGAAAAAGACTATATTTAGGATGATAAAAAACGATTCAAATTGAAGATTTTCGTGTAAAATTAATAAAAATGTATATCATTCAGGGTTATCAACCACTTGTCTTCAACTATCTGTGATATTTCTCCCTTTATTTCTACAATAGTTAATAATTTGATTCCAGTCATGTCGTGCTATTCCAGTAGCTTATCATTTCATAATTATCTTTAACCTGAATAATCGTCGTAATTGGATCAAATTTACTTTGTCGAATACGACCCAGAATTGTGTCGATTTTGAATTTATGTCGCTTCTTTTATAAATTATTTAATAGCCTGATACCTTGACATTAGGCTAAATGTCGATTTCTGTTCTAAATATTAGGGTGTCCCATAAGTTTCTTTCGTTTTCGTATTAAGAAAAAAATAAACAATAATTTGTATTACATCAAAATTTATTGAATAATATATGATCCATTCTGTTCTATTACCTTTCTCCATCTCTCCGAAAGCCTCATAATGTCTTCTTGCCAAAATTTCCCAGGTTTATTGGCAAAATATTGATTAAGGTACATTTTTATATCATTTTTTGATTTAATTTTTTTACCACGTAAAGAATTTTTCAATGAAAGAAATAAATAATAATCTGAAAGGGCAATGTCCGGAAAGTATGGAGGATGAGGTAAAACATCCCAGTCAAATGATAATAATTTATTTCTGACGAGCAAAGACACATGAGGCCTGGCGTTATCGTTTTCTTTCACTGTTCCAATTCACCTGATCAATATGCGCCAATATGGTGCATTCGTTAAACGTCTCGCAAAACGAATTCCGCATATAAAAAATAATTGTACTAATCCAAAAACGTTAAGTGATATGCATATAACAACTCTTTCTAGAATTTTATCGCAATCGGATGAATTAAGCTGGTGTAGTAGTTGCTTTATGCTACATAAGATAATAGATACACACACACAGTAGTGGTAGTGTAGCACATTCGCATAGCATGTATATGATATATGCAATAGACACGGATATACTATGAACGATTTTCCCTTTCTTTCTGATCAAAAGACGGTTGGAATCAGAGAAGTGGAAGCGTTTAACTTTTTGTGACATGTAGGTAATTTGCACATATAAAAGTTTCGCTTCAAAAATTGATCGTAAAATTAGAGCATTTTCAAACAATCACAGCTTATATTTATAGGAATAACTGCACATTCTATCGCAAACTGACAATTTTGTACCGCATTTGTGTGTATTTTGAAATGCCATTCGATAATTGTGTAAAGAAATAAATATACAGCCGATGAGATTGAATTGTTTGCTGGAAGTTCGCTGGGAATGAATTGTTTAACAGTTCAGCAGTTAGACATGTGGTCGATGGTTGCGTGCGGCCATTTCAACGACTTCATGCAGTCGCTTGACTCATTTGTGATTGTAATGACTAAATTACTTAATTTTGTACGCGTGTCGTTATTCAAATTACTGCTGCATTTTCTCGGATTAAATAGAAACGACTGGAACTTGTGTATGCATAGCAGGATGTACACGAGGGTAGTCCCAGAAGTATCCGACCAAACAAAGAAGAATTTGGAAAAAATCTTTATTTCCCAACATAAAACCCCAACTCAAAATAGCCATCAACCGCCGACTCTACATCTTTATTGTTGGCAAATCTTTTACTTCAAAAAACTGATCTCATGATCTTGCCTGCAGATTTTTTCAGTCCATTGCTTTGACTATTTCTTCGTCTCAGGTGTGAAGTGATGGACCTAAGATTTATCTATGGTTATGAATCGACACCAAATCGTAGCATTATTGCTGTGAATCATCGCCAAACACTCGATTGAAATATTCTCACAACGGCGTTTTTGTGCCATTGTGAGCAAACGCGGCACCCACCTTGCGCACAGCTTTCTCATGTCCAATTTTTCAGTCTATATGCAATGTACAGATTTTTTGAAATGTCTTCTATGTTTGCTAGATCGCGTACTTTAAGTCGACGGTCATCCAATACCATTTTGTGGATTTTATTCACCATTTCTGGCGCAGTCACTTAATTTGGTCGACCACAGCGATGTTTGTCTTGGAAACTCGTACGGCCTCGTTTAAATTCTGCTACCCAATATTTTACTTTTGTAGAAGTAGACTTTATCTTATTAAGTAGACAATTATCATCTATAAATTAGATCAGATACTTCTGGGAATACCCTCATACTAGCCCTGTTTTACAAGCTTTTCATTTTCCGCACTTGTAAAAAATGTATATTTGTTCGAATGCTCATATTCGATTTTTAATGATGGAAATGTGATGCATTTTCAGTTGGATGATATTCTTGAAATTTGATATATGACGTGTCTAAAATGGTAAGTTATTTATAAAGGATCCAGAAATATACGGTTTTAAATTATGTATAATAATTCCGAGGACTATTTAAGTACAGGGTGGATGGGGCGGGCAAGTTGTAACTGTGGGGGAGTCCATGAAATGGCGCAGGTGGGTGGGGAAGATTCGAGCAGCATTTATAAAGGAAATGGTAGAAAAAAGGAATCGTCGTAAACGAGGACATCAAACGCGAGCGATTTCATAGAGATGTTTCGTGGTGAGTGTTTGTAATGTATCAAATGTCGGAGTACAAAAGGAGCGCTAACAAGGAGTGGTACGCCAGCCTGCTCCTCCACAAGGAGATATATCGTCAACAGAACAAAAACACGATACGGCTGCCAGGTGACGAAGCACATGACACCTGGAATGAAAGCTTCCATAAAAGCATCTCAACAAGTCACATATGTGAGCATCCATTTAAATCGCGTGTAATTCCATCGTGACGTACCGAAGACCACTCGACATGCGTCAGTTTTAATTGCTCGCTTTTTTTAAAAAATAGGATTTCAATCTCGTCCCAAAGAATAGATATTCATTGCATTACCATTTTAAATATCATTTTTAGTCAAAAACGTCATCAAATATTTTGTGTAAATTATTTAGAGCGTCACGAATAATGAAACTCCAACCGGAATTAGCTTTAAAAGCGAGGGAGAATCGTTTATATTATTTAGGTATTCCAGAGTGAGTGTTTCATTATATTGTACTAACCCTTAAAATCGAGTCCCTAGGGTAATGATATTGCATGTTGCTCGCGCACTCGTATAATCGAATGTGAAAATGCTGAAAACAGGAGGAATCTGTGCAAAAGGTGACGTCACTATCTTTAGCAATATATGGCGCATAGGTGATTTTCGTCAGCTTCAGGCCGCCACCCCTCTCTATTCTTTCACTCGATTATAGTCGCTGGGGGGCTGACAATTTCTCAACTTCGGATTGCCCATGCGGAGATTTATTCATGGACGCAGATCATATTCCGTAGATATATTTGGACATAGGGTTCGATCGCGAGGCGCTTTTTCATTATGTCAGCGGTCCGAAATATGGACCGATTGGACACGCAGACCTTGTGACTAGACTAAGTTCATGGTATTCATTGCATTCTGTAGAAGTTGCGGGAAGAAATGCATCTCCGGGATATTCTACGATTTTTATCGTGACACCTAAGGGATTGTATTGCTATGAGGTCGCGAGCGAGATTCAGAAATGAATCTTTTTCCCATTCAACCTATCTATATATACACAACGTGCAGGATAGATCAGAATATTGTTTGAATAGTGACTCATCTTCATCTTGTGGTAGCAGTGACCCAGCAAATAATTCAACATTACCTCATTCCATCCTTTTTCCTCGCACCTTCGAGTACTACTGTTTGTTAATCCGAAATCAGTCTCCAGTCTCACTTCCTTTTGAGGGCTTAGAATGGAAGAGTTGGGCGCTTGGAAGCACTGCAAGTAGTGCGCCCGCTGTATAAAAGGTAGATGAAAGTAACTCAAAGTAGCTATGTTGGGAATCTCCCGGGTAAGACTGCATAGAAACGCTAAGGGTACCATTACTCTTGTGTCTCTGTATCAATGGCCAACATCATAGAGACCTTATGAGTATGCGTACGCGTGTCTATATGTAGCCTAAAGCAACTACTAGATCAGTAATTTGCTTATTTTATTATATATTAGTGATTACCCAACATGCGTTGCAATACCATGTCTCGCATTACAAACTGCGTCCACTAACAATATTTTTATATGCTTATGTTATTACCGCAAATATAAACAATAAGTTTTATTGCAATCGGATAAACATTATGGCAGCGCATTAAATACGGACAAACAAAAAATGATTTGTATACATTATACTATACTTACGTTGCTCGCGCAATCCTTAGCAATAAGTGGACGAATACTAATACCGCGTGCGATTTTGAGAAGTCCCAATACTACCGCGTAATACAAAATTAGCCATCTATAATACAAAGAGGGCTATTAAATGGTTTAAATTATAATAGTTGATGCATTTATACAACGAGTGATTTTATGTGAAATTGATGATACATTTATATATGATTTATATTCTACTTCTCAAGCGTTCCCACCGGACATATGAACATATTCGAAAGATGGATGGCTTTAATATAACAGTGAATGGATCACACAATAATTTTTTGAAATTCGATTCCATTTCCAGTCATTTTCGCCTTGAAATATTTATCTAAATGGGTATTGCATGCATGAAAAGATCGATTTAAAGCCGTATAAATTTGCAGTTATGTTATGTATTTTTTCTATTTTTCCGATCGATTCTTAGCAGCGCAATTTCCGGTCACTCCAGGAAGGCGTCGGTCATTTCCTTATTGGCTTTAAAAATCCATTTTGCAGTACAGAAGCAAATCCACTATCTGCGATGAACAGGTAGGCAAAGGTCTTTATTTATTTATTCGGCGGTGGAAGCTCGTTATAGCTCAAAGATGGAACTGATGGGATTAGGATCTATTCGTGGGACTTGTCTAATGTAGAAGGTCATTTTGGAGAAGGATCGGCTTATCGAAACGAGATTTATGGTTGGATTAAGTAAGCCCGTCCTGTAAAATTGAAATATTGTTGTGCGTTCGGTAAGTTTTTTTTATTCGTCCCTTGATCAAAATCAACGGGGTGATGAAGGACGTATAATTGTTTCTGACCCGTTTATATTATTACGGATGGCCATCATTAATCATCGATATTTGTCATCCGAAGATATTTATCTCGTCTTGACGTTCGTGATATACAGCGAGAGAATTATTTCAATTATGAAATAATTTCAGCAAATGAGTTCTGTCATGTTCAATTGCGCGAATGATTTGGATCGCCCTATGGAGAACGACGTACAAGGATTTCAAAGAAATGTCGCTTTGTATTTTTCTAGCGGGGAAGGATGTGAGAAAAAACAAGGAAAATAATTGGTTAATTAATACAAATAATTTCCATTGAAATCATGCTCCAATATAGCAAATGTAGCATTTTTTTCAAGACGAAGGTCGTAATATTTTCCACGATACGAAGGTTATCTCAGAAGTACCTAAATCTAACAAAGAACACACATTTGAACAGACCCTTCTACAAAAAACTAGATCCAATAAATATTAAAAAGGCATTTTCAATAAGGTAATTTAAAAAAAACAACAAAAACATTTTTATTATATAATTTTATTTAATGCGATGGTTGAAATTGCATGTCATTAGCCAGTCTCAAAATTCGCTAGTGAGTTTTTGTTACTGCCAACCTCATGTCATTTTCAACATTTAAGTTCTTTCTTTCTTTTGTTACTAAACGAAGAAGAGTTGAAAATCTAATCTCGCAGAGATATGTACACACAAATGGAACTAAAAGTCGAAAGGCAAGCATCGTTACATTTGGGTATGAATGATTCATAGCACGCCAGAATTGTGTGAGTAATTTTTCATTAAACAAGTTACGTACCGAGGAATCATTCCATAAATTCAAGAATTCATCTTGCAATTCATCGGGAATGGTGGCTAAATTAAGGGAAGCAGAAAATGGATTTCGTTTCAACATAGTTTCTTTTTCTTTCAGCTCAGGTAAGTGACGCTGAAGTTCGTTTTTAAAGGATTCGAGATGCCCAGTAATCTCCTCCTTCAAATTTTCATTGATTTCACTTTCAGATTCATCTAGCATACTGTAGACTTTCTTAAACATGGCAATGTTTATAATATTCGTTTCCTTTCCCTGAAGTTTCAGGTTAAGCATATTTTGTTCTAATAAATCTGCTATATATGCTATTTTTTTCAACCAAGCTTTGTCATTAAAATATATCAAAAGATCACGTTTATCTTGCACTTCTAAGAACAACTTGATTTCATCTTTCAATTAATATATACAATTCACAATAATTCCTTTCAACAACCAGTGTACTGCAATATAAAAAAGAAGAATCTCATGATCAGAATCCATCTCTTTTTACAGTTCTTTAAACAGACGGGTGTTAAGTGCTCCAGATTTGATGTAATTCACGATTTTTATCAGCGAATCAAATACTTTTTGCAGAGGAGTTCGAAGGGTCTTACTGGCAAGGGCATACCGGTAAATCTTGCATTTTGTTTGGGGAGCTGGTTCTTTTACTTTTTTACAAAATAGAAACTCTTCTTTGATATTATCTGAATGAATATATTTCACGAAGACAAGCAACTGAGCATACGAGCTTACGTTAATTCATCAACTTGAAAAGAAAACAATGGCAAAACCTTGATTTCACTTAAAATCTGCTCTTTAACGTCTGTGGATAGTTCAGATAGATAGTTAGCTGTAGATAGTCAGCTGAATAGTATTATATTATTAGACAGAGATATTCGTTGCATTGTTAGTCCTAAGAGCTAATTCCAGACATCTTCAACATGCAAGGTTTGATGAACTTTTATCCAATTGTTTTTTTTTTGCTTGGTAATTTCCATTGCGACTTCATATGATGCTTGCACTGATGCTGTGTTCGCTTCTGTTTCTGAAATCTCTGATGTTTGCAACTAGTTTCATGTCGCAGAATGAACTCCAAATCCTTTTTAGTGTGTTCTGAATGCTTTGTCTCCAAGTGCCGTTTGAGTTTTGAAGGTATCAGACTCATGATTGAGAATAACTTTAACGCCATAATAGCTATCAATCGCCAACTCCACTTCTTCATTGTTAGGAACCAATATTGTTTACCATCGAGTCATTTTTTTCAAATTTGGATAAAGGAAATCCGAGGCGGCGAAATCTGGCGAATAGGGTGCATGAGGAAGCAATTCGAAGCCATTAATTGTGGCCACCGTGATAATAAATGTGTGAACAACAAAACTTTATTTTTAGCTAAATGCGGCCGTTTACTTCTCGATTTCATTATTCAAGCGTTCGCAATAAGTTCCCATAATGTGTGTGAGCAAATGTGGCATCCATCTTGCGCACAGCTTTCTCATGTCCAAATTTTCTTCAAGATCTTCTTCTCCAACGACATAATAGCTAACCTTTTATGAAGAAAATTGTCACTGGAGATGAAAGTTGGATACTCTATGAGAATATCCAACATAAACGGTCTTGGACCAAGGGTATAGAAGCTTTAACTGTAGCTAAACCTGGCCTACATCCAAATAAAGTTTTGCTATGCATTTGGTGGGACTGGAAGGGGGTAGTTTATTATGAGCTACTTCAGCAAGGTTAAACGATCAATTCAACAAAACATTATGAGGCTTCCGGAGAGATGGAGAAAGGTAATAGAACAGAATGGATCATATATTATTCAATACATTTTGATGTAATACAAATTATTGTTTATTTTTTTCTTAATATGAAAACGAAAGAAACTTATGGGACACCCTAATACTAAACAACGTCTTCGAACTGTAATTTTAAAACAATAACAGCCGTCATCAATTTGGGTACTTCTGGGATTATATTCGTAGATTTATATAAAATATATACATTCCTGGATTCGAATGCGAAATGGAACATTTTAAATAAATAGATTGTGTAAGAGAAGCATGTTGAACTAGATTGCAATTGAGTGATTGAAATTGCATCAATTTTCTTCTTCCACCCCATAAGTGAAGGCTTCTTTGACCAAGTGGAATCAATTGAGTATGCCATTATTATGGTGTGAATGCTTTCTACCTCATCGATTCGATTGTATGTCACCCCTCCATCGACATCTTCCTTAGAATGCTATTCCCGTTGTGACCACTTTGACCACATCATATTTCGCATTAACATAACATTAATAGACTACGATTGGATCTTAACAGGGGTGGGTTTTTGATGCAATTGATATTGAATATGAATAATAAATACTTTTGTGATAAGTGATACTCTTTTTAAGTCCAGGACTATAAAAAGGATATCGTGTTTGCGTCTTGTTAGTTCGATCATAAAAGCGAGCCGAGAGACGTCGTTGTATCGGTTGCTATACATTTTTCATGAATACATTGAATTGATTTTATTGAAAGAAAACGTGTCAATTTTTCATGGAGTCGCTTGTTGTTCCATTGAAAAGGGGCTGTAATTACTTTCAGCCACGGTCGACAAAGAATGTCAGCCGAAATGCATCCATGGCAGTAAAATAGCGAGCTGAAGAATTAATAGGAAAGACATTAAATAGTATGACTTGCATTAAACGAGGGGGGTTCGTGTGTATGCTCCTGGGGGGGTGGAATAAGTTCACCTTGCATTCGCTATTGCCTTTCTACCCTAAAAGTCACGTTTCGCCTGCACACCCATCCCGTATATTAAAATATTATCGAACAAATTTGCTGTTCGAAGTTAAAGATTTCGCCTTTGTAGCCTGCGAGAACGAATTTCCATAGTTGGAAACGGGTTTCCTGATAAATGTTGAATTCATACATACAGGTAGTCAAACGGGTCTTGTTCAGACGCTTCCCGAATAGTGCTCCCGGTACACTGGAAACAGGGATTGCGGTCGAAAGCGTTGCGACGATTCAATTTCGAAGCGTGATTTTTGCAACTTTAATAGATCTAGGGACTATAAATATATTGAAATGCATAAAATATGAGAGTTTCGATGATGCATTTGTCGAGCGAATTGACTGGAAAATTCAATTTATTCAAATTTCTATGATTAAATATACACTGTGTAAGTATTTGGTGGAAAAGGGTTCCACCCCTTATTAAAAATTTAGGGCACATGCGAGATTATCTTCTAACTTTGAAAATATTTACAAATTAGTTGTGTTGCATGGGCGAAATAGCATCCCCACGTAATTCACCAGATTCACTAATATCACCGTGGTCCGAAAGTGGAACGAACCCGCGTGCAAGCCCGACGGTATCGGAGAATACGTGGGAGCGGAAAGTGACATGAGAAGTCTGTCTCATAGCACTTTCGCTCCATGATGTACTGGTGTTAGAAATAATAACCACGTTATAGTTCATAATATATAAAATCAATAAAATATATTTTTTTAATATTACATATCGATTGCCGTTTAACAAAATTATTTTGATTGAATTGTAATCACAGTATATTTAAAGAACTTGAACTTGCGATGTAAAACTAAGAGTTCCCTCATTCATCCACCGGGTTTGAGCACGATGCGATAAGTAGGGATATAACAAAAAAATATATTTGATGACTTATGGGACACAACCTTTGTGTTTGACATTTGTAATAAGTAAATGGTCAGGTGTAGTCAAAATAGATTTTTAAAATAGGTACAAATTAATATTATATTAAGTCTTAGAGAGATATGGGGGGGGGGGGGGGAGAAGGATGATTCAAATGTGTTATTAAAAAATGAGTAATTTCATATGAATAAAAAGCAGGATTACAATTTTTAAGTCCTTCTTAAACTATCTTCTTTAAATAATTATTTATTCCACGCGAGAGAGATAGATCTGGCTGCAAGAGGGACGACCTCCCGCAGCCAAGGCTAACTGATGACCCTCGACTTCCGCCTCTTGCGCGTTACTCCCCAGCCGGTAATGGTGCACGCGCAAGAAGCGATCGGTCGGTATGTAGGTGCAATATTTCCGCAGGGCCATAAGAGATGGCCCTGTTAAAATAACACATTGCGCCTAAAGAGAGACGGAAGATGTCGCTGTTAATCTGGATAATTAAATCTGCTCAGACTAACAGCGCTATTGCATGGGGCCCACGCTACAGAACCAAAAATATTTCCATTGCTTTAGGAAATATTGAACATTTTCTTAAAAATCGATACAGGGGACTGTTGTCTATAGATTAAAAGTCATCATGTATTATTTATTTTTATTATTCATTGTTTTATTTGATTATTTTGGTTGGTATTAATGCTATTTTTAATTAAATTTAAATACTACAAGTACAATTTATGGTGTTTTCGCTTAGTTTTTAATGGTGTTTTTTCATTAGAGATGGAAATCTCTGCAGTAAAAGGAGTCGGCTCTCCTCCAAGAGATGACCGATGCGCGACGTCATTCTATTTTTTAATTATCATCGTAAAAGTGAGTTATCTTAATAAAAGTGAGTGTAATAATTTAGGAAAGGAAGTTGGTTGCGGAATGCGTCCGGTCGCTTCCGGGCAGGGGTCGGCAACGAGCGCCCGCGGCCGCATTACGCGCTCCGCCGCTCTCCGCTTTACATATTATTAGCTCTACATTTGCTCCTTTATTTCTTTGCTCTCCTTTCTCCGCCGCTCCTAACATTGTTCATGCCTCACCCCGTTTCTTCAACAGGAATGCGGATTTCTCTACTTCTTCAGTGCTGTACTCTTTTATTTTTGCGCCCTTTTAATTTATAATTTTATCACAAAGCCACTCCCGCTTTATCCCGCCGAGAAACTCCAACCGAGGACCTCTTAAAACTAAATCTTTATTTTTGCGAATGTGAAGGAAAGCAACTATAAAATACATATTTCGCATGGGGCCAACATTTTCACATGGTATAAATTTACTTGATCGCCGCCTTCTTATTACATTAATCTTTTGGGAATCGAAATTTTCGTGCAAGGAAAAATGCTCTGTCATTGCTCCAAACGAATACGTACAGTGTATCAAAGCCAAATTCGTACAACACAACATTTTTATTGCAATATTAAAACGCGAAGAAAGCGATCTTCGACACGCTCATCATGGTAGCTCGCTGTACACAAGCAGGACATAATAGTTCAAACTGCGTACACAAACGATATTTTTACTATGCCTATGTTATTCCCGTAAGTGTAAACAATAAGTTGACAAAGTTTTATTGCAATCAGATGAACGGTATGGAAGCGCATTACATATGAACAAACAAAGATTTATTTTTATATATAAGAAGATAATAGATTAAAAAATCCCAGGGGGTAAATCTGGCGAATAGAGTGCATGTGGAAGCTATTCGAACTTTGCGAATTAAGCTCATTGATTTTAGGCACCTACAATAACGGATGTGTGTTCCATTATGAGCATATGCGGCACTTATCTTGCGCATAGCTTTTTCATATCCAAATTTTATTCAAGTTAATGTGCTGTTTCTATCGTGGTCACTTCATTTGGTCGACAACTGCGATGTTCGTCTTGGCAGCTCGTATGGCCTCGTTTAAACTCTGCCACCCTATATTTTATTAGTGTAAATAAAAAAGCAGACTCTCCCATAGTATAATTTAGCTCGGCTTTAATATTAATTACCAATTTTTTCTATGACAATTCGTGCGGCACCCACTTATCTAGCTTGTCAAACCCTTTGATTAGTGAGTTAATTTTATATTGAATTAAACATAGATTCGTATGTCCACTACATATCCTCCAAAAAAAAAATCTACATTTCTCTCAGGATCGCTCAGCGTGAGTGAAGCTTGTATATCAATAAATGAACCTTAACACTGTTGATAGCACACAATAATCTTCAATTTCTTAGCGTACATGGCGTTTTAAATATAATCATATTTGTTACCACGCTGAGTTTAAGTATAACATCGATTTATATATTTTTTTAGTATTTATTATGATTCTAAGAAGATCACCAGTGATCTTAGATGACTCCATACATAATGGCTATGGATTGCTTTTGATAATATTTGATAATATTTAGATGTGTAGGGGTACCTTTACAGCACGACCTTGCCATCGATGTACGAGTGTATGATGAGACGCAATACATTTTCTCTGTTTCTGTCTCCGATTCACTAATCTCCGCACTCAATGTGCAAAAATGCTCTATATGAATCACTCGAGTCCGAACCACATTACTTTTGTAAGTTTTAAATACGTATTTGAATTTGTACAATATCACAGAATCTTTCTCAATAATAATCGATTTTTACCTGACTGAATTCCGAATCTTCATGTGCAATGACCTAAAATATGGATCAAAACATTGCATTAAAATGAAATCCAATTAAAGTGCTCCCAAAATCTTGGAAGACGTTTGATCTGGAAATGGCTGAAGCATTTTTTTTAATTACATGGTATTGACTGTTTTAATTTTTATGGCAAATAAAAGACAAATCGATTTATCAGGGTTGGTGTATGTAAAATTGAATAACTCACACAGTGGCCTCCGCCACTGTGTGAGTTATTCACGAATTCGATTAAAGTCGGGATCACTTTCGGAATGCACTTACAAATCGCTGTTATCTTCTTTTTTTGGGAAAATATAGCTCCCGAGGTATTATAGTGAGGGGTCGGTCTTTGGGGAGGGGCACAATTGCATCATTGCATATTCCGATGCGTCGCCTGTATTACGCCGAAGAGAGATAAGGCATTTATATTACTGGAATCCTAATTCAGCCCGCGACGTTTTGCACTCCTGTGGGAAAAGCAAACGAGATTTTTTTTCTGTTTCAATTTCATGGTCCAAGGGTTCGGTACGTCTTAAGAAGAGCTAATCGTATGCGTAATGGGAGTGTTTTACAGATTTTCTTGGAGAAGTAAAGCCATGCCTTCCCAGAGGGACTCGGGATTAATTTGTCATTTTATAAATAGAATAGACATTTTTAAGTTCGTTTTCAAAGTTGTCTGAGACTATCCTCGAGACAGGTCACCCTTTTATAACTTTTTTCGCAACTTTTTACAATAAACCAATTGTGTCTTATAATTGGTTGGCAAGTCTTAGTCCGTCATTAACACATTCCCGTCGGATTACGCATAGTATTATATTTTGCCTGACGCGAAGCGTATTTATCAAATCTACCGACTCTTTCAATAGGGACGCTCAAAGTTTGTGAGGTTATTATATTAGACTATGCCTATATTACTCGCGAAATATTTAGCAATAAGTGGACGAAGTTTTATTGCAATCCGATGAATGGTATGGCTGCGCATTTCAAACGAACAAAACCCATAAAATAATAAGCAGTTCTAATTAAAAATCATGTGATATTGTTTATATAATCAAATAATTTGATTGATTCCTAAAGTTATTGTTTTATTTGATTTAATTTAAAGCAACTATATTGCTTTGGTGAGACACCAGGGAACTGTTTTTGAGCATTATAAAAAGGTTCTTCATATAATAAAGTTAATTTAAATGTATATACTATACGCTGAGCATAGAAAAAAATATTGTTCTTGTGGAAAAAAAATGAGTTTTAAAATAAATCTCCATTATTTACCGACAAATATTTACCATAACAAAATTTGCTTATAATTTTAATACAATTAATAATTTCATCAAATTTAGGTATTGTTTATTTTAGCAATACGAATTACGAATATGTCAATAGTTGTTTAATAATTGGCAAGGCAACAAAACGAATTTTAATAAAGCTGCTTCGCTTCGGCAATATGAAAATATTTTACTCGACAGGAGCTTATAATGCTTTAATATATGAAATTGTAGCTGGATGGGAATTTTACGAATGAAATTTTTAAATTAAAAATGGATAGTACATGTAAGCTGTAGGAGTGTTCGGGAGAAAATGTAAAAGCTATTTAGATATGAAGTCGAAAGGTGGCAACTTGAATATGCGCTTAGAAAGCAATTTAGTTTCTAAATGACCGCCGAGCAGCTCCCAATGAACACATCGAGGACTGTTATCCTGGAAATTCCCGAGTCGATTTTAACCATCTGTTGACAAATTAATTTGCCATAAAAATAGCCCCAGGCGCCGGAAGGGTGTATTTTTGTTTTCTTAAAGTCGTGGGGTTGGAGCAGTGACAGCGGTTGAATAATGTATGCGACGCATTCGTAATCCTCAAATTACACTCCCAGGAATTAGAAGGAATTACCGACAAACAAAAGACGCAAAAGCGAAACATAATCAGATTTGTGTACGGTTTGCCGGTAAGCTGTTGGCAAAAGTATTTACGAACCATCCTGTAGTCTGGCTCGCAGATTAGCAATATTAACATGGTCGAAAGTTTTTAATCCCACTAGCTAACAGGGGGACAATAGTGTGTTCCAAACGTGCTTTATCGACGATAGTGCAATTTTTAATATGAGAAAAAAGTATGGAGAAGCGCAATTTATTTTCAGGAAGCTTCCTAAGCTTTGAAAGCAACACAAAAACACGTCCAAACGAGCTTTCAATTATAAATTTCTTCGGAGGTATTATTTCCTAATTTGTACGACTGAAGCGCAACAATACAACTTCCGAACGAAATATGAAAGCAATTCCAATTTACTATTTTAAACACAGAGCAAACAGCATTCATCTTGTAATGCTTCCCATGAAAAGTTCATTCGATCCGAATTGATTCTGTGATATTGCGAAAAATAAAAATAAGAGCGATTTTTCCACGCTTTAAAGCTATATATAGGGACTTGCAATAAGGACGCTCGATTTTTAAATGCAAATAAAATATATTGTGTTTAAGATATCCACTCAATTTTATAATATATTTTAGCAATATTTTATGGCACTAAATATAAAATACAATTTCGTTCAAATATCTGGCACGGTTTCGCTTGGTGGCACGTATTCGGATGGACAACGGTGCATGCGCAAGAAGCGATCCGTTGGCATGCAGGTGCAATGTCTCCGTAGGGCCACAAGAGATGGCGCTGTTAAAATAGCACATTGCACCTAAAGAGAGACGGAAGATGTCGCTGTTAATCTGGCGAATTAAATCTGCTTAGACTACTATTCTACTACTCACTTGAATCCGATCGCATATATGTGCAATTACTAATCAACGGGTTAAACGATGAATTTTACTCATTATAAAGTTCTTTAGAATGAATATAACAAATCACTCAATAGGTTTGTAGGATTTTTTTAAATTCAAACTTTCTTCTTCATTTGGGGTAATTTCTTCGCAATTTCTTCCAAAATTATATTGGTGCATAGTTTGAAGGATTTAGAGAGTTTGAATCTTATATAACCGAGATTATAGCTATGCCTTCAATAGTTGCACCAATAGATGCGTGTGTATTGACATCATTAATTTAGGTTATAATAGGGATATTATAGGAAGCAACTCACTGCAAATCTGGATCAAATTAAAGTCTTTTTCTATCAACTATCATTAAAAAATCATCATATCATGAATATGTTTGAAATTCGTTAAAGATTGAACATTATAAAACACTTGCGGAGCGATTAGTTTGTGCGGGCGACGGCAGATGTCTTGTTATCGTTCTCATACACTATTTGAATATTAATATTATTATTTTATAAATACAATTGATATTATAGAGGTCTATCAAAATTTCTTTGTTGTTGGCAAGTATAAGTATGCAAATATACGCGGTTTTTATGCAACCTCACTTTATTCTGCGTCGCCAAACACAAAGAATTGTTAAAATATATACTTAAAGTTCGTTTACAAGACTTAAATACTTACTGTGCAAGCTCTAAGGAAACAGATGCTAAATACTCTGAATATTTTATATACGGCATTACAAAAGAAATTGAGTACTTGGAAGAAAAGTAGTTGCGCTTTATATTTACATAAGAGAGCCGCATTTTTTGCTAACTTTCTTGTTGAAAATGAAAACTATTATTTGAGCGGGAGCATAAAGCCCTCCTTATTAGAATATTAGCACCGTCCTGGATGATGGTTTCAATAAGTTGAAAGGGCTTTTCTGGAGAACAGCGGTGAATACATTATTAGCACGCGTTTCATTTGCATGCTGACTTGTGCAAAAAAACACCCTCCCACACACTGCCGAGGATGTTGCAAAGGGGGTTGGGATAATATTAGAAAGACGCAAAATTTAGCTTTAACGTGAAAAATTAATAAGAAGTAAATGCTGAAGTTTTGTATAATTTTTCGGAAGAATATTGATAAATAATGATGTACGAAAAGTGGAGCATAAGGCAAATTTTCTTGTTTATTTTCAAATTATGTTCCAGGCTAAATTGCAACAAGGATTCAACTGCTGTTAAAATGTTGAACAATCAAATGTTCTTTAAAGAAGCATATTTTATCGAGTACAAGATGCACTAGAAGTGGTAAATGGTCGTCTATATTAAGAAAACCAGGATAAAATTGGCATGATACGTTCGATTGGATGTATTAAGATCATAAACGATATAAGTTTAGCTTAGCTCTTTTAGATTTGTTCAATTTATAAATGATACTTACTTATAACTTAATTATTTGAATTTAAAGATATTTACAGCAACTAGAGAGAGATATTTTAAAAGAAACAATTTAAGAATGTGCACAGATCGACAATGGTATAAGAACGACTAGACAGACTTGTTCTCATGGCAATTGAGAGCGATGCTCTTGAGAGAATGCGATTTATTGATGTTGTGGAGAAAATTGTCTGTAACGAATGTATTAGAATTTAAATAATTGTATTATAAACATCCCTCAAAGGCATTAATCGGGGTTGTATAGTAATATGCATTGTTAAAGCCGTTGCTTTTCTCATTGTTAAAGAGTAACAAGATAATTAGTCGATAAATCGGTAGATTTTACTTGAGCTTTAGTATCTGGAAGTTCTATATAAAGTTCAACGCAGAAGTGAATCACAATGAGTCCTGATATATATCCTGGCAGGTACATGAATCTTAATGAAAGCGATAAATCGACATTAGTAAACGATTTTGTTATCTCTCAAGATACAAAACCTGAGCTGGTGGAGTGATTTAAGCATTAATGAATTAACCTGATAGGGTCGGTAACTTTTAGCGTCGCGATCGTCCTCGTTTTAGGATAAACGACATAAATAAAGTTCCTTCGGGGCGAGCCCTCCAGGGTGGATGTGGGAAAAGCGGAAGACGTGGCAGGTCGTTTTCGCTGTTCAAGCAGTTTTCCCACTCTGTCACGGAAAGCTGGGAAAGTCACTCGTGCTTCTTAATTTCATCCCGTTTGTAATTTGGGATCTGTCTGTCAAAAGCAATACTTTTGAGGAATGTCTGCCACTTGCTCTGTGATTATTTTCACCCGAAATTTCAACTAATTCGGGACAAATAAAAGGGATGTTGCTGTTCGTTCGCGGGGTCTTCAATTGCAACAATTTGAATGACTCACATTTATAAATATGTCACATAAGGTTACATTTTGTATTAGGGTGCTTCCATACGATATTTTTATATGTAACACATACGATATACAATAAAAGGTATCAGTTTAATTATTTTTCATATCATAGAAAAATATTAGATAAAGCGGAAAGAAATGTCATTTTTTTGGTTGCGTCCTTTGCCGTCAGTTTGTCTTGGGTTGCTTCCGAGTGAATACGTCAAGGTTGGTGTCATTTTGAAGCTCTGTTATTTGTCTTACTTTTTCAAATACTTTTATGTTTTTTTAGCAATAGTGAAAATGTCCAAGCCAGAAATTAATGAGACCCATTTGCAATCTTGTTTACTGTTTTTATTCGACAAAGCATTAAAAGCAAAAGAAGCTACCCAGAGCATCTGTGATAGATTTGGCAACATATTGAATATTTGTAAATGCCATAGATGGCTCAAAAAATTCAAAAGTAGCGACAGAGGTTTGAAAAATAAACCAAAATCAGGACGACCTCCAATAATCGATGATGACGCATTAAATTCTCTGGTAGAATCTGATCATCGATAAACAATAAAGGAATGATCGATAAAAATTGGCTGTCCCTGATCGACAGTAAAATACCATTTGAAAAGAACCGGGAAAAAACATAGACAGGGAATTTGGGTATCGCACGAGTTGTCATCAACGGTCTTGGAATAACGAATAACCATTTGTTCCTGACCATATTTTCCTGAAATTGCACCTTCAAACTATCATATTTTCAAGTCATTAAAACATTCGCTTTGCGATAAAAATTTCACTTCTGTGGAACAAGTGAAAAATCATTTGGATTCATACTTTAGTGGAAAACCGGCCGAATTTTGCGAAAGTGGCATTAAAAAGCTATCTAATTTATGGAGGGCGATTATAAATAACAATGGAAATTATTTAATTGAGTAATATTGTATAGATTTTATTAAAAATATTTTTCTCCAAATAACAAAAAAATGACATTTCTTTCCGCTTAACCTAATATTTGAAGTTTGTATTTATTATATATTAAAAATTATATCATTAGGATAGCTTTCATTCTGGTCAACTGCATTGACATAGTCGAGTTTAGAAGCTTCTTTCCACTCGCAAAATATTTATCAACATCTTATTGAAACCAGATATCGCCCATATCCATTTCTTCAAATTTTGATTAAAAAAACTCCTCAATCATGTGGACATAATGAACCAAAAACCATGGTCCAATGATAGGCAATGTGCACCAAACAATCGCATATTCGATATGCAGAGGCTCATGAAGCTCTTGGAGACTTATGCCAATCCAGTATCACATGTTTTGCTTAATTGTGCAACTGGAAATATGAAAAATTAGTCTGATCGCTGAAGAATACAAAGGCGTCGAAAACTCTGTCTCTATGGTTAACGCAGTTACTAAATCGACATTAAATCTAGACATCAAAAACATTAAATTAAGATCTTTCAAATGAATACCACTTCACGTTTTTTAAAATAACTGCTGCTTCAGGGTGTATGTTTCAAATAAGGAAGTTTCCTTGCTGCACTCTGTATATTTATATATATTCAATTTTAATATGAATCACAAACAGGACTTGCAGTAAATGGCTTCAATCAGTATTTATAAAATGCAAATCAGAAAAGTAACAATCTATCAATCTTTCAATTTCGCGGATATACCAGCATTAAATTAAAATCTATAAAGCTGATTTTTTATCTACAAGTAGTTTACGTTAATTATTGTTAAATAAACGTGGTTTACTTTCGATATAAGGAGGCCAGGGCTTCAATAGACGTGGCTAAAGTTATAGTTAAGATTGAAATATTTTAAATTTTACTTATAATATTTATAATAAGCATCCACAACATGGTTTCAGTCTTGTTTCATGTATTATTTTGTTGGTATTCGATGATAATTTTAATCTCCCAAATTTACAAAGATTAATGATTTTCACCAATAATAAAAGCAAAAAACTTAGGCAACTATATCGATATTTTAAAATTAAAATGAATTTAATGTTTAAACATATTAGGTATAAGATGCAAAATAATAAATTGGGTCGAAGCACTACGGAAGGAAGCCCATAGAAGAGTATAATTTATATGAACTTTCAAGGATGGAAAAACTCTTGCATGAACGCATGTTTAAGCTTCCTGGAAAGCTCAACTATCATAACAAAGCCCCTGTTCAGTGAAGAGCTTTCCACATCGGGGAAAGAGCTCGGTAAGAAGGAAAATGTAGAAGATAATGATAGGAGCTGATTGCTCGTTTAATCAATGGCCAATTCCTCAGAACAACCTACTTCGTAGACTCGGGAATATTTTTCTGCTTTTTTGCGAAGGAAAGCTAACGGTCTTTATGTTTAGTGTACTTCAGCCGTCTAAAAATATGCATGCATGCAGAGAAACATTTTTCCCTACTTAATCTGTGGGCTCAGCTCAAATATGTACCGTGTACACATTGAAATTTGTATTATTATGATAGTAGGGCATCCAAAACGTTCCATGTTTATAAAATCATCTAATTATTCCAAATGGATCACCTTAATAAAGTCGAACATGCACAGATGTAAATACGCGTTAATTGCATATTTCGCGCATAATAAATATGGTTAACGAATAACCTATGAAATGATAACAAAATTCTTATCCCAAACTAGTAAAATGCATCTAGTCGTCTTATTTGGATGGATCTTTATCACAATAATAATAACAGTTCTTCTGGTAAATAATAGTCTAGCAACTTTGACTTTTTTCTTAAATGATCCCTGCCAAATAAGTTATGTATTAATCAATTATGCATTGAATGAAATAATGCCATCATATTCATACGTTGGATATTTAAGGGTCTGATCTTCAAGCTTTTATGTGTCATAAAACCACTCATCGATCGGGTAGACTTAATATTTAATGAATTTCGTTTATTGGTGGGACAACGTCCATGATGATTTTATTGGAAGGGTTGGGAGTCCGGTACAGATTTTTCTCATAATTATGATGCTAAATAAAAATGAAATATTTGAAAATTACATCGGTATTTTAGTTGGTGCGAGGAACATCAAATAATTGATATATTTAAGTTTGTTTGCTTGGTGGATGGATTAGTCGTTTAACCTTATATGTGCACTAAGCATATTCATATTCTCATAAATGATACATCAAATTACTTGTACAGGATACAAGTTTCTCAAGAAGTCGTTTTTACTGAGCACACATAATGAAGAGCATTCTTAGTTGGCTGATCTTTCTGTCTTAAATTGTATGATTCAAGTGTCTCTTTAGTCAGTTTAATTCTCTTTAGTAAGACATTTTAACTAATCCTTTGCTGATTTAGTTGGTAAGCTTGTACTATCAGGAGCATCCGTTTTAAGTAATGTCGTTTTTTCAATACAAAATCATATTTATTAGGCCTTATTGACTTTTTCTATACAAAATAATTTTCTTCGTTATCTATCACCTACAGTCACCTTTCTTTGAAATCATCTATGTTTTTTTCATTGGAATGAGAAGAACATAGATGGGTACTTCTTGGACCAACCTTGTAATTCACAAGCTCCCAATATGGCTTAAAAATAAGATTTTGGGTCTATCAAAAGGCTCTTTTTTTGATAAAATAAGTTCTTCTTAATCATTTATAAATCCAATTAAGACTTTGAAGAACATCATCATGTCATCATCAAATTATCAATTGGATTTAAAAGCTATACATTTTTGCGAGCAAAAAATGCGACATTGTTAAAATATTTATATTTTAAACCAATCGAGTGTTCAAATTGCATGAAGTTCCGATGAACAATTCTCTCATAACTATATTAATATATTAAGACTGAGATAACCGGATTTTATGCAAAACTTCAACGGAGCTAAAACTATTACACGAAACTGTTAACTATACTAAACTAGCATATGTTCATAAACTCAAACTTCAATGAATGAATTGCAAGTCATTGAAGCCGATGGAATTCCAAAATTGTCCATGAAATTGAACAACTATGTTCAAAGTGTGAATTTAGCATGTTTAATAAACCTGCCTTATCATTCGGGATGATCTCGCTGGTAATTAAAAGATGTTTCATCACAGCTGAAAATCTCCATGAAAGATAAAACGGATGAAGTCGCAAATACACACAGTGATGATATTTAATTTGAAATTGGAACCGGAATATTGTTAAAGTGGCGTTTTGAAGCGAGTCGGTTAAAGTTTGTAACAGAAGGTACTATAAAGTATTCAGCAAAATCCAATAAAAGCAGTTTAAAGCAGTCAGCTTACGGGTTCAAACTCGCAATCTTCCACTTCAAAGGCCAAACTATTAATACTATCTACCAACTCGTTAAAGTCAATTAAATTAATGCTCCGCCGTACATTTCCTCAAATTATTACGTTTTAAAAGGTTCTGTCCGGAAACATGCTTTGTATGAATAAGATTCATTTGTGCATCCCCCCGGAATAAATATCTTAGCGCTTTAAACATACTTTTTCTACTGGCAGGGATGCTTAATTTATGCTACTTTCATTTAAATGCAAAACTGATCAAATTAATTTAATGTTATAAATCTAGTACGTTGGAACGTTGGTGATATGTTAATGTAGTGTGGGCGATTACCATCCCCATGTAGTAGGGCTGTTAACAGTGACATCTTCCATCTCTCTTCAGGTGCAATGTGTTATTTTAACAGCGCCATCTCTTGTGGCCCTGCGGAGACATTGCACCTGCATACCGACCGATCGTTTCTTGCGGGTGGACCATTGTCGGTTGGGTAGTGACGCGCAGGAGGAGGGAGTCGGAAGAGTCGTCGGTTAGCCTTGGCTGCGGAAGATCGTCCCTCCTGCAGCCAGATCTCTCGTGTGGAATAAATAGTTATTTAGAGAAAGGAGTCTTTCTATTCGACGCCTGTCTATTACCATCCATTCGTCCAGCAACATCACAGCCCAATAGAAGAAAGGACCTGTACATCAATGCGGCCATTCTGACCAGCATGTGGGGGCGGGGAGCCTCTCGGAGGCTGTGCCCGCCTCAACGTTGCATTACATTAGATGTGCCCATAAGTAATGTCGTTTTCGATGCACTATCTTCAAAATAGTCTCCTTCAGTCTGTTGAGCAGTAGTGATGTGCTTTGAAGTTATTCGTGTAAACAATTATCTGTTTGTTGGCCTGAGACAAAAAATCGACCCTCTTATCCCTCTAACGACAATGGAAGGGACGTTCCCGTCGGAACAACACATTTACACCAAAGTTATGAAGAACATCTGCTAGATCTATGTTGACATATTGGATGTCAGACAATGCCAACGAATGCTTCAAAAATTTAAATCTGGTGAATGAGTTTGAAAGATAAGCCTCGAATTCAGATGTTCATACAGAAGTTGGGTAAGATTTAAAAATAAGGTGTTTGGGTCCCACACGCATTGACTGACCGCTACACGACCCAATAACTATCAGCAGATTATTGCAAGAAAAATAGCTTTTAAGCCTATTTATTTGTATTTAAGTTAATTATGCATGAGATACGTGCTTCCCAAAAAGCTGCCCTTGTCGCCGATTCTTCCCTTTCAATTCATTGTTTTGAATATTCCTTTATCTCAGATGTGAAGTGATGGATACATGTTTCATCCATGGTTATGAATTGATACAAAAATTCGACTTTATTGCTGTGAAACATCGCTAAATACTTGATTGAAGCATCCTCACGATGCTGTTTTTGGTCTATTGTGAGCAAAGGCGGTACCCATCTTGCGCACAGCTTTATTATGTCCAAATGTTCAGTCAATATGCGATTAACAAAACTTTTTAAAAAAATTCAATAGCATTTTGTGGATTTTATTCAACTTTTCTGGCATTGTCACCTCAGTTGTTGAGACCATGCCCTGACTACTATGATGTTCGTCTTGGCAGCTCGTATGGCCCTCTTTAATTTCTGCCACCCAATATTTTACTACCAATACCAAGTTGTAAACGAAGAAACAGAGTAGAATCTAGAATCTCCTTCAGAGTAGAATCTAGTTCCATATCAAAGCCGATTTTGGTAGGTTTCACGCTGATACGAACTGACGGAAAGTAATCGGTATAAAGCGATTATGGCATCAATGACTTTATCGATTTTAAATTTTCTCACTCCTCAAAAGGTTAAAGTAAATCCTACAAATATACTGAGCGATGTGTTATATGTATATTGATCTCTTTCAGTAAAAAACATTTCCCGCTAGCTAGTTTACATCAGACGATCTCCCGGATATAAATGTATATTAACGGTTAATCGAATTACGGATAATCCACATCCCCCGTAAATGCAAATCTCCACGGTCGTTATCTCCCAATCGGACGAGGCCTATTCAGTGCCGCCTCTTTATTCGAGGCGCCCATATATAAAAATAATGTCGAAGGAAAACGGCACTGATAGGCCCTGTAAAAGAAAAACTTAACATTTGCAAGAGACTCTCTTTAAAAATAAAGCGATTCGGCCTTTATTTATGGCCTTGCAGCGGGACTTGTTACACGTAGGGGGTGCAAAAAAAACTGAGAAATTTATCTCACTTTAGATAAGTTAAGCGAAACGCTTATTCTAAAGTGTGTCTTCTCAACCCCCTAAGGCTCTGTCCGACTCGGGCTAAATTTAAAATTCGCCTCCCGAAATTTACACCGTCAACCGAATATAATAAACGCAGCCGTGGATCGGATTGAATTATAAATATGAGTCCTGGCTGAAAAAAAAACCACTTGTAAGCTAAAAATTCATGTAATATATAAACATCAGATCAAATGCAGGGCTTTCAATAAGGACGCTTAAATTTGTTAAGGTAAAGGGCCATATTAATACAGTAATATCTATCAAATTTATTATGAAATATTTAATAGTATATGGCAAATTATCATGAAGATTTATAGTATTGAACGACGTGTGCAAATAATCAAATTTTATTTTCGAAATCTGTGATCCGTTCGAGAAAAGTTTTGCCAAAAAAAAAAATTTAGCGACGAGAGCCATTATTTTTTTATTAACGTCTTTAGACTTCTTCCTTTAGATTTATCTTAAATTGCATGTCTGTGCATATAAACCGCAAACAATTTATGCCCTCAAAGTTGACATAACGAACGCCATCCATCAAATTCAGTCAGATTAATGCTCCTGAATACGTGCCACCAAGCAAAGCCGCGGCGGATATTTGAACGATGTTATATTTTATATTTAATATCATAAAATATTCTTTTGAATACGGAAAAAAATAAGTAGATATCTCACATACAACTTCTTGTATTTACATTTAAATATTGAGCGTTACTATTGAATAATAATTAGTATGAACAGATTAAATTAAAAAACGTTAGAGTGAGCTTATAATTTTAAATTTAATTAAGGAATGGCTTTTTGTACTTTGATTGTTCGACTTGAAACAATAATTTTCCCTCCCACTTACAGCGAAATTGATTTCGTCGATTATGAAAAGAAGTTTAAAAAATCCACAGCTCTTATCTATTCAAAAACAAAAAATCTATCCATTGTGGAAACTACCAACGCGGAAAAATGATTGCAGAAGTCTGTGCAAATAGAAAAATGAGAGTCCGCGTGGAAAACTTTTTCCTCCGCCATTCGAAAAACCGCAATAGCAAAAATGCAATTACAAACAAAGAGACTTTGCTGCAATACAGTTCAGCTCAAACAAAAGATTTTCCATTTAGGGGAAACAATTTTTCATCGATCGAGTAGCGGGTTTTACCTGTGTTTCCTACGGGCGCAACGGATTGTAATTAGTAAAGTGTGAGATTTATTATTAGGGTTTGTACGGGGGGTGGATTTTGCGGACTCATTGCCAGCTCAGCTGTGTCTAACCTTTCTTCATCCCTGCATTTTTTCGATCATCTCATAAATCGAGTTGCGTCGAATTGACAATTTCGATCTTGAGATCGCTGATAAGATACAATTTTCCACTTTTAAAACAACCCCTCTAATAAACAACATATAAACATTATATCAAATACTTCTTAAAGGATCAATATTGTAGGACAAACATTATTGTTCAAGGGCAAAGGGTGCAATGAAATTGACTGCCAATTTAGTATTTGTCAAGGGATTTGATTTATTATTTTACATAGGGTCAATTCTGTTGTTTCTGTGTTATTAATGGTCATTTTGACAAATTTATTTTCGTTCTATCTTACGGTCTCGAATATTTCTTATTCAAAAACACATACATATTATTCTGGTAGGGTATGTTCAGGGTTGTCACAACACATAGTGAACATATTTTTTAGTATTATATATACGCCATTAAAAATAATGATTTATTTAGGGTTGTTTTAAATTTATTAATAATACTCTTAAGAACAGTTTTTCTATATGGCATTCTGACCAATACATCCCAAAATAGTTTCACTTACCTAGCAAAGATAATTCAATGGGCAGCCCTGATAACATCTGTTGAATGTATTTTCATATAAAATAGAAACACGCATTAACAGTCTATCTATTAGATAAAGCGGAAAGAAATGTCATTTTTTTTGGTTGCGTCCTTTGCCGTCAGTTTGCCTTCTGATTTAAATTCTCTGATAGAATCTGATCATTGATAAACAATAAAGAAATTACCGCTAGAAATCGGCTGTCCCTGGTCAACAGTAAAAGACCATTTGAAAAGACCCGGGAAAAAACATAGACAGGGAACTTGGGTACCGCACGAGTTGTCATCAACGATCTTGGAATAACGAATAACCATTTGTTCATCGTTATTGTTCAGGTATGAAACCGATCTATTTTTAAGAAGGATCGTTACTAGGGATGAGAATTGGGTTCTCTACAACAATTCGAGAAGGGAAAAACAGTGGCTTTCTTCAAATAAAGTACCTGTTATAAAGGTCCTCCTTTGTGTTTGGTGGGAATTTTTTTGGCGTAATTTCCTACGAATTATTAAAATCTGGCCAAACTGTCGTAGCAGAACTATACTGTACATAATTAGATAGGTTAAAAACGGAAATGCTCAAAAAGCGATCAGTGCTAGTTAATAACCAAAGAATATTATTACAGCATGATAATGCAAGACCACACGCAGCAAGGATTACGCAGAACAAAATAAGGAAGCTGGATTTGGAAGTGCTGCAATATCCACCATATTTTCCTGACATTGCACCTTCAGACTATCATCTTTTTAAGTCATTAGAACATTCGCTCTGCGATAAAAAAATCACTTCTGTGGTATAAGTAAAAAATAATTTGGATTCTTATTTTTGTGGAAAATCGGCCGAATTTTACGAAAGTGGCATTAAAAAGCTACCTAATCTATGGAGGGCGATTATAAGTAACAATGGAAATTATTTAATTGAGTAATATTGTACAGCTTTTATTAAAATATTTTTTTTCTCCAAATAACAAAAAAATGACATTTCTTTCCGCTTTATCTAGTATCATATAGAAAATCCTTCCATCCATCATAGAAGCCATAATTTTTTACAACATCCTGTTTCTTGACTTCTAAACCATCACACACATGACGATTGATCAGAAATATACATATAAATGTAGAATGTGTAAGTATTATGCTATTTTATGAATATTATGCGTAAAGAAAAATGATTATGATGGTACACGCTCTCAACAATGCGTCTATTGAAGCAATGTACATTTAATAATGTATCATGAATACAATATATTCAGCATTTCTAGATTTGAGAAGAAAGTTGATTTATTATCGTGTAGGTGTTTATCAAATTATGAAATGCTTTAAGCGTTAATTCTTCAACAGGAAATTATTTTTGTAAGTAATGAAATAATGTTGTGTCAGATAAGAGCATTTCGTGAGTCTTTATTTAATCAACGTCATAATTCCCCTGCGAATTTTCTCAGCACGTGAAGATTTCAGTGGCTCACTGTTTTAATTTTGAGAACAAATTATAAAGTGATAAGGTGCCGCATAAAGCACGCGTACCTGCAGGTGCGCCAGCCATGTCCCACATAACGTTAACGTAGACGTTCGCGTGAAATTAAGTAAAGTAACTTTGCTCCCCTTTGGCCTGGCCCGGTACGCAATAAGGGTGGCAACTACACCCGCGAAAGCCTTAATTTAATAATTGCCGGCTGATCACACTTTTTAATCCCGTTAACGTGAGCTTACGTTATAATTTCGCACCCGTTTGCCTAATTTCAAAGCTGGCGTCTTTTGTGCAAATTTAAGGAATGGATGTCGATATTTCGTCGAAAAATATTTTAAATTGGTGCTGCAGTGTCGGTGGGGTGCTGCATTCGAGGGTAAGTTCTTAAGCCTCACTCGTCGGGCCGACACCCCCAGTCGCTGAAAAAAAAAAATGAAACAAGTTACATAAAGCAGCAAGTTTGGCCAATAACTGCCGCCTGGGGGCGATGAAAAATGGCCAAATTAGATGAGAACATACATTAAGCAGGAGCAATAAAGCCGCTAAGTGGCTGCCGGTAGAATTCAAATAACTTTTGGAAAGATTTGCCGTAAAATATAATCTACGGCTGTTCGCCCCGCTAATAAAACGTTTCGGATGATATTTGCGGATTTAATCGCTCCGTGCTGTAATTTAGGCGATAAATGAGAAAAATATGAAATATTTCTATTAATCATCCCTTAGCATTAAGACAGCTTTGGAAATTATTCGACTTATAAACTTTGAAATTTATTTCAAATGGAAAAAAATAAGTAGTTTTGCACGCAATGCTCAGATTGTACATCTTATGTAAATCATAAGGAATTCCCATTTTTTACCCAGACGATACGATATCTATGATATACTATTTAATTCACGATCTTCGCGGAAAAATTCTAACATCCAATAGATGTCAATGCTGGTTCCAAATCAAGGAATGCGATTTAAGATATTCTCAAAAGAAGAAGGCCAAAGTTGTTAAATCGCATGACCTTTGTGATCAGTACATGTCGCCGCCGAGCGATATAAACATGCTCTCAAATCGATCGTGCAGAATGTCTATTGTGGCATGCGCTGCGTAGCACATATTGTTGGAGCCACAAGAAGTAGCTTATTTTTTGGCGAATTTTGGATCAACTTTCAACGGCTCCAGAGCCCTTGAGACGAGACATTGGACCTGCATACTGACCGATCGCTTCTTGTGCGTGCACCGTTGCCGGTTGGGTAGTGACTTGCAGGAGGCGGGAGTCGGAGGAGTCGTCGGTTAGCTTTGGCTGCGGGAGGTTGTCCTTCCTGCAGCCAGATCTCTCTACCGGGTCTCGGTAGGACGGTTGTGGCGAGAATAAATTCACATAATGCCTTGAACTTTAAAGAGCACAGATTTGAAAATAAAATTTGATAATTTGCACACGTTATTCAACACTATAACCTTTCATGATAATTTGGCATACACTATTAAATAATTTACAATAAATTTCATAGATGTTATTGTAACAATATAACCTGTAAATGGTCTTTTTTACTTTAATCGTAAATAATATTTTAAAATCATATTCAAAATATCATGGCCTATATGTTTTTTTCTATAAAAAATAAATAAATCTGAAATAGAACCTCAAAAATATGATAGGTAAATATAAAATTTTGCATTTAAATTTCAAAATAAATATCTTGCTGTTGATATTAAGATATAACTATATAATCCACATGTAGCCAAAATTACTGACATTGCCCCCAATAATATTGAATGGAATGTCTCCTTCAAGGGTTACATAATCGAAAATGAGAAAAATCAAAGACGACTGCTCCCCAATCTATTGTCATTTAGGAAAATTCATCATTGGTTTTCGATCCGAATGATTATAATCGATTCGGTAGTCTCGTATTCATCTTAAAAAGTATTACGAAAGCAATGGGTTTACATAAGGCTTTTATGTCTTGGATAAAATATATATGATTTGGTTAAAACTTCTTGTATTAATTTAACTTGAAACAAATACAAATACAGGCAAATTTTCCGTTGTCCGATGTAATGAGCGCGTACAAATGCGACTCGCCGGTGAGTCGTTGGCATTTAAAAGGTTAAACCATGTCTCGTTAATAGCTGACTATAAAAGTCCATGTAAAAATATTTTTTTCGGTACTTCTAATATAAGCTAGTGATATTCGCAATAGATTTCAATAGTGTTTAAATACATAATGACCATTTTTATAATATATTTGAAGCTGTGAGTGACAATGGAAATGCGAGAACCTATTCAGGTCATGATTTGAGTCGCGATTATTGATATTTTTAAACCAAAGCGTGAAAATGAATACATGGATATGTACTGGGTTTTGGTATTTGTAGCAAAAAAGCAAAAAAAAACAACTGCTTTTTTGGATAAAATACGGGAATTAAGCTGGGAAGTGTTATCGCATCCTTCTTATTTACTAGACTCTTTCCCAGATGGTCCTTCACCTTTTTTCGAATACTTTCGGGTCTTCCTAATATGATATATTTTATATTTCCTAATATTCCTATAAATTTTGTTAATCAGATCAAGATTGACTAATAGCGTACATAAATTGGAGCCGGATGAACGTTATGCATCATTTATGAGTATTATGGATGTAGAGATGGATTCTGAGTTTGCTATGTCACGTTAGGTAAGGGTAGGGGAGGTTTTATATCTAGACCGAAATCTCGAACCGCATCCACATGCAATTGCATTGCAAGCTGTCGCAGGGAGCTTTTATAAAAATATTAACAGCACAGTTTGCAAGGTATGTGTGTTGGGCAATATTGTCGACCGATCGCTTCGCAAATGGGTTACCGTTCTACAAAATCCAGCAGAGTTCTTGCTCTCGAGTACTACGACCCGATTTGGCCTGCTGACCTACCTCCCCCATCTACCCTCATTATCCGACTCTTACATTCACAACAAATATATTCACCGCATTTAATTATAATGAGACGAAAACTTGTACCATAGGGTGATCTTAAATTTGATTTTGATTGACTTTGATCATAAATAAATAATGGATTGTTGTGCTTCTAAGGAAAATATCGTGTTAAGCTCGCTTCTACTTTTTCATAATGAAGATATATCACTACTAGTATATTCCGTATAAAGTTTCATGGACAAGAAAGATTTTGGCCATTTTAGTATTTTATGTGAATTAATTTATGTACAGTGAAACTTTCATATTACATCGTCGGAATTTACGATGTCTCTCCATTTATATATATTTTTTACAATCTCATTTCGTTTTAGTGGATGTAAAATTCAACAGGGGTTGGCAAATTTTAAGGTCGTATGAGCTACTTTAATATGGAGAAGGATTTAAAGATTGACATAGATATCTTCTGGAAAAAAAAATAAAGCCACCCTCATAACTATCACGCACATAAAATAGATTGAAAAATTAGAATTTTATGACATAATTTCATTTCACGTAAATTGAATTAAAATTGTATTCAATTTTATGATTTAATCTCAAAACATCTATTAATTGATATTAAACGATGTTGAAGTCATCGATGGGCCTAAAATTTACTCAATGTAGATAATCATTTTTTAATATTTTATAAACAGATCTTGCGAATCATGTGGATAAATTTGACACCATCAGAAGTGAAAAGACAAGTCTTGGCTGTGAAAAAAAGCCTCCTTTTTGCTATTATTAAGTTCACCTTGAACTCACCAAGCAAATCTTATTTAAATACAAGGGAATAAATATCCTAAACAGAATAATTGTCCATTGTATTTCTGATCATCTCCACCATTCGGCGTCTCTTCTCTAGTCCAATATTGAGCAAACCACGTTATCTATGACGCTATAGAATTTGTCATTAGAGTGAATGCAGTCCCAAAGGATAGATCGTTCATGTGGCCACATTTTTGATATTATAAAAATGTAAATAATAATATTTATATTTTTTATGAATATCGAGAAAAAGAATGGTCGTGCTCACACGCGGGTTCATTCTGCTATCGGGTCATGATAGAGCCGATCATAGGGACCCTTCACTTCTCCTCATAACTTACGCAAAATGCCCTAAATGCCCTAAAAGATGAGGGAGGGGCCACAAGGTTTGTATATCCAACCGGTCCACCTTTCAGACCGCTGATACTACGACTGAGCATCTCACGATTGGACGCCATGCCCGGAAATGTCCACAGAACGTGATGATACATTGTTTTCCAGATGGGTTCTATGTTGAGTGACAATTGATTGTTTTTAGATTTTAACCATTTGAGTGCTATGCCAAATTTTACAAATCCATAAAAATTACCACAAACGTATATGCAAACATAATACAAAATGTCCAACACGTAATGCACACAATTTTAGATTGTAGTATAACGTTTATGTAAAGAAAAAAATTAAAGGGTTATTGAACAAATTTTCACTAGAAAAACTAAAACTGATTCTAGGTACATGCACTAGAGAACTTCAATTCACTTATGGCGTTTTTATTGTAATTTTACGAGGGTAGTCCCAGAAGTACCCGACCTACCGTAAATATAGCGATTGTTGTTTATTTATCGTTATGTGATACAATACTTTTATTAGAAAGGTCTCAGTTCAACCAATATCAAAGATGAGTCAGATTCTATTCTGTGGGGGTCTGTTTCTTTATTTATAATAGTAAAATATTAGGTGACAGAGTATAAACGACTGCCAAGATGAACATGATGAAGATGAACATCGAAGTGGTCGATCATTTTGATTTGGACATGAAGAAGCTGTGTTCAAGATGGATGCAGCGTTTGCTCATGTTAAAGTTCAAATTGCTTCCTTATGCACCACTTGGTTTTTTTTTCTCAAACTTGCAAAAATGCCTCAATGGTAAAATATTTACCAACAATAAAGAGGTTGAAATCGGTGGTTGATTATTGATGTTAAGGTAAAAAAATAATATATTTGACTCAATATTTGATTATCGATAAAAAATAGTTTAAATGTACTATTGGCAAAGTTTGTTCCACGTCTCCCAGTCCAAGATATAACTCAATTACCCCAACATTCCTTCCTTGATTCGATGAGGTATTACTATCAAGAAGCGGTGTATTGTGGGGAAATAGGTTGTATAACGAAAACATGTTCGAGCTTAAATTTGTTTGGGCAAATCAGATCGGGGGCGAAGGCTCTGGGGGCCCAAGCACACTCCGGGTAATTGTTGTATAAATTTCACCGCCGTCAGATCGCAGATATCAGCAGACGCGTTAAGCCTTTACGTGTTCATTCCGGGCGAAAAATATCAACATCGGTATTTGTTATGTAGACACAAGCCCGGAATGACATCATTCTGCCACTTGACTTTATTTATAGCCCACTTACATGCCACCTCGTGCTGAGACCTCTAATTAAAATATACCATTTAAAAATGCAAAGGGTAGCATGCGGATCCCTTATCGGCCCCGCACTCGATATGGACGGACATGCACTTCCATGTGAAAAAATGTTTTATGTTAAGATGTTAATGCGACGAGCTCTTCGTGCCGTAAAAGCTACGGAAGAATGTAAATAGGGTGTCATGGTAATGGGTGCATTATATGATATGATCCCTTTGGTATTAAATCGGCGTGAAAATGCTTCAACCCTTAGTGTTATCAATGTATTTATTTGTTTGGTATTATGTCGTTTGTGCATGATTGAATTTTGTATTTTAACAGCTTAGTGTAATCAAGTTCTTCTGATGTATCTGCTGCCACTCACAAAATTGCATTTGTGAAAATGCGACATTAATACATGGTTTACCCAATAACTTATTACGAATTTTCATATGAAATGTCTGATTTTATAAATTCGAATAGTTCATCGAAGAAATCTTGTTAAAATACATGATATTCTATGTTAATATGGTAGTATAAATAAATCGAACTTTTTGCGGCATGGTTTATTTTGGAACATTATGTGGGCGTTTTATCAAAGTCGAATTTCTCACGTACATGCGAGTATCCTTTTTGCTTACTGACAATTGAAAAATATCAGCCGTGTATTGAATATACGAGTTAAATCGGGGTGGAACATAAAAATGTGTGATTCGGGATTTGTTAACGGCTGAGTTGGTCTCTTTCAGGAATTGTCTTCAGCTCAGAGCATTTTCCAATGGTTACTTTTGTATAAAGAGATTTTCTTGTTGTATCGAATCGGATGAAGTTGCCACGTATGTAGTTATATATTATATGAACACAATTTGTTCTTCGTCTTCTTTCATTGTTCATCCACGGTTTTCATGCAACACGCCCTATCTCGTCTACACTGTTGAATGCAATTTCGCTGATGTCCTCGCAACAAAGACATGGAATAGAGAGTGAATTCATTTTTTTTGGACTGCTCGACTGGGATGTAAGGCTTGAAGAATAAATTAATTCATAAAAATACCTCTTTGCAAAACAATATTTATAAAATTGAATACAACCAAACAGAACGAAGATAGTCCTATGAGAAATAATGAAGTATATTTATATATAAAAATCAATGATAAGATGGAATTATTCATTTAAAGAAACGTTTTTAATGTCTTTTGTGTTCTGGAATTTTGGAAAATGAACATATTTTTGGATGCATTCCGAAAATCAACGTATGTCTGTCCGTTCTCTATACAATTCCATATAATTGGATGAACGATTTAAGTTAAATCACTTTTTAAACAACCACGTTATCCCCAAGGCACCCTCTTTATAGTTGCATGCTTTATAGCTAAAATCCTGGTATATAGTTACCTCACACCACCCTATCATAATATACCTCATCCCCCACCAAACTCCAGCGTACTGTACAAAAATATGCTACAACAATTTATCAACCGTATTATATCAAAACCGTGCTGTATAATGAAAGTGTTGTACGAAGCTCAGGTGTATATACCATAATTTTTATAAGGTTTAAATATTTCATTTTTTAAAACTAATATATTAATGTACAATATAATTCAGAAGTTCTTGGGGGATATTTCTTTGAATTTTATTTTTTATTAATTTGCTATTGCTTGTTGGGTTTTAAAAATAAGCACTTTTAGTAATATTACACTTACGAGGGTCATCTTGAAAGTAAGGTTACAGAAGCGTGTAGAGGGAATCTTAACGATCGATTTGTTTGGTCATCTGTTTTTTGATTTTGCAGAACAATACCGCCGCGAATATCCATCGGAAAATCGTGGAAGTTTATGGTTGTGATGTGATGAGTCGACAATATTTCACGAAGTGGATAAGGTTGTTCAGAGAAGATCGTAATGATACTCACGACGAGGCAAAGAGTAGGAGACCATCAATGATTTCTGAAGAACTTATGCTTTATGAATAATTTCCTGACATTTTTCAAAGTGTTCTTGATAATATTGTGTCGAAAAGCTTGGTTTAAAGAAGTTGCGTACGAGATGGGTGTCCTGAATGCTTACACCAAACCACCGTCAAAATCGCATGACCCCACGCATGAATTTTTGGATCGTTTTGCACAAGAGGAAGAAGCTTTTCTGGAGTCTACTGTGACGAGGAATAAGACATGGGTGTATCACCACACCCCAGAATTCAAAAGACAATCCTAAAAGAGCTGGTGTTGGATGACCCTCGTAATTAAATATTTTTATGGAAGTATTGATTCAGAATTGTCAATATATTCGATCGATTTTGATCTAGGTTTAGGAAAATAGGAGAAAATATAGAGAAAATATTTAGAAAATAGTCTAGGTTGTGAAATGTTTTTGAAAGCTAGATACATTTATTTTTACCCAATCCATCCGCCTTAGAGTGTATTTTATTTTGTCTATTTGGCCTCAAAGTCTAAAGGCAGAAACAGGGCTTATCTCTCGACAAACTGCTATTTCTTTGCATCGAAAATCCGCTTACATTCCCCCGTCGGTTCAATTCTAATAAATGTACAATTGTAGGTTCTGACACGAGATTCTATCTCATTTTACAAATGATTATTTGTATATATTGACACGGGGAACGCGATTGTTTTTTCGATCGACCGAATAATCTCTTTCGCTTTGAGAGCATGCAAGTTCCAACAGAATCTAGGCGTTCAAATATAATCTCTCATGTGATCTTTTACCCAGTTGCTTTTATTTGAGTAGGATCGTCTCTCGACCCTGTGTCAACAAAGATTCCTGTTTTCTATAAGGTTCTGTGTTTCGTCAAAGGTTTCCCGTTTACTTTGAACGAAAAATCTCATACATAAAGCATACCTACAAAGCCCGGAGATTTAAATATTAATTGAAAATTACGACGAATAAAAAAAGTCCCATTGAGACCATCGATGTCGTATAAATCAACAGGCGATAGATATATTTAGGTTATTGAAAATAAAACCATTCTAATCTCAAATAGAATTTGTTTAAAAATCTCTTTGAATTATTAATTCCTTTTTAATAAAAATTGTTGGGATAAGAAGATGAATTAAAACTCATCTTCATTTAAAACAGTTTATTCCAGGTAAAGTATTCTAAAGGTCTTCACGTGATATAATATAATCCGAAAGTCCAATATTGAGTTATTATGGAAGATGTTATGAAACTTTTCAATTTAATGCCTGAAGAATATTTCATAAAGACGTTCTTGTGGCATAAAACCTTTGAAATACTGTTATTTTTCAATTTATCAATATTGAAAGTTTTTGTATGGGCTTAAATTGAATCACGTGGTTGGATAGTATACTAATTGCCGGCTCTTTTGTGCACAGATACAGGAAAAGTTCTTCGCTAAAAATGTATATTCAACTTCATATCAAGTCTCATATTTAGAAAGCATCTATGAACATTTTGAAATAAAGCTCTATTTTTAAAACGATGATCATTTTTCTGAACACCATCCACCTTTCGGCGACTCTTCTTTAGCATAAAAACAATGTTACAGAAGCTATAATTACAAATCCGTTGATAAATCATATGGTATTGTAATTGATGAAACCGACGTATGATCCACTTCGAATGTCACGAGATTCTTCAGAAGCAGTAGCAGAGTATTTGTGCGGAGATCCGTTCATAGGCCGCAGACAATGTTCTTTAGACATGTTCGGGCATGGCGTTCCAATAGCGAGGTGCTCTTTCGATGTGTCAGCGATCCGAAATTTGGACCGGTTGGACACAGAAACCTTGTGGCCATTCCCTACAAATTTAGGGAATTTTGAAGTTTCTGTAAGAATTTCGAGAGAAAATATATTTCCGGAGCTTTCTATGACCTCAATCAGGTCGTAAAGGCCCCCCCCTCTTTATTTTTTTCCTGTGGGAGGGGAATCTTGCATAAAAACCTTTGGTTTGATCCCAGGATAGTGTCAGATTCTTGCTAACTAAAGTCCTCTCTTATTCGTCTCTGTTCCCCTGGTATTGTTTTTCACATTCTTTCAGGAGGACAGGTAGTCTGGCTTTAAAGTAACTGGCCCTATTCTAGTGTTGGAGAGTCTCTCTGCGCCTCTCTCTTTCACTGCCCTCTTTGGCGCTTAGGATTTTTTCAATGTAATCGCGCCAAAGGTCCCAGTTCTTCTTGCTTGCCATCATGCTGTGGACCATGTTGTCAACGTTGAGCTTGGCTACCATGAGTGCTTGTTTCAGCGAATTTATCTGGGGTGCCCACGCCTCACAGTCAGTGATGGTGTGTACTGCATCGTCGACCTTCGCTTGGCAGTGGTGGCACGTCACAGATGTTTCCCTGCCAATCCGTTTTAGGTACGCATCGAAGTATCCATGCCATGGGGTCTTCGTAGTCCAAGGCCCTTTTCTTTTCCTGGAGGTCCAGCGGAGGTATTCCAGTAATCACGAGCACCGCGTCTTTGGACGCTGTTCTGTGCGCTGCGGTGACTCGGAGCGCTCCCTGTCGCTGGATCTTGGCTAGTTTCTTTCTGTTGGTATCGCATCTGAGCGTCTTGTGCCATATCGGGACTCCGCACAGAAGAATCGAGTGTATTACCTCGTTTATGGTACGTCTTTACAGCTTTCCTCGCTTTTGGCCCTCCAATGTTGGGCATGGGCAGTCCAAGCTCGCTGACCACCATCTGCGCCTTCTGCGCAGCTTCTTCTATGTGATTGCTAAAGGTAAGCTTGTTGTCCATGAAGATCCCGAGGTATCTCAGCATTTTGCTGTATTCCACCTCTTGTCAACAAGCCGCTTGATCCTCGGTCTTCTCCGTCTGCTGCATTTCATGGCTTCCGTTTTCTCAGCCGCTAACTGCAAAACTGGAATTAAAAAAACACGATCGAAAACCGGTTTTACTAACAGATTTTTTAGCTACTTTCCCCTTATGCTCAAAGCACAAATGGCCGTAAGAAGTGCACTTTTGCAAGCTGGCATGATCTTAGATAGCGGTACCAATTTACAGTTCGTGTCAGAGGAAGGTCATATGTCGGTAGTGTATATGTCTTCTACCTTCTATCTAGAACGGCTCAGCATCTCAATGACCTGCCGTATCTGACACCAGTGTAACGCAAAGGAAAGGCAATCCATGGGAAGAATATAACTTCTTGCGGCCAAGGTTATGCGTCGACTCCGTGTTTTCTGCGGCTCACCATAGGACGAGATATGATGCACGCGCAAGAATCTAGATAGATGTCACTGTTAATCTGGCGAATTGCATCTACACAAATCAATAGCGGCTTTGCACGAGGATAAGATTTCAACCACGTAACTTTGTGGGTGAAATATGTGCAATAAGCTGGACAATTGTTCAAGGCCAAACATATGACTGTCCAATGACACAGACCCTGTATCATGTTTTTTTGTCAACCATTAATTGCTTTTATGATTTTTTTTTAGAATAAAATGCTTACTTAGCTTAAAAATAGTTTTCGAATTCAACAATTACAAAAGGAATGCATTTAAAATATGTTGATTAACTTGACCGTGTCTCGACATTGATTGACCAAAACAATGATATACTTAGAATTTCCCTTATATTTTCAATCCATCACTTGAAGCAGTTTCCTTTATTTGTCGTCCAAATCAATAACCTGAACTCTGATGGTGTAAAACTGGCACCTAGACGTAGATATACACGTAAGCCGGACGTTAATTGAGTACTAGCTAACTGACTAACGGAATAACGAACTAGTGGATTAACGGATTCCCTTGTTGACATGCAATCATCGTAGGCGTCCGTCGCGGGCTATCCATCCGTGTTGCCTCTCATATACTATATCCATACTGAAAATAATTCAACATTTGCCATTGCATTGGTAGCCAAAGGAAAGAAGATAGAATTTAAATTATTTTAGATAAAATAAATATTTTAGCTATTCAGCTAGTCAAATGGAACAGTCTACGTGACACGATATTTAAAGTTCATTCGTCGCTTTTGATTCATTAAAGCCATATTTGATTTAAATGTAAGATTTGTCTTCTCAGTAATTCTAATGGAAGGTTCATAATATTATATTTTACATTAGAGTATATAGATTCGTGCTAAACTAGCGCATGCGCAAAACAGAATACCTAGTTATTATATGAGCTGAGAATGTTGCTATGAAGGCAAATGGGTTCATTTTGGATAAGTCTTGAATTGTGAATCGTACTTTGACAAGAAATCATTTATTATATAGAAATAATGAGTTTAAACCCAGATTCGCTTATTTTTGCGTGTTGTCACCGAATCTCACAATCAACAATATTAGTTTTTTTATAAAAAAACATTTAATTATTATAATTATTCTATGCTTTTACATACAAACATTGCAAATTGTAAGTTTATAACATGTATATTGGTTTTGTATGCCAGTAATATCATAGATCTCCGCCGTCAACTCTTTTTGGATTGTTTTTTTATTATTTTGGGGTGTAATATCCCCAAGGAGGTTTCCATAAACTCCAGGAAATTCTTCGTGAAGGTCATCAAGTATCACAAGGCGATTATTTTATACTTGTTCTTCAATTTTTTGCACAAGTTCATGAGAAATCGTTGATGGCCACCCACTTCTTGGCTCGTCGTGAGTATCAATACAACTAGGGAATCCAATCCCGGGATCCCGGATAATTTTAGGTACTTAAGAATCCCGGGATTAATAAACGTAATCCCGAAAAATTCTGGATTGAAATTTTTATCTAACAGAAATCGTACACCTCATCAGCACGATGAAGGCATTCCCGCCGAAATCTGGATGCTTGGAAACAGTGGCGTAACTACTAATTGGCGAGCTTCCGTGACGCCTAGGGGCAGTAACTGTATAATCTATACAATATGTTTTTCAAATTGTTATTTTTACCTTTCCCTACCGGTGATGTATTTACTACACCTCGACTCTAATAATGGGAATATCGATATGAAATATAATAGATACGGGGTTCAGAATTTTTGTATTGCTCCGTAATATAATTACGAATCACATCAAAGTATTATAGTATATAAGTATTCATCTGCAGCGACGGAAATAAATAATTTGTCCGGAAATCGGGAATTTTGCGAGTTTTAATCCGTGTCTCAGCAGAAAAGAATTTTATCAGTCAAATTGTTTTTTAATGTTACTTCGCGCATATTTCCAAAATAATATTTGAATTTTTAGTGTTTTGTTTATCTATTTTTAAATTGTATTTTTATCTTCTCTTAAATAAATAAAATTCTTTAGCCTTCAAGTTATTTTTTATATTGATCAAATGGACTTATTAGTATTTTTTTTTTGGTTAGCAATGAATAAATTTTATTATTTTTAAAGATAAATACGTATTTGATAGATATGCTGTTGACGTTGTCAGTTGGTGCGGGCGGTGGCAGATGTTAGAATGAGCGTTCATCATCCGGTACATACTTTTGCCTCACAAGACTCGAGTGCTAAATGGCTTCATTATACATAGAGTACGTATTATGGAATAATATTTAAAAACCAAATCCATTATAAGAAAATGTATGTTTAAAGGGTACTTAAAATGAAATAAGTATGTAAATTGTTTCGGTCTTTGTTAAATGGTCGTTCAACGCCGCCTTTCAGCCTCTTGGCGACCCTTTTGGTGCTTCAAGCGCAACCAATAGGGTGATACCGCCCACTCTTATAGGCTCTGACGTGGATTATATTTTTATTTTGTGAATTTGTTTTAAAATCGATATTTGTCGTTGATATTAAATTAGTATGAATTGATTCATTTTTTAGATTGGTAGGAGATCATCTTTTAATCACTTAAGCGCTAGGGACTCACCGGTGAGTCGCTGTGTTTTTTCGTGGAAAAATACCTAAATAACTATTTTTTTTTAATTTATTGGTCAGAATGCCATATAAATAAACTGTTCTTGTTATTAAATTTAGACAATTCTAAATTATCTTATTATAAGTTAATATACACAAAACGCCTTTAGACAATACAATATATAAGTCAAACATCTTTATGTGCAATTTCTTATATCTTTAAATTCGCTGCCAGTTAAAATGTTAAGTTATGGATTTTTTTATAAGAGCTTTCGAACGTCTGGATGGCTAACAAGACAGGTATGTTGCTATATAAAATATGGTATATTTATCTTCTTGTATTTTTATAGGCGTTGACAATTTTTTGCTCGGGACAAGGAATGAATTATGCACTTTTCCCCCTTGAAAATTGGCCCCTTTCAAGCTATTTTAGAAAATAACAAAGGAAAATATCACTGAAAGTCAAGTCTGTTTTTTTTTGTCTTTTATACAGCCGATGCAATAGCCTTTGAGTCTTCAATTTTTCTTGTCATAGAATAAAAATTACCGTCCTGGTAGTATTTGCGCTAGCATTAAGGTGGTAAATGCCAAGTGTTAGCATTCCATCATGGGGTTGAATATCGCGAAATTTCGCCGTTGAAAATTCTCCAAATATTTTGCCACGACAGATTGAAAATTTAAAGGTGCCTTTTGAAAAATATGAACGCAATAAGTTATATTGTGCCGCTCGTTCGCTAAATCCTCCGGAGCGATTCAATTTTCGATATGATGCCGGCGACTGTATCGTCGCCGTGCAGACTGGACGATCGCAAAAATGCTCCGGTACCTCATCATAATTCACGCTTCTCCATGACGATGCTTCAAATATCTTAAATATGCGATGCTGTAAAAGGCACCACGGGAAAGGAAGGAAGAAGGGGTGATGAAATATGAAGTTGGCACCCTTTTTTGTTTTGATGTTTATCGCCAGAGGGTGGTGGAATGAGGAAAATGCTCTTGAGGCTCTTAAAAGTCCGCTCAGCGAGGGTCCTCTCTGTTTATCGAGACGTATTACACGGAGGCAAATATTTTCAGCAATAAGTGCCCGACCGGAACGGACGTATAATGTTACGACCCTTCAAAAAGGTCGTCAACCGGAAGAATCAGCCTTTTTTCACGCTGAGCTCACGCTAGGAATGAGACCTCATATGAATTGGGGGGCGATTCAGCCGATTTTTTGTCTGAATACGTATATATTAATACCCTTATGCTAATGTCCCGATGTCCTCTTTCACTTAAGGAGGTATCTCATAGAATTTTTCATCGTACGGAAGCAAATTCGGAATTCTTCCCGTAATAAAATCACTTTTTTACGATACAAATGGTTAGGTTGTGCAGTTGAGAGTCAAATTCAATTGATGACATATATGTATTTTTGTGCAAAAATGTTTTTCGTGCAGAAAGTAAGGTTACAACTTTTATGCGGGATCGAAAGATGCTTGTATTTAATTAAAATTTACAGGAGACTTAAGGCGTCTTCTCACTTTAGGCGCCTCAAAACTAGGCTATTTTCACGACTTTTTTTCGAGGATTTTCGCTAAAAGTTATGAGATAAAATGGATCTTATGTAATAAACACATCTATCAAGTACATGAAAAAATTTATTTTTACTTTTTTGAACAATTATTATAATAAAACGGTAGCATCGAAAAACCCGTGTAGAAATGTTATGTTCGTGGCTTGTTGATGGTATCTCCGAGAAGGGTCATTTGAAACAAAAAAATAAAACAGTTTTAGATTCAGTATATCAATGGCTATAGCGCATATCATCAGATTTTGGATATTTGCGAAAATAACAAAATGGCGCACGTTTTTCGAAAAAGTAAAAAAAACGCGTTTTTTTTAGAGTTTTTTGTAAAAAAAAATTACTTAAAATCAAAATTTCAAAAATGTGATGATATGCGCTATAGCCATAACTATGTAGAATATGTCATTCAAATTTCATGATAATCAGCCGGATAGTTTCCGAAATTTCATCAACAAGCCACCGAAAAACCTTGTTTTGAGATAAACGCGTTTAAAGTTTTGGTACCAGAAAAATTGCCCAGACACAGCTGTTGAAACACTCGTTGTTATTTTGGGTATTTCCTCCGAAGATCTTCATAAATTGGTTTCAAAACCTTGTGAACATCCTCAGCTAGAGCAGAAGGATATTTAAAAGTTTCTATCTGATTGTTTTTCACCACTTTCTTGCACTTGCACCATGAGTCTGAACAATACGTATGCAGCGGGGTACTCTCAGGTAGTCACCCAAAAATGTAGTTAGACTCGTCCGATCTTTATGAAATTTCGATATAACATTTTTGAAGATATGTACTTTCAAAATTTAAAATAAAATAAAAATCATTTTTTATAAATTTGTAAAGTGAGAAGACGCCTTAACAAATATATTAAACTATTTTTTCCACTTTTTCACAATATTATCAATATTATCAAGCAGACTTCAAAAAATGACAGGAAATTATTCACGAAGGTCGTTAATCATCACACGGCGGAAAATTCGAACATGTTCTTAATTTTTTTGCACGAATTTGTCAGAAATTACTGATGATCTCCCACTCTTTGCTTCGTCGTAAGTATCAGTAAGGTCTTCTCTGAATAACCTAATCCACTTCGGGAAGGATATTTGCTGTGTTATTGGTTTGCAAATTTAAAAATCGGATGGCACTTAGATCTCGCATGGACGGGAAGTGACTGAAGCGCGCGATGATCTTTATATTGGAAGAATTTACTATGACTGAACAAAATGGCCGACAAACACGCGGGACCAAACAAACTGCCCGTTAGGATATTCTTACATGCTATGTGCACCAACTTCGGAACAAAAAGTTTCACAACAAAAATATGTTCATCTCCGACAAACTTAATCGCAATTTTAAGCCTTTATTTTCTTCAATTCAGTATCAAATATGTATATGGGTTTGATTAATTTATTTATTTATTTATAAACCTTTATTCAATAAATATAATATAGCAAGGTAAAATGGTGTATCAATATACACAATTACATAAAAATAGATTAACAATTTAAGTCTTAGATTACTATCCTTATCTTAATTACAAGTATATATTTTAGTTATAATAAATTTTACATAATAAGAGTTAATTTAATTTTTGTATATATATAGGGGGAAAAATAGGAGACTTAAAACCCCTTTGCGACATTCCTTAAAAACTATCTTACAAACTAAACAAAATAAATAATTTAATCAATCAATCATATATCCTTCATACGTCGCGCATTCATGACTATCAACTATAGTAAAATATGTTTAGGCATTTTGTGAACGTATCTAAAATTATTGTTTTGAGTGGTATATTCGCCGAGTGTAGATATGAGATGATTGGTGTGATTTGGAATTTTTGAGTAAAAATTGAGTGTTAGCTTATGAAAAAAATTCTTTATAAGAGGAAGCTTAATTTTATTGTGAAAACGTTTAAGATTAGTGTATGGAAATGTATTGAAAACAATTTTTATGGCTTTGTTTTGTACGATTTGAAGTTTATTGTAGTTGGTGTTGCATATATTGCTCCAGACGGGAGCGGCGTATGTGAGTGTAGGTCGAATCAGCGTTTTGTATAATAAAAATTTGTTAGAGGCCGAGAGAGCACTGCGCCGACGAAATATGGAGTGCAGCGCCCCCATAGCTGCTAATCCGCGGGCACGAGTCACCGACACCTGTGCTCCCCACCTCAGTCTTCTATCTAAAGTCACCCCCAAGTATTTCACTTGGGGTTTCCACTCGATAGAGCTGGACCCGACGACTATTGGGTCAATTCGAAGATTTTTCCGTTTCACGGAGAACAAGATAGCTTCGGTTTTTTCTTTATTTAATTTGAGTTTCCAACGATCGAAATATTTAAATGCAGCTTTTAGCGATCGTTGGAGGTTTCCGACTATTAGCTTGTTGCTCCGAGAGCTGGTATAATATGCCGTGTCGTCGGCGTAGAGTGCTACGTTTGATGGGGACGGTGTCGGTAGATCGTGTAAGTAAATGTTGAACAGGTGAGGCCCTAAAATACTGCCCTGAGGAACTCCCGCTGAGACAGACTGGGAAGTTGACGTTGCTCTGTTTAAGGTTACCGAAAATGATCTTTTGTACAGATAGGATTGGATCATTTTAATAAGGTAAGTAGGAAACTTAAGGGATATCATTTTGTGGATCAGACCGCGGTGCCAGACAGAATCAAATGCCTTTTCGATGTCGAGAAGTACCATACCGGTACTTCTCTTCATGTTAAAGTTTCTAGTAATGTGTTCAGTCAGTCTGGTCAGCTGATGAGCCGTAGAGTGATTCCTACGAAAACCGAATTGCTCATTATTAATAACATTTATACTAAGTTCATCCAGTCTATTTAGAATAAGTTTTTCAAATATTTTGCTTAGTGCAGAAAGTAAACTGATCGGGCGATAATTTATAGGGTTGCTGGCATCTTTACCTGGTTTGGGCAATGGAATGACTTTCGCCGACTTCCAGGTGGATGGGAAGTACCCCATGCTCAAACACGCATTAAATATTTTTGTCAACTGGATAATTATTTTAAATGGGAGATTTTTGATGACTGTATTGTCTATAGTGTCGAAACCTGGGGATTTCTTGCTTTTTAGTTGTCTAATTATATTTAAAGTTTCAATGGGTGTTATCAGTTTAAATTTATGTGATTTTATATTTAAATTGTTTTGGAAATCCCTAATCGTTTTATCTACTATTTTAATGGTTTTATTGTTACTCATATTCTCTGAAATTTTGTGATTTAATTTAAAGGTTTTTGCTAACAGGTTGGCCTTATCTCTATCGGACTCGGCACTTATCTGATTATTAATTAAACTGGGAATTTCTTTAGGTTTATTTTTGAGGGTTTTTACAACTTTCCAAAGGGAATTGTCTGAGGGACTTAATTTAGAGAGCTTAGTTTTCCATGATTCATTTTTTAATTTGTTGATTTGACTTTTAATTTGATAGTTGAGGCGATTGACCAATACTTTAATGGATTTGAGCCGATATTTTTGCCATAATTTCTTAAGTTTATTTCTGTTCTTAATCGTGCGTTTTAAATTCCGCGTGAGCTTGATAAGATTTGAATCTGTTACGTCTAACGGAATGAACTTAGCTTTGGCTTCTAATATAATGTTGGAAATGGACTCTACGGCTTCGTCAATTTCGCGTTCGTTAGATCCAGGAACGGAAGTGGATAGGAGGATGTTACGATCGAGATAAGATCTGAAGTCTGACCAATTTGTCCGCTCGTATGCCAGCCTGACCGCTGGTGTTCTCTGGAGTCCACCTTCCACATCAAAAACGACTGGAAGGTGATCGGACGGGAGAGCATCCACGGCCTTCATCCGAGATACGGTCGAGACGTTTTTGGTCAGCGTCAGATCTAACGTGGAGGGACGTCTGTTGACCGACGGATAGTATGTGAAGCGTTGTGGAAAATGGATATCAACGTTGTTGTCCAGTGAAAATGCTTGTAGAAGCGAGCCCTGCCGGTTTCCCCGTGGACAGTTCCACTGAATATTCTTGGCATTGAAATCACCCGAGACCAAGACTCTTTCGCTCATACTGAACAACCCCGAGAGTTCATCTGAAAGCAGGTCCAGCTGAGGGGGGTTGTAGGCGGCTACTATAATATATTTTTTGTTTCCCAAAACTAACTGGATAGCAACAGTTTCGAGGTTAGCAGAGACAGGAGTTCGGACTGGGAAATGGTCAATTTCGTTTTTTATAAGGATAGCTACACCACCGCCGGCTCTGTGTAGTCTGTCGGAGCGGTGGCATGTAAAACCGGGGATTTGAAAAGGGATATCTGGTTTAAGATACGTTTCCGTAATCAGAGCAACGTCAATTTTTAGGTGACAGATCACCACAGTTAGTTCGTCAATTTTGCTCCTTAACCCGTGAGCGTTCCAATTTAATATTTTTAATGAGTTAGAGGTGAATTTAATTAAGGAGATCGTCCAAATGCTCTATAAGGCAGATGGCCATGTCCATTTTGGTTTTACACAGACTTAGTTTTGCACGAATGTCACGTAGTGTGCACACCATCTTCATCATGTCTGACAATGGGAGAAGACTCTCTCCATTGGTGAATGCCGATGTCGTCTTTGTCTTCGGCTGTTGGGGTGAGGACTGTCGGGCGGCCCAGACGGGGGGCGCAGTAATTGGTGGGCTGGTCGTCTTCAGGTTTGGGAAGTCTTTATCTGAGAGAACAGGGGCAGCTTTTTTGAGAACATGTGCCTCTCTGGCGGATAGTTTTTCTACGACATTTTGCGAGATCTTTCTTTTTGAATCCACTCTCTTTAGATAGTCCACTCTTTTGGGACACTCTCTATCGCAGGCGGCGTGAGCTCCTCCGCAGCCACAGCACTTGGGAACAATTTGTTTCCCGAAAATGGATGAAAATGGAATGAATATGGGTTTGATTAATGTTTTCGTTTTATAATAAGCATTCTACATGAAATATATTTCGTTGGTTAACATCCAGGGTGCGGCAGGGAAACTTCCTTATTTAAAATGCATACCCTGAAGCGATAATTATTTTAAGAAAAAGTGAAAAGACACTCATTTAAAATAACAAAATCTAATGTTTTTTATCATGTTAATTTAGTAAAGATCCTGTAATGGACAAGAGAAGAACACGCGTTCGCCTTAGAGGCGTACTTTTTGTTTTATTCCGTTATAATTATTGATCTGGGTACATATAGTTAAAAAAACACATTTTATCAATAAAATCTGCTTATGTATCCTTTGCTTGCTAGAAAATATTATTGCGCTTCATGCAAATAAAATAAAACAGTACTGAAATACTTTGAAATAACTTTTCGCTTCGGAGATTTTCAAATGAAACAATTAATGTACACATTTTAACCGTAATGCAGCTAGATATGTACTCATTTTTCGTTATTTGGCTTGCATTTTGTATTACATTTCTGCTAGTTCACATAATCATTTGTACTCCTGCTTTGACTGCATTGTTTTCACTGTTAGGGTGAACTTATAAAAGCGCGGAAGCCTTCTTATTATAGGTTCTCAAACTGCAGTTGTATTTCTCGGTCGTGGGACGTGCTTTTCTGCCCTTTGACAACTCAATACCGTGAGTTTAAAATGCATTTGAATTCGTCGTGCATTAAATATTATTTGCGAAATGAAATATATTGGCCAATCTCAAAAAGGCTCCACGTAAGACATGTTTTCCTTCAGGCGAATGCATCAAAGACAAAGACGATTATAGCTTTTTGAATATGAGAAATATAGTTTGGAAGAATAGTTGAAACAAAGGTATATATTTAAGAATTCTTAAGTTATCATGAAATGTATTCAAAAAAAGCATGGGATCATTAATATTATAATAATAAGATTTTAAATAATATTTTTGCAAAATTTATTTTAAATGGATCATAGATTGCGACTATATAATAAACAGTCAGACAGACATACAATATATTTTGGATAAAAAAAAGAGATAATTCCATTTACGATTATCTGAATATGAATATTAAGCAGAATAGGATCTTAGATGAGAGGCGAAATTATTATTATATCTTAATGATATTTTAATTACTGGAGACAAGTTAGTTAATCATAGATACTGAAAGGGACCAAACGCTAACTTACTATATCAAAACATGGTGAGAATAATATAGTTTTGATAATTATGGCTAAGAAATTTCAAGAGATTAGAGAGATATACGTACTTGATGGGGTGCATTTCTGGTGATCTTATGTCGAATCACCCCCCCATGGTTATGTAGGTTGGAGACCAGAAGACCCTTGTCTCCCCCAAGCCTTTTTTCAATATGTTAAGTACTGCCTGAGATCTACTACAAACTCAAAATTCTACAACAAAGTAGTTCACTCCCCGGCACACACAAGGTCCGGCTCAACTTGGTTAGAATTCAAAAAGAAGTGCGTTTAGGGTGGCTGCTGAATACCGCATCGTATCGGAAGATGTTATACTGGTACTGATTGCCATACCGCCAATTGACCTGCTCGTCCAGGAGAGACTGGCGGTATAAAAAGGAGAAACAAAGAAGGCGGCCAGAGAAACTACCATGGCGGTGTGGCAGTCTCGTCAGTGGACACATAAACTAATACCAAACCTGGAATTGTATAATAGATGACCAGGCAACATGGCCAAATGTGCTACCACCTAACCCAGATTTTTACTGGGCATGGCTGCTTTGGCAGGTACCTCAAGAGAATAGGAAAAGTCCACAACAAGCCCGGAATGCCATCACTGCGGAGCTGGCAATGATGATGCTGCACACACAGCATTCATCTGCCCAGCGTGGAGCGTTGAAAGAGAGATGGGGGCAAACTCGCACTCGCCCAACAACATGATTCCTTCAATGCTCAAGGATACTAGGGCATGGATTGAGCGGTGCAGGTACAGAAAGTGCGTTATGTAGCAGAAGGAAAACGTCGAACGCAAAAGGCAACGAAGAGTTTCTGAAGTGCCCCCCACAGAGCAGACGGAATGATCCACGTGCTGAATAGCTGAAGAGTCCAGGAAGAACACATCGCTGCCACCCTTGTGCAATACTTAACTAGTAGCCGGATGGCAGTAGAAGAGGAGGGGGGTTTTAGTGGGTAGAAATTCCACACTACCACGAAATAGTGGTGTCTTCCAAAATAATTGCGTCCAATCGTGAGGTGCTCATTCGTAGTATCAGCGATCTGAAAGGCAGACCGGTTGGACACACTAACCTTATGGCCATTTCTTCCACTTTTAGGGCTTTTTGCATAAGTAATGGAGAGAAATGCAGCCCTAGAGCCTTCTACAATCTTTATAATCGCAGAAACCTTTACAGCGGTTAGTAATTATAGGTGGTTCAAACCATATGATATTGCGAGCGAAATTAGAACTCTCCAACCCCATATATAAATTTTATTTATATCATATATCTTTGACTAGTATAAGTTAGCTAGCCAGTCTCCCCCCTCACCGTACTTAAAACGTAAAATAGCCACTCGAATTTAAGAATGGGCGTGTCTTCGTAGACATGTAAATTAAAATCGATTTTACATCTTGTTGTGCACTTTCGCGAGCGGGCTGGTATGGTCCCGAACAGTGGAACTTATTCAGCGCCTTAACTATCCGCCGTATCTGACACCAGTGTAACGTTATGCGTCGACTTTAACAAGACGCAATATATCCGCAGGAAGACAAAATATGCCACTGTTAACATGACACATTTGTTTATGTTTTAAATCCATCAGATATTCTGATTTTTTTACAGTAATATAACAATTGTGTGAGCGATCCAGGCTCATTGTTGACAGCAATTTTAAACAGTAAGAGTATTGATTTATAGTTTATAACTAATGATGAATTTTAGAGGCAATGCATTATTGCATCATTAATCAGAAAATTTAATATGAAATGACGTGCTACATTAATTTGTGAACAGACTGTATTTTCACTACCGTCGAATATAATCTCGTGTTTTGTTCATTAACATCATATTCTAGTGCTTCATTTTTAGTCTTTGTCGTCGGGTATTTATATTCGACAAAGCATTTAAAACAAATATTTAACCAGATTGAAATTCTCCAATACCGTGTAAATTCCTACAAAGGCCTTCATTTATAGATTCACAATATCTAATTACGAGACGAGTCTACGGTTTGAGAGGAAGGCGATTCTCGACGGCACTTAAGTCTAACCCAGTTCGGCAATATACTAAACTTTATAATCGAATTATATTTGCTTATAATAAATAGGCGAAGCTAGAGACTACAAGGAAAGACGATGTTACAGTTCCTGAACTATCGGGGTACAATGTTATCCAAGAAAATGTACTAGCGCTCCTCATAACCGCAATTGGTGTTGCTTCGGAGAAAGTTTCTTATGCTCCATAATGCTATTTACCGATATCTCAATATGTTATGAGTGTGGGCATTGAAGATTTATCGATTACGTATGCTTGGTTATCTTTAAAAATTGCAACGCTTAGTGGAAATAATATAATTATTCCGATTATTAGCACATTGTTCAAGGAATCTGTAGTTATTATATCATTATACAAGAATCAACCATAAAGTAAGGTTACAACATTTATGTAGGGTTGATAAATGTTTGTATTTAATTGAAATACACAGGATACTTCACAAATATCTTAAACAATTTTTCAACGTAATCATCGACGAGATCAAGATATTTCTGTAATCCAGTCATGATAGAGTCCAGAAAAGTTTCTCCTTCCTATGCAAAACGATCCAAAAATACGCGGCGTGAACGACGGAAAGTGTCGGGAGCGCGCGATGATCTCTCCATTGGGAGAGTTTACTATGACTGATCAAAATGGCCGACAAACACGCTGACTAAACAACGTCGCACAACACGCAAACAAACATCACAAATTAACATCATACTAATTGCCATTAAGCTAAAAATGTATTTTGTTTTTGGCTGAGAAATATTTTTAAATGCGTTATATGAAACTAAGTATTTGCAAAGTTTTCTTTAAGTGGATGAAAATTAGCTTTGAGTTATCTCAGATGACATTGCAATCAAAAGTATTCGCATGACAATTCGTACTATTGTATTCACTATGTTATCTTTTGGCTCAATTAGACTTTCTTTAATGGGTGAAGTTACGAGATTAACACATTCCGGACGGCTCACTTGAAATGCGTGTTTTATAGTTTGAGCTTTTAACGCATTAAAAATGTTATATAATTTTCCAGTTTTATCTAAAGATGGCGTTATACATACTCCACATTTTGTTAAAGTATTGAAATTTCAATAATATTCTGTTTTTATAACAAAACACTCCAAAAAAACTATTTTTTGAGTGTTTTTTTTATTAAAAACTTATTTTCTAGCATAATTCAGAACATTTTACTCCTTTTTTTAACTTCCTATAATTGATGATGATCGTTAATTAATATATAGAGTGCGGCAGGGAAGCTTGCTTTATTCCTTAAAACGCGTACTTTAATGCAAAAGTTATTTTAAGAAGTGACGTTCATTCGAAAGAGCAAGATAAAACATTTTTTGTCATGTACGTTTCGTAACGATTATGCAATAAACAGGGGAGGAGTGCGCGTTCGCCTCAGAGGCGTATTTTGCACTGGGAAACATTTTTTAATACAGAAGTCCCAGTCTAGATACAAAACAAATATAAAAAAAGAGATAAGCTAAACAAAACATATAGTAATGACTTAAAAGCTGGAATTTGAGTCGATAACAATATTATCTGATTAACAGAATGAATAAAGATAAATGTATTCTGCATTAGTATATTGATGATAATGAATGTCTCATATTATATTAAACCCTAAAGGAGTACTACCGAAGGGCCTGCGATCCCTCTTCACTTACTTAGAAAGAGCACTCTTGTGCACTGAGCTCGGAGACAGACAGAGACAGAGAGAGAACGTAGCGCAGTTCTAGAGACAGAGACGGAGAGCTTTCCCGCATACATCGCACGATTCTATGACTAATAATGATTTCGATTTCAAGTGTGTTATTTGTTTACGCAAAGTAATTATCGAATATTTTGTGCTATCGACAGTGTTTATTTATCCGTCGCTGCTTGTTGAATGAGTCTTTGTCCAATTATCATTTCCTTGTAATGCAGGAGCAAATGAATCGATTTTTTGTCTATTGTTTATGTAAAGAAATGACGTGGTCTTGTATGCTATCAACAGTGTTTATTTATAATGGAATCTGTCTCGAATTTAAGATTGTCTTACGCTGATAGGAGCTGATAGACAATCATCGGTGTAAAGCGATTATGGCATCAACGACTTGATTGATTTTAAATTTGGTCACTCCTCAAAAGGTTAACCGAACTCTCTTTCGCGTAAGACGTGTATCGAACCAAAAAACCGATAATTTCAAATGGGTTTAATCAAAGTTAATAATTTTACTAGTTATCGCTTCAGTTTCGGTTCAAATCCTTAGAATTTATAATGATATTGTTTCGAAAATACTTAACACATAAAAGCATAGCGGTACGGAATGTGTTAAATCATAAAAACATGGATATGTTTGAATTGAATTGTTATTGGTAATTTGGAATTTATCGATAATTTTAAAGCAGATTTAGTCTGATGTATCTGAAATGATGAATACAATTATAGTTTTATTGAAAATCCATAAAAAAATCCATAAAAAATTTATCGGCCAAATTTCTGGTATGTATCATCCTTCATCATTTTGGATATTTTTACATAAGTAGTATAAATAAATCGATGCTTAAAACATGAATGTTTTCCTTGAAAGTTCGATCAAATCAATAAAGTAATTAGTGTCTAACAGATCAATTTAATACAGAAAAAAGGTACCAACGACTGGTGACAATGTCCTCCTGGAAGAAAATAGTATCTGGATCATCATATACGCTTTGATTGTTCGATATTGCCAAGATTAAAAACGAAAAAAACCGTTCACGTTGAATTTCCCTAGAGGGAGGAAGTGAAAGGAGCGTCGTGGCTATTATGTATTATAAAATAATAATTCCGAGACGCGTATGGGTATTTTATGACGGGTAGTTTTTTTATTCGGTAAAATATTGTCGTCGCGTCTGAATGGCGTATAAATGGAAAATGACGGATATCACGTGTATTCGTAATACATAATTCGTGTTTCCATCGAGGGGTGCTCCACGCGGAAAAGAACGAAAATGTGAGGAGTTCGATGGGGAAAGCAAAATATACGATTTCCGTACAATGTGAGTAGCATATCCGTAAATAGCAGATTATATATATCGATTAAGAGTTATGATATTTCCTTGTATTTTCCGGCCCTATCTCGTGACACGTACATTAATATTCGTTGCCGTTTGCGTTCCCTACGTGCCCGGATCTATAGACGTGTACCAAAATAATAAAAGTAAAAAAATATGTGCTTATTTGTATAATAAATTACGTAAATGTACATTATATATAGGAGAGTTGCACATATTTTGCTTCGGGAAGTGGAAATATTTTTGCGCGCTGCTAGAAAACGATGAAGGAATGTGTTGGGGATGAAAACGTATATTCATTTTGATGTATTGTCGGGAGCTTTTTTGTGCAACTACGTCGAGCGAACGACAATTTTCGAATGGCAAAACGATAAAATGCGATGAATTTCAATCAAATAAATACATAATCCTCATTTAAAAAGTTCGTCTCCAAACTCAGATTGGAAAAAAATGGAGCTCGAAAGCATTGTTAATCAAAAATTAACCCATTGATGAGTATGCCCTCATATGTTGAGTGCGCGCATTCGAGCGATCTAGAGAGTGTATGCTTGCACATTTGACATGCAGTGCTTCACAGTACTTTATTTTCAACATGTGCTTCTATTTCTAATGCAATGAGTACCGAAAGTGATTCTATTTAAGACAATATTATTGATCCCAAATGTATCGATTTCAAGACATGCTTATAAAGCTGTATTATGGAACTATTTAACGGAAATGTCTTATGAAAAGCTTATTACCAATGCCAAAAATACGTGCCGTTTTTATTTTTTTATAAAGAAAAGCTATAAAAAATAAGGGTATGTAAATTTTGTATAACGTTATGCTTTTGTTGAGATTTTAAAGGGATCATTCATTTTGAATTGGTGCCAAATAATTAATTGATTACTTCAGGCGTCTTTTGTCAACAATTAGAGAGATTGTAAAAGAAACTCGATGAAATTCGTTCAGAGATCGAAAATAGACACAAAGTCATTTTGCAGCACGACAACGCGAAATGGAAATTACTATCATATTTATCTCACTCTCCTAATACCTCTTGCTTTTTATTTGTTTCCTGTATTAGAGCAGTTTTTGGATACAAAAAAAATTACGAATTTAGATGAAATAAAACGGCTTTTGTTCGTTTTTTACTTTTAAACCTAATTAGCAACAAAAACAATAAATTCAAATGTTTTTTCTAAATTTATCAAAAAATGTGTTTCTTGAACCATGTCTCGATACAAACTTAAATTCTCCTGAATGTTAATAGTTATAGTTAACTTGATTCAGATTTAGCTTGATTTTTGAATAAGAAACGATGAGATCGTTATGAGAAACGATACGGCAGCGCATTAAATACGCACAAACAAACATTGATTTTTCATATATTAAACTATGCCTATGTTACTCGCAAAATCTTTAACAATAAGTGGACGAAGTTTTATTGTAATCCGACAAACGGTACGGCAGCGCATTTCAAACGAACAAAGCCCAATTCATTTTTTATATTTTAGGAAAGAAGAAGAAGAATACAATATGACAGTTGACCATTTTATATTGATTTTCTTTTTAAGATTGATGTATATTTTAAAAATAAACCATTAAATAATTCAATATTTTCTCATATACATGTTGTGTTACGGGAGGGGACATTTCATTAATTCAACGTGCAGCATTTCCTCGTTTGTCGCATGAAATTTAGATGACGTTCTTGGAGTACTTGTTTGTTGCTTAACCGGAAATTGGCAGACACGGAAGAGGAAATACTTCATGTATGGAAGCCGAACGGACGATAATATGTCATCTTATCGAAGCGGAAGGAAACAATATGTCCAGTTTCTTCTACCACCTGTCAACTTTCAAACTATCAGCAATATGAGAATAACATGCAATATTTCACCCCTATAATACTGAAACACTAATTTGTTGTGCTCTATTCTATTTTGGTAAAATTGAATTATTTGAGGGATGTCAGACGAAATGTATTTAATATATTGACGATAATATGAAATTATTGCTTGTTTGATAAGGAAATATTGAGCATTTTCTGAAAAATCGTTACAGAGGACTGTTGTCTATGTCAAGAATATGAGTACACTTAAAACCTTTTTTTTAATGGTAGATGCTTTCCGCGGAAAATCGCACAAAAAGAAATCGCGTAAAAAAATAATACACAGAAAAAGTTAAGATACGTTCCATGAATTTTAAAAACCGCATAACTTTGAAACCGCTATATAAAATATATCCAAAATCGCATAAAAAAAGTTAATAAAAAAACAGGAAAACAAAAAGGCAATTAAAAATAAAAATTTTGGTAACATTTACAGGACGTCTTGCATCACTGGTAAAATTTTAAGGATATCTGATATCTGGCATCTCAAACGAAATCATTTTTTAAAAAAACTTAAACTGAAATCTTAACAGCTTAACGACCGCATGTTTTTTAAAAATTTTTTGCCGATTTTGGCGATTTTGCAGAAAGAAAAGCAAAAAAACTACCATTTCACTAAATTCACTATATTTCGTAAACCACTTGAGGTATTTTAGTAACCCAATAGTTTTTCATATAATATAACTATCAAAATAAGTTGTTAATGTATAAATAAAGAATTCATACGAAAATTTTTTTTAAACGTTACATACAAAAACATGTACTTGGATCATTAAATACACGTTTTTTCAATATTAAATATTTAAAAATATTGTCCATTTTTAATGCTGAATTTAAGCATTGTCATCAATTACCACGTCCAGTTGATGAAATTTGTGTGTGTCGTGACAAAACGTATAATTTTGGCGTCATTCGATGACGTAGGATGAATGCCCACCGTTCGGTGAACCTTTCCAGCTTTTCCGTCGTGAAAGAGCCTTATTAACTGATTTCCACGAAATTGAAAAGCCATTCAACTCGAACTCCGTGAGTGGTGTGTTTGAATTGCTTTTCAACGCTTATTTATTGAATTAAGACCCTCAAACGAGCTTTCGCGCAAATTGATAGAAATGAAGAAACGACAAATTACGTTGCCGTATTGGTCAGGCTTCTTGGCCAGAGTCTTACCTGCCTAAATAAACATACAAATAAAATTTTTCGACGGACGTCTGAAAAATATCAATCACAGCGCCGAGATGGACGTGATTCAATTATCGGAGTCTAGGGTAAATAAGACAGTCGGAGGTTGTATTTCTTCTTTGACCTTCACCCGTCTTTTAAATCCAGCACTATTCTCGGGATCGTTTAACTTTCTGATTGAGTGTAGGCAAAATGGCGATAAATCTTGAAGAAATATATTTTGCTGATTCGACAAATTCATTTTGATCGTAAATTATTAAGAAGTTTGGTCCAGGGTGGAGCTAGACTTACAAAAAAAGTTTCATCTTTAAAATAATCAATATTACATGGCACGAACATCAATATTACATGGCATGTAAAATGTATACATGTATCTACTATAAGACAAAAAAATAAAAACAAGCGACGAGTCACTGCATGTGGCTCTTTTTAATAAGCTGATTTTTGAGCTATTTTGGATTGTCTTTTTGATTTCAATGTGACACATCCACATTTCCTCGCCCATCACGATAGTCCAAAGAGGCTTCTCTTTCCTGTGCAAAACGATCCAAATATTCACGTGCGGTGATCACGTGATTTTCTGGTCACCCATCTCATACAAAGCTTCTCGTAACCAAGTTTTTCCTACTACTTACTCTCTAGTTACTTCGAGAAATGTCAGGAAATTATTTGTGAAGGTGGTCAGCAATCACACACAAGATTTTTTTAAAGGCACTATTCTGGTGATAGTGTGGAATTTTTACCCACTAAACCCCCCTCCTCTTCAGCTGCCATCCGGCTACTAATTAAGTGAAGGGACACATTGCTGTCACTTTTGTGAGCTCTCCATATGTCTCCTTCTGGATGTCATTCTACTGCTAAAGTTCATCGTCTTATACGTTCAGCATCCTCCTTCTGCTGTATAGCCCACGTCGTGTATTTTCACCACGCATTCCATGCCCTAGCATCCGTTAACATTGAAGGTATCATGTTACTAGGGGAGAGCGAGCTGATTCCCAGCTCCTCCCGTAGGATATCCCTTTCGGTGCTCCATACTGGGCAGACTGGTGTAAGCAGCATCGTCGTACTCCGCTCTACAGTGGTGGCATTCCGGGACGGTCTCTTTGCCTATTTTGTGTAGGTAGCTACCAAAACAGTTGTGCCCGTTGAGGACCTGGGTCAAGTGGTAGCACAGTTGACCGTGCTTTCTGGCTACCCAGGTTCTCTGGTTCGGTATTAGCTCGTGCGTCCACCGACCTTTAGCAGAGTTGTCCCATCAGGGCTGCCACGTCACCATTGTGCTTTGCTTAGCGTTATTCTTGTCTTTGCCTTTCTGTATTGCCTGTTTCTAGTAAGCGGGCAGGTCTATTAGCGGTATGGCAGTCAGTGCCAGGACGGCGTCTTCCGACACTGTGCGATATGCAGCAGCCACTCTGATTACGCTCCTACTCTGGCCATGTTGAGCCTGGCTCTTTCAATTTGTAGTGCCTCATTTTGGCTCCGTCCATTAGCGGTGTCCTCAGCAGTCCACCGTACATTACGTTCCACAGGGCGGGTCCGAGCACAAATCCCTGTGGAACGTCTGCCGTCACTTGTTTTTCTCTTCTCTCCTCGTCGGCGTCTGCGTAGATAAAAGTTCTCTCATGCAGGTAACTCTCCCATTCTGGTGAGGTATGGTGGGGTGTCAATTTCCTTCAAGGCCCTGAGAATCAGGTACCATCTCGTCGAGCTGCCACACTACGCTTGTTTCACCGAGTCTTTAATTGTGGAGCGGTCTACACGGAAGCCGTTCTGCTGTGGGGAGAGTCCCGTTTCAATGTGCTGCTGGAGTCGCTGGGGGATGTCTCTCCAGCAACTTCCCCAACCCATCCACTATGCACAGCGATCTGTATGCCGACAGACCCGGAGGTGCTTTACTTTTGGGGATGAGGACCAGCGTGCTGGGAAGATCCCTCCCGTTAGGCAGGTGTTGTATACTGTCAGCAGGAGATTCGGGTCGGTATCGGCGACCAGGCCGATGACTACGTTGGGGACACCATTCAGTCCCGGAGCTATGCCTGGGTGAATCATAAGATGTACTGATGGCTTATTAAAAAAATACTATGGTAGTTTCAAAACACGTCCTTTTTTTCTCGCGTTACTATATAGTTTAAAATACAACATAAAATTTCGAAAGAATCATAAAATTACATTCTTACGAAAATTTATTCTTTTAATATATATATTTTTTTACTTATCACTGTATTTTGGTACTCTACCGATTTTATCAATGCAATAGATTATTTTTGACATCAGCTGTCTTCGTAGCTGAATATGATGAGATGGAGGTGGATGGATGATTAGTAAATGGCTAGAGAGCGCTTTCAGGGGGCATGATTACTTTCTTTGGCAAAAATTGCTTCGTAGAGATCATTGAGTTGACTGCTGCATAATTTTGATGAAGAATGAAACCATGTTCAGCTATTCATCAAAATTGAACTTTTTCTATTACTAATTCTCGAAAAAAAAAATCAGAAATAAAATAGTGTGAAATTCTAAATTAATTGAATTCTAAAAGATTAAATATGTTCTATCGCTATATATCTATCGCTTCTTGCGCGTGTATTGCTGCATGCATTGCGTGCTTGGCTGCGGGAAGATGTCCTTCCCGCAGGCTGACAGCTGTAATTTCTCTCTCCATAAATAAAAGGAATTAGTTTAGACGACACGGTGTAATAACAGAGGATGCTATTTATCGCTTGTGTAATAATGTATTTCTAATGAAGGGAACTATGTAAAAAAAATAGATTATTATTATTCAAAATATTTAAAAGTCCCTTTAACATCAGGAAAAATTGAATAAAAGAGACCAAACGAAACTATGAAAATTTATCGCTCGATTACTAGATACGGAGATTGATTATGGCCTTTCAAGAGCGGAATTGAAGTAAAATATTTTTACGATTTTCACGTACAATCTATTCCATGTGAGAGGAATGAAAATTGTTTTTCTTTTTATCATCCACCGATATTTTCACACACGACCTCATATTAAACACGACCCCTTCTCCATCCATCCTTCCTTCCTTCCTTCCTTCCCCAAATATAATATCTGATTCACTTAATCAAATATACATAATGCGTTACGATCCACCGAAAGATTATGGTTATCCATAAATTCTATCGTCGCTCGAGGAGGAGCACGCTTTGATTGCATCATAGCACGATAAAAGATGGAACAAAAAATATCTTTGTCTTATAAGCCGATTTATTTTATGATGGATCAACGACATTAGCATCGAGGGCTTCCTCATGTCGTCTCGTCATTAGGGGATGAAGCACCCGCATTTGAAAATAAAAAAACATCAATAGGAGCATTAAAATATCCAAATTTACGATAAAGGGTTCGAATAGAGGCGAGATATGTTTTTTTGGATGAAAGATGCCTACTCATTCGAAAATATTGGTTTTCCCGAATAAAAACCTCCACGCGTCTAATTCATTGATGAGCTCGCGTCGTGGAAAATTCATCCACTCGCAGATTTGCTCCAAAAAAATATGATCGTATTTTTCTCGTATGAACGGTGAACGTTTTTTGTTCGAAGCTTAAGAGCTACAAGACATATTGCTGTCATCATTACATATGGTTCGGGTTTAATGCGAAAATAATTCAACTTCTCCTTCGAGCATTCGTGGCGAAGACTGTGTACATAAACAAAGATTCTCAATCGAAGGCATTTGAAATATTATTGGCGGATTTATTTTGAAGAAATAGCGATGATAAATAAAGCACAAGATTAGTATAAGAATTTAGAAGATGTTATAGTTGAGTATACTTGGGTTTCATCTATGGTTAAGAATCGACTGCAAACACTCAGCTTTCATTGCTGTGAAATATCGCCAAATACTTGATTGAAACATCCTCACGAAGCTGTTTTTTGTTATATTGTGAGCAAACGCGGCACTCATCTTGCGCACAGCTTTATCATGTCCAAATTTTCATGTTAACTCATTTAGTCGATCACTGAGACATTCGTCATGGCAACTCCCTAAGGCTTCGTTTAAACTCTGCCATCCAATATTTTACTATTATAAACGAATGAGCAGACTATCCTAGAGTAGAATTTATCTCGGATTTGTTATTGCTTGGACAGAGACCTTTCAAATAAAAGTATTGGATCACATAACGATGATCATTTCTGTGTAAAAATCACCGAGAACGTTCAATATTGATGACTGCCAAGTAAATACTTAGCAATCTATCATCTTCAAACTTGAAATTTAAGCTTTATGAAATACGTACTTTCTATCATTGTAATTTTTTTATACAACAACCGCCAACTGTGCGTCAGGTCGGGTGATTCTGGGACTATCCTAGTAAGAATATTTCCGATAAACATATAATATAATAGCTGATGCAGTAACTAGACATTATGTATATAGCTTGTTAAAAGTCACTTAAATATAAAGGCAGGATGTTATTTTTGCAATGTCTCCAACTACAATTAATCGCCAAATCACTGGATTAGAGATACAAATTGAAACATATTGGATGAAATTGAATTAACGAAAAAAGCTGATCTGATCAATTTGCTTTTCTTTGTAAATGTCTGTTCTTTGTATAATTTCATTCCATTTGCTTTTTACGCTATCTTTCATTACTTTGTAATAAAATGGGTTTAGCGTTATATAAAATCATACTGGAAAATTTATGCATAAATTTCTAATGGAAATATTTTAGAAGATGAAGAGAACGGACGCGAACCTGGTGTTGAGAGCATCTCGGCGCGATGCGTGATCGATTGCGAGATCGATCGCGGCGCAATCCATAATAATGGTCCCGACCAGCGAATCGGCTGCGATGAACGACGGAACACGTCTATGATTTCATTAGCTTGAGGTTGAAATTCTATATTCAATTATTCCACACAAATAAGAGAACCAGAAGCAAATAAGCAAACGTGGGTTATACGGAGCAAGTGGGTGATGATCCACCCGATGGTAGATGCTTCGTTGTAGCGTCTTCTCGAACTCGAAGATCCTACCCTGTTTGGGTCCATAAGCGAAGAGAGACCTCCCGCAGGAGATCGTCCTCCATCGGGGGTGGGGTTGAAGACCTGATCGTCCGAGGAGATCCCTCTCCGTCGGGTTTTGGTAGGCAGCCCAGTTGGTCATTCTTTGTCGAGGTCTGCTCGACGACTCTCCCGTACTAGTACTCGTGATTCCCGGTGCAATATCTTCTATTGCGTAGCAAAATCCCAGGCGATTGCTTTGGTCGTAATTTGTTCTGATAATTAAGCTTGATGGTTTGATTCGATCACCGCCAGGGCATTTTGACAATCTGCCCCTATTTTGACAGTTGGCTGCTGTTTTGATAATTTGCCGCTGATGTGATGACACCTCATGGGAGGTCGGGAATGGCATCATTTAGGTATAATTACTCCTTTGCAGAAATTTCTTCTATAAAATAGAAAATCCGAAACTGATAGGCTTGCAATTTTCCCAGGATTTTCTTCCTCGTTCCAAAAGAAAAACAATTAGAAATTACACATATTAATGTCGCATCAATCACGCACATCACTCATTAAGTTCGTATATATTTTTTTACTTTACACTGTTTTCTTATTCATTTGGGGTCATTTTTACGCAATTTATTTCTTCAAGCTATATGATATATGCTATTTATGGTTCATACTTTTTCAAGTTAATCGACGAATTAAATACCAAAAGATGGAGGCCAAAACCTTAACAGTCGATATTTGTATTTTATGTAGATTTGGGTGACTTTTCCCGGTGATTGGCCATTCATCTGACTGCCGATTTGATTCTTAAATTTTGGAGAAATCAAATGAAAAAATGCATTTTTTTGATCGAAAATGAGATTAATGATATATTGCATTTTATCGAGTAAATGACTTCATTTTTAAATGGGCAAAAGCAAAATATTTTCTGTTTCATTGAGTATATATTTTGTATGGATTTACAATCATTTTCTCTCACATTGTGTTCTATTTTTGTGAGTTTTATTGCATAATGAGCAGTTGAAAGTCGAAGCCTTGCAATTATGCAAGCGCCGCATTTGTTTATTGCGGGCTGATAAGGACTCCACAACTTCATCGGACGTAGCAATTTCATGGCTTCTGTTTCCGATGTTGTGAGCATAGTGTTTAATTATTGATTATTTGAACCCTCATCTTCGAGAATGAGGGAAAATTAAATGGGCGCCCTAAAGCCGGCGTTAATAATCACATAGTTTGAGCGCCGCAAGCAAGGGGATGACAGAATGATGGATGTTCGTAAGATGTTGTTATCAGATGACACTTTGTGTGTTTCTATGCGAAAACCTTACATAGTTGTAGGTATCAAGGATTACCGACCGTAGCATAATACGTGTAATTAACAGCTTGTCTGGGGATGTTTGTCAAAGTTTTTCCACCCCCCCCTTTAACAAAGTGCCGCTTAAATACCTCACTGTCAGGTTATCTTGTCAGGTTTTCTAATGACCGGACTGGAGGTCATTAGGACTCTTTGCTGGATAAAAGTGATATATTATACGTTTTTGGTGACTTTGTGATCAAAGGCGTTTTAAAACTATGAACTTGCTGATTACTGTTATCGCCGTCGATTAATCCCTCGGACAAATTAGCTCTGGAAGTAAGGCAATTTTATTATCCTTCAAGCATTTTACACTGTTGAAATTAACACAATGCTGTTTGAAATGTAAAAACTTTTAGTTTTATCCCTTCTATTATTTTATTTTGATGACCATTATGTCACTCAATTATTTTTTATTATAAAATAACCGTAATATTAAGTTAAAAACGCTTTACAAATTGCAGACTTTCAACAGAAATGCCTTATATTACGCTTATAGATTCTTATATCGGTAGTGCCAAAAGTACGTGCCGTTTTTGTATACGTTTTATAAACGTACGAAAAAACAAGACTAGCTTAATCAATAATATATTCTTTAGAATCCATGACGATTTGGCATCTGGTTTACAGTTTTTGAATCATCCTGTTGAAGAATTTTTCAATTAATGTCATCAAGTTTCATCTTCAATATCCATAATTGTTGATAATACACGTCTGAAGAACTCAATTATTTGCAACAATTCAAATTGCGTTAAAAATGTATAAGAAGAGTTTTCATTTTATACGACGAATATTAATCAAAAAATGATTATCATGGATTTGCGTTACAATTTTCAATTGGAATTTATAATATGTTAAATAAATTCGGCCCATCGGCATGGAAATCTGTTTTAGGTTGTCGATGAAATAATATTAAGCAATAATGAATGTGCATTAATTTGCGAAATGTTACTATTCATTTGCAGTTTAGATGATTTTCAAATTCAGATACGCTGATCATTTCAGGCAAATATGATTAAATATGTATTTTAGGTTTGAATAACGGTTGATGTATAATTAAAATTATTTTCATAGCGCTTACAATATCAGAAAATCTAGTAGAATATCTGAAACTTTTCAAAAATATAAATACGAAGAAATTTTGATGTTGTCATGAAAAAAAGTTCAATTCGGTATGAATAAATTCAGGTCGTAAGGTGAAAAATTCGTGACCTGATACGAGGTTTCCCATAAGAAATAATGAAAATGCAATTAATTCGTCCCGGACCCCCAACAATATTACTATGAAAAAGAGCAAATAAGGAGAAAAAGCTGCAGGATAGGAGTTGTCTTGGATGGAAGGAAGACAATTTTTATAAAACTTAACTCCTCCAAAATATTATTCTGAACTCTTTTGCTATGGGCAGGAGCATTATTCATAATAAGCATGGCTTTCAGAGGAAGATCCAGCAGGTATTTTTTTTTTATCTTAGGACCAGCAGCAGAGTTTATCCACTCTGTAAATAGCTCTTCGTCGATCCATACCCTGCTGTTTTACCTCCACATAACAGGCAACCTGTTCTTTCGCACTTTGTGCTTTTTGAATGCTCTTGGGTTCTCCGAAGAGCAAACAAGAAAAGGCGTCTCGAAATCTTCTTGTCGCCATTCGCATTCGCATAAAAGAGGAGTGTCAGATGGTTTTTCATTGGCTTATGTCCTGGTAACTTAATCCAACGGTATCAAGTTACTGAACCGACGAAACTAGCCGATGCTCGCTCGTGCGACTAGTAACCCGAAATTTTGCTCGTAGAGTGAGACACAAATTTTGGCGAGTCTCGGCCCGAAGCTCGTAACCCGAAAAACTCATAACCAGGAACACTCTTAAGTTGAGGTCTACTGTACTTAACAAAACTTTACATGGTAACTCATGGGTGAACAATTGAAACTGATGATAGTTATAATCAATTTACATTTGGCAATTTGTGAGATATATAGGCGCAATAGAATTGGTTTCAGTTACAACGGTTAATCTGCATAACGACAGTGAGAGATATGGATATGGATAAAGAATGTGAGACCAACTGATAAGGATGATTTGATTAGTATTATTTTGTAGTGGTATCGCATGGCGTGTGTTGTCCGTGTCATAGGGTTGCCCTTTTTTTTAAAGTCCGTTCCTTCCAATTCTCGCTGTCAGTTCATCCAGGCGGCTTGTTTTATGACTTGCCCAGATAGCTCCTCGATATTCCACCATCACAATGGCTCAATTATTAAATGATCGGCAGGAAGCACTCTTTTTACATATGGTGACTTGACTATACTCCGCGAATTTATTGATGCCATAATGCTAGGTAGTATTGTATAAATAACCAGCATTTATTTGTCATAATATCAATGCCGATGAGTAGAACAAAAATTATAGCCCTTGCGCGGTTTAGGACGTATGACTAAAATGCAGCCCGGAATCGTAGCATTCGATGTTCACTAAAAATGTCTAGAAAAAAATAGGTTAACACTGTTTTTGAAATGGCGCTATTGTATTGATTGGCGTTAAATAGCGCAAAGACTTACTATTCAACCTTATTTATGTGCGGAAATATGCATATATTGTTGGAGTAAAATGTGCGTGTCAGACAAACAGTGACCTATTCGTCATGATAGGAAGAAATGCGTCACAAATTGTACAACCGGAACTGGGCTAAAGCGTTTCATACATTGATTTTGGGTCCTTTGCGTGTGTTCCTTCAGCGGACTTTGACGAATTATGCGTCATGGACGACGAAATCTTATTCGACCATGAGACTTATCGATCAACATTGAAAGAGTACCTTTTAGTTGATTGAAGAGCAGAAACAAACTCGAATTTGTAATATCGACCAAACGAGGATCAAGTGGATTAATGTTTTTGGAAATGTTTTTTTTTATAAAATTAAAAAAACAGTTACACGCGTATACAACGTGCGTTTAATTAATTATCTCATTGTATAACTTGCTTATTATATTCAGTGTTATTGATAAAAGGCTCCTTTGTGTCAATGGGATTGTTTCGGATGTTCAGCTAATCAATCGAGACGGAAACTTGAAGTGATTCGCTTTGATGTCCATATTTATTCTTTTAATGACGTTGAAAAATAAATAATATTTATTTCGCTTTCTTGGAAAATTATGCTTTCAATCAATTAAAATAATATTTATATCGGGACTTCATTGAAAATCCAAGGGAAGAAATATTCTTACTGAAGTGAATATCGAATTTATTTTCAATAAGGGCGCACACGTAATATTGCGGGAAAGCGTCGTGTTAGGTGCTGGCAAATAAAAAAGAAAAAATGACGAGGAGACATAACGAGAGCAATTTATTCTATTTCCTTTGGTGGAAAAGCTTCCAGTGTGCACTCATGACTTGTATGTTTAAAAGCGAAAATATTTAAGCGATTTACAATTTTTACAAAAAATACACAGGCGAAAATGTCGAAGGAATATTTTATCGACTGTTGAAAAAATAAAATAAACATCGAACGAATGTATAATATTGGATCCAGTAGAAGTAGCTCCCGGCGAAGAGGTAAGAGGGTAGTTCCAGAAATATCTGACCTAACAAAGAAGACACAAAAAAATTGGAATAAACATGTTTATGTTTCAACATAGTCTCCTTTCAAATGGATCACATTTTTTCTAGCGATTGGAAAGTTTGGAAAAAGAAAATAGGCCGAGGGAGATAAATTTGACGAACAGGGTGCATTAGATAGCAATCTGATCTGAATCGGATTTGTGAACTGGTGCATTATCTTGATGAAACAACACTTTGTTTATAGCCAAATGCGGCTGTATTTTCTTGATTTTATCAAACAGATGTTGCATCCTAAAAAACTGACGCCATGATCTTGCTTACAGATGTTTTCGTCTTCTTTGGGGTTGACTCCCCTTTCAGTCCATTGTTTTGATTATTCCTTTGTCTAAGTCCCAGTTCAGATTTAAGGGTATTGTGGACATGTGCGGCGTCCGATTGCGAGACGCTCATTCATCGTGTCAGTAGTCCGAAAGGCGGACCGGTTGGGTACACAAGCCTTGTAGCCACTTCCTCTTTTTTTAGGGCTATTTGCAACAATTTCCACCGTTCTTCTATCGGAACGTGATGTTGCTGGACGAATGAATAGGAATGGACGGGCGTCGAATAGTCGAAAGACTCTCTTCCCTAAATAACTATTTATTCCACACGAGAGATAGAGATCTGGCTGCAGGAGGGACGACCTTCCGCATCCAAGGCTAATCGACGACTCTCCCGACTGCCGCCTATTGCGTGTCACTTCCCAATCGGCAACGGTGCACGCACAAGAAGCGATCTATCGGTATGCAGGTGCAATGTCTCCGCAGGGCCACAAGAGATGGCGCTGTTAAAATAACACATTGCACCTGAAGAGAGACGGAAGATGTCGCTGTTAATCTGGCGAATTAAATCTGCTCACCCACGCTACAGAGTCAAGATGATTGAGTTACGAATCCAAACGCTTAATCACAGGACTGCCTACAGGTCAGGTTTTGACATATACGCGTTCAAAACTCGATGCAATTAGGGAGATCAGAAAATAAAATAATGTAATGACGTATATGAAAAAAACCTATAACGCTGGTAACATTTGACTTGGCGATTTTTTTTAATATGTTTGAAACAAATATTCCTTTAGTTATGATATTTAACGAAAACATATTTAATCACTAGTTACAGCGGTTCTTACAAGATATTTTCGTGGTACTATTTACAGAAAACGTTATAAAAAGATCTATTTTGATTAATATTTGACCCAGAAATATTTGTTTGTTTGAAAAATTAAGCTACAAGGGTTGGAATGGGTTTCGTCAAAAAAAAAGTTGCTCAAGTGGGGGTCCGCGGACTACATAAGCTTAAAAAGCGCTGTACTAGTGTATACAAATAAATTTACCGAATTATTTTTAACTTATTAACCCTTTGATTAGTATGGACGCATATGTTATGTACAACTTCTTTTCGGAATAACTGTCGCTTCAGGGTGCGCGTTTCACTTCAATAAATTAGTTTCTCTACCGCATCCTATAATAAAAAGGTTTACCATAAATCTGTCAACAAATTTATACGTCATTATCTTGATATGCATTAAAAACATCGTTCATATAAAAGTTTATCTTGTCGGCGATACATCTTATATGAAAACGACTTAGGCTCCTTTATGGACACATAAAATGAGTAGGGACTACTGATTCCGTTGAAATCTTATACAGATAGTTTTTATCTCGGCGTAGACAAAGCCTTAAAATATTTCATCAAAATATCAATTTTGCGATCCGATTTACGGTCACTTACCGAAGCCTTATTGGAATAACTGTAAACAACATAATAGAGCGAAGACGTTATTAAGGGACAGGAGGGTCGTAATTTTTTTGCGGCCCATCGTTAGGGGATGATCTTCAATATGAGCTGCTAATCCATATTATCTCGAGGGTTAACCTTAATAGAGCGCAAGGACGTGATGGCGTACTATAAGAAAATCATAAAACATCTCATGTGGGTGGCTTTTTTCTCCCCTAAGCTAGCGGGCGAAGATGCTCCCTGGATTAAATAAATATGCGGGGGCGGAGAGTTTATAATACGAAAAAATGTAATATAAATCAGGCCGAATCGTAATTGTATTCTGAATGTTAAATTATATCGGAAGATTTATGAGGTTTATTTATTCCGATTTGATAAACATAGGTACGATTCCTGAAACGAAGTAAATCAAACAGGGCTGCGGCATTAGGTCTGTGGGGCAAATTGATATTTGCCCTTTGATTCGTATGCTTATATGAATTGAGATTTGGTGTGGGATTTTTGACCTCGTTTATGGCATTGGAAAACGAAATTGATTTGTGAAAAGAATCCTTTGCAGATTTTTTTTCAATTATTTCAATATTTGTTCGAAAAATGGAATAGGGATACACGGGATCAAAAGGAAAGTGAAATGTGAGAGGAGTCTGCGCGCTCGTTCCAATATTTGCAACCAACTGTATCAATGTTTTAAGAATATAATTCTCAATTAGTTTTATATTTTAGAATACATTTTCTATTGCATTGACATTCCCTAATCAAAGTATTATAATATTTGGGGTGTCCATAAGTAATGTCGTTTTTTCGATGTAATTCTATTCGATTCTAAAGGAATACTTTGCTTGGAAGATTGTTCCCCTGTACTTAACCTTGCATTAGACACCCTGGGACTAATAAGCCCAAGGATAGTATCAGATTCTTACTGACTGAACTCCTTCCCTGATCCATCTTTGTTCCGTCCTGGTAGTGTTTATCACATATCTTCAGGGGGCAGGTAATCAAGCCATAATGCCCGTCTTAGATGATCCAATCCGTTTTCTTTATCAATAGTAATATGTATAATTTAATAATTTAAATATTTATTTAAAAAAAACAGTTATATCATCAATAAGTAGATGTTAAAGAATATTTCAAGATTATTTTTGGTATTAAACTTTTGAGGGTATTTCCGCACCCCCATCCGAAATATTTTGCTTTTTAATAACTTCGCAGAAGGTGGAAAAGTTTTCCGCATGATCATCGTGTCAGAACCGAAGGCATGTGAAAACTTTCATATATCAAAGTTAAAAATTTACCTTCCAACAGGCAGAAAGGGTGTTTCTTTGAAACTTGTTAATAAAACAGCCCATCGATGCATTTTCTCGGTTATTTATGTCAAATTCGCGAAACTCTATTGCTAAATCTCGCTTGCCAAGATATATTTCATCGGCTTACCACGTTGGCGCTCAACAAATCCTCAGTAATTTTTCACACTCCTTCCATGCCAAGACCTTCCTCTGCTGCTTCGACCTCCCTCCATCAACCTCTTAAGCCCTCACAAGAGGGCTACGGGGTTCAAAAATCAATCTCGGAGTTTCAACCCTTCCTGGCGTCCGGGCTTTACACTCGTGCGACCCAAGATGACATCTCGTCTGTTTATATTTTCAAATTTAAATGCGACAAATTTCCGAATACAGAATCAATTTTCCTCGATTCTCGCAGATTTTTCTTCACGCCCGCCCTCGAGGGGGTGTGAAAGCGTTACAATTTCACAGCAGAGAAATATATTTTCCATATTTCCCGTACCGATCCCGGCGAAGCGACGGGGGTTGTATATTTTTTACAATCAATCATTTGCTAAAAAGGGAAATTTTTACATACTTCCACGTGGTGGAGAAGAGACCACCGGGCCGTGGGCGGGCCCGCGAATTGGTGGGCCACAAACTTTTGCGATGCTCATACGTCAAAATGAATCATCGCATATTTTCGGCAAAAGATAGATCGAAAGAACCGCGTGAACCTTTAAATCATGACACTTAACATCATCTTGCATTATGCCGAAATTATAAAATACTGTCGCTGAATGGCAATTAAGGTGATTATTTCAGATGGAAGTTATTTTATAAATATTAGGGCGTATCATATGAAGAGTCAGAATAAAGAGATTGACTGTGATTGAGATAGGTTCTGTGTAATATTTTACTTAAGTTAGACTATTTGAAGTAAATAAAGTTAATGTAGTCGGTTAATTCATGCACGTGGATTGCGGAGATTGTAAATCGAAGACAGAGACAGAGAGAGTATTTTGCGGCTCATTATACTTTCGTACATCGATTGCAAGAGCGTGCTGTAATAGTACTCTTACACATCTAATTATTAAATATTGCAAAAAGCGATTCATAGTGCTTCAAAAAATGTAGTAATATAGTTAGGTGATTTATTGCTTTAGACTACGTGGCTGAAGGGCTAGGATCCGTGCCTCAAAGATCGACTGTCTCCCTCTCTCGCGTGGACGGAGCTCAACTGCCGTTTTGTACACGCATCCTCCTTTCCCTGTAACCACGGCCCCTTTTCACTTCACCAGACCAATATGCGCTAACATGGTTCATATGCTAAACGTTTCAAAAAACAATATCTATATTAATTTAAAAACGTTCACAAAGATGCGCATAATAACTTTCTAAAATTTCACCGCAATCGAATGAATGGTATTGAAACGTATACGGGACAAACGCACAACAGACATTCATTTTTGACATACACAGATTATTTTAATTTTTCGCTACCAATTTACTTTGCAAACACGCCGGTTTTGCCGCAGAAGTTAGCAAAAATGTGAAATAGTTTACAGTGAAATAGAATCATACAATATGAATGCATTTGCTGTTTATATTTATTAAATGAGAACATTCAGCACATCCAAACATATTTCTATTTTATATTTATACTATTTTAAAACAAACTATACAAAACTACATTCTAAATTTCTCTAATTCTTAGGGGTATTTATTGGGTTAAAACTACTTTCACTGAAACCATTTTATTGGCAGCAATCATGACGTGCTTGGGGGAGTAAATCAATTCATTTTCTAGTTATGGTCCTATATCATTTTTATAAGGGAGACTTAAGAATCTTAGGGCTGCACGGCTTTAAACCCTTTGATTAGTGAGCTAATTTTTGTAGCGCATACGTTTCGGGCGTGAGTATTTTTTTAAAACTTTTTCATTCATTAGAAATACAAGCACGGCATTGTAAATAAAGTGTTATGGAGTGCTACTCGCAACATGTGCGTGCATACTCATCGAAGTGTTAAGAGTACTCCAACAGAAATTTTTATCAAACAGAAATCGTACACCTCACCAGCACGATGAAGGCTACCAAATCGAGACATTCTTGCCGAAATCTGGACGCTTGGAAACAGTGGCGTAACTACTAATTGGCGAGATTAGGCGACGCCTAGGAGCAGTGACTCTAATCTATGTATACATATATAGAGTAAAAATATGTTTTTCAAATTGTTATATTTACCTTTCCCTACCGGTGATGTATTTACTACACCTCGACTCTAATAATGGGAATATCGATATGAAATATAATAGATACGGGATTCAATATTTTTGTGTTCCTTCGTAATATAATTACGAATCACATCAAAGTATTATAGTATATAAGTATTCATCTGCAGCGACGGAAATAAATAATTTGTCCGGAAATCGGGAATTTTGCGAGTTATAGTCTGTTTCTCAGCAGAAAGGAATTTTATCAGTCACATCAGGAACTCATGTGGTCATCAACTCGAACTAGCATTTAAATATCTGATGACGAAACCTCCATCGAGTGTTGGGTAGGCTGAGCGTGCATTTTTAGCAGTAAGTTGCTTGGCTTCCAAAATCAGATCCAGGCTAAATGACGAAATACTCGATGCTTTAATGTTACTTCGAGCATATTTTCAAAATAATATTATATAATATTTTTTTGAATAATATAATTCAATAATATGACGTAATAATTTTGATGCAATACAGTGTTCTGTGTATGCGCTGATGATCTACAACATTCAATTGATATGATATGTAGACTATTTGAGCGAAAATAATAAGTTTTTCTGTTCATATTATATGAATTTTGTAGCACAAAATAATACAATTTAAATTAGATTAATTCTCGTCGTTCAAATACGCTAAAACTTTTGAATATCTCAACAAAATTGAGACGCTGTATTGTCGAGCTCATTTGTGCGAAAATTTGTTTATGTCGGAATACATACGACATGCAAGTTTACCACTTACAGGGTTAATAAAATATTCATATTGCCGAAGAGATTTTACAACTTTGTTTTGAATTGCCGTAATAAACTAAAGTATGTGCTATGAGCGCATATCTCGTAACCTGTAAAAGATCAGACACGTATGTTATTCATATTATCACGTGTGAGGAATGAAGAATTCATCATTTCCCCCACAAAATAAAACTTTATTTGACAGTGAGACATTTCCCGGGGAATGGAAGTGTTTTCACAAACTATTATATTGTCATGCGAAAATGTGCGAATATATACAAAAGGGGCGATTTGTATAAAAACATTTACGCCCCTTTCGCCTTTTTTCGCACCTTGTCGTGTTATTCCTGTATGACACACGAATCTCCTCTTTTTATTTGGAGATGTGGGGGGGGGGGGGGGGGGCAGGAGCGAAACGAACGAAATGTACATGCAAAATATATTTTATTTCATAAAAAAAGAGGAGAAAATTATACGTTTATCGTAACCTACCGCAATCCAATATAAAGTCTATGCTTCAAAAGGAAACTCTGCCTTTTCATGCCTCTTTACCATATGCTACATATATATTTTTTTCGGCGAATTTTTTCCCCGAAAAAAAATTACGCATGAAATGTAAATTTTGGCATTTCAAAAACGCCGAATGGTAGAATACTTTTATAAAATATGATCCGACAGAATTTTTCATTTCGGAAATTGTTCAATCGTGGCTTCGCCGAGAGACGGAAGAGAGCCTCCACAAGTGTATTTATAAATATTTTTTTTAAATCTACGTGGAACACACAAGGAGCAACCCCCTTAATATTCATACATGCTAAAAATCTTTATCCCTTTGTAAGTTTTAATATTTTGATAATCCACATAAAAAATACTACATGAGTGAGGGTTTATTGCAGGCAATATGAAGGTCATCTAGGAAGTAAGGTTACAAGGGCTCCTAAGGCTGGGAATAAAATTTCTTGACATTGCTTGAAGTCTCCTCTGTGATATTGAATCAGAAAAACTTGGTTACAAGAAGTTGTGTGGGAGAAGGGTACCCAGAATACTCACACCGGAACACTATCAAAATCATGTGACCATCGCGCGTGAATTTTTTGGATCGTTTTGCACAGAAAGGAGAATATTTTCTGAATTATATCGCTACACCTTTTAATTCAGAAAATAGTCTAAAATGAGCAAGTGGTGGTGTATTTATGAAGTATCTTGTGAATTTCAATTAAATACAAGCATTTTTCGATCCTATATAAATGTTGTAATCTTACTTTCTGGATGATCCTCTTAGCTTTCCGTTGTCTTAAATATATACTAACTAGAATTTAATAGCAATGCACTTATTTTTTGAAGCAATACCTTGTAATGTTGCATAGGTGAAATAGCATCCCCACGTAAAGCTGCTGTTGATCTATATAGATTCAATTTGACAGATAAACAGCGACATCTTTCCCTTTTGCGTAATGGATAGAATAATGGCATTTAGCTATTATTGAGCATGCACCGCGCGGTGGTGACGCGTAGGAAGCGGGAAGTCTGATAGCCTTGGTAGTGGGAAGATGTCCTTCCCGCAGGCTCGTAGTTTTAAGCCTCCTCTCCGTAAAAAAAATAAAAATAATATAAATGACGATAAAGAGATGAAAGAGGGTTTCTGTCAGCACCCGGCCACCTTCATCCTATCGCTTGGCATCATTGCATTGGTCTGGGAGCGCCCCCGTTCCACGTTATACTGGGATCGACTTATATTGGCCGCATAAAAATGAATTTTAAAGTCTTCTTTAGGACAATTATGATGTATCTGCTTTCAGATACTATTTGTCTAACTTTTATAAAAGTTTCAAAATTATGCTCAAATTTGATACATCGAGTACACATAGTCATAATGTACCGTGTTGAGCTTTCAGGATTCCAGCATTATGTGGTATATTAATTGGTATTTTGATGGTTCTAAAACTAAATTCTTCCGTATAATATAGGGAAGATTTTTGTACGCTTGTGTGGTGGTGGTTAAATTGAAAGAACTATACAGGGGTGAGGCAGATTTTTCCGAAAGGCTTAGGTTAAAGATCGCACGAGAACTGTGCGGTGTAATGTCTGCCAGTTTATTCTACGCATTTTCCCCCAATCCTGTGAATAATAAAAATGGCGAGAGGCGGAAGCGAAGCCACAGGTCCCCATTTTGCCTTTTCAAGGAGCAAGCATGGAAATATGCAGAGAATGGGGAAGGCGTAAATAAAGGGGGAGACGGTTATAAATCGGGCAATAAGCGAACAACATAACCTTTAGAATAGACCGAAATGACTCCCACTCAATCTATCCCCATTCGATGGTCATTAGACTTTCGAGAATGTGCCATTATATATTTCGCTACATTTCAACTCAAATCCAGAAAATGATGGCTAATTTCCTGGACCAGATGGGTTGAAAGCTTTTTTGGCGTGCCTTAAATGAGGCTTTTATTATTCTTCACTAACAAAAATTGAGCACAAGAATGCGGAACAGCAATCTTAAGGGTTGAAATCAAATACAGTCCTAATAATCGTATTGAAATATGGAAACGCTTGCAATTAAGAGTCATCCAAATATGACGCATATATTTTTTGTGTACCCAAACCCAGCATTTTTTTTAAGTTTAAACATTTTTCTTGGATAATAAGAAGATTTTCATCACCAAAAAAAATTTGTTTGAAAACCATCATGTAAACGCATTGTTGTAATATATATTTGTCTATGGTTAAAATTGTACTATCTTCTGACATCAATGCGTTACATATGGTAAACTTTTTTATAAATTCAAATTGCTATGAAATAGATACGTGTGGTTTTTATAAAGTACATAAATCAAAGGCTCACCCTAGTTCTTGTTGCGAAAAAACACAGTGAATCAAAATTTTAAAAACATTAAGACAACTCCCAACTTTTTGATTAATGGACTGTAGTGATACTAGTAGGAAAATCTAGTTCTTATTTCGCATGCAGCAGCGCAAGACGACTTTTCGTGTATTTAAAGTAGAAATGTTCAACGCCGCCTCTTTTTTCTTTTGCGAATGCAAGCACCTACTGTAATTTATTATCCCGTGCACTCAAGAGCTGCTTTTCCTACTGGGGTCGATAATGCAGACCTGATTTAATACGTATAAAAGATACGCCTTCTTTTTTTGGAGCCATTTGAAACTACAACGTGTTAAAGCATTTAGAATTGAATTTAAAATAACTTCACAATGAGAACTTTCTCGAGCGTGCATGCACGCTTCAGTTGGTGCGTCCGATATTGATGTATCGTCGTGCGTTAATGGACTTAAAATCAATTAATATCACCTGTCAATGGGGCAAAAGATGCATTTGTACAACTTTCGATTAAATTTCTTTATTTTTGTTAACCCTTTGATGAGATAGATATTGAGTGCGTATTTGAGCAATCTAGAGTATGCACACACATGTGACGTGCAGCGGTTTATTTTTAATTCCGTGCCTCTATTTCTAATACAATAAGTATCAAAAGTGATCCTATTTAAGACGCTATTACAGGTTCCAAATATATATATATCGATTTCAAGCTTGACCAAATATAAAGCTGTATTTTGTTATTTCCAAAACATTTGCATGAATGAGAAAAAAAAAGATTATTCAACAATTCACAAAAAATCGAATCATTTCCTCCTGCTTTACAAGGAAATGATAATTGGACAAAGACTCATTCAACAAGCAGCGATAAACTGGAAGCAATTAAATAAAAAAACTCGGTAATTTCTTTGCATAAACAAGTAACACACTTGAAATATAAATCATTATTAGTCGATAAATTTGGATTAACGATGTATACAATCGTGCAATGTATGCGGAGGAGCTCTTCTGAATAGTGGAGGGGGGGAGGTCACAGGCCCTGGGATAGTACTCCTTTAGGGGTTAATGTTACGTATTGACACATACACACCTATTAAAGGTGTCATTGCGTATACGTGTAGCGTATGATGTATGTGAGAGGCACGGAGGGATTACAAACGATTCTTCTTCTCTTTTTGACTACCTGCCGCTTGGATTTTCACTTTTCGTGACGTTCAAACCAATTTGTTGTACTAAACCATTTAGCATGCGAAGGTCAAGACAAGATTTCAGCTGCCCACCTATAAAACTCCAGGGGGAGAGGGAGCTAACTTTACGCTCGTGGGCAACGGTTGATAAGGAGTAGAGGTGCGCCAAAGTAACCTCGTCAGTTTACTCATCAAACGCAGCTGGGGTAACCCAGCTAACATGAGTTTGGTGCGCAGGTCACCCTGTGCTCCGCACCCATAAAGGGGCTTGTGGAACAACCGATTACAGTAGTTGATGGAGACTGTGTCAAAGGCTCACCGCTATCTTCAACAGCCTAGGCATACAGGGGAGAACGCTTTTAGGCTGTTTGAAGGACGACTTGTCTCCGTAGCTAGGTACTACAAATGACCGAACCGATACGAGTACCATGGGGAAGGGGTAGCCCCTGCAGTCCGTCATCTGCTGCAGCCCCCTTTAAACTGAGGTTGGACTCGTGGTGACAGTGAACCCGCGGTAGTATTCCTTTGATTTTAGCTTGAACCTTTGTCTTTCCTTCTCCGCCGCACCCTTGGGTGCAATAGTCTGAAGCTAAAAGCGGAAGAAGTCTAACGTTATGTGTACACCTAATAATAGTTTGAGAATATAATTTTAAATATTTAGAAGGATTTAGAACCTTCTTTAATTAAAAAATTTCAAATACATTTGATAAAATAATTATATATTTATGAATTTTTGATACCCAAGAAATATTTTTTTCCAAATATCGCTTCATGTGACTTGAGAATTTACATTGATAATTGATCTGAGATAATATATATACATATATGAGCATAACAATGTAACAGAAAATTATGTTTGAGTGCTGCGTTGGGTCAAAATGAGCATATTAACCGAGGATACAGTATTAGCGCGGTGGGATATTGGCGTTTGATTGATTGCATTAAAATGTTGGAAATTCATTAGGGAGTAAATATTGTTTGAAATCACCCTGTGTTCAATAATAAGGGAAGCTTTTGGAGTGGTTATTAGGGCATTGTCGAAGCGATTCTACTCCACCAACTAATAACTGTTAATTAGGCAGAATCGGTCGAACGATTGAATCGACGACGAGAGCCCCCGGTATTAAAACGAGGGGCCCGTGATGATTTAATCGGCCCGCAGACAAAAGAAGTGGAAAATTCACCGAATATATAATTATATCGCCGAGGAAGATCTTCAAAAAACAATTTCGAGATGATTGCCTCTTGAACTTTGCGGGTCTTCTTTAATAAGCCTCGGCCCGGCTACAGCGATTGTCAAGGCGTAATGTGATATTGAGTTTTTAAGCGCTTTCAAACAAATTCGGTTCCGCAGCCTGAAAAAAAGCCTCCGAAAGCTGCTACAAAAATATTTTCGCAGGGAAAGAGACCGCGTCCATTTTAATTTAAATTAATTAGTCATCGGTGTAGCTTAAGCGTTTTTCGTTTTAAGAAGTTATAACAAGATCAGGAGAATTTAAGTCGTTTTGATGCAGAAAAATGTATAATACCAATGTTTTCCTTAGCACTGACGCTTAGAGGGTTAATACTAGGGTCATCTAGAAAGCTTGGGGATTTTTTGTTTGTTTCGAAATTAGCGCATCTGGCTTGTAGGGGGGATCCCAATGATCAGTTCGTTTGTCTTCACGTGCTTATCAGCCATTTTGTTTAGTCACAATTAATTCTTCCGATGGAGAGGTCGTCACGCACTTCCGTCATTTTTTTTTGGGTTGTCTTTTGAATTCTGGGGTGTAGTGATATATTCACACCTTCATTATAATAGAGTCCAGAAAAGATTCTTCTTCCTGTGTAAAACGATCCAAAAATTTCTGCTCGGCAATCACGTGATTTTGATCGTGCTCTGGTGTGAGCACCCATCTTACACACAATTTCTTATGATATGAATATTTAACGTAGAATTGTAGCCATCTAGAGCAAGAAGTATGCTTAAAGATAGACGGCCTCACGCGGGCTCATTTTCTATCGAATCGTAGATGGCTCAAAAATGATCAGGTATTGATAGAAACGTCGTTTGTTTTAGTTTACTTTATGTTGTTCTTATAGCCTTATAATGCCCCTTTAGCGGATTTATTGATAAATAATAAAATCGCTTATATTAACCAAAATTTTATTGCAAAAAAAATTCCAGTTGCGAGACTACAAGTAATACCAGCGGGAAGAACATGTTTCTCGCAACCTACGCTATATTTTGAGTTTCTTTTCTTTTTGTTCTTGCAAATAGCACAGATTAGCAAGACTCGCTGATATAATTTTTCTCACCCTACATATGTTTAAGTTCATACAATCGACCTTGATATATGATAGTATGTTAATATAATATATTTTGTTGCGTTATTATTAAAGCTAAAAAAGCTAATATATTCCATTATAAATGGGAAATCAATGTTGCGAACTTTAATTCAATTTGAATCGAAATTTTGAGAGCCGCTTGATTGTCTTAAAATTCAATCCTCAGATGCTACATAATTACAATGCTTGTTAATTACCCAATTAGACCATCTCTTTCTTCTTGTAATTTGGAAGAGCTGAATTTAACCGCAAAAAAACAACGCATTCAGGAAGAGCTCTTCACCCTCCGAGCGATTCTCGTCTATATTTCGATGAATCAATTTTTCGAATACAATGAATATTTGTCGATTTTTTCAAATGAGGATGTATGCAAGTTTGGCTAATTTTGTAGGTCCTGAATGAATCTTATGGGGCAAATGATAACCCCTGTCGTGGTAGCGTTAGGGTTGGCAATACGTCCAGCAATAAATTGCTTCCATCGCGTATCCCATTACTGAACAGGCTACCATTATGTGTACGGTGTGTGTACCACTCTAACCTTCCCAACCATAAACGAGTATTACACTTATCGTTTTTTTCCCTTTTTGGTATGGAGGAAAATGTGTTTTTCGAATTTAAATATCAAATCCAAGGGATTCAAAATTGCATGCATGGGATAATATAATCTTGATGAAAAGTTGTTTTTAGTATTAAATTTGTCACTAATTAAAACAATGGATGTGACTATAATAGGCTGATGGTGTGAACCATTAATTGAATTAAATGATGTGATGAGAGATTTAGGCATCCCAAAGGATCCTGCATGGATTTCAGGATCGTAGCACTATAAGCACAGTCGTATCTGCTCTGGGGATTTGATACAATTATATGGCATAGTTTTGTGATTATTATAATCATGTAAAGAAAATCTCATAATTTATTAAAAGCAATATCAAATTACCCCTATTCGACTTTAATAAACCACTTTCGCGAGATATTAAAAAAATCAACTTAGGTAACATTGTTATTATTCGTTTGCCTTCATATTAAAAAACGTTATTTTAATATTGAAACCGTGCATTGTGGTTTTCAGAATGATTCAGGGATTCCAGAAATGTTTCGCATTAAATATTAGTGTGAATGCTTGGAAATTTTCGGAATGAAGTTACAAAACATTTGGATTTCTTTCGGACACCTTTGCGAATAGACACAAAATGTGTCCACCCTCAACCGCAAACTCACCCGGGCCACCCCACTCAGTACCACGTAACTACCCTCACAAAACACCATCGCCACCACTCGGGCCCATAATATGGCTCTATCCCACCAATACATTGTATGTGCGCGCATCTGTCAAGCAGTGTTAATAGTGTCCCAGGAGGAAAACTGGATGAAGTAGAAACCTATCGTTATTGATTGAGGGAGGAGGGCGGTATGCTCTGGGATATTAGATATTTACTCTCCGCCTTACAATAATTCCACATCGAAATTTTGGGGGATTTAATGCCTTCAAGTATGCAATTTTAAAAAATCACACCGTCAATAAGGATAAAAATACAATTAAAAATGTCTATACTATAATTATAACGTGGATTTATTGATCAAATGAAATTTATCAGCTTTATTAATCCTTTCAATGGGCGATGCTTTGATACTACCGGAGTTTAAGTCCTGATTCTTCCATTTAGGTCCATTGTTTTGACTGTTCCTTTGTCGCAGGTATGAAGTAATGGACCCATGGCTATAAATTGATGCAAAAAATTGTCTTTGTTCCTGTGAAACATCGTCAAACACTCGATTGAAACATCCTCATAATGCTGTTTTTGTTCCATTGTGAGCAAACGCGGCACCCATCTTGCGCACAGCTTTCTCATGTCCAAATTTTCAATCAATATCAATAGAGCGCAGAAGTACTTTCAGTTGATGGATATTTAATACTATTTTGTGGATTTTCTTAACCATTTCTGGTGAGGTCAACTCATTTGGTCGACCATTGCGATGTTCTTCTTGGCATCTCGTATGGCTTCGTTTAAACTCTGCCACCCAATATTTTACTATTTTAAGTGAAGGATCAGACTCTTTGGAGTCGTTGAAATTTAAAAGGTTAAACATTTATCGTATTTTAAATATTCTCCAATTCACTATATTTAATTTGTATTTAGCTTTTTAGAGAAATGTTAAGGTGCTCAGAAATGTTTACTAAATGCCATTGAAGAAAATAATACAATTAGTATTAGCAAAGAAATCGTAAATGGAATTAAGGGATGAATATCTGAAAGAAGAGCTACCCCCATAATGTCATTAATTAATGTTTTCTATGATCTTTATTGTCTTAAGATACAACATACGTGTTTTTAATTAGTTCTAAGCGACTTTTCCGGCTATGAGGGCAAAGATAAATAATATAATAGAAGTTATCAATGTTGAAAATCTTATTGATAAATAGCTATGAAATTTATGCCATGTGTATAGAAAACAGTCGATCCGTCCTCAAATAAAGCTTTTTCCATTAATTAATAATATTGTTCTAATATACTTAATCAATTTAATTAAAGCTTTGAGAAAATGTATTAATCCATTGTCGTTTTCTTGAATGCAGTTTTGCACAAGTGTGCTTGGTTTTAAATTGCATATTTAAGATTCATTCAGAAGTAAATCATTCAAAGCTCTTAAAATACATGTAGATATAACAGGAATAGCATTATTTGCTTCAAATATAATTCAAATTTAACCAAGAATTTAAGCATGTATTACTAAATACTAAATTATTATAAATGCAGAGATTTTTAGTATAGAACATTGCTTTCCGTAGTATTTCTTTATTAAGATTAGCAACAAGGGTATTCTACTAAAATAAAAAATAATGTTTTCTTTCAGCAAAAAATTTATAATAAACTGTCTGAACTTACTTTAAAATGCGTAATTATGAGAGAGAAAAATTAATGGCTATACAATTAGCAAATGGCTAAGCGGAGCGTCAAGGGAAAACTTTGGATTTGCAAAGCTTTCAAAAGTGAATAACGCTTTAAAACTATTTCATAATAAATTAGATTGTTGACTACAACTGAGGGAATATAATGGAATGAAATAAAAACTTAACCGGGGGATTCAGGATTGAAAAAGGATCCCGAGAGGAAGAGCACATTAAATATGAATTAAGCGGCATGAGATTGGCCTGGTGTTGAAATTTAATTTTTGGAAGTTTGGAAGAATCGGTTTTATAAATAATAATATGATATGATTATTCCTAAATTATAAAAAATTTCTCTAGACTAAACAGGAGTTTTGAATATTAGGGGCATCGAAAAGTATTCGCGTATTTAGAGACCTTATGATCATGGAATCCAATCCCGGGATTCCGGATCCCGGACAGCTTTGGGTGATCATGAATCCCGGAATTAGTAAACGTAATCCCGAAAAATTCGGGATTGAAATTTTTATTTAATAGAAATCGTACAATTCACCAGCACGATGAAGGCTACTAAATCGAGACATTCCCGCCGAAATCTGTATGCTTGGAAACAGTGGCGTAACTACTAATTGGCGAGCTTAAGCGACACCTAGGGGCAGTAACTGTCTAATCTATGTATATAGAGTATATATATATATATATGTTTTTCAAATTGTTATATTAACCTTTCCCTACCGATGGTGTATTTACTACACTTCGACTCTAGAAATGGAATTATCGATATGAAATATAATAGATATGGAGTTCAGAATTTTTGTATTCCTCCGTAATATAATTACAAATCACATCAAAGTATTATAGTATATAAGTATACATCTGCAGCGACGGAAATAAATAATTTGTCGGGAAATCGAGAATTTTGCGAGATTTAGTCCGTGTCTCAGCAGAAAGGAATATTATCAGTCACAAAGCACTCAAAGATATTTATAATGGTTTGGTAATAATCCACAGGTATCAATATCACTCCCGCTTTGTCTCACCCAGACTATGCTACACGTCACCCATGTGTTCTATCCAGCAAATGTATAAAAAAACATTAATCACGATGCCAGGTTAAATTTTAAATTGCAATCCAAAGTTTTGCATAGGTGGATGTGGGAGTAGTTTATTTGGGAGTGTCTATATCAAAAAAGCTATTAAGTCACTATGAGTGCTGGGCGATATCAATCAATGTTGAGTGACTTTTCATTGAATCATATTGATGTGTCTGATGTCTATTTCCTGCTGCAAAATATCATAGTACAAAACTTATTGTCATAACTAAAATCATATATTCCATAACCTATCGCAGTTTTATGTAATATTTTCAAATTCAAAGGATCATATTATATTTCATGTTACGTCCAAGTAATGTAATAAAAATTCATCAAAGCACTTAACCTGGTCGTATGATATATTTTACGAGGCATGGCGTTCGTGTTGCAGCAGGTCAAAGCTAAGGAGATTGAGCACGCCATGGAGCTTTTGTTTAAGAGGAAACGATGTCCTCTCGTTAAGAACCGTTCAATTTGCCATGCATTTTTCAGCTCTTAATGCATTTTTTCCAGCACCGATGTTCCTTGAAGGCAATTTGAGTAAATAAGACTAGCTGCCCATAAACTGGATATTTTATGGGCCCATACGGGCGCCGCTCCGTAACTGGCGAAAAGAAAATAACTTCTTATTTGGAAAATACCCCCTACCTTGACCTCCCACTTTGGAGCATACTCTATGCAAATGGAAAGACGATCATCGTGACTCTTAAGCCATAAACAACGTTAAAAATTTAAGCTCAATCGCTTACGACATTGAAATATCAACTGACATAGACCGTCAATGCATTACAATTTAAAAACGTCATGTTTATGTACGAGGGTAGTCCCGGAAGTACCCGACCTAATAAAGAAAACACGAAATAGTATCTTTATTTCTCAATATAGTCTTCTTTCAAATCAATATACTTTCCCAGCGATGTTCAATAGCTTCGATATCCTATTTGAAATTATCCCACACGTATCCCAAAACACTGACATCATGATTTTTCCTGCTGATGGAACTGTCTTCGTCTTCTCTTTCTTGTGTGAAATGATGGACCCATGTTTCATCCATGGTTATGAAACAACGCAAAAACTCAAATTATTCCTGTGTAATATCGCCAGACACTTGACTGAAACATCCTCATCGACCACTCGTATGGCTTCGTATAATCTCTGCCACCCAATATTTTACTATTGTAAATGAAGGAGCAGACTCTCCCAGAGTAGAATCTAGCTTGGCTTTGATATTGGTTGGACTGAGACCTTTCACACAAAAGTATTGTTTCACATTTACTGAGAACATTCACAAACAAATACTATCCAAGGTAACATATTCAAACTTAAGCTTTATAAAGTAGGTATTTTCTACTGTAGTATTTTTTAAAACTTCAACCATTATCTATACGTCAGGTTGGATACTTATGGGACTACTCTCGTACATTTGCTTTTAGAGGGGATGAATGAATCAAGTATTTTCACTGATAATTTTCTATTAAATTTTGGAGAATTTCAACATTTTAAATTATCTATTTCAAGTGAAAGATAATTCATCAGCTGAAATCGAAAGTTATTAATTATATGTTTTGCAAACCAATACAAATCATATAAATCAGGATTAATTTGAAGCGATAAAGGTCTTTTGAAGACCCCAAAGACATTGCGTAAATTAGTGGTTGTACTTATAGTTTAAGCAACTTCAATCATTAGATTCTAAATAAGCAAATATGATTAATAATCACATTTTAAAAAATATGTATAAGCTAGAAAGATAAGTCAATTTTAAAAAATATTTTTGTTAAAAAAAGTAAAGAAAAAAGCTACTGCCTTCGTTACTAGCGAATGTATCCGATGCTAATGTTGTACATGGCTGTTTTGCATTGTCATAAAATAACCTTGTAAATTGAAAAGTTATGTGCTAATTGGATATTTTCTCTAGATCCCATGGCTATTGTGAATTGAAAGGGTCGTTTTGCGTCACAAATTTAAAAATATGCAAAACTAAAGTTCTAGGTCGTAGGTCAATTAGCTCGGCGCAGCTCCCAGGGTTGACACAAGTGTCGAGCTTATGAACCGATCTCCTGGCAACAATTTTGTATTAACTCGCGTCTGGGAGGTTTTTACGACAGGGGAAAAAACTCGGGCAATAATTGATAGAGGCATAAAAACGGAGAGAGGCTCTATTCATTGTGGCGCAGGAGCGTCCCATAAGTGGGCCTGCCGCATGCGGGGGGCATAAACCCTAATGCCTCTCATAAATCAGCACAACAGTTATTGGACGCCACGTTATTATCAAACTTGCCCGAGCTCGAATCGATCCAAATCTTCGGGGAATATTTGTTATAACCAGGTGAGAAAATAAACTTTCGCACGACTGATGTACTTTATTGGACGACACACACACCTGCCGGCTAGGGCGTGACCCACATACATACTGTCCCACCTAAATCACCATTTCTCGATTTAACTTCCCTAAACTTGCCTCGAACCAGTCGTCATGAATTAACAACAAACATTTCTTGAGAAAACTTCGAGGACTCAACCAATGTCGAAACTTTTAAAGCTAGACGATAGCCTTTTTAACTGCATTGAAATTGTGAAAAAATCGTTGTTTTGACTGTAAACTGTCATCTGTGTTTCTGTGGGAACGGAGCAAAACCAATGTATTAATTGTCCAGATTAAATCAGCTACAATTATGTCCATAGTGTATTTTATGCACATGAAACATGTTTCATTATAAATAATCATGCTTTACATTTGGTTTCATCCGTTCCAGAAGTAATAATATAGAATATACACATCCACGATAAAAGTTTTTTTATAAAAGGAAATGGAAAATTGCAAAAAAATATGAGAATTAATTGTAAAAGAAACATAAATGCACAAAAGAAGTACAAAAAATGATAAAAACGAAAAATTCTGCAAAATAGTGAAAACCGAAAAAAGTCGTTGACGCAATATTATGAAAGCCAACGAAAGATTTAACAAATATCTATGCTACAAAGAATTTACCGAGCATATAGCAGGACAAGATGTTTTTGATTCTATTTCTTCATATTTAGAACAATTTAAAATATCATGAGAGTTATATGTAGGAATTTGTACAGATGGTGCTCCTTCAATGGTAGGCTCAATCAAAGGATTTATTACCATTGAAAGGACAAGAAACCCTAAATTTCTAACTACGCACTGTTTTTTGCATAGAGAAGCGATCCGAAAAGCGGACCGGTTGGACACCCAGTCCTTGTGGCCACTCCGTCCTCTTTCAGGACTTTTTGCAACATTTTCTATAATTGATACGATAACGGATGAATTCTCAGTGGCTAACTTTTTTTAAATTGGAGGGGGGGGGGGTTACCATTTACTGATAATATATGACTTAAGCGACATTTCTGTCTTGTTGGACCTAAAAGTGATGATTTTTTTAATATTTGTTTTAGCGAAAAGTATTAAATACAGAACGTTGATATTTAATATGTTGACTAGGTGTTTTTTATTGAACATAGGTGAAGTGGGAGAATTGGGGAGCTACGTATATTGGTGCGCGAGCAATGACATTTTACACCACGGAAGTCTTAAGTCTTGAATAGACGATTTTCAGTAAAAAAATTAAACATATTTTTACTCTGTACAATATTGTGTATAGTTTGATCTGTAATTAAGAAGAAATATTAGAAAATAAAAAAATAGTGAGCGATCGAAGAAAAGTGTATGTTTCTACCAACATTTTTTGTAGTTTTTTGATAGTTAAATAAAAACGTTTAAATATTTTTAAATAATTTTAGATCAAACTATGAAGACACTTATTGTACATGTGCCTGCCAAATTTCATAAAAAATGCTCGTATATTTCGTGTGGGAGTACATCCGTGATCTTGGAAAAAGTAGTTTCAAGAAAAACCTGCTCAAAGCTCGTCGGCCTACAACTTTGCGACTTTAATTTATATCGACTTGAAATTTATTGATAGTGTTCTTAAACATTGTTCTTTCCGATACACAAAGATTTTTATTTTATTTTTTGAACCAGAAAGGCAGAAACTGTCCCTTAAATACACAGCATGGTAGCGCTCTCCATGTCAGCGGTTCCCTGATGAACAATGTAACGTGATGGCGCTCTTCATGTTACCAGTACTCATTTTCATGATCCCACTTCTGACACCAATGTAGCGTGGAACTTTAGCTGAATTCTCGAAGACATCAGCTATTTTCATCGCGGGTTACACTTTCTCAGTTCCTCCAATAGGCGAGGGGATCAACTTAAACGACAACTTTGAAACATTTTACTTTCTAAATGATGATAATTTAAGAGCGTTCCATATCAAAATTTGCTTATTAATTATAAGCATATATGAATATTATAATGCGTTTATATTGCTCCATGTTAATGTAAATATATGCAGATTATTGGGCCCTGTTGCGAAATTGGTTCGATAATGAAGTAATTTATACGTTTAGGCAAATCGAGCAAAATTATCCGAATAAATTCAGCAAATATTAGTTTGATTTGTCATAAAGTTATTGACTCAATTTGTCTCCGGCTATCTGAACTGTTCGTTTGATTGATGCTCATAACATTTATGTTGATTTCACTGCGACCATAAAATTCATTTGTCGAACGATAACGACCAAAGATTATACGATTATTGCCGGAAATGATGCCCAATTTATTGCCGATATAATTCGAATTAAAATCACTGCTAAAATTGAATTCGATGCAAACATATTTCACTGTAAAATATATGCCATTTGTAAAAGCATAGAATCTGCTTGGATTCGGCTGTTGATGGATTAAAAAATCTTTGAGGGTTTTCGTAAAATATGTCGCTCGATATAAATCACTCGCAATCCCTCCATTTCGGGGTTGTATGATTTGGCCTTTTTAATTGGAAGGCTCTGATTGATTGGTGTGCGACAATTTTTCATTGAATCGATAACCGTTTTAACAATTCAATATCAGCCAAAATTTTGCATTGCAAATGGGGAGCTGGAATGGAGTGCTCGCTGAAGATATATTTTGATGCCCCATAACACTTATGTGCCATAGTACGGCAAAGCGGCACCCAATGAAGATGTCAGTTCGTATTCTTCGTATTGACCGTAAACTTTTTGACCCGTGGTTGGGATTATGATGAGGTTCATCTCGTCACTGTTGGAGACCGTGATAATACGGTTAACTACAGAGAGATTATCAAACTCGAGTCGGGTTTTATGGGCCACACGTTAAATTAGACCAATAAAGATAATTAGTTGACTGTGGACCCTTGCGGACCTTCGCCAGAACCGGCCCAACTCTTCATTCGGATGCCCTTAATTTCGTTTACATTGAGAAGAAAATGCCTTGGGACGATGGACGATAGATGGAACATATTTTAAATTAAAACTTTAGCTTAAAACTCTTCAAAAGATTCACTTAAGTTAAGAAACAAAGCATAATTTATGTATAATTTTGAAAGAAAAAAAACATTATTTAATGCCATTTTTAATGGATATTTATTTCTTTTTACATCCAATTAATTATGGTCTTTCATTGAAATCCGATTATAATTAACCCTTTCAATGTGCAATATAACAATACAACAACGACAGTAAGATTGGAAACGCTTAGCATATAAAAAATATATGTAGAATAATTATTAGTTTGTACTTAGACAATGTAAATGTAATATGTAAATATTTTATTAGGTTGTCCTATAAGTTTCTTTCGCAAATGAACACAGATCTAATCATGGCCATGATTGAAGAAAACCCGCGATATACTGTTCGCGAAATAATCTGTCCATAACTATCTGACAAAATTGGGCTACATCAATAATTCAGATGTGTGGCTTCCTCATGAACTGACTGACTCAAATAAACTTCAGCGTATTTCAACATGCGATCTTCTTCTCCAATGATAGCCAACCTTTTTTGGAGAGACTTGTCACTGGAGATGAAAGTTGGATACTCTATGAGAATATTCAACGTAAACGGTCTTGGACCAAGGGTACAGAATCTTTAACTGTAGCTAAACCTGGCCTACATCAAAAAAAAAGTTTTGCTATGCATTTAGTGAGACTGGAAGGGGGTAGTTTATTATGAGCTACTTGACCAATCTAAATTTGAGTTTTTATTCCCTGAATAAAATTGGAACGTGCTTCGGAATTATACACATATACTTCATAAAATTAAATAATGATTTTTTTTGTAGTGTGGTCTTTTACCATCCCCACTTAGTAGCTTCCGTCTCTCTTCAGGTGCTACGTGTTATTTTAACAGTGCCATCTCTTGTGGTTCTGCGAAGATATTGCACCTGCATACCGACGGATCGCTTCTTGCGTGTGCACCGTTGCTGGTTGGGTAGTGACGCGCAGGAGGCGGGAGTCGAGAGAGTCGTCGGTTAGCCTTGGCTGCGGGAGGTCGTCCTTCCTGCTGCCAGATATCTCTCTCTTTCGTGTGGAATAAATATTTATTTAGAGAAGAGAGTCGTTTTATTCGACGACCGTCTATTCCCATCCATTCGTCCAGCATCATCACGGCTCGATAAAAGAACGGACCCGTGCGTTAGTGCGGCCATTCCAATGAGCACGTGGGGGTGGGTAGCCTTTCGGGAACTCTACACCCGCCTCTACGTTACATTATCAAATATATTTCAAGAAAATCCATTTTTTGATGGAAAGCAAAATATCACATTCCAGCAAAATAATGATCTCAAATATATTTTTAAACTGTACTTTTTTAAGATAGAGAAAACGGTATGGTATTTTAAATAAAAATTAAATATTTATTTAGGGGGAATTATGAATTAACAGGGTGAACAATTAATTATGAAATACACAGGGTACGGTAGAGAAACTACCGTATTTTAAAAATGAATAACACGACCAGTATAGCCCAGCCAGTTATTTTTTCCATGTCACAGAGAGCTATTTAAAGACAGTCCCCTGTATGATCCTAAGTAAACTTATGTAGATCTCCCTCTTTCAAATGAATGCCACCCCATTCTTTTCGAAATAAATGACACTTTCACGAAGTGTTAAGCATTTTTAAACTTTATGTCAGTAGTGTGACTTTAAATAATATTCATGGTTATGAATCGACACAAATACTCATTTTATTGCTGTGAAATATCGCCAAACACTTGATTGAAACATCCTCACGAAGCCGTTTTTGTTCCATTGTGAGCAAACGCGGCACCCACCTTGTGCACAGCTTTATCATGTCCAAATTTTCAGTCAATATGCAATGTACAGCACTTTTTAAAATGCTCATTATGTCTGCTAGCTCGTGTACTTTCAGTTGACGATCAATAATACCATTTTGTGGATTTTCTCCACCATTTCTAACATGGTAACTTTATTTGATCAATCTCTGCGATGTTCGCCTTGGTAGCTCGTACGTCACCTGCCACCCAATATTTAACTATTGTAAGCGAAGAAATAGTCTTTCCCAGAATATAATCTGTTTCAGTTTTGATATTCGTTGGACTGAGACCTTTCAAATCAAAGTATTGTGTCATATAACGATAACCAATCTAATACTTGATTGACTACGATTGATATTAAATATAGCTTGAGGATCACTGATATTTAATTGAAGTTTCTGTTTAAAACGTAATTAAAAATACGACTTCTACGTGTTTCGTACATTTCAGCCTCGACTCATTCATAATCGAGCGACGTAGAAACTGCCGTCGAATAGTGAGCGCTTAGTATTTGCGCAAAGGTCTCAAGTTTATTCGGTTCATTTGGTGGAGTTTTTTTTTTTGGGGTTGCTCGAGTTTCCAGCTGACATTAGGGGGTTGATACAACAAAGTGTTTCCGCAGAGCCTACGTATCAACGACTAATGGTGGTACATCAAAGCGAGTAATAAACAAAATGTGTTCGCTTTAGACGCAATTATATAAGCTTTGACATAGGGGATGAAATTCACACGACATCCAAGTAATACACTAATTATTCACTTCACGCATAATTTGTCGATATTAATGGAATAATTTTGGCTTACACACACAAATTATCCTCTTTGAGGTTTAAGAATGCCTCATTTCCTATTGGAACTCCTTTGCTTGTGATTAATTCGAAGTTCAAATGGGGAGGATGCAGACTGGCGCCTCTGTACTTTTGTTCAAACGTGTGATTGGTACTTGTTATTTTCAGGAAGTAGCTGGATGTGTAAATACACATTAAATGATAATGCAGATTAATAATTTATCTATACATATATTATAAAGTGCCATATCTGCTATGGAATATTTCCATAGAAGACATCTCTAGGACCATTTTTTTAAAATGTGATCTCTTTGCATCTTGTTAACGATATTTATCTATAACATGCTGATTTTTGTTCGTGCACCGCTTTTGTCCTGTAGTAATGTGCAAGAAGTTAGAATTGTTAGATAGCCTTGACTGCGGGAAGATATCCTTCCCGCAGTCAAGAAGTCTTTTGAAGAAAAATTTATAATTTGTTTACGTTTTTTAACAATATAAACTTTTATAATAATTTGCCATACAGTATTTAATATTTTACAGTCAATTGAATAGATGTTGATTAAATAGCATGGCCACTATAACCTAAAAAAAAAATTTAAACTAATTATTGGCTTTGTTTCGATCAAGTTTGTTAGCATGGTAAAAACTTATTTCATAATCTGGATTTGAACCTGAATATTTATAATAAGAGTCCAGGATCTAAGCCATTATACAACATAAGCTAAAAATACGTTGTTTGTGCTCTTTTTATGGATTGGCTGAATTGAAGTCCTTGTCTCCCGAGGGCTCTACTTCCTTTCATTATGCCTCATCGAGGTCCCTCATTGAGCGATAACTTTTCATGATTTGAAGTAATTACTTCGCTCCACTTTGTCCATCGATCGAATGTATTCGGTGTCCAAATTGAGGGGGGCTTCCATGAGCAGTTTTAATACGACGAAGGTGGGCGTTATCCTCCCGGGCGGATATAAATAAGTAAATAGTCGCCGAGACCTATCCCTCGAAAAGCATCCATGAATAAGACAGCTTACCCATCATCTTCGCACATTGTTTGTTGAGGCAGAAACTCAGGCTCCGAGGATACACAGTATTGAATATTCGGTAATGGATTCCACCATTATGAAGGGCGTCTGATGTAAACACTTTTGCGGGTTCCTGCCAAAGCACCGTTCCCTACCCGGGCATAAACAAGAGCTTCTTTTGTGGGGAACTTTCGGGATGCTGCATTAATAGTGAAATTTCATTTCATCCCAGAATATGGGACATAATCAATATACATGCTGGCTACGTCCGCAATGTCGACGACAGCTTTTCGACACGACGACGACAAAAAACGACGACGCTAATGACCACCGTGCCAATATTAATTAAAACTAAATCTACCCCATCACGCCCCACCCTCTCAGCAAACGTGCTTTGGCTCTAGCTGATCATACGTCTATAAAAAAAATCCTTAAACGATATAAAATTGAAGACATTACCAAGCTTTAAAACATTCGTACAAGTATGAATTTATTTTCTTATTCAAATTCAAACGTTTATTTTTATTCGGGGGTTGGCAAACATCAAAGCAAACTTCGCCTTTTAATACCCTTGAATGGAATAAGAAAGCGCTGCTATTTTTGAATCATATTCTTCAATTTTGAAATTATTTCTCTCCAGCTCGAAAATAATACGTTTATTAAAAAATCACTAGATGAACGTTATTTTTTAACAAACTGTGCTTTTTATAAAAAAAATCATCCAATTAGGATACCGAATTTGTTACTACGGCTTTCGATACCCTCATGGGAGTTTTCATTGTATCAATGCGCCTGAATCGGCACGTTCGGGACTTGTTATCTGACAGCTGTCAAATTTAAAATCGAATTTGTAATAATTGTAAATGAAATATATTTTACATTGCGGATAGTGATCATAATAGTGTATGTACATGGATCGAATGTTGAAGGAAACAATGTTTTATATTGGTGTAACGTGTCTTCGGATCGCCTCGTCATAGGTTCTCCTAGATTGATGGAGGGACAGGTCACAGATATGAGCCTACGGGAAGGATATCTTCCCGCAGTCAAGGTTATCCGACGACTTATTCTAGATACAATGTGTCTGCAGGATAACAGCAATCACCTTTGAATTGATACATTGCGTCTGAAGAGATACGTAATATGTCATTCTAAATCTAATGAATTGTATCTGTACAGATTAATAGTGGTTTTACGTAGGGATAAAGTGAGTAAGATCGGATACACTGCTACTTATTGGTATTTGGTTTCTTTATGGCTGAATTTTATGTCTAACTTTGTTCTGCGGTCTTACCCGTTTTCTTCTGCATGCACTAAGCTGTTGAGGATAATGGCATCGCTTTTTGCATAGAATCCTCCTACTCCTCAAGTAATCAGCAGTTACACATCCCACTATACCGGTGTGCAACACAGGGTTCAAGGGATCAAATTCAAGTTAGCAGAGCTTCTCTAGTAGCGTTTGATGAGCAAACTGACGAGGCTGCTTTTGCCCATCTCTATTCTACATTATTACCCCAGATGTCCAACTGTCATCCACAGCCGTAGGGATTTTATGGGTGGGCACCGTAGAGAAAAACACCCACCTCACACAGCGGCTTTTTTGCGTGTTCATTGGTTTGTCCTACCGCCAGCATTGCCTGTAGTCTCGCAGCTGGGATCTATTTATGAGTAAAATAAAGATTTTAGAAAAAAATAATCTACTTTCCATTACTATTTGAACATCTTCTTCCTTTTTCGGACCTTGTGCGGTCCGATAACGAATGAACCCGTGTGAGGCTGTTTGGCGGCTCTACTATTTGGTTATTTATCAATAACCATTGATTATCATAACAATGGTGAACAATTATCAAATATTATTTACAATTATACGAATAAATCTCCACAGTGCTAACTAGGGTGCAGCAGGGAAATTTCCTCATTTAAAATGGGTACTCTGAAGTGACAATTATTCCGAGAAGAATGAAATGCCACTCATTTAAAAGATTGGATCCTAATAATTTCTTTTATGGTTTAATAATAATTTAATCATGCATTGGACTGTCTTTAAATGTCGATATTTAAATGTTATTAATATTTTTTTAAAATAAAGTATATAAAAAAATATTATGAAATTAATGCATTTAATTTTAAGTCTAAATGAAATTTCACATGTATGAAATATATAAAACAATATTTTACATATTGAAGCAAGTTTCACTTGTTGACCGCTGTATCAATACGCCGTAAGCATGTTAGTTTCTCGATGATTAAATTGTTTGATTAACTTTAAAACGATTAAGTCTTTCCTGGCGTCGTTCCTTTGTCTCCCTCACAATGTTATCGGGTAAAACATGTGCAAAGTTTGGGTTGGGTCGCCGATTAGGTTGCGGCACGAGCCTGTGTAATTAGGTGTGGGGGATGTGATTGGGAGTTGGGGTGTGTACCCGCCGTAATGAGGGTACATTAATCCAACGCCAGGGGGTCCGGTTACAGGTGAACCCGGATACCGCACTACAATTCCAAAAACTATCCGACCACATAAGACATTCTCGCATTAACGTAGCCATGATCGAAAATTGGCTTTTAAGATTTATCCAAAGGAGAGAACAATGCCAATTTTTATTTAAATTCTTATTATAAATAAAATAAGCGATGTGTTTTAATGTTTATCGTTTACATATCCATGGGGACGCTCATAAAATCAAATTCGTTTTAGAGGTAAATTATGGTGTAGGTCATTATACAAGTCAATAAATAAAGGTATTTATGGACTCAGGTGAGGTCGTGTTTAACCCTAGATCACTAATCATATTTTCGAGTTACACTATCACTACATATTAGTCTCACAGACTAACAAAATAAGACTTCAACATTTATTTTATTTATAATTTTTATAAGTTGAAAAATATATTATAAGAAGGAATATTTATTAAACTTAATAAAACCTATAAAAGGAATATTTATTAAACATTATCTTACCATATTAGATACATATATTACATAATCGTGTCTCTTCATTGGTTCATTTTTGTCCTCTCTGGTATTGTTTATCACATTGCTTCTGATAAACAGGTAGTCTGGCCATAAGGCCCCTCCTAGTGTTGGAAAGACGAATTGAATCTCTCTTTTTCACTGCCCTCTTTGGTGGTACATTATTTACTCCATTCATTCTCGCCAAAGATACCAATTCTCCTTGCTCATCATTATATCATTATGTTATGGATCATGCTCTTGACGTTGAGCTCAGTTACTCTGAATGCTTGTTTCAGCGTGTATTTCTGCAGCATCCAAGCCTCAAAATAGTTGATAGCATGCTTCAGGTTGTCAACCTCCGCCTGGCAGTAGTGACTGAATGTGGTTATCTATTTGCCTATTTAAATAGGCTTCGGAAGAGCCATGTTCTGATAATATTTGTGTCAAACAGAAGGTAGTCCGTGTTTCCAGGTCCTTCACCGACTTATGATCGATATACAGTGAAACCTCGATTTTACGTTTTCCAAGGGACCCTGAAAAAAAAACGGTAATTGCGGGAAACGGTAAATGCGGGAAAGCTTCAAATAATAATAAAAAACAACTAAAATCTTAAAAAAACATTTATTTATTAGTTACTTGTATATATTGTATATAAAATTTATTTTTTAAAAAACTCCTTTATGTTTGTTTGCTTCTTTGTTGTTTGGCACTTTAATTGGAACAAAGACGCCTCAAACTCGCGTACTTTTCTAAGAGCGGATTCATCTACCTTGGAATAGAAAAATGATTTAATTTTTTAGAAGGCCAATAATGCTTCTGTAAATGTCGGAATAGATTCGGTATTATGTTCTTCGCCATCTTCCTCTTCACTGCTGTCATTGGTTGCATCACATAATGAGTCGATTGTCTCAACGCCACAGGTAGCTAGCTCACTGTCACACTGCACATATGTTGCAAAGTCAAGTTCCCCCCGAGCTGCAAAACGCCACTCATCATTAAATGAATCGTTTGATTCCTCTTCAGTTTCCATCAGTTCTTCTTGAGAAATAACTGCTCTGAAAGTGTAACCACATTTCATTACAGAAAATTTTGTGATCCCTTTTATTTTGGCTATTTGCAAAGCTTTTTCTTTTACTATGGATCCATCAATGGGTATGTTTTCAGCTCGCACCTGCTGGTACCACGTGTAAAGAATATCTTCAACCTCTCCAAAAGTAGATTCCTTAGCAGACTTTCTTTTATTCGCTGTCTTGCCGCACTTTTCAATTGTTTTGCGAATGTTACTCTTCATAGCAACAATCGTGTTTAGAGTTGATGGTGCTAATCCCAGACGTTTTGCTATGTCAATTCGTTTTTCTCCTGGATTGTTTTCGACGTCTTGAATTATTTTCAGCTTCTCAGCTAGAGTTCTAGTTTTCTTCATGGGTGGCGGCATTTTAGTTTCAATTTGGAAAAAAATTCGATACGAGATGTGAGGCAATATTGAACGCAACTGACTTGTACAAATTCAGCTACGCGACTAAAAAGTTTGTATGTACAGGAATCATTATTACCATGAATTTTAAACAATTCAACATTTGCATTGTAACGTAGAGATAAAACGGATTGGGAAATTCCCAACCTCGATACTAAGGAATGTTGGACACCGATGTTCGTCAAATCAGTCAAACAAAAGACGATAGGTTTTCCCTCTTTAAGTGACGATCTCCGAATAATCGACAATAGCGTAGATAAGGTAAACCTATTATCCAAAACTTTGGGACTAATCACCAGGATTCCCAGCACTTAAGCGACAATAGCACACAACAGACGATTTCGGAATCATTAAAATAATTCTTCAAAAATTATCCTAAATCCTTAACAAATACTAAAATAATCACTCCATTAGAAACTATTATTAAGAAAAAATAAAGATTAAAAACAAAAAATACACAGGTTCGGCGAAATTGATAATACAATCATTAAAAACTTCCCACGAAAGTTTTCAATTTGTTCGCCACAGCTTCCGATTCCAATCGTCCAAAAAATGATCCATTATGACCGATCTCATTGCTTGCGATACAGAGGTCAATCGGATAATATTGTGCGACCAATATTAAACGGATAGGAATTGGGGAAGGTCAATGCGGGTTATTTACTGTTCGGGAGGTTGTCACTAAACAGAAGGTTCCTGAAAAACGTATTATGCGGGAACGGTTTATCGAGGTTCCACTGTAATTAGATTAGTTCATAATTTTTTGCCGGACTGATCTCATCTTTGTTGCCAAGCTTCCTTCAGTTTCCGCTCATATCAGGAGGTCCACTAGTGGAAATTGTGTTGACTCTCACCAGATTGTTTCTATTTTTCAATATTGGGAGTTGTCTAATTTTGTTGGCAGCCTTCTATGCAGCTGCTTAAGTGTGCTTGTTATAGGCTACATCAAGGGAATCCAATCCCCAGCCAAAATTTTGATTCCGGGAGCCTTCACACTCATTGGAGGTATCGTCATCAGATATTCAAATACTAGTTGAAGTTGATGACCGAGTGAGCCCCCATTTTTGTATAACATCATCAATGTGACTGATAAAATTCCTATCTGCTGAGACACGGACTAAAACTCGCAAAATTCCCGATTTCCCGACAAATTATTTATTTCCGTCGCTGCAGTTGAATACTTATATAATATAATAATTTGATGTGATTCATAATTATATTACGGAACAATACAAAAATTCTGAACCCCGTATCTATTATATTTCATATCGATATTCCCATTATTAGAGTTGAGGTGTAGTAAATACATCACCGGTAGGGAAAGGTAAAAATAACAATTTGAAAAACATATATGTACTCTATATATATACATAGGTTAGACAGTTACTGCCCCTAGGCAGTCGCCTAAGCTCGTCAATTACTAGTTACGCCACTGTATCCAAGCGTCCAGATTTTGGCGAGAATGTCTCGATTTAGTAGCCTTCATCGTGCTGGTGAGGTGTGCGATTTCTGTTACTGATTGTTCTGATTCCCTAGCTACCTTGCAGTTGTCAAGCTGATCTATTCCCGATTTTCTTCTTCCTATTGCAGATAATTCTCTCGCATCTATTTGCTGATTCAACGGAGGGTTTAATTTGTGTCCATCGTTCATTTGCGTTTAATGTGTACACAAAGTGAATACGCATGGGTCCCTAATTTGCTTATTTAGAAAGGTACTGAGTGGATATTCCGGAACATGCATACATGTCAAATGCATTTCGAGTCTATAGTCTGTGAGACTAATGATTAGTGATCTAGGGTTAATTATAAGCACATTGGGTTACATCCATGGTAGTTTTAAACTCATCATCATTTATTGTCAGTCTGAATCCTATATAAAGTCATTGATGTTGTGTTAAGTAAAACTGTGTCACATCTCATTATTCGTTTGAAGGTTGCTTTATTGGTTTTATCATCACAAAAATTCCATTTCGCACGATATTATAAATAAATTTACATCGGTGGGATTTTAAGGATCATCGTCGAAATACTCCTTGGCATTCCTAAAGAGCCGCAAATTTAATTTAAAGTGAATTATTTTTGAAAATTAGGCTAACCGAACGAATTTAGCCCAGCATCGTCTCGGACAAGTATGCGGACTAAAAATCTTTTGCGGCGTACACTTTGCATAATTGGCTCTGCAATATTAATACGTATCACGAATTTCATAATGCTAACCGAGAATTTAAGAAGTTAATTAATTAACTGGCAACATTGAGAGAGCGCTCGAAAGAGTTTGTTAAGAATTTACCAAGATGGCGGAGAATTGAAATTCTTTGGCACAGCTCGCCGCACCCTCCGGCGCCCGGGGGCGCAGAAACGCAGATGTTAGGGTTGTAAATATAAATTCACGTGTTTACGGTCCATTATTTTTACTTTGACCCGTTGGATCGTTGTTGCTTAATGGAACGATCTTAGGAACGACCTTAAAAAGCGTTAACGGATCTTTTTACCTACGTGTGAGTACAGAGCTCGGCCCTCTGCGCTTCAGGTTCTACTGTCACATGCGACGTGAATTTATGAGAACTTAAAAAGACCACGGCAAGGTTGATTGCCTTCGTTATGGAAACATTTGGAATGCTGCACAAATGAGGTGAGCTTCGCCGCTCAAGCGTTGAAGGCCTATCATCATCAGGTCTTGGCGAAATTGACATTTTAAATTGGAAGTTCAACGCATAGGGCTGTTAAGTTTATTGCTCCAGTGCTTTTGGCTTTGATTGGAATTCATAATTTTATCAATAATATATAGAAGAGCTTCGGACTGGAAAGAAACTGAAAACCAATAATCGGTAAACCGTTAATTTTGCCTGAACAAAAATATCGGTTTTACTGGTTAATCGCGAGGGTTACGATTAATGAAGGATCGTGAACAACGGAGAAGAACTATAAGAACAAGAACGGACAACTACTGAAAAGAAAGATTATTTACATTGTTTTTGACTGTGAACATTCGTACAGGAACAGCTTCTAAGATGTAATTTTGCTCGAGACTAGGGAATTCAATCCCGGGATCCCGGACAATTTTAGGTGCTCATGAATCCCGGGATTAGTAAAGGTAATCTCGGAAAATTCGGGATTGAAATTTTTATCTAACAGAAATCGTACACCTCACAAGCACATTGAACCTGAACGCTTAGAAACAGTGGCGTAACTACTAATTTGCGAGCTTAGGCGATGCCTAGGGGCAGTAACTGTCTAACCTATGTATACATATATAGAGTACATTTATGTTTTTCAAATTGTTATTTTTACCTTTCCCTACCGGTGATGTATTTACTACACCTCAAATCTAATAATGGAAATATCGATATGAAATATAATAGATACGGGGTTCAGAATTTTTGTATTCCTCCGTAATATAATTATGAATCACATCAAAGTATTATAGTATATAAGTATTCATCTGTAGCGACGGAAATAAATAATTTGTCGGGAAATCGGGAATTTTGCGAGTTTTAGTCCGTGTCTCAGCAGAAAGGAATTTTATCAGTCACATTGATGGTATTATATGAAAATGGGGTCTCACACGGTTACTTCGGGCATATTTTCAAAATAATATTTGAATTTTTAGCGTTTCATTTATCCGGGATGGTCTAATGCAATCCTGAAATCCCGGGATCGAATTGAAGTGTCAAACTACTCGAGACGTAGTTTGACACTTCAATTTCTGTAACTTTTAATTGATTATGATGATACATTGATTATCCAAGTACGTGATTTTATTATAACCTAACTAGATCGTAGAATCCCTTGATCAATGCGTTATTCATTCGTTCTATAGACAATGGATTGAGTATTTGGCTGTGCGCATACACGTCCATGGGGAATGAGAGGATGCGATTTCCGCGTCTGAACAACGTGCTCCCAGCTACACTATAAAACAATCAAATCATATAAAAAATATTTTTAATTAAGCATCATACAATACTTGCACCCATTGTCTATAGCTCCTCGACGTATGCTTGATGTTAAGGTCAGCATGCGGAGCGCCAGTTGAAGCCACATATGAACGCATCTTCCAATGCAAATTGTATGCATTTTTATATTAAAATATTTCACAGCTTAATGATATTATTCTATGGTCAATATCTATGTATTAAAATTCACCCAGCAAGAGCCCACATAAAAGCGGAAATTACGCAACGTAGAAGTTTCATATTCAAATACTAAATGACGTGCTCAAGTATGCCGATACAATACATATTGTCTATCGTTTCGAAATAACGTCGAACGATTTTCCATATAAACTTAAACATGAATTGGCCCTAACACGATCGATATATAATTTAGGCCAGTGGCAAATATTTAATAAGCTGGCGAAATCTGTGATACTGAGGCCCTCAGCTCGATTGTTGTTTTGTCCGGGGTATCGAGCTTCTCAAACCTTCACAAAACTTCTCAGTAATCTCCCATGTAATAAAGTTACACAATGGGCTTATCATTATACTTGGAGGAGCATTTATCATCCGTATTGGCGTCTACTTTGGCAAATGCTCACATTCGTAGGTGGGTTAATCGCGTGTACCTTCCCCTGGCAAACAACGGCACACGGCAAACTTTGCCCGAAAAAATATGATCCTTGAGAGCTTTAAAATTATTTAATTAGAGCTGAAACAGGAGCTGCTTTAATTGAAGAGCAGTCTTAAAGTAATCTAAAGAACGATCCATCTTGTGAGCATCGCTGTTTTGTTTTTTTGCAATACAACCGGTAACTAGTCTTGAAATATTGTGGATCTTGCACTTGCCGACTTGTAGTTTTCCCTAATGAATTGGCTGTTTTTATTAAAAATTGGTAGTCATCAAATTTTAATTAAGCCTTAAAGCATTTAGATTAAAAAACATGATAATTCAACAATATCAGTTATGAACAAACTGAAAACTGAACTGATACTGGTATATGAACATATATTTGCATGTACAATTTCAAGGTGCTTAAATTTGTCATCATTATCATATAACAACAACAGCTCTACAGAATTATGGCCTTAACCAAAGCTTAATTATTGTTGACAGACCATTTAATTCAAATGTAACGCTTATAATTAGAGTATATTGCTTTTCGAATCTTACGACATTATAGCTTTATTTTTTACAGCATTAAAAATACGATTTTTTGAGGTATTATTATCAATACGGGGGACTGTCAAGGGACTGTTTATTTAAATGAAAAATAAAATTTAGGTAGTAAAATTAAGTATTTTAAATTTTAACGTTCGAAATAAAACTCGGTGGTAATGCTACCTTCAATATCGAGCGAATGAGGAGGTGAATGTATGATACTGACGAGATAAATGTGACCCCTTCCTGTGAATGGATATTGAAGAGGCCCATTGTTCTGTAGTAGGGATTCCAATCCGGATATTTGGATATTCGATATCCGGATATATTCGGCATTTTGAAACTATTCCATATTCGAATATTTGGGGAAATATCCGAATAGTATTCGTAATGATGCCGTGCAAGCTGTTTATGAGAAGGATTTCGCAAAGAAGTAATGATACTCGGCTAAATGAATCACTCCAAAACGTTATCATGGTTCCATTCTAATTCGGCAATTCATTTAGCTTAGTAACCGTAATAAAGACGTGTTTACAAAACAATGCAAAACATCGAACTTTCTGGAAATATGATTAACATTCCCAAGTGACGATAAGGACAGTTTCCAATCAAAGTAACGACGTATTTTGAAAGCAAGGCAAATGATCGAACGCTCTGTAAACATTCCTTCAGGTGATAAGAGCAGCGTTCACATCGTAATTAGCATGAATTTCATATCAATTGGGCAATGAAATCGTCTTCCAGAAAGAATGCTGCATGAGAAGGGGAGCATTAAGCCGAGTATAAAAGAGGTACGTGTTACCATACGAAGCATTTTCTCCATCTTCATCTAGAGTATCAGAGCCGGAGGGATTGAAGAGGAAGAGAGTCAAAGATAAGATTGGACCCCGGCTTGCCCTAGCAGAATTTTAGCTCGTTTTTAATGGTAATGTTTTGTTATTTTCATACTTCAAAAACTATTCGGATATCCGAATATATCCGAATAGCGCCAATTTTACTATTCGATATTCGAATAGCTGATAATGACGAATAATTGTAATCCCTATTCTGTAGTGGACTGTTCGTGGCTGCGCTATGATGATGATGATGATTATAAATATGAACAAACATTCAAACATTGATTTTTATATATAAGATCTACTGTAAGCTAATTGTACTATACTTATATTATTTGAGAAAGTGCAAAAAATAAGTTGGCAAAATTTTATCGCAATCGAATAAACGGTATGGCAGCGCATTAAATACGAACAAACAAACATTGATTTTTATATATTAAACTATGCCTAAATTACTTGCGAAATTTTTAACAATAAATGGACAAAGTTTTATTGCAATTAAATGAACGATATGGCAGCACATTTCGAACGAACAAAATCCAATTCATTTTTATATATTAGAGGAGAGAAAAATCATTTTCACCAGAGAACTGATGGATGTCTAGCTTTAACGCGGGTGTTGATACATCAGAGAACTGTTTATGAGCATTATAAAAACGTTTTTGATATGACAAAGATAATTTAAATGTAAACTGTACGCTAAGTACAGAAAGATTAGTTGATTATCTTTTTAAAGTTAATTAAAGCTTAAATTGGTTTGATACAAAGGCGATTTTGTTATTTTTTTTGCTTTTACCTAGTATATTCAATCGTAAATAGAAAACACATCAACTTTATTAATCTACAGTTAAGTAGAGTTGCGAGTAAATGAAGAAAAGTTTGTGCTTAGACAGCTGCCGGTTTCTAGGAAATCTAATTCTAAATGTACATTTTCATGCAGCATGAAATTTGAAAGGCTTTTTAATGCTTTTATTAATAAAAACGATGAATAATTATAGTACTGTTGAGTGTATAATTTTATCAGTGACGTATCTTGCGCGTATACAGTTTTCCATTTAGTGGTGACGCGCAAAATGTGGGGAGTCGTCAGATAGCCTTGGCTGCGGGAAGATGTCCTTCACGTAGACTCATAGCTGTAACCTCTCTTTCCGTAAATAAAAGAGAATATTTAAGACGAAAGTGTTTATATCAGCATCCGACTACCTTCATCTTACAACTTGGTATCACACGCGGGAAAGGCCTGAGAAGAGCCCTTTCTCCACGTATATTATTTTCAAGTAAAAATAATAAATGTTTTATTTCCTGATTGTCCTTATAGTGTGATTAATATTTATTTTTGGTTATATAAGAATAGCAAAAAGTGCATTGCTTGCATTGAAGTCATGTGTACATAACTAAAATGATATTGCTTTTAAAGCAAACACTTCTGGGAGTGATACGACAACAAAGAGTTGAAGTCCGACGCTACTTGCCAGCATAAAAGCATTATATTGCACTTTAAGATATGGAAAAATGTGTTTTCTTACATATGGAATGTTATTCTACAAATTTTTCTGCAACGGATTCTTTGCTAATTTATGTTTAGTACAAATTGTAAATCTACAAAGCGCTAAAGCGAAAAATGTGCAATTTAATAAACTGGAAACTTATATCAAATTTATATTGTAAAGATCTCGGATTGAATATGTACATATGAAGTATATAAGGAAGATTGAAAAGAATTTTGATAATAAAAGTGTGTTTTATTGTGGATGTTTTTCAATGACACGTTGTACGTCTTATACTGCTCCGGGTCAATAGTTTTGATTGAACGCGCCATGAAGAAAGGGTAGAAAAAGAAGTGGTGAATATTGGATTCTTCCCTGTCCCAGGATATACACACACGGAAGATTTGTTTCAGTTTATCCCATATGGGAGAAATGATTTATCATCGCTCGAGATAATATGTCATTGTCATTCTTCGTCACAAAATTTCCCAGTACTTCAAATAGAATTCGTTGTTAAGTACTAATGATTTAATACTCGACTTGCCTCTTTCGCGTCCTTTCTCCGCAATGAACAAACGAAATATTTTAATTAAATGTCAGTGGCATTTATCTAACCGTGCCAGGAGAGCCAAAACTTTAAAACTCAAGTTTTTTCTTTGCCAATCTCATTTTGGGCTCGAAAAAATACAAAACATGATGAATGTCCGACGGGTCCTTTTCGTAGTTGTGAAACACGATTTGTTTGAAAACAACAGTAAAATATATGAAAGCATAACAAGTTCCATTAAAGTTTTGCTAGACAGAATCAAAAATATAAAATCTTATAAAATACAGACACAGCCATACTAAATGTTCATAATATTCGCATTTCGCAATTATTATTGCCTTATATTTAGGTGTGATAGAATCTAAGATGATTTGAGACACTCAGTGTATTCATGTAGAATGCCAGATTTGAAAAAAAATGCATTTTACCGCACATGTCCATGGCCTCTCGAATAAACCATTTTGACTGATTTTTAATCATAGATATATTCACAAAGAATACTATTGTATATTAGAACACTAAAAAAAACATCGTATTAAACATCTGATATCGAATATGGAATATCAGAACAAGCTATATTAGGGCGTACCAAATAAGCGTTCGGAATTCGTGGGTGAAATTAAAACCCCATAACTTTCGAAAAACATAATTAATTCAATAAAAATAATCTCAATTAGCTTTAATAATCGTTTTTCAATGAGGAACTAAATTATTTGGTTTGTTTTTTTTTTAACACTTGCATTTAAAGAATATAATTTGTTGGAGAAAAATCTGACAAATACGGTGGAAGTAGTGAAATCTCGTAATTTAAAGTATTTAATTTGATTATTTTAGTAATTAATGAAGTAATTATTAAGCATTTTTCGTTATAATTCGATCTTTCACTCAGTTACACTTTTCTGACTTAGTATAAAATCCATATTTTTAATTACAAGTAATGATGCGGTTTAAAAAGCGCTTTTATTAGGATCATCTATAAAGTAAGGTTACAAGTAGGGAATCCAATCCCGAGCCATTTTCGTATAACATCATTAATGTGACTGATAAAATTCCTTTCTGCTAAGACACGGACTAAAACTCGCAAAATTCCCGATTTCCCGACAAATTATTTATTTCCGTTGCAGCAGACGAATACTTATAAACTATAATACTTTGATGTGATTTATATTTATATTACGAAGAAATACAAAAACTCAGAAACCCGTATCTATTATATGTCATATCAGTATTTCCATTATTAAAATCGAGGTGTAGTAAATACATCACCGGTAGGGAAAGGTTAATATAACAATTTGAAAAACATATATGTACACATAGATTAGAGAGCACACACGAGTCATATGCAAATGTTCAAAATGTTTGATGTCGATTAGCTTCCCATATGGCTTGCACATCTTCATCACTAACGATGGTGTTCAGTTTTCATTGAGGATTATTGACGATTTTAATATTAATAGCATTAACAATTTCAAATAGTCGAATATAATGAATATTGCACAGAACCTTTCTCAATCACGGTTAATATTTGACTCAATGAAATTCCGAATCTTCATATGTAACTGTGTAATATTTGGATATTGTTTGTTATAATTAAAGCTATAATTATAATTTATAGCCTTAATACTGCTAACAGCGTTTTCGAATACTTTTCAGAAAAGTTTGAAAGAGCAACCTTTTTGAAACATAATAGGGTATCGAAAAGTAAGAATAAAATGTCAAGATCCGAAATTAATGAAGTCCACATCCGGGATTGTATGCTGTTTTTTTTTTAAATTTGGATTGGAATGCTACAAAATCCAGTCAAATTCTTAATGTTATTTATGTTGAAGTGGTAAGAATCGCAGATGCCATAATTGGTTCTAGAAATTTAAATCAGTCAATAGAGGTTGGGATCCCCAAAGATAACTATGCAAACTCATTTAAAACCCATCGGCAAAATGAATAGGATGGGTGTTATGTGATAGGATGGGTATCACATGACAGACATGACCCCGGTGTATTTCCACCTTTTCAGGTCCATGGCAATACAGTCTGACAGACAAACAATTCAAAATGCAGCTGAAGTGTAAATGCATTTAAAATCGTTTTTTGCTTCTAAGCTGGAGAGTTTTACAAAAAAAAAGATCGAAAGACGGAAGAATTACAATTTAAATATTGTATATATATTTTATGTTTTTAATAAATTTGAGCTTTTTGTACTAATTGCGTGAATACTTTTCGATACCCCTAATATTGCGCTCATTAATAAGAGAGGCCGTAGACTATTTAATATTGAGTCAGAATTTACTTAAAAGTATAATAGGAAAACACATTAATATTGATCTATGCTAAAATGTTGCATAACTATTAATATAATACCATCTGCCAATATATCCAAACAATCGATATGTTCAGTAGCGAACGCCACATGTACAATCGCCTTAAATCGATTTTCAAGTTCGTTCGTTCCAAATCAGAGTCTAATTTTCAGAATCAAATTCGTATCAAGTGGTATTGGGTTAAGACTTGTAGTTGGAGTTATTATCCAAGTTCCATTTGATTATTCGTGTTCGGGTTGCGCGTATTTATTCTGGTGGGACTTCGTCATGTCTTGGATATCTATCTTGCAACTTCGCTCAGCTTCCTCCTTCTATGTTCGAAGCGAGTGCATTACAAAACTTTTCAGTAATTTGTAGACACAGTGACGTCTTCGTTGAGCTTAACACTTCCATTTCAGAGCGCTCTTGAATGAGGTCCTCAAACTCGTGGACAGTATAACTCGGATCTCGGTGAAACTAATTCTGTGGAAACTTGCAAGGTAGTTGCGGGCTATTCCGACTTGCAATCTCGACTTTCCGAAAGAAGTGACAATTTTCAATAAATTTTGTAACGAAATCTATTATATGAAATGTTGGAAACTTCTGAAAATTGTTGGCGTTCAAATCCGCTTAAGAAGAAAGTATCGTCTTCGGATACACTTGATTATATAGCTTAATGTGTTGTCGCTTAACTTTATCATGTTGCTTATGCAAAACACCATATAAACATTCCTAAAATAATGAAATTCGAGAAAATTACTTGTTTTAATATGAGATCACGCCTACATTGAGATCTTATATGAATGATGCTAATAATAGTGATATATAACAATATTGCTGTTTTCAGGGCCGTAACTAGGGTATGATGCGCCCGTGGCAGGAATCTAAATTGCGCCCCCCCCCCCTACAACAAAAAAAGGTTAAAAAAATGCCGAAAATGAGATAATTTCATATAAAAAAATGGATTTCTTTCGGGAGATGGTCACTTTTAGGATCAAAATCATGAACGTAAAAAAATGGATTTCTTTCGGGAAATGGTCACTTTTAGGATCAAAATCATGGACGTAAAAAAATGGATTTCTTTCGGGAAATGGTTACTTTTAGGATCAACATCATGGACGTAAAAAAATGGATTTCTTTCGGGAAATGGTCACTTTTAGGATCAAAATCATGGACGTAAAATAATGGATTTCTTTCGGGAAATGGTTACTTTTAGGATCAACATCATGGACGTAAAAAAATGGATTTCTTTCGGGAAATGGTCACTTTTAGGATCAAAATCATGGACGTAAAATAATGGATTTCTTTCGGGAAATGGTCACTTTTAGGATCAAAATCATGGACGTAAAAAAATGGATTTCTTTCGGGAAATGGTCACTTTAAAAATATCTTAATAATCTAAAAAAATATATATATATTCTGATTATAAGTTTTATTGATAAAACTAGTATTTTATTGGTTGAGATTGTACATATATATATAAATAAAATGAGAAGTCCTCCAATAAGAATTAAAAATATAATATATGAAAAATAAATTTTTAGGTTTATTAAAAGGCATGAAACAAGAAGTTATTAATATCTTATTATTTTGATATTTAGATTAAGAAACACGTTTTCTTTTATATTCATTAGACATAAAAGAAACTAGGGTTTACGAAGCTCTTAAAATGGTTCTGCGGATGAAAGTTAAGTGTAGCGATGTACAAAATTGACATTGTTTTAGAAGTAGGGCGGAGATGTTTATAATTTACATCCCTTCTAGTTAGAATTACTTTTTTGAAAGTTTTATATATGGAATATAAAATTATTTATTTATTTAAGCTATATAATTGAAGATTGACACTATTTATCTAATGTGGGAGCAAATTTATCCTTATCGCTTTTTATCTGCATAAATTAATAGCTGAGTATGTAAATTTAATTGCATCTGTCCTTACTTAATTTCTTGCAAAAGAACAGCATTTTCTATTGCTTCCCGATCAAATTCTTCCACCTTTTTCTAATAATAAAGCGACCCGAAATTCAATTTGCGTAGGTTGGGGCGCAGAAAAATTGATAATCCACCACTTCCACATATCAGCTGCGAGACTTTTATGACGAACCGTTTTTTTTTCTGAAGGCGACTAAAGGCATATATTAGCATTTATGATTACATATTATTATAAAAGAGTATAATGACAATTAATAAAATTAAAAAAAGTATAATGCTGTTCATATATTTACAGTTTCTGGGTTTATTGTTATTTGTTAGCTAAAATATGAAACATTGTTTTTTTGTGTAATATATAATAAAATAGGCAAACTTCTAATGAACGTATGGCCGCATATATAACAGAGGCGGTGTGGCGCATGCGCGTAGCGTCTCTATGATGTATGCGATGGTGACTGAAAGAATGCAAGTGATTCTCCTTCTTCCGATTAACTGCTGGTTGTAGTTTCATTTTTCGTGACGTTCAATCCAAATCCAAAGTCGTATATCTTTTGAAGCACACTTTTTTTCGGATTTATTAATATGAATATTGATGATCAGACTTAATTTCATGACGATCAAAAACGATCTATGAACAGCCCTACATGTGTATTAGAAATGTATAAAGCAATATTGTTTTGTATTGCATTGAATTTATATATTATTATTGCCAAAGTTAATAGTGGCACTTCATTTATCTGTTAATTTGGGCAATTCGTGACAAACATAGAAAATGGTGTGTTCTAGTGGAATCGGTCGAAACATATTGGTTCGGGCGGCGGCAAGATAGAGGGTTGTTATTGGGTCGTAAGTTACAAATAGGCTCGCAGGACATATATATTATTGGAAGTTTGTTTTGTTGATAGTTAGTTTGACCAGGATGACTCAAAATTGTGGGAACTTCTTCAAATTACCGCCGGAGTACGAGATATTGCTTCAGTTACGGTCCGTAATCACGTCGATATATAACTGAGCGCTCTCTAAGGAGCTTGCGGCCTCTTACCACCAACAATTTATGTCGTCGATTTGGAGACGATGTTGTCCTCGATGGGCAAACCTGAAGATGGAGCACCCATCGCCGATCCTCAGACATCCTATATTTTTGAGCCATTTAACACAAAAAATGTAATGGCGAATCATTCTTCATGACCGAAAAATTGCCACCGAAATTAGCTCGTTTTCGATAAAAACCATGAAGGATGGCCTACATAGAACATAAAATTTAGCCCATTTCACTGAGTTTATTTTTAAATTATTAATGGCATAAAATAAATTAATACTGAATTATAAGTATATAATTGATTTGTGTGGTTTTACACTATTTACTGTGATTACTAAGAAGACCATCAACAATCTAAGAAGACCAAAATCTGACGATTTTCAATGATGGCATTGATTGAAAATATCTGAAAATAATTAGACGTGTAGGGGTACCTTTACATAAGCTCTTTCTGTATCAATCGAGTCCGAACGCACATATGCGCGATTACTCATCAACGTGTTAAAGCCTCCCGTCGAGGTTCATATTATCGAAACATCAATCGTTATATCAATCAATCGTTTTTTAAGCATACATTCAGCAATTGAAGTCAATCTCGTATGGTAAGCAAAATTCAATGGCTTCTTTGTTGTTGCTTCAAAATTAAAATATTTGCTGATTACAATTCTCAGATCTGCCTGTAGATTCAGATAATTCGCAGATTTTGTTCAGATTAACAAAGAAAACAAGTTTGTTGCTGCAAATGGGATGTAGTCACAAAGTGCTTTTCCGACAACTTTTGAGAAGACATCCAGTGCTGAAAATCAAAACTCCTCCAAAGTCTTGCTTTAAAATTGCATATCAAGAGCTCAATTTGTCTGCAGTTTTGCAAGATTTTCCTTCGGCATTTTACCACCTGAAGTTTTCTGCTAAGCGCGAGAACATGAAATCGATTTATACAATAGACACATTCGAATATATGTCAATTTATACGCCAAACGCCAAAGTTATCCATGTTTAAAAGGATTTATTAAGTGTTTTCATATGAATTATAAACAATAAGCGAAATATCATGATTTTCAAAACTATCTGTGATTCTATTTGAAACGCTTTTATGGAGCAAAACGATATCAACAGTGTTAAGGTTCATTTATTAATATACAAGCTTAATCCACACTTCGCGCTCCTGAGAGAAAAGTGGATTTTTCATTCTTTCATCACTTCAGATATAACAATTTTGCTTATTGATGAATCAATCTATTTTGAAATGAGCTTCATCGCTAAACAAAATTTTGTCTGATAAAAATGGCTTTATCGTTCGTTATTAAATTATAATTTAAAAGCGTTATTATAATATGTATATACCTGTCTATAGTTAAAATTGTACTACTTTCTACTAAAATAAAATGACTTTTTTAATTTGAAAAAATGTCAAACTTAAGCATTATATAGTATTAATATTTAAGCGTTACATTTGGATGATCCTTTATTTCATACAAATTTAATGTGGCGTTTGTATATTTTTTATGTATAATAATGTATTCGATGCTCATATATATATTCCAATTTTGAATGATCGATACTTTGATGTATCCAAGTCATATGTGTAAACGTACATCAAAGAGGGAATGTTGAAAATGATATTTGTTGCGACGCACCGATGTTATTTCATTGTAGCCGTTCTGCAAATATTCGCCGAAACAAAAACGATATCCATTTGGCCTATTATTTGAAGAATTATTTAAGTGTCGCTTTATTCGAATGATATAGACGAAAAATATTTTTCCATAGTATAAAAGCGCTAGAAAAAATTGGCAAATGCTTTGAAAAGTGACTACAAAGCCGAACGTGTGCTCATATTGAAAATATGAATACGTTCAATAGTATCTACAAATGGAGCGCCTCTCTAATATACGACCTTTGTTATACACACGTAACTACACTATGATAAATCTAATTCAATTTTATTTGACAGTTGAAATCGTTCGGAAAAACGTCCGAGATTAATGGTTATACATTCCCAGAACAGGGGAAAGCTCCCTGCGGAAAACGGCAGACATAAACTTTTGTCGAGGATTCGCGATTCCCTGTCTGGACGCGAAGCTTTGGAAATTTCAAATGATCATCGGCGAAACCCGAGATAGGACTATATATCCTGGAATATTTGGAATCTGGTACTTAACACCCCCGTTGGGACTTTAGGCTATACACCTTCAGCATCATGATTCATCAACTTAAAATTTCAATATATCTAATGAAGCAAATGTCAAGAGACATTTTGAAATTTCATGTAAAATATTAAATAGAAATTTATCTCCGATCGCAATCACACGCTAGTCAATTGTCTTAAGATCATTGAATACTGTTACGTTGTATTAATTAATGAAAGCATGCATGCACCGACGATTATGTCTTTAAGGAGGCTTTTGTGAGTATTGGATGAGATGTAATGATTACAAGTTTCAATTATAGATGCATTAGATAGTGCATCAATTGCATGCTGCAGCATGGTGATAATTCAGGCGAGAAATTGCTTAGGAAATAACTTAAATTCAATTCCACATATTCAATTGCTATTAATATATAAATGTATATTATTTTGAAAATATTAGCAAAATTGTAATTTTAATATTGAAAAGAATGCTTGTTTAAAATAAATATGTCATTAAGAAATTTTGTTTGATTGCCGGTAATACTTTGATCTTAACTGTTCGCTTTAATTTATGAAGAGAGAGGTTACAGCTATGATGCCGCGAGAAGGACATCGTTTCGCAGTCAAGGTCATCTAACGCTTCCTATTCCTGTGTGTCATCACAGAATGGAAAGCAGTGCAAGCGCTTGGATTCTTGATAGATGTCGTTAATAATATGCAATGTGTCCGCATTAAAACAGCAGAATTGGGTCTGCAACAATATAATTAATCATTTATTCTTGCAGTTATAAAATGACGTAAGAAAACACGTTTTAAATTATATTTTATGTTCGATGAGCTAAGACTTAAAATATAAGTAAGCTCATTAACGTTAAGCATACATTTTAAAAATATTGTCAAAAATTTAATTTGATCGACCTGAGGTGTGACCCTTAAAAGAAAATATTGTTTGTGGTAAATATGAAGAGGATTCAAATATAATGCGGAAATTTTTTGTACAGTTTATTAGTGACAAATAAAATACAAAGAGAGTATCTTATTGTTCTCTTCATTAGATATGCATTTATTTCATCAGATAGGAAGCTTATTGGTTCCGTTATTGAAGCAAGAAGGCCAAAAGTAGCTTTTTCTGTTGCGCAACGCATAATTATTCGTTTTCTCTTAATCAAAGGCGTGAAATTTTGAGGAGACTTAACATTTTTAGTAGTGAGCAAAATTAAAATTGATGAAGTCATTGATGCCATAATCGCTTTACACCGTTTACTTTCTGTCAGCTCCTATCAGTGTAAGAAAATCTTTAATTCGAGGCGGAGTCGATTGTAAATAAACACTGTTGATAGCATACAAGACAACGTAATTTCTTTACATAAACAATGCACAAAAAATCGATTTATTTGCTCCTCCTTTAGAAGGAAATGATAATTGGGCAAAGACTCATTCAACGCGCAGCGGAAGAACAGCAAGCAGTTAAATAAACAGACACTCTCGATAGCACAAACTATTCTGTCATTTTTTTGCGTAAACAAATAACACACTTGAAATCGAAATCATTATTAGTCGATAAAATTGGGCTAACGATCTATACAATCGTGCGATGTATGCGGGGAAGCTCCCCGTCTCAGTCTCCCGAACTGTGCTAAGTTCTCTCTGTCTCTGTCTGTCTTCGAGTTTTAATGTACAAGAGTGCTCTTTCTAAAAAGTGGAGAGGGGAACACAGCGTCTGTGCTAGTACTCCCGTAGGGGTTAAGATACAATTCGGTGATGCTACTTTAAGTAAGACGCAAGTGTTTGATTGGGCCTAAAAGTTTCGTGAACGTCCGAAAGCCAAAAAACAGTCCTCTGGAAAAGTGATGGCTACGGTATTTTTGGACTTCAAACGTATTTTTTTTTCGACATGACAAATAGATAGGCAATATATAGCAGCCATAACTCGTGATAAATTCACCTAATTATACTAGAAACACCCACTTTACAGTCCAAACTTGGCCCTATGTAACCACCATATGTTTATAGAAAGGCAATGATATCAAGACAACGTTGTGGTCGAACAATACATGCGCAATTGGTTTTTATCAAATGAAGGGGACTATGTACAAAACTAAGATATTCCATATGTATTTTATATATCATTAATAAGTTTGTAAAACAAAATTCCGGGTTATATTTGAGTCCCCCTCGTAGATATTAAATTATTCTAAATCATAGCGGGATCAATATTTTTTAGTGGTCATGTCTGCTATTCGCTGTTCAGTGCTAAGAATTAATGGAGAGGGATGGAATATTAAGAATATATAGATATATAATTTTAATATTTGGCGTCTTGTTCATCAAATTCGTTGATAAAATAAAGTCAAAAGTGGTGAGTGAATTTCTTGTAGATAGTATGTGATTCAGTCCATTATGGAACATCTGGTCTTGGTACGTCGCGGTCTAATGTGTATTAAAAGTACGCTTCGATGTGCTTTCACAAATTTCAAATCAATTTGAAAGTTTGGCACGGCGGGCTGGTATCTTTTGTGGATGTTTGAAAATTGAATTAAAAATTTACAGACTTGTGCAGAGAGTAATGAAGTGTGTCGCAGAACGTTTTATCCCGGGGAACGTCCTAAGATGGCACTTAGGCAGCCAGTCAAGCAACACCACCGTTTTTTATTTCATCTGTAATAAGATCCTCTCACTATACTTGTAGGTGGTTTTTTGTCCCGAGCTCCTTCTCTGTCTGTCCTGCTTCCGTTTCCCAATCCCATCGGGAGTTGCCCTCTCCCGGTGGAAGTAATACGTGACATTATTATTCGCGGAACGTACATCGTAACCCGCCACAGATAATTAAATATATTTCGTGCGCTTTTCTAAAACCTTTGCTGTTTGTTTTGCGCCCGTTTTGCGCACGCCAGACTTCAACGGGGGCGACAAATGGAAAATTTCACCCCTAACGCCACTGCGGAGGGTGGATTCGTTACAGCGTATAACTCTGAACATATTAAAACTTTTTGTTCAATCTTTTCATTAATGGATAAAACGTATTTATGCGTGATGAAAATGCAGATTTCTTTACACCGGAAACGACATATGTCTGTATCAATTGGTTTTTTTTAACTTGCTAACGAAAGTTGTTAGCTAAAAGATGAAACTTTGTTTTGTGTAATATGTAATAAAATTGGCGCGTCGCTGGTTAAGCGGTTGCGGTGCATCGCATGCGCATAACATCTCTATGATACATGCTACGGACACACTATAAACGATTCCCCCTTCTCTTTTGGATCAACTGCCATTTGTAGTTTCACTTTCCGTGACGATCAATCAAATTTGCCCTACCGCGCCTTTAATAGTTTCATATCAAAAATTAAAAAAAATGTAAAAACAAGTACCATATCTGTTATCGAATGGAAGCGATATCCATAAGAGACTTTAGGGAAAAAATATTCGAATAGTTAATTAAGTGATAAATTTTAGTAAATTCTTCTTTTAAAATTTTGAACGTTATGAACTACACATGAGAAAGTCCCAAAGAGAAAGACTCACGCTTCCATATGGATGGCCTCTCGGAGTCCGTTTATGATTGGTTCGTAGAAGAGGTCCACATAAGAGGGAGATGTCTTGAGTCTTTATTATTCCACCAAAAATAAAACCACGATTACGAGATTTGAGAAGTGGACTGTGGGAAGATCAGACCTTCTCGCGGCCAAGACAAGTGGTCGGATCCCAAGACTTCCAAGACCCAAGACAAGACAGAAATTGACTGGTTTTGTAAGACTGCTTACAATTTTCCATCTTCCAGCAGAAATTCTTAAATAAATAAATAACTAACTCATAAATTGCTAGTGAAAGATATGAGATTAATATAATATGCTCAAACATCAAAAACTGTTTCCAAATTTTTAGGAATAAAGAAGTCAAACAAAGCATGAATTTGAATTGAAGCTCCGTAATTAATACTGTCATTAAGTCGTTAAAGCCAACGTCTGCTGTCATTCAAAAAAAAATCGCGAACATATCTAAAGAAATTCCGCATATCCTTTCTATTAACGTGAAATTTGGAAGAGACGTTTCTTGTGAGTACCATGGATGCTAAATTAAAAAAAAATTCGTTCATCAAGATACGAAATTCAGCGAGGCATTAATATTTCAAAGGCAGTGCTTTATTATTTTCGAGTTTGGTTAATGAAATGTTACACACGGAAGAATGGAAAATTAGAGTATTATTCCGTATCCATGTTGTTGGCAATTCGTCCCCATATTTCCGAATAAAATATTAATCCGCACATAAAAGATGCACAAGCGCTGAACAAGTAAAGTACATGGAAATCGTGCAAGGATTCCGCTCCGAATAAAATCCTGGAATATTAAATTATAAGAGGTTGTCGCAAAGTGTAATTAACGCGGGATTTTTTAAAGCGTTTCTGCTATGACATCTGCCTTTTAAATTAACCCTTTCCCGCTGAGCCCTTCACGAACAGCCCTGTTGATCCTTGTCTTTGGTTTCATAAAAGTTTGAACGAATTGAACAAACGAAGGTGGCCTTTAAAGGGACGAATGTTTTGGTTGTCTTTAATCCCATCGATTGTTTGTGCAAATGAAGCTTTGTAGTAAATTTGGTCGACATCTATCATAACTAGGACAAGTTTTTTTTATTTCCGAGCGGATTAATTCAGTTTGGAATAAAACAGGCGTTGAAAGAAATCGCTTTGTCATATTCTGTGCTGGAAAGCTATTTTCATCACCGGAAAGAGGGTGGTAAGCAGAAAATGAGAAAGCAGACGAATGAATTTATTAGGAGCGTCCCCAGCAAGAGCAAAGCAAAACCTTACTCATGGCGAGGTACGCGACAAAGAAATGTCTTTTGCATGAAAATATTTGATTTCTGTTAGAGGAATTAGTTGGATATATTTATTGTGACAATAAAAAATATTTTTGAAAACTTCAATGCCCCTACAATTAAATATTTATATTGGCTTGCATTAAATACCCCTAAACCCAAATAGCCGATATATCAAGGATCGGAATTATTATTATTTAGAAATGCATCGAATTCGGACATTCCCACGCCGTGTGAGCGCAATTCAGCTCGTTTATATGAATCGACAACAATATTCTTATCCGACATTATCGGATTGATTTAATATTGTTGTTCTTTATATTAATGTGCCATTTTTATTATGAAATGGAGATTTTTTGGTGGTGATTACCTATCGAGTCGATTCCGGCATTCAAATCCTTCTCCTTCCAATTCCTGACCTCGGATCATCCAGGCAGATTCTTTCTTGATTTATCAAAATGATTCCTCAATATTCCTTCATCCACATAATCAGACGATGAAATTTTATTGAGATTAAATCAAAATCATAAATTCGAATTTTTAACAGCACTCTTGTAGATCTTGGCCTCCGCAAATACATATCTGTACTGTTAATTCATCGGCCACATAGTGAATTCGTGGAGAAAAAATCAAGTAGCAGACTAAACACCTATAATTAATTGCCTGGGTTTAAGAGTGTTGCATTTGCGAGGAAACGACGTAGGGGAGCAACTGCGCGTGCATTTCTTAACCGGTTGCAGAAATCAGATTTTTTATCTCCCCATTGAAATATCTTATGCGGGGCCAGTGTGATTTAAAGATTTAAATCATAGACAAGGGAACTTTTCATAAAATACTGAGATATACTATAATTTACTTTTAAAACATATATTGAAAAGGATAAAGACAATCATGTAATATTGTTCAAAATTGATTGATTCTTAAATTTATTGTTTTGATTAACTTAATCCACAGCAATTATTTCGCTTGGGTGACACACCAGGGAACTGTTTTAGAGCATTATAAAAACGTTTTTGATATCATAAAGTTAATTTAAATATAATCTATGAAATCTATAATCTTTTATAAAATATTGACCTTTTTTTTTTTTTTTTTTTTTTTTTTTTTTATTTAAGGAAAGAAAAATACAATTCAAAAGTAGATAAATAGCAAACTAAAAAATTCAAATATTATTTTGAAAATATGCCCGAAGTAACATTAAAGCATCGAATGTTTCGTCATTTAGTCTGGATCTTTCTTTTCTTTTTTCTTCCACTGCCACCCGGCTACAAGTGAAGCAATGCCAGGGTGGCAGCAATGTGTCCCTCTCGGGTCCTCTATGTTGTCATCTACGATGGTTCAGATGGGGGGCGAAGGCGACGTCTCTCGCGCTCCGCTTCTTCCTTGGCCCGGATTACAGCCGTTGCGTATCTGCACCACGCATTCCATGTCTCCGCGCTAGTCAGCATCGAGGGTATCATGATGTCGGGGGAGAGCGTATTCAAACCAAGCTTCCCCTTTAGGTTTTCCCTCTCTGCGTCGAACGCTGGACAGACGAATGTCGTATGTGCAGCATCATCCGTTTCTGCATTGCAGTGGTGGCATCCCGGTCCGGTTTCCTTTCCAATTCTATGGAGATAGCCACCGAAGCAACCGTGCCCGGTGAGCACCTGGGTTAGGTGGTAGCACAGTTGCCCGTGCTTTCTGTCCACCCAGGGCTTCAGGGTCGGCAGGATTCGGTGGGTCCACCGGCCTTTGATGGAGTTTTGCCAGCGAGTCTGCCATGCCTCCATGGTGAGCTCCTTGGCTCTCTTCTTGTCTTCACCGAACCGTGTGGTCTTCCTCTCCTTGGCGAGAAGATCTATCGGCGGTACCGCGGTCAGCGCCAGGACTGCGTCCTCTGACACCGTGCGGTACGCCGCCGCAACCCTGATCGCGCTCCTCCTCTGGACCCTGGCCAAGTTGAGCCTGGCCCGCTCTATGTGCAGTGCATCGGCCCATATCGGCGCGCCGTACAACAGCACCGAATGCACTACCTCATTATAAAGCTTCCTCCGGTTGGTCTTCGGGCCACCGATGTTAGGCATCAACCTGGCCAGGCCCTCTGCAATTCCGGCCGCCCTTGCTGCCGCTTTCTCCGTGTGTGCCACAAAGCTGAGCTTGTCGTCTATCTCCACCCCGAGGTATCGTATCGATCTTGAGAATTTAATCGTCGAGTTTCCGATCCTCAGGTTGGGAGGTGCAAGCTTTCTGCGCCTCGTGAAGAAGAGGGCTTCCGTTTTCTGTACGGCGAGTTTTAGCCCTGCCTCCGTTAGCCAGTTCTCCGCCTTCTTCAGGGTGTTCTCGCAGATTATTTGCAGAAGCTCCGTGGTCTTGGCCGTGGCTAGTATGGCTATGTCGTCAGCAAAGGCGACCATCTTTGCCCCTGACATTAGTGTAACTTTTAGCAGGCCGTCATACATGACGTTCCACAGTGTAGGTCCGAGTATGGACCCATGTGGAACGCCGGCAGTTACCGGTCTTTCCTTTTGGCCTCCTTCGGCGTCTGTGTACACCAGTATCCTGTCGTGCAGATAGCTCTCCACCATTTTTAGAAGATATGGCGGGGCGTCAATTTCCTTCAGCGCTCTGATGACGAGATGCCATCTGGCCGAGTTGAAGGCATTCTTGACGTCGAGGGCTATCAGCACGACGTGTGCGCTGGCTTTCAAGCTTCCCCTCCATGCCGTTCTCACCGTGTCGATGACTTGGGAGATGGCGTCGATCGTGGAGCGGCCCGCACGGAAGCCGTACTGCTGTGGGGATAGTCCTGGTTCGATGTACTGCTGGAGTCGCTGGAGGATCATTCTCTCCAGCAGTTTTCCCATCCCGTCCAGCATGCACAGCGGTCTGTACGCCGACGGTCCTGGGGTTGCTTTCCCCTTAGGGATGAGGACCAGCTTCTGTCTCTTCCATGGCGCTGGGAAGACCCCCTCCGCTAGGCAGGTATTAAGTACTGTCAGCAGGAGGTTCGGGTCGAACCCGGCAACCAGCCTGATGACTATGTTCGGTACTCCGTCCAATCCGGGTGCCTTTCCGGGCGTCAGACGCCTTACGGCCGTGACAAGTTCTCCTGCGGTAAAAGGGGGACCCTTCTCGTCTTCTGTGACCAGAGTATGCTCCATGTCCACTAGTGTCGGGTTCGGGAAGAGTGTGGCAATCACTGATTCCAGATTCCCAGAGTTGTTCAGGTATGAATCCGTGTTCACCGCCTGCAGTTTCCGTCTGACAATCTTGTAAGGGTTTCCCCATGGGTCGTTATTTACAGAGTCGCACAGTTCATCCCAGCACTTCGCTTTGTAATATTTGATTGCGTAGCGCAGTGTTTTCCTCGCTGACCTAAAAACAAGTCTCAGGTCTTCGCGGGATGGATGACGCTGTGATCTCCTTTGGGCTACCAGGCATTCCCTTCTAAGCATTGCGATGTCGTCATTCCACCAGTAGACCGGTGCTCGCTTCGAGCAGGTCGCGCGTCTCGGCATGGTGGCGTCGCAGGCAAATTTCAGGAGCTTATTGACGATGTTTGCGGTTTTTTCCGCTTCCGCTCCACTTATGTTTCCGTCCGCGGCCGCCTCTCTGCTAAGTCCCACGGCATGCTCGAGCGCTTCTGCATCCAGTCTCCCGGTGGCCCATCCCGTAGTCGGGACTCGGCAGCGTTTTTTTGCGCCGTTGCTTATCCAATATTGTATGTAGAGGTGGTCACTGTGGGAGTATGTGTCGACCACTTCCCATCCGCCGATCCTTCCTAGTACCGTCTCGCCCACAAAGGTGACGTCGATGGCAGAGGTACTTCCCCTTCGCATAAAGGTATTTGCACCCGTGTTTATCGCATGCAGACGAAGTTGCGATGCCATGTCGGCAAGAAGGGCGCCCCGTCTGTCCGTTCGGGGGGAGCCCCATTCGGGCGCTTTAGCATTGAAGTCCCCGCTTACTACGGCGGGTAGCGTGGAGGTTCGTATGCTGTCCGCGAGACGAGAGAGATCTCCCGCGAAGTCAGCGAGCGTTGAGTTCGGGGAAAAGTAGCAGGAGTAAACCCTCACTCCTCCCGTCTCAATCCACGTCCAGCCGTCGACCGCAGCTCCTTGCGCTCCTGTGATGCGGAGTCTGGTCGATGCAACCCAGATGGCCGCTTTCTCGTCCGCGCTGGAGAAATAACGCGATGGGTTGCTGCCCCGGTATTGTTCAGATATCAAAACCAGGTCCGCTCCCCTCTCTTCCGCTACCCTTTCCATAAGATCTTGGGCTGCCCTGCATCCGTTGAGATTTATTTGTAGAACTACGATGTCCATTTTTTCATTTTTCTCTCTTCTTTTCGGTACGCAGGGCACTCCCTAGTTCCCATGAGGTGCTTTGGGTCTCCCTTTCCATTGCACGTGTAGCAACAGGGCTCTTTGTCGCACGCGGCTGCCATGTGCCCAGTCTCACCGCATCTGAGGCAAGACGCAGAGCGGTCTGGTGATTTGCATTGTTTCGCTATGTGGCCAACTCCCAGGCATCGGAAACATTTGGAGACGCTGGTTTTCCTACGCACTCGGCAGTAGGTCCAGCCGATCCTCAGCTTGCCCGATTCCAGGAGTTTGATCCCTGCTCTGATGGGCACCGTGACTATTGCCAGTTGAGTGCCCTGTGTTCCTGCTTTCAGGTACTTGACCTCGCTCTCTTGTTCTGTTCCGAGGTCGCAGGCAGTGCGTAAGGCCTCAATGACCTCACTCTCGTCAACTCCCTCCTCAATATCAAGAATTGTAAGTGTCTCGACCTGGACGAGCTGCTTAACCTTGGTCTCGGGTCCCAAGGCGTCTGCTATTGCCCCGACGAGTTTGGCTGGATCTTCCTTGGAATCTTTTCCAAGCTCAATGATTGCGTCTCCTTTCCGTGTTCTCCTCACGGACGCAATCTTGTATCCCAGCTCATCAGGCTTGATCGTTTTGCGGAGGATTTTTAGGGTGTCGGCATATGTGTTTCCACCTTCATTCTCCTGCAGGCTTATGACGATGGCGTCCTTTCGGATCCGGGGTTTGAGCGATCTGCGCTTTTCATTCTGTTTGTCTCCCTCGCCCCTCCGTCTCCTCTTTTTGCCTACTACCCTCCATTCGGTAGGAGCTGTAGTTGGGCGTTCAGTGGGTTGCAGTGGTGTCTTCGTTCTGCTTTGTTGTGATTGCTGCTGCTGCTGTTGGTGAGGGGGGGGCTTCCTTGAGTTTCCCCCCTGTTGTTGTTGGGCCGCAATCCTGTCGCACTCTTTTCTGAGAAGATTGGCCATTGTCCTCTCTGCGTACGTCAAGATGTTAGCTGCTGCAGTGTTAGTTCCCGTTGTTTTCTTGTTGGTTTTCTTCGCAGTCTCCTTAGGCGCTGCGCTGCTGACATGTGCATCCGCAGTCTGAGTGCTCTTGTTGGAGCACTCTGGCCGCGAACCATCTTCCACACTCCTGCGATTTCCCGCACTGTTCTGTCTTATCCACGCGAAGATGTCATCCGCAAGGGACTGAGCGTTTAGGACTTTTTCCCTCAGCTTCTTGTTAGTGTTGCTGTGGATGAAGCTCTCAAGTTCCTTCAATAATTTCTCCATTTCAGTCATTTTTCTATTGATGAAGTCCATAGTGTAGAACGAAGAATGCCAATCAATGTTGCTCTTGCGATGAGCTATTTCCAACGCGTTTTCGCGGGATCTCTACCTTGTAGTAGGCGCGCACATATTTATGGAGTTCTAGGAAAATCCGAGAAAGTTTGCTCAAAAATTAAAAATATAAATTAATAATGATTGCATAAAATTGTCTGTTTATCACTTAAGTTTTTTCCTTTTCGCGCCGCGCTTTCACAGGGGGGCTCGTAGGCCCTCCACGCTTCACTTGGATTCGGTGCCGTTGGGGAAAAACCCGAACGGTCACGTAATTAAAAGTTAAAAATTAATTATCAGAGCATCTTGCAACAATAATAATTTAATAAATTTAATAAAACGTCTGTATCGTTAAAAAGAGCACTTAGTCGCGCCGCGCAAATTAGCGCCAGGCCATATTAATGTTGTCCACCGATTGGTCACTTAAAATCACACGTTTTCCACGACTTTCGGCGGAGCTCACAAAAACTGATCCGTTCGCGACGACCGCCGAATCCCGACCTAAAATATTGACCTAAAATAATGAGTTAAGCCGTTTACTAAGAAACACCCATATATGTCAGCATGCTGTAAGCGAAAGTATATGTGGGCATTGTTAGACATAGTTGGTATGAAAATATTCTTTTACATTATGTAGTTTATTGTTATCCAAGCATTATGTTTAGTGATGAAACATAATCGTTCTTATTAAAACTAAGTTTTGAAGAAAGTAAATTTATAACCATAATAAAATTACACGAAAATAATTATTAAAAAAATGCAAAATCTCCAAGACGCATTGGAGTATGAGGCTGAGCATCATATGTAGAGACAGGAAGAGGAATGAATGAATACATAACAGACAACAATATATGATGTTGTTACGGGAATAAAAGCTTTCAGATGGAAATGAAGAGTATCCATATACGAAAGAGCGGCGAAAAGTGTTGATGCTTGATATTTAGAGTAGATAAAAGACAAGGAACATGCTCGGATGATTGCTATACTAACGAAATTGCCAAGACAGTAAGATACGACAATTGAACTACCAAATGCAATGCTATTACCAACGATGAAAATAAGACGGATTATTCGACGTTCACTTCGATTGAACTGCCAAAAATGATGCCAATTGTAATTGGCATTGTGATGTCACTTTTATTTTCAGGCTTATATTTAAATAATACGCAATGCTCCATTTGGTAATCAACAATAAAGAAGCGTGAGATTTTGCCTTAAAAATTGAAATGTTGACAGACAATTATGCCAGAAAGTGGTATGGCGAAGTGTAAATATTTGAAGAAGCCATCCGAGAGATAGCAAATAAATTTTATTTGAGATGATCATATTTTAATCTGTTTCGACGCTTTTAAGAAGATAGAAGTAATCAAAAATCAAAGAAACTGACAAAATGTCTTGGTTTATTGGAATTAAAATATAATAGCCACTTTTTGCTGTAGGTAATTACAATAAAATATTGGATTTATTTAATGTTTCAATAAATCCAATTTACATGTAAAACAGAGTCTCATGCACCATAACTCAATCACAATATTGTCATGATTAAAGCAGATTTCATATCAATGTACGATCTTCGAATATGGGCGTTTCTCAGTAAACTGGGCAAGTCGTCCTAAGACAGATATTTATCTGGTTCAGTAAACAACGGTATTGGGCACAGCTTTGCGAAGAAGTAAATTCTGATCCCTGGGGACTTCCTTACAAGATAGTACTAGGAAAACTAAGTACCAGAAAGTAAGAACCCTACATGCAAAATATATTGAATTGTTTTCTGATACTTTTCCAGAAACCTTACCTGAGTTCTTCACCAATGGAAGTAAAAACAAGACATACGACTTTTTACCATAAAAGAAGACACCAACATCAGCAAAACAAAAGGTCATTAGATGACCTTTTAGAATTGACCTTCCCGAGGATACAAAACCCGTCGCCTTTGCCGTCGTCGGGCTCCTGATTAAAGCCAAAACTACAGAAGAGCAGAATATAGTCCTGACAAGGAAACACGTTGAAGAACCACCGATAATAGCTATCCAGAGGCATTTTGTTAGTTAATCCAGAAGTGTCAGGTAAACTGACCTTCAGAAAACACATCGATGTGGTAACGCAAAAGGCAACAATGGTGAAAAATTATTTGGCGCGATTAATGCCAAACATTGGCGGACCGAGATCGAGCCGAAGAAAGCTATTTAACGAGGTAACGAACTCCATCTTGCTCTACGGTGCACCAGTCTGAGCAGAAATTATATAGAAAAGCGAAAATATACATAAACTGCTAAGAACGCAAAGAATCAACGCAATTTGAATAATATCAGCCTACAAAACGTTCTTTCTGAACACAGTACAAGTTCTGGCAGGCACACTTCCCATGGACATCCTCGCCATGGAAAGAAAGCGCAGATATAAGAAAAACACAGGAAAAGAAGAAGCCCGGGAAGAGTCAATAAAACAATGGCAGAAACGCTGGGATACCGGAACCAAGGGAAGGTGAACATATCAATTGATTCCACCGATACAATAATGGACCTCGCGTAAACACGGAGAGCTCGCCTATCACCTGACCCAGATGCTGGCGGGACTTGGATGCTTCGGTGCTTACCTATTTAAAATTGGCAAGGAGGACTCGACAAAGTGTCACCACTGCGGCGAGGATCGTGATGACGCAGAGTACACGATAGGCGAGAATTAGCGAAAAAATTGGAGAAACCCCAACTATATCCAACATGGTCACCGCAATGACCTATTGATTGATTTGTTATGTGTGAAGATGTATCCAAGGTCGGGCATTACTTTGCTTGGCGGGTACTCGCTGATGAATGAGTGATTTGTTAATTTATTGATTTGAAGAGGCATATGTTGGATGTGATTGCTTAGCAATACGCGCTTAGTTCGAAAGGCAGTAGTAGAGCCTAGCGATGTATTGCTGTGGGGCTGAGAGGTTAGGATGCGTGCGCTCTCCCCTCACTTCGTATAGCGACTGGCGAGCCGCCGAGCACCAAGACGCGCCAGCCACCAATCGCGGCATCTACGCTGAGCACAGGAATATTAGGTAATTATCTTTTGAAGTTAACTACGAAATGCATAATAATGTTGATTTTTTCATATAATATTGGCTTGAGACAACGAGTTGCACATTAATTAAGAAGTTCAAATAACATATTAATAATCTATAAAATCATTATATAAAACGCTTTTGGTAGTGATAAAATATACTCGTATCAACGGATCGCCTATAATAAGTTAATTAATACGGAAAGTCAATCAATCCTATTTTCAAAAGATAATAAAGGCTTTAAGAATAAAATTAATTCCTGGAGTTGGAAAGGTACAAATGAAATCCATGCTTATTTTCTCCCGATTTTCGTACAAAGAATTAATCTGTAAACTTATTGATCGTACCTCACAGTCGGTATATATATATATTTCTGTGAAAGAAATTTTCGCAGGCGGAGCAGACTCGTCGAATTTGGAGCATGTTTTATCGCACTGAACGATATCGAAAATTACAAAGAATCGAAAAAGGAAATTCGTCAATGTCTGCGAATGAATCCCTCAAAATCAGAAAGGAAATAAAATAATTCAAATTCAATTTACTTCGGAGACCTTTGATAAACTTTAATTTAAAACGCCGTTCCGCAGCCGTTCATTTTGACAAATAATTTTATTTGACTCGAAGATGATGTCAAAGGGAATAGAGATCCGATCTCTGGTGTCAGGCAAAGAATGCCAGGAACAGAAATCCTTTTCGGCCAATGATCCTTCCGTGAAAACGGCAAAGGCAATCAACTTTTAATTGCTCAGCGTTATTCCACTCCATTATTAGTTTCTCTGTCCGCTTTTGAACGCACTCTATCTCGACGCTGCTCTGCCATTAAATTCTTCCATGACGTCTGTCAAGTCGGTTTTTTACACGAAAGAAACAAAATTTACATACTAAAATGTACACCAAATCAAGTATTACCAATTTAACATACCCTACAATTGTTTAAATTTTCATATACCACACCAACAATAAGTTTTGAAACGCCTAGCAAATTATCAAGTTTTATATAAAAATATAAAAGTTGATTTTAAAGTAATAAATTAAGGCTTTTTAACTAGGTTTATTGCAAAAAAATGTAGATTTTATTCAAGTGAGTGCATTATAATGTTATCATTCTGGCAGAATCGGGGGTGGGGGGGAGTGATAATTTTCGTAAAAAAGGAAACTGTACATTCCATCGTTGGAACTCCTTCTTTTCGCGGTCTCTAGACTGTTGCCATCCAAATTATCTTGAATAATAATCATTGTGCGGTGGCTTTTAGCAATCCATTTTATGAGACCATTGCCAAACATTTTGACATGGTTTTTCATGGCGTATATATGTTTTAAAAAATGTGGTCGCCAGCCACATATTCTGTAGATTTGAACCCATGATGATTGAGTTACAATTCCAACCGCTTAACAGCAGGACTACCTACAGGTACAATAATAATAATATTCATAGACATTGCGGCATCAGTTGCGGGAGACTTCAACGCAAAACACCAGTAATGGGATTTTTTTCCCACACTACCACCAGAATACAAGTAATAAGAATTTCTACCCACTAAAACCCACCTCTTCTTCTGCTACCAGCTAATAGCTAAGTATTGCACTAGGATTGCAGCGATGTGTCACTCTTGGGCGTTTGCATTGTTAACTCAGCTCATGGGTGTCAGCTCGGTGGGGATGTTTCCATTGGTCGTCTCCTCTTACGTTTGGTATCCTACTTCTACGGCATAACGCACTTTGTGTATTTGCACCACGCATTCCATGCCCTAGCATCCTTGAGCATTGAAATAATCATATTGTTGTGCGAGAGCGTATTTGCTCCCAGATCCTCGCGTAGAGTATCCCTTTCAACGCTCCATGCCGGACAGACGAATGTCATCTAGGTGGCATCGTCATTGCCTGCTAGAAGCAGCCATGTCCGCTAAAGACCTGGGTCAGGTGGTAAAAGAGCTGACCATGTCTTCTTCTGCTCCACTCTCCCAGATCTGTGATCAGTCCATATGTCCTCTTGGTTAAGCAGGTGAATTGGTGGTCAGTGCCAGGATGGCGTCCTTTGATACTGTGCTATGCAGCAGCCACTCTGATTATGTAGAACCTGGCCCTTTCAACTTGCAGTACTTCGGTCCATATTGGCTCACCGTACAACAGTACCGAATGCACTATTTCATTGTAGAGTTTTCTTCTGCTAGATTTTGGCCTCTGATGTTGGCCATCAATCTGACCAGATCTTCCACGATACTGGCCTGCCTTCACTACCGCATTCTCCGTATGTGCAGTGAAACATATTTGGCTGTGACTAGGAGAGCCACATCATCAGCGAAGGTGACCATTTTAACACTGCTGCATACATCGAGAAGCATTGATGACTCAAGAATTTGCCAGAGGAACTTTTGAACACGATGAATGAATGCTTTAAAATAATAAAAAACAGGTCGGGTACTTCTGGAACTATCTTTGTATTTGTACTAATATGCATTGATTTATATGTGGAGTAACTATCGCTTGTCGTTACGCTTAAATTATGATCTGCACAAATCCTAGCATTCTAATAGCTATTCGCTGCTTCAAATAATTGATGATCGTCTTCAAATATTTTTAATTATATTTTAGTTGAATATCGTCGGTTTATTATTGGCTATATGAAAACTTATGAATAAAATAGCAGTGTATTCAATTTGACATAACTTAAAGAATCTTTTCTCTTGTGTGTATCTTGAATACCAATTAGGTTATTCAGCTTAAATTCATTGCGAGCTTTTTGTTGGTCTAGTAGTGCTTCTAAGCTTAACACAAGACGCTACTCGAATCTTAACGCCTGCAGATAAATCCTCAGTGAAGACATTTTCTTTCAGCTGAAATATTTTAGCAATCGGATTTCCATCTTGAGAATTCATCGGGTTTTGAGTGGCACCGCTTTCGAAGCATGAATATTAGTTTTTTGCGGTAGAAGATGGAGCGGCCTGCTTGGCGGGTAGATTCGGCCCGGGTAGACAGAGGGTTGAAAAGAGCGGTTTTAGTCAAAGTCATGAATCTATTTGGATTTGAAACAGTCACGTAGGGCTTTACTTGGGGCGTGATACCAGTGTGGTGTTTGTACCGAGCACAAAAACAAAACGTATCGTCGAAAAAATATGATTTTTGCCACACGTATGTACGCAAAAAATATGCTTTATTGTTTTAAAGCGCGAGAGCACTGCGACGGCAGTGCGAATATTTAATATTTGAATTTCAAAGTACGATGACATGAATATCGCCTTGTTTTGTACTTATGGAAACGCACGATCGGGATTTAAATTGGCATAATAAAAAGAGTAATATTTTAAAAATGAGTTACTCAAACAATGCATTAAAACTTCAAGTAAAAAATAAATAAACCATGTGACCATATGGTCACTATATATAATATTGAGTAAAGAATTGAAATACATACATAAAATAATTGATGGTGATAAGGATAAATGTAGTCGATAAAAATAACCAGATATTTTTGCAATCATGTTTAATATTACCGTATGGTTACGTATGGCACATTACCATGAAATATAATAATATATATAAATATTTAATCGATCTATATTAATACTATAAAATATTTGATTAAGTGATTCTGAGTGATTGATTTTGAGGTATTAAGCGTTCCATCGGATAAACAGACGAAATAATTAAGCTTTCTTAAATAATTGTTGTAATTAAATATGAAGTAAATTTAAAAGGACATGAAAATGAATATAAATGAAATGAATAAAAATGAATAACTATTGAAATATGTTATATAATATTTAAATAATATATTATTAGGGAGACCCGAAAGTATTCGAATATTTAGTAAATAAATGTTCAAAAAATTCACTTAATAAAAGTGTGGTTAAATTAAAAATGTAATGTATTCCCTTTTAAAAGCATATTTATATATTATAATACCTCTGTATTCCATATTTGACCTGTTATGCAGCAGGGAATTGTTGCCAAGGGATTGTTAAATTAGATTTCATTGAAATATAGCATAAAATATAATTAGGTTATTTTATCTTGCTGTACACAGAGAATGATCATCTATTATAAAAAAATATGTTTCTAAAAAAAAATAAATTATATAATATGAACTAAAAAATAATTATTACCAGAGGACTGTCAGGTTTTAACGTGGATGGTGATAAACCAGGGAACTCTTTTTGAGCCTTACAAAAACGTTTTTGATATAACAAAGTTAATTTAAATGGATTCTGTACGTTGAGTAAAAATAAAAATTATAATAAAAATTAATCTTTGTTTGTTCGTATTTAATATGCTGCCATACCGTTCATCCGATTGTTATAAAACTTTGTCAACTTATTGTTTACACTTGCGGAAATAATATAGACATAGTAAAATATTGTTTTTGTACGCAGTTTGCTATGCAACGCATGCCGGGTAATCACTAGGATTTTTTTTTTTCCCCTAGTTTACTAAGAAATGCCCATATATGTCAAGATATTGTAATGATTTGCGTTAAAAAAGAACCTTGTAGATTTCATGAATGTCTACTTGAGCTTCTACATTTAACCCTAATGGATTAAAACAATTTATTAATACACAAAAGAGGCTTGACTTTTAGCTGATGTCGTATTTTTCTAGGGTATGTGACTTAACATTTATAAGTGATCGTTTTGGTAGCCGCGCATACCTCTTTTCTTTGGCAAGAATGGAATACAAAGGGCACGTTCGCTGTTGGTCGAGCGTGCTCCAAACGAAACACGCGCGAGCACGCCCAGACCCGAACAGCCTTCCACACACTCCCTTGTTATTCCCTCATTTTTAAAACTTTAAGCAGAATCACAATTCGCGTTAAACTCCTTTTATTCCATGCGATTTTCGTGACGAATTATGTTGCGATCACAATGCTAAGCCACCGCGTCCTTCGCATTTTTCGCGGTGAGGATTTGTTGCAAATTGTCGGCCTGCCCCGATATTTCGGAACGGGGGCGAGTGTTAAATTGAAAAATAAATTAGGCTTTTCATCGGCCAGGCGCGGCGTTTATTTTTATGAAACCGCCCGAAAAAATTCATAGGCCACCCTTGAAAGCCATCTATTGCCGCCCTAATCCAAATACGGAAACATGCCTCCGCATGGGATAATCCTTTATATCAACTTGTACTTTTTGCTTCGATATTTGTTTGCGGCTTATATTTTGTGCCGGTTTGCGGTTTTAATTGGCCACGGCGCACAGGAAGTGTGCATTTACGGAAAAACAACCCCCTATGCTCGCAGAGTTCCACCGTGCTGTGGTCACATTCCGGGTGCATTTTAAACTCTCAAAGTGTTATTTCAGTGTTTTTCATCATGGAGAAGTATAAAAAAATAAAGGTCCGCTTTGGCGAAGGGCTGACAAATAATTCAACAATCCGCCGAGGCACAAAAGGTATTGTGCGTCATATTAGAGCCCCTTTGAATTTATCGTGTTTATTACAACAAAGGTTCTTAAGCCGGCCTCTTAGAAAATTCTTGTGAATTTGGATTTAATTAAAGCTCATGGAATGGACCTTATTATTATATTTTATTAATAAATCCCGAATACATTCCCTTTTTGTCTGCATTCTGAGATTAAATAAAAAAACACATTTTCTTATTTTAGCCGCTTAAGCTACAATATCGTAAAGTATACGTTCAGCGAATTATGGTTAACAATAATAGGTCTTAATAAAAGTTTATCAAATGTATCATCATTACCACAATATTACCTAAAAATGCTTATCATAATAGTCTAAATCATCTACTGTATTCAATAAATAGGACTTACGTTCGGTTGTATTAGGGATATTCAATAATAGTTTCGTTTTATCGAAGTACATTAGAAATGCTCTGTCACATATTTTTTTTAAATGCCCTTCTCGTAAAATCCAGCGGATTTTGATTGAAAATATCTTAAAAGGGCGGTTTATAACTATTCTATAGAAATGCGAGACAGGTTTTGTCCACCTTAGTGGCTCTAATAAGGTCGCATTTTGCGAATCGATGCGTCGTAGCTGAAGCTTTACGTTATACGGAAGAACGTTCTGCTGGAAGACATTTCAAGCAAGGAAAAGATCAGCATATACAGTCAATTGAACAGATCAACGTTATCTACGTATTCTCCTTAAGAGGGGACTGTTGGGAATTCCCGGGATACGCCATGTCAGTGATCCGAAATTCGGACCGGTTGGATACGGAAATCTTATGGCTATTCTGTAAGTGTTTTGGGGGGGGAAATGTGGCCCATTACATGTATATTCAATTATATATTTCAACCGATTTACTTTCAAATGTTCAATATTTATTCCTTCTAAAATATTTCGAATATGTTGATTTGCCCATGATCGCAGACAGCGACTGACTGGATTGGGGGTTCATTAACAAATCGAACCCTTTTCCTGCGCTACTGTAAGTCTGTTTCGGGTTGCCCCGGAGTAGCCACACAAAGAGTGTCTTCCACTGATCCTTTAGCTTCAGATCATGTGCACAGGGGGCTGCAGCAGATGACGGACTGCAGGGGCTGCCCCTTCCCCATGGTACTCGAATCAGTCATTCTTAGTACCTAGCCACGGAGACGAGTCGCCGATTCGAACAGTCTAAAAGCGTTCTCTCCCTGTATGCCTAGGCTGTTGAGGATAGTGGTGAGTCCTTTGACACAGTCTCCATCAACTACTGTAATCGGCTGTTCCACACACTCCTTTATGGGTACGCAGCACAGGGTGACCTGCGCACCCAACTCATGTTAGCTGGGCTACCCCAGTCGTGTTTGATGAGCAAACAGACTAGGTTACTTTCGTATACCTCTACTCCACATCATTCGCCCAGGGGTTCAACTATTGCCCACGGGTATAGGGTTGGCTCCCCCCTGGGGTTTTATGGGTGGGCATCGTGGAGTCTAACACACACCCGAATGAAACCTTTAAATATAATGCAGTATGTAGAATACTACCAAGATATGAAATATTTAATGTTATTGTCATGGGGATTCATTAAAAAATATGCCGCAGAGTGTCCGCACTATCCTAAAACTTTAAAATTTCACTTTGGCCCTATATTATTTTAAACTTGTACGAGATCATGATGTTAAAAAATATTAAAATGTGACTTTTGCTTAAAAAATCAGATTTCATATTCACTCCTAATTTTCTATTAAATTTCTCATTTAAGAAAACGAGCGCCGCGAGCAATTTTGCTAACGAAATTTTCTAGTATTTTCAGTCTAATGAGCGAATAAAAGCGCCTTTTTCATTCATTTTGTTGAACATATACGAAGGTATATTAATCTTTGGGTAGGTGGGTGGGTATGGGTGGGGTTATTTCCGATTCCCCAAGCCCTGATAGAGAAAAGGCATGTATGCAAATGCTAAAGACACTCCATGTCGGGTCACTCTCATTAGCTTTCGAATAAAAAGCGGTTTAATATGAGGACAAACGTTTATCGCAGGGCATTAAAATTCATTGCAATCGCAGGCCATTTAATTGGGGCGTATATGGTCGTTTTATTAAAATGGCGGCGGGAGTGTGTCAAACAAAATAGAGACGGGTGTAGAGAGTGTGGTTGGGCTGTCATATCGGCTCCAGCCAAAATATGAGCTTTTATTGGTATTGTAGAGCGGAAACGTTCATTGGGCACCAGTTGGATTTGACATGTACGAAAACGCGCCTTAATGGCCGACACTTATAGAAATTAATAGGAGCGGACCCGCCGCAAACGCATGCCTCTGACAAGGTGGCCGAAAGATTAATACATACGTGGCTTTTGGGACAACACGATCAAAAAAATACATTTTCATTAAATAACATAAGCCACAACATATTGGTGGACGTGCGGTACTACAGATGTGCATGTGCTACAGCTGGGATTCCCCGAACTATGGTCACAAATGGATTTATCAAGCTCGAGCATACGTTTAATGTACGAGAGATTAATAATTTTAAAAAATATGACAGAAGCTATCAATGAAAGCTTAACTGTGCTGTCTATCATTATATTATTTGTACTTCCGTGGGAACGCCAATAACTCAAAAATAATCAAAATTGATATAAAACCGGATGATATCTGTTTTTCACAGATATAAAATGTCCATATGTTAGATGGTCGTTTCTCAATAAACAGAGAAATTAGTTGTCTCAGACCAATATTTTATGGAAAATAATTGCATCCATGTTTACTCACATATGTGATGATCAAACTTCATTTCTTGGCCAAGAGATAGAACAACATCTCTTACCAATTTATAAAGATTTGTCTAGGAATGAATTATTTCAAAGATGCTTGGGTGGCCATACTCCACATTTAACTCGACGGTTTGGCGACTGGATTCAAAGCCTTCTGGTATAAAAATGGATTATTTTTGAAGAATTATTTTAACGATTTCGAAATCATCTGCTTTGTGCTGTTATTGCTTAAGTACTGGAAATCCCGGTGATTAGTCGCAAAAGTTTTGGTTAGTAGGTTTGCATTATCTACGCTATCGTCGACTATTTGAAGATCTTCACATAAATAGGAAAAACCCATCGCCGTTTGTTTGAACAATTTGACGAACATAGGATGTAAAATATCATGCATTCTGTGTACAAAAATATTAAATCACTGGTCTTCAATACGCATTAATACGCTTCAGAAAATATTACGAAGTTTACAAATTCTTTAATATCAGAAGATGGAAGCGCAGAGCAGAAATTTAGGAAAAAATCAGAAAATACAGAAGTTGAAGAGTGTATTTTTATGTGGTTTATGAACCATCAACGATCAAACGATCAACTGGACAGTCAATATCTGGTCCATTATTGTGTGAAAAGGCAATATTTTTCGATACAAAATTAAATAGAAATTCCACCTTCCAAAGCAAGGAATGATGAGGAAATAATTGAAGAAATATCTGCCTCAGAAAAACAAGATCGAGAAGACGAAGAAGAGATTTGCGAGTGAGGAGATATTGGTCCTACACATTCTGAAACTTTTCAGTATTTAGATGTCGCCATGAAATGGATTGAGAACCAAGAGAAGTGTAATTCAGGACAACTCATATATCTTAAGAGTATTCGCAATTTGACAGCTTCTAGACACATTTTCAACAAGGAGATTTCGAGAAATGTCAGGAAAATCTTTGTTTCACACTTGGTCTTCAATATTTTGCATATGTTCATCAGAAATTACTGATAGTCTCCCACTTCTTACCACGTTATGAGTATCAGTATGACCCTCTTTGAATACCACTGTGACTGAAAAAATGATCGACAAGTACGCAGAGCCAAACAAACTGACCGTTAGAATCCCTCTTACATGTCAACTTAGAAACAATTTTTTCCCCCGGTGTCAGAAACCCTTATAAACTTACCTTATAGATGACCTGCATTCTGTATGTGTTGAAATACATTTATATAAAATTATATTTTTCACATTGCGATATTTCACCCGCGATATTAATTTCATAAATCTGAATATCGTAAATAAATAGGGACCATCCCATGCGGATTCATATAAAAAGATAAAATTTTAAATGGTACATTCCCGCCGTATAATCATGAAGTGTTATGGTCTCGAGGGTCATCCTGGAAACGCATGCAAGCATGCACTCTTATTTTTTGGTATAAGCTCCAAATGAATTTGTATATGTTTGCTCGAGGGGATCCTATTTTCATTTGGCGAAATGATGGCCTTTTTGAGGGGCCGGATTAAATATCTGCAGGATAATATTATTAATTCAAGGAGTAAAAAAATCGAACTGAATCTTGTTTTTTTTAAGTTTATTTTATACGAAGGTAGTCCTAGAAATATCCGATCTAACAAAAAAAAAAACCAAAAATGTTGGAAAAAAAAATCTCTATTTCTAAACAACTCCTTTCAGATTGATACTATTTTCCTTGCTATGTATAGTAAAGACCATCGAGCAACTCGAAATAGTCATCAACCGCCGATTCCACCTCTTCATTGTTGGTAAATCTTTTATCACCGAACCATTTAAACAAGTTCGGAAAATCTTCTTATGGTGATTATATTTTTTGTCTTATATGTAAAGTGATTCATTAATGGATTTAAATCAACGCAAAAACTTGGATTCATTGCTGTGAAACACGATGCTGTTTTTTTGCATTGTGAGCAAACGCGGCACCTATCATGCGCACAGCTTTCTCATGAACAAATTTTCAGTCAATATGCGATATATAGCGCTTTTTGAAATGTGTGCCATATTTGCGTAATTTAAGCTTTATAAGGTAAGTTCTCTCTACCATAGTATTTTTTTTAAAGAACAACTTCTATCCAAAGGTCAAGGTGGGTACTTCTGGGACTATCCTTGTATATTGACATACTTTAATAAATGTGGCTATTCAGCTAGTAGTTATATGACAAACTATCACTTTGTATCGTCGCCGTTAACAGATTTTATATCCAGGGTCTCAATAAAAGAGAGCGCATTTATTTTTAATGAGAGAATCGTTGGAAATTGCGCCATGCGGTCTCAGGATAAATTTTTAATATATCTGAAACAATGCCATATTTGATATTCCACAAATATCCTTGTTTAAATGCAAATTAATTCAAATATTTAACGTGCCGAATAAATAGAGTCGCGTGTATGTACTTAAGGTATTATACATTAGTCGTAATTAAATAATACTCAGGTGAAATTGTAGTATCCTCATTCCAGCCAGGATTCGAAAGGATATCTAAATCGTAACTCGGCACGCTCAACCATTGAGGATTAACGATTATTTTAATCCTAAATAATCTCTGCATTCCCGGGAATTCTACCGTTGTTTATCTGATTTTGTTATCAACCCACCCGGACCCTACGCTTGCCTCGACGGGACAATTTCGAATGCGCAAGTGATGATTTAATATTCCGTCAAAACTCGTTTCATCGCGATGATTTTTCATAGTTATTTATTGGCGCTATGGAGCGATTAAAATTCATGGCAGCCTTCGCCGGAAAATATGATCGCATTTGATTTTGCCATCAGTATGAAAATGTAATTAATGTCCATTACACGGAGCAATCAATGTCAAACACGCATATTTAAAAAAAGTAATAGAGCGAATAAACGCTTTCAAAAGGCCATTTGAGAAATAAATTGGGCATGAAACGAATTCATTTTAAATATTAAATGCGCACACGATGAACCGTATTGAAACGTTAAATATGTTACTTCATTAAGTGTGCTTTTACATCTGTCGTTTAAAAATATTGTGTAAATCTGATGATTTTGGTTATGTAAAGTTTTTCAATAAGAATGCTTAACTTTCAAATATAAATAAAACAAGTGTAACGTTGCAGCGGGGGCGCTCTCGGGGGCAGAGTCCCCGGGCGGCTCCGTGCCCCCACGCGCTCGTTGGGATGGTCACCCTAGCGCAGGGGTCGGCAACCTTTTGAGTCGGAAGAGCCAAAAATTACAATTTACAAATTTCAAAGTGTTTAAAGAGCCACAAAAAAAATTCTTGCCAACAAAAAAAACGCTTTCAATAGCGCAAACTGGGAGCTAATCGTTGGAGCCCTGGAGGAAAAAAATGAAATTCCACAGTATGCACTCGACCTCATAAGCGATTATTTCAAAGACCGATATGTCCATCACAATGAAACGGACCTGACGAGAAGACTGGAGATGGGCGTCCCGCAGGAGTCCGTTCTGGGACCAACCCTCTGGGACGTACTCTACAACAGTGTTCTAAACATGGCACTACCTGCAGGAGCAGAACTCATTGCCTTCGCGGACGACGTCGCGCTACTGGTGACGGCTCAATATCCATAGGAAGTGGAGGCGACGGGCAACAAAGCCCTCGCCAGAATTCGAGCGTGGATGCGGGATAATCGCCTGCAGCTGGCGGCCGAGAAAACGGAGGCAATGATATGCAGCAGACGGAGAAGACCGAGGGTCGAGCAGCTTGTTATTGGAGGACACGAGGTGGAATACAGAAAAACGCTGAGATACCTCGGGATCCTCATGGATAACAAGTTGACCTTTAGCAAACACATGGAAGAAACATCAGAGAAGGTGCAAAAGTTTGGAAGGCTCATGCCCAACATTGGAAGGCCAAAGCCGTGCAGAAGACGTACCATAAACGAGGTAATACACTCGATCCTTTTGTACGGAACCCCGATATGGCACGAGACGCTCAGACGCGACACCAATAGAAAGAAGCTCGCTAGCGTCCAGCGACAAGGAGCGCTCCGAGTCACCGCAGCTCCGAGACAGTGTCGCTGTGCTTGTGGTTGCTGGAATGCCCCCGCTGGACCTCCAAGCAAAGAAGAGGACCTTGGACTACGAATATCCTAAAAATCGCAACAAACATGACCAGAAACTGAGGGAAGCCTGGCAACAGTGATGGGATCAGTTCAGCAAGAGAAGGTGGACCTATCGACTTATCCCGGTCATACGTCGGTGGAGGGCCGGGGGACACGGTGAAACAACCTACCGCTTGACTCAGGTGCTCACTGGGCACGGATGCTTCGGTGCGTACCTGAAGCGGATTGACAAAGAACCATCCGCAACGTGCCACCACTGCCAAGCGGAGGTCGACGACGTAAAGCACACCATCATTGGCTGTGAGGCTTGGGCACTCCAGAGAAAACTACTGAAACAAGCACTCGGGGTAGCCAAACTCAACGTCAGTCCACAGCATGATAGGAAGCAAGAAGAACTGGAAGCTTTGGCGCAACTACGTAGAAGAGATTCTGAGCGCCAAAGAGGGCCGTGAGAGAGAGAGAGACGCAGAGCGCCTCTCCAACACTAGAATAGGGCCAATCTAAGGCCAGACTACCTGACCTCCTGAAGCAATGTGTAAAACAATATCAGGGGGCAGAGAAGGACAAGGGAGGGGTTTAGTGGGCAGGAACGAGTTAATCGTTAATCTCATACTACCCAGAATGGGTATCTTGCGAAGATTCCCCTCCCACGGAAAAAAAGAAAAAAATAGAATCACTTATTATTTAAGTAAAAAATTAAAACAATTTAAAATTTACTTACAACACTAACTTGTACTTCAATAACAAATAATTAGGCAAACAAATTCAATGGGAGCGATGGTTTTGCATCGCTTGGTTATTCAAGTAGAAAATTTCGTTATTTGCGTATGGAACTAAAGAGCCGCAGCTTCACATCCAAAGAGCCGCATGTGGCTCGCGAGCCGCAGGTTGCCGACCCCTGCCCTAGCGTATGGGTCCGTTCTTCTATCGGGCTGGGATGTTGCTGGACGAATGGATGGAAAAAGACGGGCTTCGAATAGAAATACTCTTTTCTCTAAATAACTATTTATTCCACACGAAAGAGAAAGATCTGGCCGCAGGAGGGACGACCTCCCGCAGCCAAGGCTGACCGACGACTCTCTCGACTCCCGCCTCTTGCGCGTCACTACCCAACCGGCAACGGTGCACGCGCACGTTGCCGGTTTGCACAATCGGATTGCAGGTGAAATGTCTCCGCAGGGCCACAAGAGATGGCTCTGTTAAAACAACACATTGCATCTGAAAAGAGACGGAAGATGTCGCTATTAATAGCGCTACTGATCTCATATTCAGGAGGTCTGATTTTCGGTTTCTTGTATAAATCTGGATAGATTTGCTAATTGGTGTTCATTGTGTTGATTTTGACCAAGTGTTGGTATAGTGGATTTGATTCTGGACTTCAAATCCAGAATATGAAAAAAAAATCACCGTATCAACTGATCTGTGCGATTGGAAATATTAATATTAAATATAGCCCGAATTGGTCTTCATTTTCTTATAGTCACTCACAGCTCTAAATGATTAATAAAAGAATTAAGGGCTACTTTCCGTGGTATATGGTTTTTACATTGTGGGAAGTATATTTAAAATAATTCAAGAGACGATAAAAAACATTTTACGAAGAATATCCCGAAAGTAAGTGTACTGTGACAATAACGGGCTATGATTTTTTTGTTTTTTAAGGGTTGGCCATACTGAGTGATAAAGCGAGATCTCCAGATAGAGTGAACATAGTAGGAATACGGTAGTACGTAAATTCACGTTGTAGTGACCAGTTGTGTGAAAGATTTCGGTAAGAAATCCCACCCAGTGCGAGCGGGTCAATAGCGCCCGCGAGCTTCTTGCGTGACTTGAATTGGAAGGTGAGGATTTTCTGAGCTTTATTGTGACTGAAGATAAGGTGGCTAAGGCTGTATGAGGACGCATACAGCCTTAGCCACCAAGGCGCTTTTAGACTTATTTGATTGGGATGTTTTGAACCACTCCCCGTATTCCCCTGTCATGGCGCTTTCATATTATCATCTTTTCTTCTCCCTGAAAGAGCATATGGGTGGAATTAAATTTTCAACCGACGAGTGCCACGGCTCACCAGATGCGTTGAACGGGATGACAATTATATTGAAAAATAATTAATAAGTGTATCAAAAATATCCTGCATTTTTTAAATACACTTTTTCTAAAAAGATATAAAAATTTAGTACACTTACTTTAGGGATATGTCTCGTAATATTTATTCTCATGAATATAGGCTTAAATTTGCAAACCAATTTTAATTCTTGGGTAGTAATGATGGAATGCTTTTTTAGATGTACTAGGATCATCTATAAAATAAGCTTACAAGGGTTTCTGAGGTGGAGGGATTTCCCCCTACACTTGTGAATTGCACCAACTTCGAAACAAAAAATCCCCGGCCCCAGGATTTGGATGTTATGATTTGGAATTCTTTGTCAATTTTTTCGAAAAAGTTCAGAATTAGTATCGTGTTCATCCAATCTGTTCAATCAACCAATGATAAAATGGATGCAATATCATGGTAAAAATAAAATTCGGAGAAAAGCAGGAGCTCGGATTGAATGTCATATGAGCCATCAGAAATATTCAGAACAAAAGTAATAATGTGGATTGAATACAATATAAATAATTGTTAAGGACTTGATAAATCTAATTAAAATAAATGTAAGAATATCATTTGATTAATCCATCGGCAAAATTAATTATATTGATGGTTGTTATATGGTAAAAGCATCAATTGATCGCCGGATTGTTGAGCGAATTCAGGAATATGAATTGCAAAATTGTGTGAGTTTAATAACATAAAATTGACATTCATCGGATTATGCGATAAGGATAAATATATTTGTGCAGAGATATTTCATTCCTCTTTAAAAACATTTTCCCATTTCCCTCCCCCTCGTGTTCGGCATGGTTTGAGTTTCTTCTAAAGCCTCAAATCTCTGTTGTGTGATGAAATGTATGCGGTATTGTTGTAGAAGTCACGATAAGCAGCGGTTCGTGTTGACTTGAAATACTGAAAGAGGAAATTGCATCATACAGATTCAGTGTGGAGTTGAGAAGTCGTGGAATGTGGAATCCTTTCCGGAAGATATGGATCATGGAGATTGAAGGATAATGTGGAGACGTTCGAGCATTTCTGAGATCATTCCTCGACCTACAGCTGCTATTTTATTAGCACAATATTTGTATGGATTCGCAAATGGTAAATATTTTTATTAGGAATCTTTCAGAGGAATTTGATGCACATTATGCACATTTACCACGTGCATTGTGCACTATGCACGTGCTGTGGTGTCATATGTTCTTTTTTTAATCTGCAAGATAACTTTATAGTAAAACAGAGTTTTATGAGCAAAGAGCTTTGTATGCAAACGCAATATGACAGCTGTCAAGTTAAATGATATCCAGTTCATAAAAAGAACATTTGTGGCATAACAAATGTTTGTGAGCGAAATTTTGTCAAATGAAAATGTATGGACATGTCGCTTTTATGTGATTTTTAAAATTCCATTATGATTGGTTGAATTAATTATATGAGATATTCTTTATACTGCAAAAGCAGTTAATACGAAAATTTAATAATATATAGCTTTATGATATATATTATTAAATTTGTGGCAGAAAGTCCAAAATGCCCTAAAAATAGAGGGAGTGGCCACAAGGTTCCCGTGTCCAACCGGTCCAAACTTTGGACCGCTGGTAAAAACGGTGTCATCTGGATATGCTGGAAGCTGAAAGAAGGCGGTTAGTAAAATATACACAAAAAAGTTGACGTATCTATTGCATTTATTGACAAATTCAGACAGGGAATATTTTAGTTCCACGTTATCAAATTAAAAAAAAAAATATATAAAAATAAATAATATGAAATTACAGTTAAATTCGAAAAATATATTTTATTCTAAGATATCTAATTTTGCTTAAACAAACGTCATTAAATTACAATGGTTTAAAATTATCTCAAATTAGGTCATCCGTGTTAGTTCCAGGCGGATAGGTTTTTTGACCCATTGCGCAATAAATTAAGAAACTTTAACTGCAGTTGTTATTTAAGAGCTTTTGGACTAAAAAGTAAACACCGTTTAATTTATCCACAGGTGCATATAAAACTTCAAGTCTGAAGTTTCAGACCGAGGCTACTAATAAATTGAGCTCTATTTGAGAGCGCTCAACAAAAAGATCCTTATCTTTATAACGTTTTCATTGTTCTATGCGTTTCCAAAATATATCGCATAAATTCCGGCGTTATCTTTTTAAGTGCCGTCTCCATCTTTGCCGGAAGAAGCTTCCTTACATCGATAACGGTGCCGGTTATTGCCGAGAAGAACTTCCGAGAGAGCATTATTTCGACGCAGGAAGATTGTTTCTTGGATTGACCAGAATGCGATACCGATATAGGAAAGAGTCAGGAGACAAAAAATGAAATATTGAAGGGAATAAAGGTCCCACGGGAGTGGAGAGCTGCATTGTCCCCGCAGTGAAGAAGTGTTTAGGGTATTGCCGTCACGTCTGATATTCACTGGTGTTGCGGACTTGGAAAGCCAAACGGAGGAAAAAGTGTCGGCGGGCTGGTGTGATAATCTGCATGATTTGGCCACATCCGGTCACCCATATATTGTCTACCCTTGTCAACCCTCATCCGGATTCGCCATCTTTAATTTATCGACCGCCGCTCGCGGTGAAGTATGATAACCGGAAAATGGGGTCATACTTGAGACGTGTGAATATTTATGTGTTTGCTCTACGGACTGTCACAATCAATTCTGCCGTGTGAACGTATAAACGAACCCGACACCGTACTTATGTGACGACACGCAGACTTCCCTGGGGAGAAATTATCTAAATTTATTCATAGTATATTTTCACTTTCCCAGAAACCATATTTTCCATCGGGATACATTTGTTATAGTTTACAAAAAATATAAAAAAAATCTCTGAAGAGTTATGATGGGAAGCTCGAAGATGAATCCGACAAGGGTTTGAGCTATATTTTGATTCATAGGTGTTTGATTCAGCTAAGCTATGGTTAACTGAACCGGCACCTTTAAGTAGTTCCACGATTTAGCGATCGAATTTGTAGTTCAATCATCATTTAAAAGAAGCATGATTAATGACAAAATTTAAAAAAATAATGTTAATGTTCTGATTTTCTACTTTAAGGGTAAATTGTTAATAGAATTCAATTCCTTAGAGTGATAAGAATGATACTCGTGACTTAAGGCTCTTGGGATCCGACCGATCGTCTTGGCCGCGGGAAGTAACTGTGGTGTTTATCTAGTCGTATGAATAAAGGCCTGGATCAAGAAGTATTTTTATTTTGCTTAGTATAGTTTGCTTAGTATAGTTTGCTTAGTATAATAGTTTATTTAAAAATAATTACCATAAATTGCTAGAAGACAAAATGCAGTTAAGTAGATTTAAATTTAATCTTTTGAGGAGTTCAGTCGCGTATTTGCGATCGAATTCCAGTGATTCAAAAAACAAAATTTTGAGCTCAGAGAGAGACAAAGACGAAAAGTGTCTTGCATGATGAGTTTGGAGAGAGACAAAGATGGTGGGAATATTTGGCAGTTTGGCAGAGAATTATATAAATCGATAACCAAAATTTATCAACATAATAATAAGCCAAATTAATTGATTTCAATTGTATTGTTTATGTTTAAGCAAATAAATTAACGAATATTGTGTGTGATTAAAAGTGTTTATTTATTTAAATACAAACTTCATATAGGCTGCGGGATTCTGACAGATAAGTGGATCGACTGTGATGTTGCTTGACGAATGGGTGGGAAAAGACGGGCGTTGAATAAAAATATTCTTTTCTCTAAATAACTATTTATTCCACACGAGAGATCTGGCTGCATGAGGGACGATCTTCCGCAGCCAAGTCAATGTCTCCGCAGGGCCACAAGAGATGGCGCTGTTAAAATAACACATTGCACCTGAAGAGAGATGGAAGATGTTGCTGTCAACAGCGCTACTTGGGGATCGTAAATCGCCCATGCTACAGTACGGATGATAAGTGATGGACATACGAATAAAGCATTTATGTTTAAACACGAATAAATCATTTATAAACACTAACTGAAAGCTTTGTAAACATGGGTGCAAAATTTTGATCATTGCCACCAAACTCCAGGTGTGTTTTTTTTTAATAATAATGCCCTATTTTTTTTAATATCTTCTTCATTTAGAAAGAGGACCTGGTAGTATCTCCTTAGTTTCTTTAGGGTTTTATTGATATAAATATTAGTTGAAGTTTTATTAATAATCATACAATATATTTTGCACAGAAATAAAAAAAAATAATCCAGAAACGACAGTCTGTGGCGTTTATAAATTGTGTATGTGCAGCAAAATATGAAATATGGTCCATTTTAACACTTCACCAACCGCACGATATGCGTAAAACCCACAGCAAACACCGGCCTCATTTTGCATTAGCCCACAATTTTATCCAAAATACGAATCTTGTGAAGCGGCGGAAATAATTTTAATTATTATTTTTATTTTAATTATTTTATTTTAAATTACTAGCTGTTTTCATTTAAGGTTAATTAATTTAATACTTGATTGAAACATTTTTACGACGCTGTTTTTGTTCTTTTGTGAACAAATGCGGCACTCATCTTGCGCATAGCTTTCTCATGTCCAAATTTTCAATCAATATGCAATATATTTGCTAGATTGCCCATTTTCAGTTGACGGTCATCTAATACCATTTTGTGGATTCTATTTTCCATTTATGGCGTTTCATTTGGCTGACCACTGCGATGTTCATCTTGGCAGTTCGTACGGCTTCGTTTAAACTCTGCCACCTATTATTTTACTATTGTAAACGAAGGAACAGACTATCTCAGAATAAAATCTAGGTTGGCTTTGGTATTGGTCGAACTGAGATCTTTCAAATTAAAGTATTGTATTACATAACGATGACCAATATTTTCTATGTGTTCAAACTCACTGAAAACTTTCACTAGCGTCTTTAAACTTAAGACTTACAAAAATCTCTATCATAGTAATTTTTTAAACAACAGTCGGTTTCTATGTATCAGATCGGGTACTTCTTGTACTACTATCATATATTTTTTAAAATTTCATTTCATTCATATAGAAATAAATTTGAAGGCTATTTTAGTTATTAGTTATTTTCTTTGGAGTATGTTATATGTTAATTTAAGAACATACATTCTATTTTTAATAGGAAAGATATAATTTTATTCAAATTCTTACCATATAATATATAATAGATGTTAGTTTTATAGACAGTTGGCTGTGGGAATTAATCTATTATGTATATACATTTGCGAATGGGCGAATTATTTATGGTCAAATCCCATTGGATTTCCTTAGGGAAAATTTGCGATAACGTCGACAAAGGTTGTTGAAAATTCTGACCGTGTAATCGTTTTAAGAAAACCTGGAATAAACGGTGAGGATTGCTGGCCGTAATAGAATTGCTTTTATCACACAATTACATTATTTTCACTAGGATTTCTGTAATTCCGACGCAAAAAAAATCTGCAGAAGCGTTAAGAACAAAAAACTTCGAACATATACATTTCATAATGGGTGAGAGGATCTTCTTATAGCTTTCTTGTTATTTCCAACTAGCGCCGGAAGTTTTTACGGTCGAACTTATCTAGTAAAAGCTTCATTAGTGCGACATTTGAAATGTTGAAAGGGGAAGAAAGGGTAAAAACAAGAAAGAAACGTCAGTTACACGGAAAGACACGCGAGAGACTTTGTTCCTTTTCATTTTTATGCTTATCTTCACAAAGAGTTAATCCCTCCACTGGGCTGCAATTGTGATTTTGTTTCAAGTGCATGTGCAAAATGCATTCTTTGAATCCGCAAGCGAAGTGCTCTTTTGCGATTGTCATATTTGTATAGAGGGGCTGGAATTAACGCGCAAAAAGAAACAATCCGTGCAAACAAAGACACTGGTAAATTTTCATATTTATAAAAAATATTTTGCAAAATTCGCATCTCAAATGACTTTGAACAAGATCTACGTATTGACGTCCCTATTTATTGCAAATATAAGGGTCGTCAAATTTATACAGGCCATCAACCGGGTTGCAATGCACAACATAAGTCTTTAATAGGATTATGAATGTAATGTCGAAGTTTTATGGTGGCAGTTAAATACGTCCTTGTGAAACATTGTCATATTTTTAAGTAAAGTTTAATTAAAAACAGTTCTTATGTATCCATAAAATCCATTTTTATGTGAAAGATTCAGCTTCCTTACGGATTATCAAACATAACTGAAGCACTTTATGAATAGATGATTCGAATTATACTTTGAATATTTTTTTTTTCAATATGGGCATCTCTCAGTAAACTGGGTAAACTCTTTATCTCATCTTAAACGTTTTTATAATGCGCAAAAACAGTTCCCTGCTGTGATATAGTTATTTTAGATTATGTCAATTAAAACAATAGCTTTGCATGTGTCTGTGTGTCTAAATGTAGCACAAAGCAACCACCTTGCTTGCCAATTGTATTATATATTACACAAACAGCTCTATCTTTTAGATAACAGTTTGTGTTAACAAATGAAAAGAAAAGCAGTCTCACATACACTTGTGGATAGCATGTGAGCTTAATCAAACTCTCCACTTATTCACGCTACAATGGTGTTATAATAACGGCGGACTTGACTGAGATACTAATAGACAAACGAAGAATATTATCAGTCAAGTTAATCAATGAGGAAGAGATAATGGAAGATGGCATGTCATTACACGATGAACTCAGAGAGGAGATTAAGCCTCTTTACGACGAATTCAAAAGGAGCAGCATAGAAAATGAAGTGTGAAAGATGGTGTTCTAACATCGACCCAATAAAGAAATTAAAATGCTCTGCGAACTGTATGATGGATTGGACGAATTGTTTGAGAGCTTCTGACACCAATGTAGCATAGTGGAGCGAGCGGGGGGCGCTCAAGGAGCAGAATCCGCGATGACTCGATCTGGCCGTTGAAAGGACGTCTTCCCACAGCCAAGGTTGTCCCACGACAACTCACTCTTACGCATATAATACAAGCAACTTTGCTAAATTTGCTGGCAGATAAAAAGTTACAAAGCGAGTTTACTTTAAATTGATCTTATAAAATATACAATACATTTCATTTTGAGATACCATTCATCTTTTCAAATGTTTTGTATGGTTGGTATTTTTCTCAATTTCCAACTTTATACTATAAAAGCTTCGATAAGCCAATAAATAAAGAGGCTTGGAGGCGATTGGGTAGCGCTTGAAAATAATTTGCTGATATTGATCTATGATCCATTTCTCATCGTCCAATCTTAACGAGCCCACGTCTTCGTTATAACGTCGTTATTTCGGGCATAGATGCCCGTTAACCTTATGTTTAAAAACGAAATTGCTCTAATTTGCCGGCTTTACCCCGAGAAACTTTTAATGGGAGCCAAGATTATACCCCAGAAGGAGATTATAATATTTTAGTAGGCTGTTCGGGATGACGATATCGAGTGTCATCAATCCATCAAATCTGTATCGATCATCGACCACCCCGCCGGGGTTGGTCTTTAAAACGAATAAAGTTATCGCCGTAGATGGGAACGTCGGGTAATAAACCGGCTGAGAATAAATAAAAAGTAAAACGGCAATTTATTCAGTCGTAACGTCACAGCCTATCGGCAAATAAAAGCGGGTTATCAAACTTGAAAGGGCATAAAACAGCAAATAGTGGAATCTGTTAGGGCGCAGGAAGTGGGGCCCCGGGTGAGCATGTAAAATGAAACAAAGGATACGGAGGTTGAGGTAAGCGGGGGCGCATAAAATATACTCCCGGGAAGGGCCCCCGGGTCATTCGGGACCTTTGGTTATGGGTGTTGCGTAGGGTTTTTCTATCACCATTAGGGGCTTCCAGGTATGGCGTTCGCGGCGAATAATTTGGACGAGATACGGAAATATGATGGGAATAATGCGGCCAATAAAAACCGCACCTTTTCAATAGATATCACCGAAGCACCCAGCTGGCTCTCTTATTAATATCTTTCTTTCTCTCTTTGGCCCTTTTGGATGCTGTTAGGCTATGCTGAGAGGGCTGACTTTCGATAGCATCAGGCGACGGGTGATGATTCCGGCGAAGGTATCATGAGTGCCTAATGGCCCAACAAAACAAACCTCTCAACACGTAAAAATTGCATCAGCATTTAAATTCTTGGATATTTTTTTAATTTTTGAATGTCAATTACTAAAATGATCATTAAACAGCTCATTTATTCAAATATAAATTTGGAAGGCTCTCATGGATATACACACAAACGATGACCATAATAATTCCATTATGTGCAGAGTGCGCGACGACCTGTCTATCGGAAGAATTTACTGTGACTGAACAAAATGGCCGACAAACACTCGACCAAATAAACTGACCGTTAGAGTCTTTTATGCACACCCGGCATGCCAACTTTAATTTAAAAAGTATCTCCCGGTCTCAGAAGCCCTTGTAAGCCGACTTCCTAAATGATCCTATTATATTTTTTAAAGGACTAAACTCAAATTTACCTTTGATTAACGAATTAACACATTACGGGCCGCTTGTTTCGCATTTACGCTTTTTTGTTCACACGCGTTTCGAATAATTTACAAAATAATACATACTGAAAAGAAAATAAATTTCCAGGTTGATTTCACAAAAATTATTTGCATAGATATAGAAAAACATAACAGGAATTTTCAACCGTTGTGTTAATGTGAGTGATAATCCAAATGTTGACCACTTGATACTCTTAAACTTGATAGGTGTGTGAATCATAAAATGAATGCTTCGAGTTACTCATAAAAATCCTGAGCTAATAATAAACTTAGACTTTAATTCAAATGTATTGAAATTCATGGTAAAAATACACCCAAACCTCTTTTTGTGCGATTTTTTTTGTGCGATTTCGAAGTTCGGCGGTTTTTTTGAAGCATTTTTTTCAAAAATTATAATTTGGGACTGTATAGATCATATTGCATATGCTATCGTTGAATATACGACCACACCTTATATTCTAGTTTGGAATTTAAAAAAAAATTGATTTCGTTTTTTTTTTTGCATTTTTCAATGTTTCGACTTTAAAAAATATATTCTCCGAAAGAATTTCCAAAATACTAACTATTATAGTGACGCAGGCAACTTGGCCGGTCCTACCATAATGAAATTTTTTAACGCGTTTTTTTCGAAAATACTTTTTTCAACGCGTTTAACATGATATCTCAAGTTTTAATTAATTAATTTACTTCAAACTGGGTACAAATCTTTTCTATATAAGCCTCTATTATTCCTACCAGATTTATGGCAAAATTTGTTTTTTAACTGTTTAAAAAAAATATAAAACTGACAAAATAAGGCCAAAAAATACTTTTTGAATTTGAATTTGAATTTTTTTAAACTTAAATTATCATACAGCATTGATTGTTTGTAATTAAAACAATTAGTATTTCTCTAGCGGATGTCTGACATTTGAGATGCCAGATGTCACACATTCTTAAAATTTTTACCAATGATGCAAGACGTCATTTAAATGTTAGCAAAAATGTTATTTTTTAATTGTTTTCCTGATTTTTATCAACTTTTTTTGTGCGATTTTGGATACGTTTTACATAGCTGTTTCAAAGTTATGCGGTCATAGTTTTTTGTGCGATTTTCCGCGGAACGCATTTACCGCACAAAAAAAGGTTTAAGTGTATATATTTTTTAAAGTTAACATGATTTAAGAAAATGTTGAATTTAGCTTAATTAATAAAATATAAATCCCTTTAAATACAATGATTTTAAATGCATTTACTTAGGCTGTGCTTTATGGATTTTTTTGGTTTTTGTTGTCTAGCGATTAAAGCGTACTGTACCCATCCTACCCTATAACACCCATCCTATTCGTTTGCCGATGGGTTTTAAATGTGTTTGCAAAGTGTTCCATGGGGATTCTAGTTTTTGCAATAGATCATCGATTGTTTGCCGTGGTATATTTGAGTATTTTATTGACTTTTTGTGGTATTCCTACTCAAATCAAAATAAGCGTTTTCCAATAAATTGACCGAATGAGTTAATAACACAAATAAATCGGTATGCACAAATATTAAATCGATTAATATTGATATCTAAATGAACAATTTTGTATCAAATGTCCTCTTTTTTCCTAATAATTCAAATGAAATATCCATTTTAATCTGAATAGCGCCTTTAAAATTTTCTTCTTATGCTTTCAGCAATGCAGAAATTCGTCGTCAGTTATTCATGTCTATGTAATAAATTAAGTATACTATATTTTCGTATGACTTTAATATTGTGAGTTCATTTACGCTGTATTTTACGTCTCGAAAATTTATATGGCACAGCCAAGTGCAGGAGCGGACTGCGATTTGTTCAAATAATCTAGATTTACGAATGTGAAAATTGGCTGTTGAATGGTGGAAACCACTAAAAGCTAGAGATACAACCCGGGAAGATATAAAGGGTTACATACTGAGGGGGCCATAAAACAGAACGAAATAAGAAGCCGGGTAATGCAAGTCGGATTGAAGGTTACACGAGTAATAAACTTGACTGCGACTTCTGACATTGAGGTGGTCATTTGATGTAAGGATCACATTTTAATTTAAAATATTTTTGATTTATTAAAATATTTTTCGCTTGGAAATCCTCAGCAGGACATGCATAAATTGCATTGGCGAAATTAAAAGCAATTGCTGAAAGATTAATAGATAGATAAGCACGTCAGCCCTTGATATATATTTGATTGACTTTAAATCATGCCAATAACACTTATCTCTAGTTGAATCGCGTTATTATTTAATACTTTGCGTCATTATTCTCAGTGTTGATGAGAAGTTGCTTTATTTCTATGTAAGAATTAATATTGTCATAAGAAATTAAATACGCATTTGTACGTTATTTCTTAAGCAATCTCTTAATTAGCCCTTGAATGACCATCAGAAATATATGCAAATGGATTTTGTTAGTTATTTTATGATATTATTTATATTGCAACTTGCTTTGCTTGCTATATATGGTATTATACTATTAGTGGCGTATATAAATATATATATAAGCTTATCTGTTAACTGTCCGAGTTTCATTTTGACATTAACATTCATATTCAATGAAATATTATTATTGCAAAGAAATTTATTTTCTGTATTTATTCTTTAAAATTTATAATGTTATATTAAATAATTGTAGATATCAAAAGAAAAATACATAAGAAGATTTATCGAAATGATGATATGATCTCTCTCCAGCTTCGATTTGTTCCTTAAACGAACTCCTCTTCGAGGACGATTTTTATACTTTAATATTAGCTGCCCCTTTCTATTTTTCTCCTTTCTCTTTCTTTTTTGATTCGCTGAAATTATTAATTTTAATCGCCAACAGAAACTACTCTTATTCGAACATTTTGAAATCATCAATGAGCCAATAGAAATCGTTGTTTGTAAGCCTCATTAGTTTCATAATCAACAATGTATCGTATCTTAGCATTCCAAGGTTTAAATCCAAATACATTAAAAAATATCATGTTTGAGATTCTAAATAGACGATTTTTTGCCAATACATGTATATTTAAGAATGTGTTAAATCAAATAAATGTAAACATTTTAGCATATTGGTAAGAATTCAATATAATAACTATAAAATCTCAATTATCGAAATATCTTGGAATAAAAATTTAAACGCTAAGGGGTGTCGATGGCTCGAACGTATATTTTTCTCCCCGAAAGAATTAATTTGGCACAGCTCTCGTATTTATGTGAAGAAAGGGGAAGACAATTTGTTTCGGAAATGCTTCTTTTACTCGTTTTCAAGTTTGGACATTTCAAAGTTTGCTATAAGTCTTCCTCTGTCCCATTTTTTGTCGCGTTGTTCACTCCCTATATACTCCGTGAAATTCGTTCGATTTTCGAGCCATTAACATTGATTAAACTTCACGTTCCATTGAACCCCACTTTCCCCGTCGAATTTTCCGCGAGTCGAACCGTCACGTCCGCCGTAAAGGAAAACTCGCGAATTTAAAGTTTTTCCCTTGTGCGCCTCATCCTGATGAGCAACCATGAAGTGGCCCAACCCACAACACCCCGTTCGTTGTCCTGGAATTGAAAATTTGCATGTGACCCAAAATTGCGAGGAAATGTTTTGATTAAAGCTGCCGTGCATGTGAAATAGTCGACATATCACACAATCCATGTAAACAAAATTGTCTCCGTACCAAACATTAAATAATGTGCTTCAAAATTCTATCAGAGAATTTTCCCTAAACAATATTTAGCCATATTTAATTTAGTGAAAAATACACACCTATAAGATATATTAATCATTAGTGATACGCTGTGACACTATATGAAATACATGCAACAGTTGTATTGGTGGTTATTTGTGTACATAAGGTGGGTGCCCTGTTCATTCTGTTACATAATCTCACACGCAGGCTTGTTCGCTATCGTGTAGTGGAAGTTCAAGCAGAAAGAAGACGATGGTCAGACTACAATCAACAGATGACGATTTTAGTTGTGAAAGTACAAGTGATACCGGTGAGAAAAACACATCTTCCTGCGGCCAAGACTTTCGGTCGACTCTTTTATTATTTTTTGTACGTTCGAATTTCAACCTTGCGCGTGCGCAAAAGGGCAGTTAACAGCAGCTTCACGCAGTGTTGCTGTTTATTTTATGTTACAGCTTGAATTTAAATTCAGATTATGGAAAAAAATAATTAAAAAAAAAAAAACCAACAATATTGGATGTAATACCACAGCTACATATACGTCATTTGCTAGATTCAATTTTGCATATTTTTAACACTATTTGCATACTAATTTCTCAAATATATCAAAAACTTTCGGCTACCAACGACGCGTTCTGCAATTTACGCCCGTTCTGAGTTTCTTCTTTATTTTGCAAATCATTTTAATACCAGCTGAGAATAGTTCAATTTCATATTTTTTTATTGAATATAGCTTTGATCTTGATATTTTTATATGCATTTATTCTATAAATTATAATTTAAATATCGTTGATCTCAGATCTCCTGAGCCTAATTCATTTTTAGCTATTTTTATATTAAGTTTTATATTACAAGAATTTCATGAACCGGCACGGAAGTACCTTAATCAATATTTGCCTTGGACAAAGATGAATAATTATTCTGCTTAGCGAATCGCATGATGGAATTAATTTGGAGTCCGAGGAATGGATGTCACTTTCCAATATCTTCTAGGAGCAAAACATTCAGTAAACATGTTTATGATCGTGGATAAATAATATTGTAGTGTTTAGCATTGCAATTAATTGGCTATTTAATGTACTGTTCTTTTATACGACAAAGGTGTTATATCATATTTGTTGATGTATTAATTGGGGGCAAAATGTATGCCAAAAAAATGTTTTTATTTAGCCCATGCGAGCAGGGGAAAAAAGTGAAATGTCAACAAAAACATCCATTATAAAGCAGAAAGTTTATGAAGCGAGCAAAAATTACTACATATAAAATTTAAAAACCTCGTTAGAGTTTACGTCATGACTTTATGATAACGTTATTTGACATATTTGGGTTACCTAGATATCCTGCGGATTCGTATAAAAAACAATATTAACAATGTTCATTGATGACTAGTGATGTGTGTGGAAAAATATCCATCGATATTTATATCATGCATGAAATATAAAGAAAAAATGGAAAACTGCAAAATAAAATACGATAAATATGTTTGTAAATCCTATCATTATGGGTGGCATGTTTTAGTTTATGATTATGTAATGTGGACGAAATGTCATCCCCAAGCAATGGCGCTGTTAATCTGCGCAGATAAAATTTGTCTGATTAACATCGATATCTTCTGTAGCGCTGCGGAGACATTGCGCCTGAAAGAACGACACCTATTGCTTCATGCTCAGGAGGTGGGAGTCATGAGGAGTGGTCTGAAAGCCCTGGTTGCGGAGAAACATTCTTCCCGCGTCCGAGGAATCTACACCGAGAGCGCTCCCGCTCCCTCACATTACATTGGTGTCAGAAACGTCAGGTCGTTAATATGCTGAGCCACTCTGGATAGGTAGTGGTGGGATGGTTAGGATGGCTGAGAATCTGCCGACGTCCAACTCTGAAACAGCTGTTCTAAATATTGTGAATGTAAACATAAACGTGTTACACTAAGAAATATATCTGAAAAAATTGTGAAAAAAGGGCATTCAAGTTGTGAAGTGATTCGGAATGAGAATTTATTTAGTTAGAAAGTACCCAAGATTTATGATTTTATGTTTTCTTGAATAGTGACATTCACGTAGTTTATTGTATCGTTATTGTTTTTGATTATTGGCTAATAGTTTGTCGTGAAGCATGTGGGGTGAGCTGTGATGCTATGTGTGAGCATCAGGCGCTAGCCAGCTGGAGTTGCCCCTAAGCTGGTAGGCGTCAATCTGGGATGGCTGACACTGTAGAAATTTCGAGAATGAGATCCTCTGGGTCAGGACGCTAATCTAGCGAAAGATTGCCCGAGATATTTCACGTACCGAATTGACCGTCGAAAAATAGCTGGTCAACCAGGGATAGGGATGTTTGAAGATAAGGGAATAAGATAACAGACGACAGACGTTGACTAACTGGATTGGGGGATCATAATGTGTGATCCCATTTCCTGCGCTGCTGTGTGGTCTGTGCCGGGTTACCCCGAACTAGCCACACAGGGAGGGTCTTCCACTGATCTCTTTAATCTTACTAGAAATACTACGCACAGAGCATCCAGGCATCTACCTCTTTGCTCCGCGCCCTTAAGAGGAGGCGAGGTTTATGCAGAAAAACCAGCTTCAAACTATTGAACCCGAGGGTGCTGACTAAGGGTCAAACTAAATTTAAAGGAATACTACTGCGATTGGTCATTTGCCTGGACAGCCTAAAACTGTTCTCCCCTGTATGCCTGGGCTGTTGATGATAGTGATGAGTCTTTGACACAATCTTCACCAACTACTATAATCGGCTGTTCCACATACCCCTTTATGGGTGCGCAGCACAGGGTGACTTGCCCACCCAACTCATGTTAGCTGGGCTACCTCAGCTGCGTTTGATGAGCAAATCGACGAGGCTATTTTCGCGCACCTCTACTTTCCCACGGTCTAGTTGCCCACGGGCATAAGGTTGGCTCCCCCCCTGGGGTTTTATGGGTGGACTTCGTGGAGTCTAATATCCACCCGGATAAAGGAGGAAGAGTGTACTGTGGACGAAATGTTATTCCCTACGCAATGGTGCTGTTAATCTGTGAAGATTTAATTCGCGAGATGTCAATTTAACAGCAACATCTTCTGTGGCGCTGCGGACAAATTGCGTCTAAAATACACGTGACGCGTGGGAGGTACAAGTCGTGAGAGTTGTTGGATAGTCTTGGTTGTAAGAAGACGTTATTTTCGTGGCCAGATCTCCCTCTATAATTATTAATAAAAAAACAGTTAAAAATGAAGTTGTTTCTATTCGACATCCATCCATATCCATCCTACCACTTGGCTTCCATTACGCCTCGAAATAAAAACGTACCCGCGTGCGGCCAACTCGGTGAACACCACTTTAAAATTTCTTCAAAAAGTATCCAGTATTAGGCGCTGTCTAGTCGCGTAACTTGATAATTTCTACTGTGCTAGATGAATTTTGATTTCGTTTATAATTAATGAAGAAAAAAATGCCGTAGCTCCCAGGGTCTCTTTGTTCGACGAAATATCCAGATGAATGGGCGCGTTATTAGATTAGGAGATGTTCGGGTTGAATAGGGCGGGTGGCAGCGTTCGAGTATCCATTCGAACCTTTAATACACCCTTAATCTGTCCCTTGAATAACGCTCGAAATGTGCGTTCCAATGAATATTAGCTGCATGTAACGTGTGCTTAAATTCGTAATCATCCAAATCGGCATTCCCAATTTATGCTCGAGGTGTATCTGGTTGAGATATTCAAAGTTTTTATTCGAAGCCATGAAAAGTTCGATCGTTTGCCCCGAAACCACCGCATCGGATCATTTGATGCACTATAAATGGTAAATTCGAGTTTGATTACGGAAGAAGTGGTTTCAATGGGCGCAAAGTTTATGGGGCCGTTTAATTTTTTATGTTCGAGTTTGCTCCGACCCGAAATTGTTTGTGCGAAATGAATTTTAAAGTTTGTAAATTGGTATTGCGGTTTAGCGGATTTAAATAAATAGAAATTGCGGTTGGCAGCGCCGTTCCTGTGCATTGCCAAGGCTTTTGGCAACGGACGCCGTATGACTTTTCACTTAAATATCATTCTGATTTTAAGACTTTCTAAATGGTCTAATAATATCAGCGTTTAAATAAATTAATATTATCAAACGTGCAAAATTAATATATTTAAAAAAATATATATATTTGCATTGATATACATCTGGATCGGTCGTATCAACTGTCGCCTACAAATCACGCTGGATGACTCATACTTATAACAATTAAAATGCTGAATACATTTTGCAATACGTCTTCTTATAATCAAATCAAAAGCTATGTATTTTATATCGCTGATCGCGCGAGATTGAATCACAAAATATTTTGTAAATTGTGATATATGTATTAAATTTAAAAATAAATCAATGAAGACTTTACTTTTAACGCATGCAATTTTCCAGATTAATAGTGACGTCTTTCTGTCTTTTTTAAGATATAATGTTTCAATTTAACAGTGACCTCTTCTATCTTTCTGCTGGAAGACGTCCTTCCCGACGTCCTTCCTTTACATAAAAAAATTATAATAGTTAAGACAAGAAAAAATTTGTAAGCACCCGACCATCTTGAAAAATACGTGGGAGTGGGAAGCAGCCCAACTCCACGTTTAAATATATATAATTAAATATTTTTGCAAAGAAATTATTTCATATCAAGTTCTCATCCACGTACACGTGGAAAGATCCAACAATTACGGATACGTTATGTATCTCTTTGAATTTTTAATAAGAGTAGAAATGGCTTCTTTCAAATTTGATTTCTATAGGGTGGAAGGCTTTTAAGCCGCCTGAATTTCAATACGGCCAACCACTTGTGGCATTGAAAATAATTTGATAAAGTACGCTTCGTTTGACGTTTCGTGCACACTATTCATGTCGTTTTGCTAACATTATAAATATGGACAATTTAATTTATTTCACGGGGGGAAAATGCGTTTACGGCGCGCCTCGCGCTTGCATAGTTGCCGTATAATAATTTACATGCACTTTTGCATCAGCGCGGTGACAAGTTTTCCTTTGTCGAATATTATTTATTATTCAAGGAAAAGTCCTCAAATCCCCCAGGAACTTACGTTAACAACATGCATTTCGTATTCGTCTCCAAGTCCGCTCTAGGAGTCGAACACGACACTTTTCACCTCGGAATAAGTGGCTTCGTTTGAACACTACTGCGAGAATGCACAACCGCAGTATATAATTTATTCACTGGCTAAAGAGAGTAAATAAAGTATCGAAGCGCATCAGTAAATATTCTGCATCAAGTGTATTTTTTAATGTTTGGATATTCCATGATCTTATGTCCGCTTTGAGTAATTCAATCGGATTCGTACGGCGTGAAGAAATAATGTTTATATAAGATTTTTGATCTCGGGCTTAAGGACCGTAAGAAATGACAATCGCAGGGTGTTATTCCAGCAACTAGGGTGGATGGGGTAGAAAGAAGATGGGCGGGTCCCCGGGCGGCTACCTGCCCTCACGTGCTCGTCGAGATAGCCGCGCTAGCGCACGGGTCCGTTCTTCTATCGGGCTGTGATGTTGCTACAATAGATTATCTTCTCCAAATAACTATTTATTCCATACGAGGGAGAGAGAGATTTGGCTGCAGGAAGGACAACCTCCCGCAGCGAAGGTTAACCAACGACTCTCCTGACTCTCGCCTCCCACGTGTCACTACCCAACCGGCAACGGTGCACGCGCAAGAAGCGATCTGCCGGTATGCAGGTACAGAGTATCCGTAGGGCCACAAGAGATGGCGCTGTTAAAATAACACATTGCACTTGAAGAGAGATGGAAGATGTCGCTGTTAACAGCGCTACTATAGCGACGCTATAGAAAGGTTGCCTTTATTTTACAGTTTTGCTTCTACGTAGGGGCTATGAATTCATAATTTATTAATAGAATTTTTTCTTATATAATCTTTATAATAATTAGAATTTGAAGTATACAATACTATAATTTATTAAACGGAAGAACATTAACTTGATGCTTATTGTCTGGATGTTTGGAAGTTTCAGCATGGACACAACTAAAAACATTGAACTTCACTAAAAAAACAAATTAAAATCTGGAAATCTTAGCAAATATATGGAGTGGCAGGGAAACTTTCTTATTTGAATCTAGCACCCTGAAGCGACAGTTATTCCGAGAAGGATGAAGTGGTGCTCGTTTTTAGTTTTGTTGTAGTTTCACTGCCGAACCCTGTATATAGGAAGAGATAGCCTAAACAAAATACATAATAATGACATAAGATTACAAGCTCGAATTTGGGTCGATAATAATATTATTTGGAATATTGATTTAATAGGACTACTAACAGAATGAACAAAAGTAAAGATTACGGTATTATCATGAATACAAGCAGCTAAATTCTATTTCACGTAAAACGTCTATCAAACCGAAAAAAAAAACGATATTTTCGAAGTTCAGTTTCGGTCGAAATAACGGTTTTACCAGTTTTAGGTTCAGTTCCAGTTCGAAGTCTTGATTTTTTCGATCGACCACTTCGCCACTCGTTCCCGAATTTAATATGGCTTCTGTCTGGGGATTCAAGGGATTCTGTCTGGTTGACACTAAAAAAATAAAAATGTGAAAATCTCAGAATCAACCACCAAACGCTACTCGATTGCGGTTATGTTGGATTTCTCAGGAGCTTTTGACAATGCCTGGTGGGCAATGATAATCGTCAAAACATAATTAAATTAATACGAAGCTACTTTGACAATAGGATTGTTTTTGCACCGGTCGGAGATGAGCTAATCACTCGCTCTCTGACGATGAGATGCCCACAGGGATCTGTTCTGGGGACCATGCTCTGGAACATCCTGCTTAACGATGCCCTTGACCTGGTACTCCCGCAGGATTACTTACTAACAGCATATGCTGATGTCCTTACTCTCATAACATGCATGCGCTTTGGACATGGAGTGAGACTAATAAACTAACTTTTGCAGCGCCAAAATCAAAAGCTGTTATGCTCAAGGGAAAGCTCCGAGGGAAGATCGCATAGTTTTAGAAAAAAACGTCGTCTACCTGGGCGTAACCATCTCCGAGGGATGCAGATTCAGAGAAAACATTAAAATTGCAACCGACATAGCGGTCAAGGCTTTTAGCAAAATGTCTAGATATCAGAAGGGCGCTGATTGGGATCTTGGGGGCAGACACCTCAGGGTTGCCTATGAAGCCATTTATGAGAGTATTGCCACATACAGTTCAGGAGCATGGGTGGACAGGCTTGGACACCGTGAACGAGATAAGACGGCGAGATGAAGCCTAAACATTGCACAACGGCAGCCACTGCTAAGAATCACTGGAGCTTACAGGACAACTGCTACGGACAGCCTCCCTGTCCTTGCAGGGATTATGCCACTAGACTTGAAGTGCAAATAAAGGCAGTGAGGAACCTTAAAAAGCCCGTAGAATTATTAACATTGGTAACGTCACTCTATCAGCTGAGGAAGCAGATAGAATTCTTACAGATCCTATTGCCACCGAAAGATTGGGAACGCAGTTGGTCTGAGTTGCCTCACGGTGGCTACTTGCGGAATTTATTTGGCTCAGTCTTATCTCACCTCAAGCTAAAATGGGTTGATCCCGATTACTGTACTTCCCAGTTCCTGACGGGGCACGGCCGTTTTGCGGCGTACCTGGCCAAAATGAAGATAAAAGATAGTTCGGACTGTGTGCTGTGGTCGTGTTTGGGGCATATCGGCCGATAGAGAGGCTCTCCTGTGCCGTATCAGCGGTCCTTTTTCTGGACCACTTGTCCACATGAACTCGATGGTCAGCCTAGGTACCTTTTCGGCGTTCAAGACCTTTTGTCATAGTTTTGGAGCCAAATACGCCTTGGACGGATACTATTTTTAGTATCCGTCCTCTACTATAACATGTCATTTATATTATTTTTATATTTGTCCTCTATGTCACTACGGGTTGATCATATAGTTGTATCAACCTAGATGTGAATAATTATAAAAAATGCTTGACAGAAAGAAGAAAAATATTTAACCTTTCCGATAGAAGAGACGATTTATTAAGAAAAATCTGCATTATTTTTTTTTTTTCAAAATATTCGCAAATAAATATACAAGAGTAATTTGTGGCATAAGATCCTTTAACATTAGATGCTGATACATATTTCTAGATAAGATCATATTTCACGATCAAATTTTCATGCTATGCTATATGAAATGGGGTAGCACGTGTCGTCTTGTGGTTTTTCGGAATTTCGTTATTCTGGCGGCGTTTTATCGCATTTAGATTACTCCAAAATATGTATGAGTATTTGAAGAGCGTAACAATTTCATTTGAAAGGATGGCAGCTACGTAAAGACACCGTATTAAGTAATGAAATGTGTAGGTTTCGTTTGTCTTGTTTTCATTACTACATGGAAGAGTGTTGAAATAGCGCAGTCAAATTTTCCACTTTGACTTTGAAAGCGTAGCGAAGAAATACTGAAGAACTTTGGCAAACACAAATAACTTGTTTCAAGACTCGGCGAAGTAACGCTATGTTAGATGCAGAGGTACTCAACTCGTCAAACACAATGTCGATTTAATAAAACCCAATTAAATCCGATCCAATCTCGATGACAAACGATGGAAATGCGTCCATGAATTTGTTCCATTAACATAAGTGTGATTTAATTTTTTAAAAATCAAAATTATTCATATGACTGCCTTACAATTACATAGCCGTATTTTATTGCACAATTTAAAAAATGTTATTTCCAATGTGAAAATTTAATAAAGGCTCGCGTGCCATCCTTTATGATCTCTCCTCCAGAGGCTGTTAGTTCCAGGTGGCTTAAATTCTAACAAGATTCTGATTTATGACGGAATATTTATGGCTGACTTAAAGAGTTTCTTGAATTTTGAAATAAAAAAGGAAACTAACTCGACTAACGAAGATGTAAAAATGAAAGCCGGCGAAGAGGTCGAATATTGAGAAAATAAAAACGTACTCGTCTAAAAACACGAATAAAATTTTCATATTTTTAATGAGATTAAGCATCCTTTGTTTCCTATTCCCAGACAAAGGTCCTGTATTCATTCATTTTTTTTTTGTTAGCAGCAGTGCAAAAATATCGCTATATAAATAAGAACATCTTCATTTTTAACCTTAAGCGTTTGCCTTCCATTCAACGCTTTCAAATATGTACACTTCACTGTGAATTTGAATTTGAAGCGACCTGAGAATTTATTTCAATCCAAATTATGATTTAAATCAAGTAAATTGTATTGCTTTAATCCTAACGGTCAGTTTGTTTGGTCCCGCGTGCTTGTCGGCCATTTTGTTCAGTCACAGTAAATTCTTCCGATGGAGAGGTCATTGCGCATGTATTTCAGATGTAAAACATTTTATCCTCGCGAATTCCAGTTTGATAGCAAACCGATGTTAAAACCACGATATATCGTCGTTTGTAAGACGTTCAATTCATTCAAAATAACTTTATGGAACGTTTTATGAAGATGCGTTTATTTTGAAGGAGTTATTCAATGCACAATTGCAACAGTGAGCCAAACTCTATTAACTAGTATCGTCGACTGAATAAATGTAGCAAAAAAGTAATTAAAAGGCAATAAATCTGCCAATAGCATATGCACCATCCAAAACTTAACAAGACCAAATTTCATTTCACCAGACCAATATGCACCAACATGGTGCATCTATACAATATTTTTACTATGCTTATATTATTTTCACAAGTGTAAACAGTAAGTTTACAAAGTTTTATTGCAATCGGAAGAACGGTATGGAAGCGCATTATATACGGACAAACAAATATTATTTTTTGTGTATTAGACTATGCCTATGTTACTTGCGCAATCTTTAGCAATAAATGGACGAAGTTTTATCGTAATATGATGAACGGTATGGCAGCGCATTACATACAAACAAAGAGAGATTATTTGTATAGTAGCTAAGATAGCCGATTTGTTTAGGTATTTTTTCCAAATACTTTGGGAAAAAATAAAAAATATACTATTTTGTTTTAATTTAAAATTAGCTCCTTTATACGTGATTGTGTTTCCCTGAGAATATTTCGAATGACATTTTTATGGTGACTTGAGCTAATTGTATAGGGTGCGGCAGGGAAACTACCTTATTTCAAAAATGATTAAGTGAACTGCGTGTGACTGTGATATAATGATGATTTCCTAATTTTATATCGCTCAGATATTTGTTCAATAAATGCTGTGTGATCTAGGCATCACACTTGGATGATTCTTTATAACAGCAAATATATCCTCATGGTAATAAAAAATACACAATCATCTTTAATATAAAACATTGCTTAAATAGAATATCTCCTATTTTTTTACGTACTTAGTTTATTTAATACTACCGAGAATGATTCCTACAACTTCCACCATAAGATAGAGTTGAAACAGGGCTGAAATGTACATACGTAATTAACTTTCGAAATTTAAGTACAAGTTATATGGAAAAGATTCGTCCCTCCGTGAGGTATAATAATGAATAATTAGCTAGTTTGGGTCGGTGTGATTTTGCAAGTCAGGACGGAATGTATTAAATATTCAGCTCCGCCGCAATACTTCATAAGGGGTTCAAAAACACTCCCCAATTAGATATATGCTCACCGGGAAGAAGTTTGTTCCGTGAAGCGAGCACCGAACCGTTAGTCCACGGTGACATATTACCAGGACGTCTTTCTTACCTGCTCACCGCCCGTGGAAAACAGACGTACTAAAATGTCCTCTATATTCGCGGTGGATAACACGTAAACGGAGGCTAAAGCCAGAGCTACGTAGCGTAACACGAGTGCCGGATGTTTAGGGTGGCTCCCGGTTCTCCTGTTTTGGGAACTTTCCAACTGGCGGTCGAAGCCTACTGCACAAACTTTCAGACAGAGCTCCCTGGGGCTCAGCCTTACAAGCTATTGGCAGAGGCGCTTTTCTGACATGCAATATTGACTTCTTCGCCAACTGTGACGAGTTCTGACACTAATAAACTGCCACCTTAATAAATACCGTCTCTTCCCATTTTCGTTAATTTCATGTAATCACACTAATAAACTTATATACTCCAAACGCCGAAATGATCTTTTTCTCATTCATGATGGCAATGTCATGCTGTAAAGGTACCCCTACACGTCTTAATATTCTCAAATATTACGAAAAACGATCCATAGCCAATGCTGTGCCGTTTTAAATGTCGTTATTATATGTATAATAAAATATTATTATTTATTCATATCGTTATTTCAAAAAGTAATTTTATTCCAAAAATATCAACAGTGTTAAGGTTAATTTATTGATCTACAAGCTTCACTCATGCTGTGCAGTTCCTGAGAGAAAAGTAGATTTGTGTTGACGATAAGTGATGTACATACGAATTTAGAACGTGTTTAAGTCAATTTAAAATTAACTCACTAATTATCACAAGATTCAATGTATTGGTTTTTGTCATGATCAAAAATACTAGCCAAAAATGATTTTTTTATGAATGAAAATGAAATATGGGCCATAAGCCAAAAAACAATGTATTGATGGCTTTCTTATGGTGTCGCAAAAGCCAAATAGATATCGTGAAGCATTGAAAAAAAAACAATATTGAAGGAACTACGAATTAATAATTTTCGCTTGCAGGAATACAGAGGCAAATTGTACTAATTCTATAATCTTAACGGGTGTGCACACAACAACTCACCAAAGTTTCATCGCAATCGGATGAACGGTATAGGAACCCATCCCGGACATACAAACACAAATTAATTTGTATTTTTAACATTTTTAAGTACGGTGATTTATCCAATTCATTGTAATCAATAAATTCACTTTTGAAAACAAATTATGTAATAACTAAATCATATTTAAGTTAAAAATCATCCCTCCCGTGACATAATAAAGAAGACCTTTCCCGGAAATATTGTTCAATATTACATTATCGTTTCTTTCGTGCGCGAAAGGCAAAATTAATTGTATGAAAAGAATATTCCTTTTCCTCCCATTATTCAAAGGACACGTGTAAAGCGGTTTTATGAGACTATATTATTTCAAAGCGTTGTTTACATTTTATTAAAAAATAAAATATAACTCACAAAAATGATATATAATGTCAACATGCCATATACGATGGATGGCTTCTGTTATACGACCCGATATTGAATCCTTGTATGTATTTAATGCGATGTCAAATACCAATAAAGCCCTTAAATATGAAATACCATGATTTACGTATGGTCTTTTTATGCTGGTGTATATCCAAAATAAATGGCAAATATATCAAATTTGCGGGCATAGATCTTTTCCGTGTATTTGGTGGATGTAATGGATTTACAGCTGCCGGTTGGACCTTTGTCTAGAAGTGAAGTTATTGAGTGATGTTGCGGGATATGGGATTTATATGAGTGACAAAGATACTTTGTAAGGTTTAGTGTTTGAACTGAAAGACCTGACGAATACCATTAAAGTTTCATTTCTTCGTTGATGGAGGTCGTAGAGGATCTGTTGACACGTTCGGTATTTGTGAGATTTAGTTTTAGATGCGATGGAAGCTTCGTCTACTTTTTTCATTAAAAAGCTGTTGCTTTGTTCGATGCTGTTAAAGTAGTGAGTTGATGAGTAGACTTTAGAGTCGTTGTTAGTTTGTGTTTAACACTATATTAACTGCGGCTTCGTACATACCTTTTTGGGTGTTTTAACACCTTCTAGGTAAAATTTAAATGATAAGTTTATAAAAAAAGTCATGATTGATTTACTAACCACTTTATGCATCTATTTAACCTGTACAGCTTTGATTGTCTTTGTAATTCCATGCAAGCTCAACCCTTTGATGAGTATGCTCGCATATGTTGCGGACTCACTCGAGTGATCCAGAGAGAGTGTGCCCGTATTTCAATTCAATTTCCAACGAAGTGTTATGAGCACAAAGAAATATTTTCTTTGTATAAAATCCACGAAATTATTCTTGCCAAATCAAGGCTCTTTTATTGATATAAGCAGGTTCAGCAGTACTTTTTAATATTGTTGGATGATCCAAAAAAAATATTTTTCTTTGAAAGTTTTTTCTTTAAAAGCAAGAAAAAACTACGTATAAATTTACAGCCTGAATATTGTTCAATATACTTCAAAACGACGAACGTTTCACCAAATGAAACGTATATATATATTGATTCGTATTTATTAAAGTATAGCAATTCAATTTATCAAAGATGTTGATCAACATTTAATGGAAAATTCATCTGTGAGAATATACAGGGAGATTAGGCTTGGAGAAGCTTTTCATCAATAATGATATAGGGTGCAGTAGAGCAAATTCGCCCGAACGTCACCAAGAGTAACGCTTGACTCTTTACTCCATCTGTACTGTGTGCATGTATGGGTGTATTTATATGTGGCATAAAAGAAGCACTAGACCAGTAGCGAGCCTATTTTATTATATATTACACAATACAATATTTTATTTGAAAATTTCCATATAAAATCGACGTTTTTAATGATCTAAAAAGTCTAAGAATAGAAGAAAGCCATTCCTTTAAAAATATAAAAAATAAGTAGACTTTATATTCAAGCTTTTATATTTTTGACCATCTTACCGACAATTTTTACCCCAAAAAGTAATTTGTTAATGTGAAAACCTTAAATTTTTAAATACACCTTTCCAATATAATATGAGAAACCTCTCAAAATTTCAGCCAGATCAATCAATAACTTTTTAAGCCATAGCACGAGCAGTTTTTGAAAATATAGTTTCGAGATAACCGTGTTTAAAGTTTTAATAAGATAAAACTAAGAGAGGATCTACGGTCCCAGAAGTACCCGACCTGATGTATTGATAGCGGTTGTTGTTTAACAAAAAAGATAAGATAGAAAGTACTTACTTTATGAAACTTAAGTATCAAGTTTGAAGACACTATGTTGTTTAGTATTTGTTAGCCACTCATCAATAATGAACGTTATTAGTCAATTTGTAAACATTTTATTCTATGAAAGTATGGTTCTTTGTTTATAACTGTAAAATTTTAGGTGGCAGAGTTTAAACGAGACCGTATGAGCTGCCAAGATGAACCTCGATCAAATGAGATGACCACGTCGTCAGAAATGGGAATGAAAATCCATAAATTGGTATTGGATGACGTTTAACTAAAAGCGCGCGAGTTAGCAGACATTACAAATTTGTGCATGATAAAGCTGTGCGTAAGATGGGCGCCGCGTTTGCTTACAATCGAACAAAAACAGCACCGTGGGGATGTTTCAATCGAGTGTTTGGCGATGTTTCACAGCAATAAAGCCGAGTTTTTGCGTCGATTCATAGCCATGGATGAAAAACTCTCTGGGATTACCTTCGCATTTAGGAGATAATTTTAAATATAAATTCAAAAAGGTCTCTTTTGATATTTTTAATGTTAGTCGTGTTAAATGGGTGGTATTTTTTGAGGAGGTTCTATTTAATCGTCGATGAATCCATTAGCGGTTTACGCATTGAATATAAGCTTTCATTAGGACGGTATTATTTATAAAGGGTCTCGCCATAGAATCTGATATTTCCTTAGGAACTCCACCTTTAATCAAGACAAGTAATAAATAAAAAATGGACGTACTGTGAAGCGATCGCTCTTTGATAAAAGTTTTCAGTTGAGCATCAGATGCGAGCAGAGAAAGAAAAAGAAAAGAGTCGAAGAAGAAAAGAAATATATTGCGCTATCGAATAACCTATACAAAGGAGATTTATTTATAAAACTTCATTACAAAGAGGTGAATGAGCAGCCTGCGTTACCGGGAATGCGGGAAGAGAAGGAAGGAGAGATAAAATAAAAATAAATTAAGGCTTTTTTCATGTAACACATTTAAAGGGTGAAAGACAAAGGGAGCGAGAAGACCAGCAGCTTTTAATTAATAAAAAAATTGCCAAGTTTTTGAAGGGGTTTCGGCAAAAAGAGGCGTCGGGGGGCGGAGTGGCTAATAGGCCTGAAAAACTAATCATCGGTTGAAATTAACCATTCAAGAGCTCCTTCGAAATCCATTATTGGGGCCATCGAAACACCCGCGGGCCCTCTTTAATGAATTTTGTATTTTGCCAAGATGAAAACTCTCTTTTTCTCTTATCCTGAATAATGTAGTCCGCGGTCTCCTCGAAGCGTTCGACTGATTTTTTAATTTTGACTCCCGATAATTATTACTCTTTACGCCGTCATTTGTGCGAGAAAAAAGTTCTCGGATGATATCATAAATTATTCAACTTTGAGCCGATGTTTATTCAACTGAAAGACGAGCAAATGGCTCGATTCAAATTATTTATTTAGCAGCCTCTTGTTGGAGAAGAAATTTCTTTTCGATAACGAATTTTCCGAAAGGTCCGTAAAAAATAAATATTGTAAATTCTAATAGCATTTCAAATTCTTCAAAGTCTCCCCAAATAAAAGTTTCGCTATTCACAGAAAAGTTTCCAAATATATCAAATTTACTTTCACATGCGAGCGTATCTTTTTCAAGCGTCAAAATTTTCGTTGACTCATGATATTGTATTATCAAAATTACTATTACATACATATCTTCTGCAAAAAATAGCTCTGAAAATGTTTCAAATAAATATATATACGTGTGTTTATCTAATTTTTATGTAACAAAACACTCAGTAAGTTCGTAGAATGTCATATAGTTGGTGTCACTATTGACCGTACGAAATCCATATGATATCTATCAATACACCTTTACAATAACCATACAAACGTAGATGATTCTAAACGTTCGTAAATTAATATTGCGTGAGATAGCTGATACCATAAATATATCAGAAGGTCATAATCTACCATTTTTCATCAACATTTGTCCATGAGAAAGCTTTGTTCGAAGTGGGTACCGCGTTTGCTCACACTCGATCAAAAGTAACAACGCATTGACAATTATGAGCATTGTATGGAGCTGTTTCAATGCAATAAAAATAATTTGACAGTCAACATTCAACTGAGTGGACAGCAACTCATGAAAGCCGCCTAAAGGGACCAAAAACGCAATGTCAGTTGTTAAAGTTTTGATTTTAGAATTATACTAAGAATTGCTTCCCTGTCACCCGTTTTATCCCAGCGATTATTATCTGTTTGCATCTTAAAAAAAAATGCTGCAAGGAAAGAGATTTGACTCCAATGAAGAAATGATTGCTGAAACTGAAGCCTATTTTGAGGCCAAAAACAATTCATTTTACAATAAAAAGGCATCGCTATGTTAGAGAAAGCTTTGGATTAAATGTATCTTTCTTGGAGAATATTGCCTAAAAATTGTGATGTGTTAATTCTACAATTTTGTTTTATTTAGTTTTGTTAAAATTTGAAATGCTTTTCAAAGTTTGCAAATGTATCTTGATTGTAAAAAATGATTTGTATGCATGATTCGTTATAGTGCAACGACTGCATGTTCATAATTGGCCACAATATAGACCTTTATCAATTACTAAAGTCAGAAATGTTAGAAAGGTTACAGGGTTTCTTGAGGGTGAATAGTTTTTTTTTTGTTTAAAAGTTGGAACAGATATTGGATTTTGTAGTCAGTTTTTATGGTTCTGCGTGTTTTTTTTCAGTAAGTATCAGTATGGCCTTCTTTGAACAATCTTACCCACTTAGTGACATATTGTTGACTCATCACATCACTACCATAAACTTCCACAAGCTTCCGATGGATACAAAATGGTCGACAAACACGCGGGACTAAGCAAACTAATCGGATTTTATCAGCAAATTTAAAGCAATTTAATTTCATATTTTTCTTACATTTTTCAAGTACTGTGCTTATCTTCAGATACTGTCAGCTAAATTTTCAGCAAAAATTTAAGAATAAAAGGATTTTCTAGTTGGTTTTTGAATATTTTTATAGTATTAGATATAAAATAATTTTAATCAAGAGTAGTACGAAATTTTCTTAGGCAGTAATGTATGAGGAAGCATAATTTTTTTAATTAGAAAAGACAAAAAGTGAATGAAGCCAGCGGTGGCAGTGGTAGTCGGTGAATGATGGGTCGGGTTAAACGTCCCATTTACTTTTATTGTCGAGTTCCCCTCCTCAGCGACTCCCCCTAGGCGGACATAAATACAAATAAGCTACAAATTTATTTTTCTTTGACATTGAGCCCCCATCGGGTGACAACCCTGGGACAAAATGAAAAGAAGACCAAACGTGGCGTAGAAAATCAGCGTCACAAAGGGCGAGAGCAAATACAAGTCTGGGGAACAGTTGGCAGGGCAGTTTGCACAGTGGCGTTGCCCGGGCCGTTACATCCCGGCTTATTTACGGGAACGAACATTAAATTTGTAGTTTTTCCTGTTTATTGCCTCGCCTTAGTGCGGCGGCAAACAATGTCATGCCAGTGCACCCTCTCTAAATTTGCGACCCCCGGGTTCTTGTCACCTCTCCTCGCTTCTGGATTATGTCGAAATAGATTCGTTTTCACCTATGTACACCCATTAATGATAATGTGTTTGGCTAGAGAAAACCTTATTAACCTTTTCGAGATGAAAGGTCGCCTGTAAATCCGAACATCCCACAAGAATTTATTCATCGTCTGGGACCTTTCTTGCGGAAGTCAACACTTGTATTATTAATATCTGCTGAAATGATATACTACCGCCGTTTCAGACTTTCTTTGTTCTGCAATGTATTCTTAAAGCAGTCATAAAATAATCTAAAAGATTAAATATGTTATTGAAATGATATTTAAGTCATCCTATTAAATAATTATAGTCGCAATCAATCATATTCAATCAATCTCAGTGCAAATACTACAAGATTTCAACTAAATATTATTTATCAATAATAAGATAAGAATGCAAGTATTTCAAAACAAATCTAAAAGTTATGTTTTGAATATCAAATTAAATTCTGTGACGTAAATTCAGAAAATTGCGAATCATGTCAGATTTTATGATGTCGACGTCGCAAATGATAAAGATTGTACCATAAGCAAGGCATAAATATTTATTTGTTCGTTGAGATTATTGTACACGCTTTCAAGCAGAACAAGCAAATATCAAATAATTCCATCCAGTTACTGCTTTCTTTATATACAGGGCCTTTCAGTGAGAACGCTCAATTTTTAAATGTTAATAAAAATACTTTATCCAAATTTTTGCTGCGGTTTTGCTTGATGACGCGTATTCGAGAGATCTAATTTTCAATTACTTTGTCTCATAAATCTGGCTTAATTTGCTGGATGCCTTTCGTTTTGTTGACTTTAAGAACATCAATTATTTGCGGTTTATATGCATTAATCTGCGATTTAAGAAAGCCACAAAATATTAAGTTTAAGGCGTTAAATCGCAAGATCTCGGTGGCCAGTTCGCATCACCGCCGCGCGAGATAACCATGCCCTAAAATCAATTATGCAGAATGTCTATCGTGGCATGCGCTGTATTGCGGCATGAGCTGCACTGATTTTGAAAATAAGATTTTATAATTTGCACACATTATTCAACGTTATGACCTTTTATGATGATTTGTCATACATTTTTAAATATTTTACAGTTAATTTAAAACAACATGGCTGCTGTAACCTAACAAAGCGTCTTTATTGAAAGTCCCTGAAATGGGGGGGGGGGGGGGGAGCCAACATTACGCCGTGAGCAACGGTTAAAATCCTAGGGTAATGATGTGGAGTAGAGGTGCGCGAAAGTAGCGTCGTCGGTTTGCTCATCAAACGCTGCTGGGGTAGCCCAGCTAACATGAGTTGGGTGCGCAGGTCACCCTGTGCTGCGCACCCATAAAGGGGTGTGTGGAACAGCCGATTACAGTAGTTGGTGGAGACTGTGTCAAAGGCTCACCACTATCCTCAACAGCCTAGGCATACAGGGGAGAACGCTTTTAGGCTGTTCGAACGGCGACTGATCTCCCTGGCTAGGTACTAAGAATGACCGAACCGATACGAGTAGCTTAGGGAAGGGTGCAATAGTCTGAAGCTGATTTTCCTGCAGAAACCTCGCCTCCTCTGGAGGGCGTGGAGCAAAAGGGGTGAGCGCCTGGACTAAAAGATCAGTAGAAGACCCTCTTTGTGTGGCTAGTCTGTGGTAACCCAGAACAGACCACACAGCAGCGCAGGAAATGGGATCGCACATTAATGATCCCCCAATCCAGTTAGTCGCTGTCTAAAAGTCTAGTCGCTCAAATTTTTCACTAAGAAGGTGCTTCGATACGTTCGTCCAGGTGGCCCGCTGGGTGAGTGTCATCTAATAAAGCTCGGAATTCATGCCATCTTGTAATATAAGGAATATTTATGTTCCTACGTATTTTTTTAGAATTTGTCTTATTTAACAAACTAGTTTAGGATAAAAAGTAAATGCATAAAATAAAATTTTATTACAAAAATACTAAATATATTTTTAGATTTATAGATCATTTTTATTGTTTGAGATTTATGTGTTGTGGATATTTGTAGATTTATCTGTTGAAAATTGTGTGCATCTTTTTCTTAAAAACTACAAAAGTCTCTTATAACTTTGGAATGCTTTAAATCCATAACTTACAAGTTTTAAAAAAGATATTTTAACCCTTTGAAGAGTATGCACTCATATGTTGAGTATCACACTCGAGCGATCCATATAGAGTATCCCTGCACATATGACATATGGCGCTCCATAGTGTTGTATGTTCAATGCTTCTATTCCAATACAATAAGTATCTAAACTGATACTATTATAGATCCCAAATCTTTCTTTAAATGAGTGTCGATATTTTTCAAAAATATCTTAGTCTTAGTCTTCCGTTAATTTACCTTTTTTTGTATAGAGTGCGGCAGGGAAATTACCTTATTTTAAAAATGAATAACTCAAACAATATACGAAATATAATTTTGTTTATTTTTTCATGTTACAAAGAAATATTTGAAGTTTTTATTTATTATATTTTAAAAATTATTGCATTAAAATGTTTTTGTATAATCCCTTTTTAAAATAAGGTAGTTTACCTGCCGCATCTTGTATTTTACAGCATTTCAATCACAAAAATAAATGGTTGGGATCAAGGGATAAAGGAATATTAAAACTACAATTTTATCATCATTTTTTTATGTATACAATTTCGATTAGATATAAACGACCTTCTATATATATATATTTATATATGTGGGTTTTTCTACAAAATCACGTTGATTCAATATATTTTTGCATAACAAAATCCATGCTTGTATTATATGTTTATATTTGGAAATCGACATTCTGCACGTTATACAATCCAATATTGATCTGTTAAATATAAAAAAATCATAGATCAATTGATGTATGATATTATGTAAATTGCTTGGGATGTGATTTCCAAAAGTATTAATCCTAACTGAGGTTGTAACGCAAAAAATGAGGATTTATTGAACAAAAAAATTCTCGTTTAATACTTATAGTATTATATGGAGGGAACGTAATTTCGAGATTTTAATTAAACACACGTCTCATTTTTAAACTCCTTTGCAATTCAAATACAAGTTGTAAAGGATCCTCAAGCTATACTCCTTTATAATTATTCAGTACAAAGTTTAACACAGTGTTATTGGCAAACCTGGAATGAATCCGACGGCAATCTTCATTATCATTTCATTATAGAAATTAAAATGGAATACCTAATAAATATTTAACAATTACATTGGAAAATGGAAATTTCTCAATACCGAATCGATTCCAGGCTTGCGAGCTTTGTTCTTCGATTAATTGTTAAATATAACAATACTTTTATATGTACAATTGTTTCAATTTGGCACCATCTCACTTAAATGTACGTTTTAATATTAGCATAATACAGTAAAGTTATTTACAATGCAAATTTATTTACATCTATTTGTTATTAAAATTTCGGTTATGGTTTTCAAGCGAAAAAAGCTCAAAAGTTAAAACATTCCCAACACAATTTAGAAATTTCAAATAAAATAAACACAAATTCACAATTTAACAATGTACATTTCGATCACATATTAATTTTGTAAACACATATTTGACGGATCTCTGGTTATTTTATAACCATAAATAGTATTTATTAATCTCATAGTAAATCTGTCAACAAACGATACATTAAACATGTATAGGCCTTTGGAAACTGACTCGTTTTTTTTTTTAAATTTACTTATATACAAATTTCAATAATGGCATGAAATCATAATTTACAAAAAAATGGTATATTTACGTATAATGTTCATAGTCTTATTCGTAGCTTTTGTGGATAATATAGTGTTCAATGCGAATGAAAAATATTAATTGACTCTTTAGTATGAAATAAAATAAATTTGTTGTATTTTTTTTGAATATCCGACGACCTCTCCATCGGAAGAATTTACTGTGATTGAAAAAAAAATGGCTGACAAACACGCGGGACCAAACAAACGCCAACTTCAAAACAAAACAGATTTTCAGGACTCAGGAGCTTTGGTAACCCGAATTTATAGATGATTCTCACATAAGTTTCTTTCGCAAATGAACACAGATCTAATCATAGCCATGGTTGAAGAAAACCCGCGATATACTGTTCGCGAAATAGCTAACAAGTTAGAAGTTCCATGAACATCCATCCATAATCATCTGACAAAATTGGGCTAAATCAATCGTTCAGATGTGTGGCTTCCTCATAAACTGACTGACTCAAATAAACTTCAGCGTATTTCAACATGCGATCTTCTTCTCCAACAACGTAATAGCCAACCTTTTTTGAAGAGACTTCAGTCACTGGAGATGAAAGTTGGATACTCTATGAGAATATCCAACGTAAACGGTCTTGGATCAAGGGTACAGAAGCTTTAACTGTAGCTAAACCTGGGCTACATCAAAAAAAAGTTTTGCTTTGCATTTGGTGGGACTGGAAGGGGGTAGTTTATTATGAGCTACTTCAGCAAAGTAAAACGATCAATTCAACAAAATATTGTTTCCAACTAGACAATCTAAAGGATGCAATTGCCAGAAAACGGCCAAAATTAGCGAACAACAGGGCGTTGTTTTTAATTACGATAACGCCAGGCCTCATGTGTCTTTGTTCAACAGAAATAAATTATTATCATTTGACTGGGATGTTTTACCCCATCCTCCATACTCTCCGGACATTGCCCCTACAGATTATTATTTATTTCTTTCATTGAAAAATTCTTCTCATAAAAATGTACCTTGATCAATATTTTGCCAACAAACCTGGGAAATTTTGGCAAGAAGGCATTATGAGGCTTCTGAAGAGATAGAGAAAGGAAATAGAACAGTATGGATCATATATTATTCAATAAATTTTGATGTAATACAAATTATTGCTTATTTTTTTCTTAATATGAAAACGAAAGAAACTTATGGGACACCCTAATACTTTGACATGTGATTTGATATTTGCTACAAAAATATGGTCACCAATCACATTTTGCGTGGATTTGACTCCAAAATGATGGAGCTACGTGTCCAATCGCTGGATCATTGATCTGCTCCCAGATAATCGGACATTTCATATGAAAATCGTTCATAAGTAAACTTTTCCTTTGAAGATAAATACTCAGATTATTATTATTGTTTGTTCGCTAAGCATTTCAGTTATCTTGATAGTGTATAAATAATCAATGTAAATTTGATAAATATGTTAGGTGGATCCGAAAGTATTGGTAAAGTGATAATATTCCGTAGATACCAATCAGGGTGCCACCAAAGACAAGGACCATTTATAACTCATCGGTAAAACGAATAAAGTAGGTGTTATAGATACTTTCGGATCTTCTTGATATATGTTGTTATTACCAAGTTTATTACATATTTTTTTTCAATTGAACAAAAGCTACTATCGAAAATTTGCTTGAATAATTTTAAAGTAATCCATGATGCCAATTTGCAATGAAAATCTTTCCTTATATCATCCGCTGTTAAATTGAATCTTGGAACATTTTACAGCTTTATATCTCAATCCAAAATTTGAATTATTGCAGGGATCGGTTTGAATGGAGTCGGATCAATTTTCATCTATGACTATGTGGGTCGTAAATTTGGCCAAGTATTATGCGATTCACTCGTCTACGTACCGAATAGGTTATCGATATGCCCCTTCAATACATATGAATAATTTGAAACCCATAAATTAAACGATAGTCCCGTTCTGCAATCCGCAGGTCCTGGTCTCTGTGCTGCGAGAGTAATCCATTTGTCCAGATAATTGTACACACGAATGTGTTAATGACTAAATTGCAGTTCAGCCTTGCGTTTAACTAAAGCATTAGGACCTGGAACTATTTTCGAGTGATAAATGTTTTCATCGTGGACCATAGGATGGAAAGCCGAAATTTAATCTAAATTCGCAAATTAAAGATATACATCATGCTGCAGCAGCTCTGTTGACGCAATTGTTTGGGCGTTCGTGTTCTTCAGCTGTGAAATTGCGTTTCTTACTGAATAACATGTGTGAAATTTATGTATTGTTTATTCAATTTGTGTGCATTGTATTGAATTAAAGTCGTTTGGAACGTGAGCTGCAATGATTCCAATGTTATTATGCTGTGATGTTTAATCTAACATATTTGCAGAATCTCATCAATGGGATCAACTAAAATGTGTTTAAACATCAAGGAAACATGTCAAATGACAGATATTGAATGAATTAATAAAAATAACATCATTATTCCATCTGAATTAACATCCCGATGTACGAGAGTTGACTATTTGTTTACTACTGTTTTGTCGACCATTTTGTTAAGTCAAAGTAAATTCTTCCGATGGAAAGGTGGTCGCGCTCTCGCCACTTCTCATTCGTGCGAGATCCACGTGTTCATCTATTTTTTGACTTTGCAGAAAAATATTGTCGCGAATATCTTACTTTCTGGATGATCCTTGTGCATCCCCAAGCTTTAAATGACGTTATATTTAGAACGCTTTAAGCATTGCAGATTTAACAAGGTTTGTTTCTATAGATTAGGACTTCGGCATTACATAATAATTGCAAATATTTCATCAAATTTATTTGAATAGAACTTGATGAACACGTAGATTAATACGTGATAATCAAACCCCTCCGAGGATATTAACATGATTTGAACGCGCACTGTTTATATAATACAGGACACGTGACGTCAAAATTACACGGAGCCTTTACATCCTATTACATCGATCAAATTGCGAAATTATTATATTTAGAAGAAAGAAAAACAGGATTTTGCCTCTGGTTGTAGTCCAGGTCGATTCATTGAGTGGCAAGCTGTGCAGGATTATCGAATTGCCATTTAAAGTAAATCTGGAATAATCTGGTGGCCGATGTTTAGAATTCGACCATTCCCTGCGGTGGGATCCGGTGACTGGATGCCAATTTGTCAATCGACAGCCACGTTATTCCCGATGTTGCTAAATTAACAGCCATGGGGAGGGATGATCTTTTTATGATCCATCGAACGATTACATTTGGACTTCGTGATCGTCATTCAAATGCATTTCAATAAAATATTATTTTTAAATGCATTTTATTGGTATATGTCACGATGGATGCTATTAGACAAAGGCTTGATAAGATGATCACCCAAGATGTAGTTTGGGGGCAATGCATTGCTATCTATAATAATAGATATACCCAAAAATATTCGCCAATTTTGAGACTTTATGTTTGAGCTCAGTTTGTAATAGATTATTTACATTTTTAAGGATAAAATTTGCAGATCCAAAACTAACGAAGATCACATCTGGCAAACAATCGAGAAGCTATTGCAAAGATAGGGATCTCATTGGAACCATTTAAAACTCATCGGCAAAACGAATAGGATAGGGTAGGTTGGGTACCGCGTACCTTAATTGAACACAACCAAAATTAGTGTTTAAAGGACTACTGAAGTAATGAGAAGGTGTGTTGAATAATTAAGGGAATTCATCACAATATATATGTTATTGTGTCTGGACACAAACTTGTCCGACCCGAGTGTATCCTTGCCTTTTTATGATCGCTCACTGTTTCAAGCTATTGATTGGTATCTTTTCAATGTTTTGAGCAAAAATACAATGCACAGGGGAACTATGTACGTTCGTTAATATTTCAAATAGTATTTTTATCTGATAAATTTTATTTTTTTGTATGATAAATATTTTAGTATCATACGACACTTTAAAGTCCGGGCGATTTCGCGAGAAATTCATTCATCTTTCGCAAAATTGATGTAAATTCTAAACCAGTTAATAGATTGAAACGAAATTTTGGTAATATCTACAAAAGAGTTTACTGTATTAATATGTTTAATCATATTAGTGATTTTCAATCTGTAGTGCGTTTACCAGCGTGATAAAATTCCAAATTCTATGACGTATTTGTAAATATTTGTAATCTTCGCTAGAAAGAGATTTAAATCTATATGAATTTCTCATCTCATTAATGCGGACATGGACTGTAAAGTATTAATAAATCTTCCATAGCTTTTATGTGATAAATTGACATTCAAGCAATTATTTTTGGCTTATAATCGAGTGCAAATTTGGCATAATTTCATAGTCAAATATTCGTTTTTTTTTACCAATTTATTTGATCGATTATGGTCCATTGGACAAATTTAATTTATCTTGTTTATCTTTTGAACCAAGAATACAAATTTCATTGCTATTGATTTATGTACGTGCCGTAATAGTGGTTTCGTTGTAAACTGTTTAATCACATTGTTATTCAAATTGAGATCAAATTTGCTTAGCTGTCGAACATAATTAATTTTTGATTGCCCACATTCGGCTTGGACGCATTCAAATTGCGGATACAATATGGAAATGTTCCAAATCATGCAAGTTTTTCGCAGCGGTGCAGAATTTGCAATTCAACAAGAATAAGGAGTGAATTAAATGGACGAAAAAGGAAAATTAAAGAAGGATATGCAAAAGAGCCAGGCTTACCCAGGATAGCCTTAAAAGGAGGAGTATTCAGCATAAAGAAGCACAAGAGATGTAAATGAAGTAAATTGAGTCTCAAAAGCGGTTTACGTCCATGAGAACGCTGTTTACTAATTGGGGGCGTGATGATACAGGGCCCAGGGCTCGAATGCCACAGAATTATATATATTTTTATGATAACAGTGATTATATGTATATACAAACTAGCATAAATGAGGTCCTTAATTAATTTCACAGTCGTGTTTTATTCATGCGTGGTAAAAAAAATAACATCCTTTATCTCATCCTACGAAAAACGATATTCATATAATACTTACGAAAGCTGAACCTTTGATACAAATCATATTATCGAATCACATATTTATTAATTTATTTGCCACATGAAGTTGATTTGATACAGATGTCTGCGACGAATCGAGGGTTAAAATTACATGTCCATTTAGACGATCTTTCGCGCTTATATTCATACATTTTGGACGCGTTATACACATTTGTCCGCACATTTGTAAAAACTATATTCTCTTATCTAAACACAAAATTTTAACTTGAATTTTTTAGCAGTCCTCATAGCGTCGAAACAATTTATGCCGGAGTTGAAGATGGTCATCTTTGAACCAGGCAGACGATTGAGATTAGCGTCGAGAGAGCAAACGACTGAAAGATTTGCTACACCGGCGTTGATGTCTGTTAAGTCTTTTGAGCGAGAATTGTGTCCTCTGGCTGCTTCTGCTAAACCTGAATACAAATTAGGATCGTTTTTAATATAAATTATAATTCGAAATTTGCAAAAATTACATTAAATGTGTGGAAAGTGCAGACACTAACGTTTCATTCAAAACAAAGTAAAACAATACACATTTAAAAATTGGGATTCGTAAAATTGCAATTCAATCAATTGACAAACCCTTAGATTCGTAATACAGGATGATCAAGAAATATACATGCATCTGCAAAAAAAAATCAATCTCAGAATTTGTAAAATATTCTGCAACGATGAAATATTTTGCTGTGTGATTTAAGGAATATTTACAAAGTTTTTCTAAATTTTTCTTATGAGAGATATTCAAATATAGCTCGGAATTTTGCTGAACAAATGTATTACTTAAGAAATAAAGTGGCTGCTGATCACTTATCCAGAGGACTGTTCCTCGACTTTCAGATCTTTATGAAGCTTTTTGGGCTCAATCAAACACTTGGGTCTTACTTAAAATAGCATCACCGAACCGAAAGTCTCCTCAAAATTTCAGGTTACTTTTGGTCTTCAATCTTCAGCGACGAGATAAAGAAGATTCCTATCCGACAGAATAAATATATTTCTAATAAAGGGATATGCGTAGAAAATTAATAAGTTTATACAGCAAAATTCCGGGTTATATTTGAACGTCCCAAGTAGTTTTTAATACATCATTTTTTTCAATTGATAATTTTAATGTGCCATGGAAGGATGATAATGATAAGGTGTTAATGATCTCCGATATATCGACAGTGCCAAAAATACGTGCCGTTTTTATAATTTTGTTATACAAAGTTTTAAAAAAATAAGGGGCGTAAGTTTTGAAATGCTTTTATTGTTATGCGCTTTGAAATAGTCATTTTTCTGTTTATTTCGTACGGTTTTGTCGAAGAATTTTCGAAGAAAAAACCCTTAAAAGTGGAAACAAATCAAACTCAAATAGTAAATTAGGTCGTAGGAAGCTTAAAAAGTTAGATAACGACGTTTTACAAGATTTGGTGGAGACAAATCCAAGTCCTTCCCGCTGATAAATTAGCTGAGAGACTTGTATCAACTCACTCAATTGTGCATTGATTTATTAAGCGGATAGAAAAAACGGCATGTAATTTTGGCACCACCGATATTTAACATCGTATGAAATTATCCAGAAAAGCGCATTTTCTTCAGTGACGGGATTAAAAAGAGTCCAATTCGATGGAATAAATGTAGAAAAATATGATATATTGGCACGTATTTACCCGATAATTGAGCATTCCGCGCAAATAGAGTCCTAATATAAAATAATACAGATGCAAAATATTTTCAAGATCACCCTGTATTCCTTTTGCCGATCACATAGTGAACAAACAATGGGATAATGTGTCTTTAACGCCTAAAAGAGATGAGATGAAACACACATAAGTGAATGGGTTTTTGTATTTATATATATAAGTGATGAGAATTCTAGTAAAAGGTGCGAGGTAATTAAATACAGTGGAGATGATAAACGTAAATAAACGACAACAAAAAACTTAGGCTGCCCTTGAAAGACTGTCTTACAAAGTCTTTAGTAGATAATAGTGCCAAATGTACAATAGACTTGCTGTGGACAGCCTAAGCTTAGTATGTATGACAATACTAAACTCACCTCCCAGTATGTTGACGTGATTATCGTTCGACCCGTGAGGAAGGTTCGGGTAAATTTTTATTTCTGCAAAGAAAAATAGAGAAGAAAGAGGAATGTTCCCATTCTTTTAAACAACACTTAACAAATAATGCAGACGAATTGCTTCGGTTGAATTAACCTTTAGATTAATCTAAGTGCAGCGAGCGTGCCGAATCGTAGACTATGAACTATTCATGGGTTCGGTGCATTTGAAATGGCATCGCGTGTTCGACGCTGATAAACTCTGCCATGGAACAAAACCAAATTTATGCGAATCTTGCTCACAAGTCGATGAAATCAACAATTTAGAATTATCTATGAAAATCGTTAGATTTTCGTATATTTGGGAAGACGCTAAGCGACATCTGCAAAGATGCTGGCCGTATCGAATCCAAACGCATTTTAGTCTTTCACCTCAAGGGCGCTGACGTAACAGAAAATCAACACTCATTTGTACTTATAAATCCGTTTAATAACTGTACCGAATCACCTATTTCATACTGTAATAATACGAATCATTATATATTTTTTCGATTTATCAAACGTTTTCATACGAAATGTCCGATTTTTGATCGCATTGTTAATATTTCATCAAAACAAAAAAATGCGTCACGTAGATAACCGACTAGCTTCATTGATGACGATAATACGCGGACGTAAATTGAACGTAATCAGTTGACTGTTTTGCAATGTATTTTATTTACGAGAATAGTCCCAGAAGTACCCGGTCTGACATATAGATTGTTGTGTAATAAAGCTTAATTTTAAGATGCTATATTATTTATTGTTTATTCGGCAGTCATTAATAGTGAAAATTCTCAGTGAGTTTGGGTGATGAAAAGACCATGCCAGAAATGGTGAAAAAATCTACATGCAACAAAAATAACGTCATGAGAATCTTTCAACCAAAAGCCCTAAAACAGAACAGAGTGGCTATAAAGTCTGTGAGCTCAAATGGTCTATTTTTCGGACCGCTGATACGAAGAACGAGCGCCGGACGCCATGCCTGAACATGTCCACCATTTTGAGGAGCTCGATTGTTCTCACTATAAACTGGGTATCGAAGCTATTAAACACTATTATGAGAAATAAATATATATTTTTTAAGCGTTTCGGTGTTTCCTTTTATTAAAATTTAAAAGTCCCCATTTTGATTGTATTCTGCTGTTTTTGTTCGCCGCAAAAATAATTATATGAGAAGCACCGGTGCCTAATGACTTCGAGGTGCGATCCTCGCGCCCGAATAAGTATGAGACATTGACAGCGACGAAGACAACGAAATCGGACATTTCATGTGAAAAAAACTCAATGATAAATAAAACTATTGTTATTTGAGCCTGTAAATCAGCGTTATTCTCATCATTAAAATTCTGAAAATTTATAGAATTTTTGTATATTTATCATGATATTTAGATCAAATTAAATTCGTTCGTGTAAGAAATAAATTTAATACTTCAGTTTAATGCAAAGGAACTTACCATAAAGTCGGAGGGTTCCCTCGGATTTTCCGAGAGAATTGGTAGACACGCAGTTGTACGTGCCGATGTCTGATTTTGAAAACTTTTTGATCACCAACCACATGAAGACTTTGTACGAAGACTTCTCTTCTTTGATGGAGTATTTTGGCCTGGGGATGTGAAAATTCGACATTTAAAATTTGAACGACAATTATACACAGAATTCATTATGAGAGGACCCCTCGAATCTTCAGATTTAATCAAAGCGCGTACAAGAGACTGTATTCAGCGTGATTAATAGATCTTATAATTAAAAACGTTATTAAGTTGGGGTTGAAATGTTGCAAGTGTCTCTTGAAATATTAATTTAATAATACGAGTCTTCTAATTAATCAATGTTGCACTTCAGCTGAAATTTAATTTGTCGAAAATGTATTCGCTTTGGTGCGAAAAATGATTTAAAATTGCAGATTCGATGCATTTTAAGAATCAATTTTTGACGTTTTGAAGGATTATGATTTATTATTTAAGCCATATAAGGGCCCAAACGAAATTATTTTCGTGTCGTTTTTGACTGAAGTTGGCATCCACATCATAGTCGTAATCCATCACGACGATTGATGTTGTTTGTACGTTAATGCATCTTCACGGTCTGCATAGTCAATACCTCATATAAAAATATATTTTATATATAATATTTTCGCCTGAAAAAAATGTTAAAAACTAATCATCAGAATTTTTCAGAAGTAAATATGAATAGATCGTTCGAACATCTGTGCTCAGCATCGTACAATCTTAAAAAGCCGTGATAAATTATTTTTTCCATTTGATACATTTGACATCGCTTTTGTGTTTGATATTAATTTTCGCTCAAATATTTTATACAAATAGTGACTGCACCTCACAAGCTTCGAACGAGCCGGCATTCGTATACACAGAAGCATGCATATACTGGGGAGTCCCATATGAATAAATTGAATTATTTGAATAGTCGGAATAATTTGGTTCAGCAGTGAAAAATGGTCGGCGAATATATCATCCATATTCACTGCGCTAATAGTAAATTCTGTAAAATTTAGCGTACATTGACATTATAAAATTCAACTTCATTCAGTGGATATTGAAGAGAATTCGTGTTATCCTTTGGTAGAATAATTGTATAATATATTTGCCGGGAAGCTGCAGGAGCACCATTGCTATCTAAAATTGTATTATGCTAACCGGTTTTACGATAGTCGTCTAGAAAATAAGGTTAAAATGTGTTGGATCAAAAAATGCATGTATTTAATTTTTAGCTTTTCGGATCTCACATGGACGAGAAGTGGCAGGAGTGCGCGACGACTTCTCCATCGAAAGAATTTACCGTGACTGAGCCAAACAAATTGATCATTAAGATCCTCCACACGTTATATGCGCCAACTTCAAAACAAAAACATTCCTCCGGCCTCAGACCCCCTTGTAACCTTTATTTCTAAATAATGTATATAAAAGTAGACGTAAGTATAATATAATATTTTAGAACCTTTTACGTTTTTTATACGTATTCCTTTTTATCGAATTGAAATATAGTATGGTGTTGTTGGGTAATAAAGTTACATCATATATTGCTCTGGGGCTGAAAAGGTAATTGAATAGTCCTCATAGCATTTGATTCTATTTCTAGGTCCTTTGTTTTTTACATCACAGTTTATCCAGCTTCAAACCGAACGATTGTTTGTCTAGTTTAAATCAATTTGCTAAGTAAAGTCTAATTTGATCAGCCTTAACGGCGAAAAACGAAATTCAAGCCCGAACGATGGAATAATTGATGTTTTTCCAATATCCAATGAATTATGTCAATGTTTCGCATTATTGAGGTTTTGAATTGTTAATATATGTTGGTTATATAAATTTAAATTCATTGAAAATTCAAACAACAACCTTTTTTACATATAAAAAATATCAAAATAAAATGACGTACTCATTGAGCTTTACGTAGAATGTATTTTTATTAAATTGGCGATGATACTTTTATAGTTAAAGCCAGATCAGTTTTATTGGTCCCGCGTGTTTGTCAGCCATTTTGCTCAGTCACAGTAAATTCTTCCGATGGTAAGGTTGTCACGCGCTTCAGCTACCTTCCGTCCGTGCGAGATTCGCGCGGTCATCCGTTTTTTGAATTTGAATTTCATTGTAAGTTCGTGAAAGTTTATGGTAGTGATGTGATAAGTCGACAATGTGTCATGAAGTGGGCTATCCTGTGAATTTCAATTAAATACAAGCATTTTTCGATCGTACATAAGTGTTGTAACCTTACTTTCTGGATGACCCTTGTATATAGATGTATTTTGAAAACCAGAGCAAATTAGCTTGAACATCACGAAAAGTGAAACTCCAAGTGACAGTCCGTCTATAAGAGAGGGAAAAATATTTGTAGTGTGTCCGTGTTCGTAACATGTATCATCGAAACGCTACACGCATGCGCCCCACCGCCTCTACTCTGTGCCTATGTCTGTGCATAACATAAAGCAACCACTAGTCTAGTAGCTTGCTATTTTTATTATATATTACACAAACACAGCTTCATCTTTTAGTTCGAAATTAACAAATGAAAAAAAAAAAAAATTCCCACGTAGTAGCACTGTTAATTTGAGCAGATTTAATTCGCCAGATTAACAGCGACATCTTTCGTCTCTCTTTAGGTGCAATGTCTTATTTTAACAGCGCCATCTCTTGTGGCTCTGCGGAGACATTGTACCTGCATACCCATCGATCGGCTGGAGAGTGACGCACAGGAGGCAGAAGTCGGGGTAGTCGACGGTTAGCCTTGACTGCGGGAGGTCATCCCTCCTGCGGCCAGATATCTCTCTCACTCTTTCACGTGGAATTAAAAGTTATTTAGAAAAGAGAGTCTTTCTATTCGTTATATAAATTCATCCAGTAACATCACGGCTCGATAGAAAAACGGACCCGTGTGCTAGGGCGGCCATCCCGACAAGCACGTGGGGGGCCGCTCGGGAATTCTGCACCCAAGAGCGCCCCCGCCTCAACGTTACATATGCATATTCCTGAACTTTTCCCGCCAAGAATTTTAATGGTCAATGATATAACGTTTGTTGATGATTTTTATCTGGATTATAGATCATCATGCAAGTGTGAGCTTGTTGGAAAATATTGTTGATTAAAGCTTGTTAAAGATATCGCATAAGTTGAATTCCCGAGGCAAAATGACCAAACAGCATCTTGTTAGCGCGCAGCCCTACGTACAAAGAGGCGGCTTTAAGGATATTTATTATAATTTCATTTTCCAGCAAAGAAGTTTTCCTATTAAGGTCTACCGCAGATTTCAACGGGCATTCTTTCGCTCGACAGTTTTAATTTGCATTTTTAGCCCCGCGCCGAGAAGAGGTCCTGGGATGCTGCGAAACTCGAGGAATATAAAAACGCGAAAAAAGTACCGAAACGCGCCGGCTTCGCCTCCATAAAAGGATAACCACTTGTTGAGAGGAGGACAAAGAAGGAGAAAGCCAATTTTAAGAGTCCTCTTTGTCCTCCTAAGTATCTGCTCTTCTGCTGCAGACAAGCCGACGAGGGCGAGGGAAGCCACAAAAGAGGCAAAGATGCCAAATTAGCGTAATTAGCCGGCTCATTTTTTCCCCAAGACTCATCTAAAGCTTTTTATCTGCTAAATGAGCTTTGTTGCTTATAACGGATGCTGAATATACGACTTTTATTAAACTAACTGTTGTATTACACTCGTCGTTTATGGCGTACTATATTATGGGATATGTCGGAGTTTCCACTGAACTTTGACGAAAAGAGCGAATGAGATTACGTAGAGTACTCGCAAAATCCCATTTTTACTTAATCCTTTGGTTAGTGATTTTATTTTTTCGATTTTTTAGGTTCATGGAACTTAGTTGGAAATTTAATTGAAACGTGACAAAACAATAAAGTAAAACGTAGATATAATGTTTGATATCATAATTTGAATGAATAAATTTCTCGAGAATTCTTGAGAAAGTTTGATAAACCGAAAATATTAGATAAAATAGTAAAGTATTACATATAAATATTATTATGTAATTGAAATAAAACAACTAGAAATATGGTTAACATTTAAAATTCAATTACATTACTTCATATTGTTTTTAAAATAACCCTTTAAAACCAGGAATTCGAACCGTTATTTTTTCCTGTCTTGGTATCGGTTACGTTCCTAATATAGGTTCGATTACGGTATTGTCCCGGAAAAAATAACAGTTTTACCGGTTATCAGTATTCGACTTTCTGAGAAAGGATAGATATTTTTATGGCTGAATGGAAATGTTCAGGTCGTATCTTACTTTCAAATAGAATGCATTTTGGCAGAAAATTCCGATTTGTATCAAAATAGTCGTACAAATTTTATTTTATTGAATAAAAATTGATTGAAACACCGTTAATGTTGTTGGGATAGAATCACTTGGTACCAGGCAGAGTTTAAAGTATATAATTGATTTATGTGGTTTTCTACCATTTGTTATGATTCTAAGAATACCATCAACGATTTAAGAAGCAGCAGCAGACCGTGTATTGTATGGCATCCGATCGCGAGCTGCTCGTTCGTTATATCAGCGGTCCGAAAAGCAGACCGATTGAGCATATAAACCATATTATCACTCCGTCCCTTTTTAGGGCTTTTTGCGGCACTTTTAATGATCTGTACGATCACCGAAGCAACAACATGTTCTATCATAGTATTTTTTTTTACAACAGTAACCGTCATCTATATCGGACTATCTTTGTATATTATTTTTAAAACATTATGATAGTATTTAATATATTGAATGTATAAGTTAAATAAGTTCCAGATCGCTTTTCAACGCAATTTTTGAGAATTTACAGCACGACCTTGCCATCGATAAATACGAGTGTATGATTGCTGACGAATGGGCGTCACACTTGGATAGCCCTGTATGATATTTATATATAGTGTTGTTAAGCACATTTATTTCAAAATAAATTCAATATTGTAAGAACATAGTGTAATTTCTATGTCATCTAAAACAATCAAGTTGGCATCTGTTCTACTTCAATCTTTAAGCCTGGGTATTCGTCTCTAGGAAATGCGAGATAATCTCCCTGGGGAAATCGCATCGTACTTCCATGAACGGATTGAAATACTATCCGCAAACTTGCATCTACGAATGCAAAAACTTATTAAGCTAAACATTTTGAATAAATTCAATGCGAAATGAATGCAGAATTGTTGTCCGAAAAAAATATACAGTAGCAAAGTAGTTTGCTGGGGTAAGTTGTTTAGCCATTCGCCCCTCAAAGATTCAGAATAGAAATGCTCTTCTCCTTTTTGGCTAAATGCGATTATGCGACCGTTGGGATCCGAGTATACACAGTTAGGCTAAGATATTTTTATTTTCATTTAAAATAAAAGAGAGAAAGGCACTCTTCGCAATATGGAGGAGGCTGCTCTTTGTGAGGACGATCTCATGGAATTACGCTCCTCCCCGTGCATTCGAAACATCCTCATATCAAATGTATGAGGCGGAGACATTTTTCATTATTCAAATCGACTAATCATATCCGCGACGAATGTGTGCGTGGATGGAACTGGATGCGGGGACGATAGACAAAGGCCTTATTTGTGAAAATGCGAAACAAAAATGTGTAAGTATTCCTTTGTCCCGTGGACAATGAGGATTTTCGGCGACTTATTTAGTTAGGTCCATTTGATTAGGAGATTAAGTCAAACAAAGCCCAGCAAATAACACGTCCTCTGTCCATTCATTTAAATTGAGTAGCCTTTAATGCTTTTTCTCGAACGGTGCTAATATTTATATTGGACAAGCGTAAAAACATATTCGGGCTCGTATACTGGGTGTTAAGTGAGGGCAAACAACTGGAACAAAGGAAAAAATAGGCTACAGTGTATACACTTTCGTCCTGGATATTGTGCGAATATTAATTATTTACTCAATCACCTAGGCTTTCAGAAGATTTTGGTCCTTTCATGATGCTTTTCATGAAAAAGTGCCCCTTTATAATTCAAACAGGAATCGCCACCTGACTTTTATAGTCATTTAAAGCAATCAAATGATTCAACAAAAAATGGCATCACATAAATGATGAAAATATTGTATTAAAATGTTTAATAAGCAAATATCAAGAAATGTGATCCAATGATTCCATATGTTCGAAAAGAATACTAAACTGTAACATTTTTGGATATAGATATCTCTCCTGAATAACATGTGGATTTACATTATCCCAATTACGACAAATTTGCTTATTGACAGATCCATCCATTGTGAAGATCCAGAATTTGCTTGAAAACAATGGATCTTTTATTCCTTGATTAAAATTGTACTATCTTCTCCTAAAGCAAAATGGCTTATATTATTTGAAAAAGCGTTACGTGTAAACATTTTACAGTAATAAAATCTATGCATCATATTTGAATTACCCTTTACAATAAACGAAGCCCCGTAACGTAAGTGTTGGATTTGTTGGATTGGATTTTTACAGGCGTGGATTTAAAAATATATTGAATTTTTCCCTAAATTTGTATGTAGTATTTTTTTAGTCTTAATATTATTATAGTCTTAGTATAATAATATTAAGACTAAAAAGTATAATAGTCTTAGTATTATATTTTAAGATATAATGAAATACATTGCAATAACACCAAAACGATACATTCATAAACTATTTTAACCAGAAATATTCATGATGATTTTCGTAATATTATCCTATATATTGGGCAAATTATCATAGATTTACATAAGATTTTTACCCCCGTATCGTGGGCAATTTACCATTCCCACATAGTAGCGCTGTTAATCTGAGCAGATTTAATTCGCCAAATTAATAGTGACATCTTCCATCTCTCTTCAGGTGCAATAGGTTATTTTAACAGCGCCATCTCTTGTGGCTCTACGGAAACATTGCAATTGCATACCGACCGATCGCTTTTGGCACGTGCACTGTGCCGGTTAGATAGTGACGCGTAGGAGACGAGAGTAGGGAGAGTCGTCGGTTAGCCTTGGCTGCGGAAGGTCGTCCTTCCTGCAGCCGGAACCCTCACTCTCTTTCTCGTGTGGAATAAATAGTTATTTAGTGAAGAGAGTCTTTCTATTCGACGCCCGTCTATTCCCATCCATTGGTTTAGCAACATGATGGCCCGATACGAGGAGAATTCAAATATAACCCGGAATTTTGCTATAAATAATAATAAGTGATATTTAAAAATACAAATGGAGGATCATAATTTTTAACATAGTTCCCTTCATAAGAAATACATTTATTCCATCAGATAGAAAGCTTCTTGATACTTGATTCTACAACGGAAGAAAAAAGACTATAAATAGCATTGTCTGTTGTGTAACGCGTAGATCAAGTGAAATTTTGAAGAGAACTGAGACACATTCAGTAATGCTATTCTTAGTAAACTCCTTTTGTTTGTTTCAACTCAAAAGTTTTGCTGATGTTTGAAAATTGGGGAACAGTCCTCTGGAAAAGTGATGGTTACAGTATTTTGGGACTCGAAAGGTATTTTTTTAATTGATTTTCTACACGACAGATAAACTGTAAATGTGGCCTACTATTATCAGCTACTATATGATGCTAAGGCTGCTCATCATAACAAAATATGAAGAAAATCAATTCGAGCTGTCCTTCTTCTACATGACAACGCGCAGCCGCATACAGCAGCCGTAACTAGGTATATACTAGGAATACAGTAAACTAGGAACATCCACCGTACAGTGTAAACATGTCCTTATGTGACTATTTCATGTTTGGTTCATTTAACGAAGCATAAGAAGGGCAACGATTTTAAGACAACGCTGCGGTCAAACAATACGTGCGCATTAAATGTATTTCTAATGAAAGGAATTATATAAAAAATAAAGACACTCCATTTGTATTTTTATATATCACTTATGTATTTGTTTGGCAAAATTCCGGGCTATATTTGAATACTCATCGTATTTTTGTTAAATAGAATAAATAAAAACTTTGAATGTCTCATTGTAACATGAAAAAAAATTATTACATCTCTTAGACTTTTTGTATTAATAATTTTTAAAGTAAGATAGTTTCCCTGCCGCACTCAATATTTCAGATTTTTCTGAATTTTCACTCAACCAATCTCTTTGGATAAATAATTTTGTGAAGTTACTAAGAAGATCCCATATCTGATGGTTTTCAACTGGATACAGACAAATCCATTATAATTTTAATATTTATTTTGTCGTCATCTGTTGATAATTGATGTGATGACTCTCTATTTAGTAGTCTAGGAAAAAACATATTTTAAACAATTTATTCCTTTATACAAATACAAGAGATTGCGTTGGTTTGGTCGAAAATTAAATATGAACATAACAAGAGAATAAAATCGACCGTAAATGTAGTGCTTGAAATAGCGATTTGAATAAATAATAATATAGTTTTAGAAATAGAAGCACGGCATTGAAAATGAATCGCTTTGGATCACAATATTGGAGAATATTTAGACGTGTAGGGGTGCCTTTACAGCCCGACCTTGCCATTGATATACAAGTAATGTATTTTACGGACTATAAGACGCACTATAACTTAGAAAACATTTTACCATTTTTATTATTAGGTTGCAAAGCCAGACTAAAAAAAATATTTGTTTATAAAACCAATTTGACCTTTAAAATCCCTGAAAATCGAATATATGGCCATCTTAAGACTGGCCGGAATTTTTAATAAAACACTGGATTTTTTTATATTAATTTCGAGTATAATATGCACATGGATGACATGGAGACACCCGTCTATGTCTCGGATTCGTTAATATCTACACTCAATGTGCGAAAATACTTTATATATAATAATCAATTGAATTCGAACGCATATATGCGAGATTACTCATCAACGGGTTAATTTGATTCAAACTAGCATTTTTAAGAATTTAAACCTACATGGCTACTTGTTTCAAACCTAAATAATAATGGATTAAAATCTTCTTCTTATCATATTTCTTATTAGACGTAAATGATGTCCATGAGATATTTTTTTCTGAGGATCGAAAATTAGATGGGACAAAACCATTTGATTGGGTATTTTTGGGTACAAGAGGATCACAATCCTTATAAACTTCAATTGATATTTTTTAACAAAAAACCAAGAACTATGCCACTATATAATTATTTCTTTATTAAACTAGTTATGAATGATCTAAATCTAGATTTTTTACACTTTAAATGGTAAAATGGGACGATAAACTCTGAGACTTCATGAACACGTTTAAAAGCCGAGGACATTATTTTCTTTGTTTAGAGATTAAATTAATGGCGTGTAAAAGGAAGGGTTTTGCAAAAAGCGCGAGAAAGATTTTAAAATAAGATTAAAACGAAACAGAGTAGCATTTAAAGCTAATTTTTAAGTTATTGTGTACTGGGAAAAAATTATATTCGAGTCGAGGTGTACGAGTACAATATTTTACTTTTTATGTGCGACAAGTGCCTCGTCTGCTTATTTTTATACCGACGCCAAAAAAAGAAGCAGCTCGCTGGATGTTCTTGAAGAAATTTAATAACCTGCGTTTTCTAAAGAGCTCCATACACGTGTATAAATTTAATAAGTAGAACGAACGATATGAAATACGCCTTTGGAAATTATAGAATGGGACTTGTGAGGAGCAGCCATTCCAAGTTTTGCGAAACACTGAAAGTAATAATGCAGACGTTTATGAACGTTGCGAGAACGTTTGCGGCCGTGCTTGTTACGACTTCGCAAACGTTCCAGGGCCCCAAAACGGGCCCCTTAAGTGGCAATGTGCGAAAAGGGGCGCTAAGCGTGAAGGATATTCGCCCCCAAATCTAATTACCCCTGTACAATAATTTTAAGAAACAATCAAATTAACTTTGGACCGGTCTTGGTGAAAAACCGATTTAGGATCATCCCGCACACCTTTAAGCTGCTATTTTGTCCACAAATTGCTATGGGATTTGTAGCTTGGGTCAACATCTATATGCGAAAGCGAAAACGCCTTATTCACAAGTGAAGGAATACTGTTATAATACATCAATTCAAAAATATTATCTTCTACCCATATGCTTAAGCATGTTCGCTTTCCTAAATGATATTAAATAAAATGGCGCCAAAACACAAATTCATGTTCAACGATCTCCCTTTTCCATTATTGCAACTTTTATTGCTCTCTTTTTGCGGATATTTTTAGCTCCACTTTTATGTTATTCGAGCCTCACTCATTTTGTCTACCCATTTATTATACCCCAGTGTGCGCTCTGAGAGCTCCTTCCGTAAAGAATTCTTCGTTTGCAGAGATTAAAGAGTTTTAATAAAGTCTGCTGTTTAGTAACGCTGTGCATCTTGAAGTAGCTTTTTATACAAAAAAAAAAATGTAAGAGAGCATCCCCTATTTGCATAGTTGATTGGTTCTCATTTTGAGAAATGTAAATGAAAATGCTCGTTTTGTGGTCTAAATCCGCTTGAATGCAAACTTGCATTTAAAAAATATGAATATAATGTGATACGATATTTCTATGAAAAAAAATATGGAAATATCCATTGAGAATGTAGCATAGAAGAGAGGGGGCGCTCTCAAGGCAGGTTCCTCGACCACTCGCTCGCACGCGGGTTCGTTTTTATCTCGGACCGCGGTGATACTGAGCGGTAAGATAGAGGTGATCGGGTGTTGATAGAAATACTGTCGTCTTAAATATTTTCTTTCATTTACGGAAAGAAAGTTTATGGCTATGAGTCTGCGGGATTGACATCTTCCCGCAGCCAAGGCCATCCGATCACTCTCCATTTACCGTACTTCAACATAGGATGGAAAGCAGGACGCACGTAAAAAGAGATTTATGTAGTTATTCTAGACGCAATGTGATATACACTTATTTGATATATATGAATGAATTATAAAATCCAGTAATATTATGTTTTTTGTTTAAGGGGGGGGGGAGGATGTATGCATATATATTTATATTTATATGTAATTTATAAATTTATCAGTATAAAATGTTCATCTTCATAGGAATATGCGGGTTTCATCCAGAAAGAAAGGTTACAGTGTTTATGTAGAATCGAAAAATACTTATATTTAATTGAAGTTTACAGGATGTTTCACAAGTAGGGAATCCAATCCCGAGGCAAAATGAGTAAGACACTAAAAAATTCAAATATTATTTTGAAAATATGCCCGAAGTAACATTAAAGCATCGAGTGTTTTGTCATTTAGCCTGGATCTGATTGAGACATGGACTAAAACCCGCAAAATTCCCGATTTACCGACAAATTATTTATTTCCGTCGCTGCAGATGAATACTTATATACTAAAGATACTTTGATGTGATTCGTAATTATATTACGGTGGAAATGCTAAAATTTTGAATCCCGTATCTATTATATTTCATGTCGATATTTTCATTATTAGAGTCGAGGTGTAGTAAATACATCACCGGTAGGGAAAGGCTAATATAAAAATTTGAAAAACATATATGTATACATAGATAAGACAGTTACTGCCCCTAGGCGTGGCCTAAGCTCGCCAATTAGTAGCTACGCCACTGATTTCAAATGTCCAAATTTCGGCGGGAATGACTTGATTTAAGTAGCCTTCATCGTGATTTCTGCTATATAAAAATTTCAATCCCGAATTTTTCGGAATTACGTTCTCACAGAAGCACAAATGTTGGTAAACGGCGCATCTAAACTCTTTTAAATAAAATTAATTTAAATTCTAATTACATACCGAATAAATTAAAATAAACTCACCCGTCCAGCAGCATCTCTCCCCTATTTTTCACCCAGTAGTTGATGGTGTTCGGGAAAGCTTCCACATAGCACTCGAGCTGCACATCTGTATCCAATGGGGCCCCCAACAATTGATTGGGCACTTTCACAGTCGGGGCAACTGGCCATAAGAAAAACATCTTTATTTACTCTCATTTATTCGGCGAAACAATACAGAAACATAAACATCGAGTATCGAAGCCTATTCAATAATAAGGCATCCGAATATACTGCGAATACATTAGACCCGAGCGTGGTCAATTGAATATTCGTGCCGGGCATTCCATAATTCTATTAATTTATTCCTACCTTGAATTTATGTAAAAACACAGCCCGGGGATTTGTTGACTTCAGGGCCCCCCGGGGGATGTAACTACCTTTTGTGAATATCTTATCGACCCCGCCCCCCCCCCCTCATGAATGAAGTTTTCACCTAATAATAAATTCGGTTTGACCCCGAATCTGTTCCCGCGATAAGCATTTCGTGGACAATGAAACGGTCATTTAAATTTCCACCAGAGGGTTAATTATTTAACTGGACATCTTTGTGCGCGCCATAAGTGTCGAGATATGACAAACAGCCCCTAAATTATGCAAACAAACATCGCGATGTACAAAACCATAAAGACGCTAAATAATAAAAATTCTGTTAGGGCAAATTTGTTTATAAATTATCCTGATAAATGGCCGAATGTCGTGCAGTTTGTAGTTTTTAATTAATATCCGGTAATGGAGTTAAAAAGTATTTATTTAAATTAGGGGGTGTGATATTTTTAAATTGGTCTTAAGCATCGCATCAATAATAATGTGAAAAATTGAGGAAAATTTTTTTAGATCATAATTTAAGGATAGTTAGATAAATGGAAGATGATTACTTGAGTGACATATTTTCTTTATTTTTAAGACTTGATTTCTGGAAACCCGTTCTAAAAAAATCTAAATATTTTCTGTTAATAAGTGGGTACAGCTACATTTGCATACAAAAAGTACAATTTTCTATCAAATCTACACTATGTATACATTGCAAAATAAATTGCGAGAAAAAAATAATACTTGTTCAATCGCTAATCAATCCTATTTAGAAATAGTATGCAAAATTTCATAATATGAACATATTTTGTATTGAATATATGTGTATACAAGGACGAATCAAATATAACCCGGAATTTTGCTGTATAAATTTATTAGTGATATATAAGATACATTTATCTTATTTTTCTACACAGCTTCTTGATCCCGTCACTGAAGAAAGAAGGCGGCGACTCCGAAAATCAGTTGCGCATGTATTGTTCGATCGTAGCGTTGTCGTGTAATCTTTGCCCTCCTATTGCCTCTATAAACATATGGTAGTCACATGGGGCCAAAACTGGACTATAAGGTGAATGTTTCCGTTTATGTTTACAGGGTGATGAACTAGCTAAACTATCCAACGAAGGCTACGTACCCCCAGAGTCTACTGGAAATCGATGGGGCGGGGGGGGGGGGAGCCCTGTGACCATATCGAGGTCGTTGAAAGTACCAGGAATGCCCAAGTTTATTGCCAAAAGCCTTGAATGCCTTAAATTGGAAGAAGTGGCCACAAGGTTTTCGTATCCAACCGGTCCAAACTTCGGATCGCTGACATATCGAAATAGCGCCATACGATCGGAGGCTATACCTGAACACGCGTCCATGAATGGATCTCCTCATGGGTATTTCAAGAATTGGGAAATCTTGAATCTGTGGAAACTGGGATGTCCAGTAATCCAGGACGATCCAGTGACACCGCATGTGGTATCTAACGTTTTGAAAGAACAGAAAGAGGTGACGGCTGAAAGTAGTCGTGGATCACTGCAGAAGAAGGATAGCTCGAATAGGTTTACTTCATCTTCTGTTACGATAAGCACCCTTAACGTCATCTAGCAGATGGTAGTGATAGGCCGTATTTAACGTCTGTCTGTCATGTAGAAAATCGATTAATGAAATACCTTTCGAGTCACAAAATACCATAGCCGTCACTTTTCCAGAGGACTGTTTCTCGACTTTAACGAAATATTTGGACGCAATCAAATACTTTGGTCTTACTTAGAGTAACATTACCGAACTATGCCTTATACTTAATTTCACGCGAGTTTATTTTGCGAGGAAACGAATTATTACGCGTTGCGCAACAGAGGATGCTACTTCTCGCCTTCTTTTTTCAGTGACTGAAATTTCCCATCCTATGATTTTTTTTGCCAAAATTCCGGGTTATATTTGAATCATCCTCGTAATATTTATATTAAAATCAAAATATTTTCTGTTAGTAGTAACATAGATGTAATGAGAAATTAAGTGATTTTATTTTATTTGATAGATATATAATACAGTCGAGTAATTATTATATGGAAGGAAAGACATGTGTTCTATGGAAAGAAGTAGAATTATGAATGTATAATTGTTTTGTTGACGTATGTATGCAATGTTGACGTATGTTGACAGTTGTGTGTAAAAATATATATTTTTTTTGGATCTAAGATTACTTAATTATTTTTTTTTAAGTATATAATTAATGAAGATACTCACAATTGACATTGAGGATAATTCTTTTGCTAACAGCTGGAGGCACGTCGTTGGATGCGATGCACAAAAATGCACCCATTTGCTTTCGGTCCAATCGCCAAAAATGAAGAAGGCTTCCATTATACGTGTCAACTAGAAAAAAAGCAATCCATAAGCATACACATTTTCCGACGGAGCGAAAAGCTCTTCTTCTATTTGGAACTTTTTTAATACTCATAGGCTGTATATTCGCGCGGAAAGATGGGGAAACTTTTTCATCAGTTTCATCAAAACAAACAATAAAACGGTTCATTTTCGATTCCAGTACACTCTAATGCTGCAAATAAAACAGCAATGTTACTTCCGTGGAGCTCATCCCTTCATTACGCGCTCAATCTTCCGGAAAACAGCTCCTTGTATTTTCCCCAGCATATAGGGCCGAACAAAAGTTAAACTGTCGTCCTCCTCCTCACGGCTCAATAAAGATATTGACATTTTTACGATCGAATTAAAGCCAGCCTTATCAGTTGATTTTGCCGAATAAAAACAAACCGTCCCCCAATGCTGAATTACATTTTATATATGTCCACTAAATAGCACTCGATCAACGAGCCCAAACTTTTCCACTCACATCATTCATTTAATTTCAACAGCGAATTGCTGAAATAACAGAACCCTCAAAAGAAACATATTATCCGCAGATACATTAAAGATTTCTCAATCAATCCATCAACCAACTGTACAGATTTATCCATATTGTGTTTTGAAAACCAAACAATAACACCCAAAAAGTGTATTTTAAAAAAGTTACAATGCCCAACGTGGGTGCTTGCGAGCGAAGTGGTATACGTCCTACACAATTGAACTTATAATATATTCCAGTGTATTTATCTGAAATATTGTATTTGAAAAGGTCATCTTTATTTTGTCAGTTTTATGAATTAAATAATCGAATTAATATTTATTTTGTTGGGCAAGAATAGCAATGTCTTGTAATTAGTTTCGCGCGTTTTTCAGGTTTCATACTCATTTTCAGGCTTAACAGTGTTTTGTTCAAAATAAAATTTACATAATGAACATCAGACATTTATTTAATATTTTACGAATAATACGATCGAAAAAAAAATGTTTCAATTTAAGTATTTCATACTGAGCATTTCAAACGCTCTAAAAATATTACAGATTTGGAAGTTTTGTTTATTGTAATGTAACGTTTGAGGCAGGGGCGCTCTCGGGGACAGAGTCCCCGGGTGGCTCCTCGCCTCCACGTGGTCGTCGAGATGGCCACGCTACTGCACGGTTCCGTTCTTCTATCGGGCTGTGATGCTGCTGGATGAATGGATGGGAATACGAAGAGCGTCGAATGGAAAGACTCTCTTCGCAAGATAATTATTTATTCCGCACTACAGATAGAGAGAGAGAGAGGTCTGGCTGTAGGAGGGACAATCTCCCGCAGCCAAGGCCAACCGAAGAATCTCCCGACTCCCGCTTCCTGCGCGTGACTACCCAACCGGTAACGATGCACGAGCAAGAAACGATCGGTCGGTAAGCAGATGCAATGTTTCCGTAGGGTCACAAGAGATGGCGCTGTTAAAATAACACATTGCACCTGAAGAGAAATGGAAGATTTCGCTACTACGTGGGTATGATAAATCGCCCAAGCTACAGTAATATGATTATAGTTATGGTAGTTTTAATGTCAATTGTAATTAAACCATTATCAACGAAAGAGGAGAAATCTTATTTTAAAAATTATTAAATTTTCACATCTAATACATTTTTAAGTAAATAGGTATACATATAGGCACGGAGATCTGTACTTCTACAGTAAAATAGTATCTATAGTATGAGGTTCATCCAGAAAGTAAGGTTACAAAATTTGTGTAGGATCGAAAAATGCTTGTGTTTAATTGAAACTCTCAGGATACTTCACAAATATATTTAACTAATTTTAAACGCAATTGATGCCGAGATCGAGACATTTCTCTATCATCGGGGTACCAGATTTTGTATGCCAGTGTAACGTTGAGGCGGGGATGCTCTCGGGGGCAGAGTCCTCAGACGGCTTCTCGCCCCCATGTGCTCATCGGGATGACTGCGCTAACGCACGGGTGCGTTCTTCTATTGGCTGTGATGTTGTTGGACGAATGGATGAGAATAGACGGGCGTCGAATAGAAAGATTCTCTTCCCTAAATAACTATTTATTCCACACGAGAGAGAGAAAGATATGGCTGCAGGAGGGACGAATTCCCGCAGCCAAGGCTAACCGACGACTCTCCCGACTCCTGCCTCTTGCGCGTCACTTCCCAGCCGGCAACGGTGCACATACAAGAAGCGATCCGTCGGTATTCAGGTGCAATGTCTCCGCAGGGCCACAAGAGATGGCGCTGTTAAAATAACACATTGCACCCGAAGAGAGACGGAAGATGTCACTGTTAATCTGGCGAATTAAATCTGCTCATATTAACTGCGCTACTACTAAATCGCCCACGCTACACCAACATCATAGACCTCCGCCGCCATCTCTTATCGGAGCGCGCGACGATCTCTTCATCGGAAGAATTTACTGTGACTAAACAAAATGGCGAAAAGCACGCAAGGCTAAACAAACTGATTGTTAGTATCCCCCTTACATGTCAAGTGTGCCAACTTCGAAACAAAAATGTCCACCGGCCTCAAGAGCTTTTTGTATCCTTATTTTCTAAATAACCCTCGTATGTAAAATAATAAACAGCCAAAATATTGAATAGAACACAATACATGGTATATCCACGAGTTACAACTTACGGATATAAAATAAATCCCATTTGGCGACATAATGTCGACATATGAGTGGAGAAGGTTTTTCAGTAGATTGTTTAACCCTATAGTTACCACGGGTACATATCTGTGCATCGCTTCAAATTTATACAAAAAAAACATGTTATGCGTTATTTTTTCTTTTATTGTTCTTTTTGCCATCAATTGGTTTTCGCGTGTAGATTCATCAACCTTCAAGTTTATCTGAGGCTTTGCTGGAAATATAATGTTTTCAATGTGAAATTATTTAAAAATTAAATGGAAACACCAAGATCAATGGAAACATCAAAATGTAAAGATATTTTTGCTCTGGCAATATATCCCTAGCATAATAGTTTTTAGATATTAAGAAATGTGTTTTTCTACGAAAAAATATAGTGATTCACCGGTGAGTCGCAGGTGATTAAGTGATCAAAGGGTTATGATTAGACTCAATGGTGGTATGGTTATCAGACTAGCTAAAAAAGCCATTTAAATTATTAATAAGGAACACGTTTCTTATAAGCTTTTATTGCCATTCATATTACTATTAAATCTCTTGAATGAGTTACAAACAATGGTTGAATCTAATTTCTCCAATTTGAAAAAGTACAGGTGAACCAATTGATTCAAGCAATATTATGAACCATAAAATAAACGAGGATAGATAAGAGGAAAATATGATTCTCAGTTGAAATAGTGCATTTGGATAGATTTGGCTCAATTTCGGGTCAAATTGCAAATTTAATAAAAGCAAAAAATCCCAATGGAGATTGAAACATTAAAGTCCACAATAATGTTATGAAGATTTATTTAAGAGAATGCCTTCAATCAATAACTAAAATTTAAAATTCAAGCTTTAAATTGAAAAATATGGGAACATTTGCAACCATTCCGGAGCTTATTTTTTGTTAAAATAATTCGAATTCAAAGCTCACACTGTGTCGTTTTTCGTATTTTCGCTCATGAATTATTCCGTAGCAGCTATCATCGTATTCTAGGTTTCTGCAAACTTGCATGCTTCGTTCAACGTTGGGATCGGTATCCATAAATTGTTAATTTAGAGTTTCAACGCGTTGTTACCCTAAAGCACCAAAATTATTAGTGTTGAGTTCTTATGCTTGGGAGTAATTCATGAACATGTACATCGTCTATTTTATATAAGTCTAGTTCTCTCCCATTTTCAGTCCTATTTGATCAATGTTATAGTTTTGTGTGCATATAATAAATTTTGCACTATGACATTGAAGTGCTATCAGTTTGAATCGACTTCATTACTTTACATCTGAGATAAGGAAACACTCAAAATAAGTTCACACATCCGTTATCTTGTGAGTATCGCGTATATCAATGCGATGAAACTCCAATTGCTTCCATGTGCACCCTATTCGCCATATTCAACCCCCTTGGATTATTATCATTTACCAAATTTGATAAAATGGCTCGTTGATAAAAGATTTGGCAACAATAAAGAGTCAAATATATAATTATATATTGAGCATTTAAGAACTATTTAAAATAAATGCATTTTATTCCGAGACACTGAATATTCATCAATGATTCAATTTTTCGATATATTGTATCACATTTTAAATCATGCAATATCGTCGTGTTTATGTAAACAAAGGGTTGAATTTGGTCTTGTTTAGAATGCCCGGGCGGCGGTTGTCTATTAGGGGTGTTCCGTGTGAAATTTCGCCCGCACAATGTAATCGGTAATTAACTCTGGTCTTTTATTAATAACGAGCTGAAAGTTTGATTAGGGGATCTTATCGCGGAGCATGGTGTTCTCCCGCAGGAGCCGGAGCATAAATTGGATTCTTGGAGCAAGCAAGGACTAAGGGTTGTTTTATTGATCACCTTGAATCCGTGCGATTCCGCACGGCAGGATGCCGATGGAGAGTGTTTTATGAAGCGGGCTACTTGGCCTTCCCTTTATATTCCAGTCAGATTGCTTTGTTTCCTTGTATTGTACCAACTCTGCGCTCACCACTCAATCAAAATGAATTGAGTGCGTTCCCTTCCTCGGCACACGCTCATGAAATATTTTTATTTCGTACGTGCCCCGAATAAAGCCCCCGAGATCTTTGCCTATCTTTTGACGTATAATGTCATCGGCCGTTGTTTATAATTGCAGATGATGATCGAGATCCATGCGCGGAATGGATCCGCCGTCGGGAAGGTCGTAAGGATAGACGTTGAAATTTGCACATTTGGCTGGGAATTGATAGGATATGCAGGTTTGTTAACTATCGGATTGCGAAGGGAATGAAAGGAGGAAGAAGATGATCAAATAACGATTAAAAGTTATACAGGATATAATTTTTATCTAAAAGAAAGACTGCTGAGAAACCAAAGGAAAGAACAAGTCTTCCCGCGATCAAGACTATCGGTCGACCGTTCGACTTTTTTCTCACGCGTTTCGGACTGCTTTTAAGCTCAATTTTGACTGGGTATTCAAAAATAATCGACGAAATATTATCATAGGGGCTTAGTAGTTAGCAATAATCAATGTTAGTACAATTTTATCTCTAAAAATCTCTTAAAAATAGTGCTCTTGATTCTGAGGCATTACAGATACTGTATTAGAAATAGAAGTGCGGAATTGAAAATAAATTGCTATGGAGTGCGTGTATATTCATCAAAGAACTTATCATAGGTATAATTACAATTAAATTACTTTAATTAACTACTTCCTTTCCACCATATTATTTATTTAAGTTATCATTTGGATCAGAATAATAGAACATATACGATAATTTAAAATTAATTAAACATCACATATCCTGGATCCATGGAAAGTTTGTGTAAAGCAAAAGGCTATGCATTTTCGTTTGGCAAGTAGGGTATAAATTTTGGAGCTTTAGCCATAAATTAGAGCTTGTTAATACACGATCTGGTATAAAGATAAAACACAAGTTTAAAATATAAAGGCTTTCCTGATAAATTAATGAAAATTGTAGTATAATTGAGAACAAAAATTAGTAAAAGAGGCCAATAAAAATTCAATCAGAGGTGAATAGTTTGTGATGTGAAACTCAAAGAAATTCATCGAATTAATAGAAAATATTTCAAAATCACAATAATGGTATTGCACATCCCTCATATCGCAAGGAAATCCAGGAATTTAATTGAAAAGTTATATCATATCTCTCGTGTTCACTCAATATGGTGCCTTTGGATTATCATACGTTCCGGATCTTTAAAATATTCCATACGGAATTAAATGGATCAAAAATAAGGTGACATTTAAAAACGTGTTCTAGTTCAAAACCACAAATTTTCGATCATCGAGACAAATTATCCGCGCACATAAAATATGTGTTCGTATATAAGAAAATGCTTCATAGGAAAAAATATCAAAGCCTCAAAAAAAATGTCACTAAAAATATTTAGACCTCATTTCGTTGCATTTACCGCTACAATAGTTCCTGATTGTCGCCTTATTCGGTCGCGGATACCGCACTGGAGGGTCATTAGACGCGCCGTAGGACTCTTTATCTTCGATGATGATTGGCGGACGCGTCTCCTTTTGAAAGAGGTGCGATCAATCCTCGATAAAGATAATATTGAATTTGTAGCGTGTGCGATTTACCATCCCCACGTAGTAGCGCTGTTAACAGCGACATCTTCCATCTCTCTTTAGGTGCAATGTGTTATTTTAACAGCGCCATCTCTTGTGGCCCTGCGGAGACATTACACCCGCATACCGATGGATCGCTTCTTGCGCGTGCACAGTTGCCGGTTGGTTAGTGACGCGCAGGATGCGGGAGTCATCGGTTAGTTTTGACTGCCGTAGCATCACCCATACGTTGTGCTGATTGTTAAATCATTTCATTGATCACCTGCGGCACTTGACACATTTCGACTTCTATCACCAAACGAATGAAGTCCTAAACGTGTTCCGTCGTTCAACGCAACCAACTCGTTGGTCGGGACCAACGTTTACGAACCACGTCGTGATCAATTTCAATCGATCACACATTGCATCAAGGTGCTCCGAAATTTTTGTTTTTAGTTTATTTTTTTGGTTCTTCTGAAGATGTTCTGATTTATTATATGCCATAGATAATAATGAATAAAATATTATAATTATGCGAAAAAAAGTTATCGTTTCGCCTAATATAGGCTGTAGTAGAGAAACTACCTTATTTTAAAAATGAATAACACAAACAGTGTAGGTGATGTTATATCATTTTTTAATACATCTAATATATAAAAATGAATCTTTGTTTGTTCGCATGTAATGCGCTGCTATAACGTTCATCAGATTACAGTAAAACTTCGTGCACTTATTGCTAAAAATTGCGCAAATAACATAAGTATAGTATAGTATATAAAAATTATTGTTTGTTTGTCCATATTTGATGCGCTTCCATACCGTTCATCCGATTGCAATAAAACTTTGTCAACTTACTGTTTATACTTGAAGAAATAACATAAGCATAGTAAAAATATTGAATTAATGCACCATGTTGGCGCATATTGATCTGTTTAAATGATGTTTGGGCTGCGGGGTCTTCTAGATGAGAGCGAGTGTTCATATGCTTTTGAATCCCAGCTCTTCGGCTCGCGCTACACTTAAGCTAAAGTAATAAACCATGTCTTGAGTTTTTTTTCAAATAATTATCTTATGGCCAATACCATAAGCGGGTATTCGCTATAGTAAATTTAAAAAAATTAATGTCTCTCTGTAAATATGGATAAAAATAATTAAACTGCTATCTCCTATACTGTATGTGTTATTCATTTTTAAAATAAGGTAGTTTCCCTGCCGCACCATATAAAACGCGTGACAACGATTTAACATCATAACTTCTTTGCAAAAATCATATATGGATGTCATTTATATTGGAAGGACTCGTTTTTCAATTGAAAATTTTATGTGGGGAAGCACAAAATTGCAGAATTCAAGTTTGAGCGGCTCATTCGAATTTATTTACGAAAAATAATATAAAACGCCCAAATTTATTTACTCACTAAGAGGGGCAACTTTTTTCATTTTATAATGTCTTGCTTTGATCAATTGATAAAACTTTTTTCAAAGGTGAACTCCGTCAAGTCCACGAGATGAGAGGAAAAAATGAGGAAAGGATAGGGGGCTCCGGGAAGAAAAAAAAAACGCAAACGGGGGAGATAAGATATCTTTCCTTTTTATTAAAAGGAGGAAAGTTTTCCGCAAATCGGTAAACTACCGGATGACTTGGCTTTAGCTTTATTTATAGACCATACGAGCTTATCGAATGTCACTCTGTTCGATTTTATTCAAAAGAAAAAAAATACAATGAAGCCTAGGGTCAACGAACATTCGCCAAACTAAATACTATTTGAAAGACTAAACAAACATCCCCGACATCAATCCAATTCTTGCTAATAATTCAACAAGGAGATACGATTGAATAGAAAAACACTCAAATATATATTGATAAAGGATCAAATATTGACTGCCCAAATACTCTGATATAATATTTGGCAAATCTGCCAGATTTACGAAATTATTTTTCCAATCGCAATTTTTTGCCTATGTAAGTACGAAATGTGTCGTATAAAAGTCATATTGATGTCATTATTTTCACTTAAGCATAACGATGCGAATTGATGACGTGATTGTCGTTCACTTTCAGGACTCAATCCCGATATTTTAGCGCGTGTTCCCAGAAAAGGGTTATTGTTATGGAGTAATAAAAAACTAATTTATATTCAAGGGATAATCCCAATGGCGAAAGTACTAATTAAAATAAAAAATGCGTTGTAAAACAACTACCCCGGGGATGAAAGTTCTAAATGACTTTATGCGATCGGATTTAGAGTGTATTTAAAATCGTTTTGGTTCCATATTAAATATTCAAATTTAGGCTTTGGATTTTGTCCGATATTTTGATTAAAGCAATTGGTGCATTGCTTATGTATGCATGAATTTATCTGGATGATGATTTTCGTAGAATTGCACTGGACCAAAGCGAGTTGTTTTCATTTAGAGGATTCTCTTGGTAAATTTAGAGCACAATTTTATCAATTGCTTTGCTGGAAAAATAAAAAAAACACGCTTACAAACATCGTCTGCATAATTTAATACTGACTCTGTATGCTGCTCTTCTTAATTAAAGCTTGCACTCTGTAAAAAGTACAAATGTAGAAACATGTGGACGAATTTCAGTATTGAATTTAATTTTTAATTTGTGACCTAATTCAGTCATGACCTATTGTTTTAATGAAATAAGCTGCTGATTATAATTCCGATATAATATCTTGATATCCTCATGGGTTAAAAGTCTAATTTAATATCTAATGCAATGTAGTATAATCAGAAAGTGAGTACTTATATCAGAATTATTTTGTATGGTCATATATTAAGGCGTTGAGTATATTGATCAACGTTATACATGCAAATTTTTGCACATTTATAAAACACAAGAAAGGATGCATTAAATTTAAGTTTAAGTGTGTCATCGGATGAAAGATCGGATGAGGCTTTCTTTTAGCTTTATACATACATTAATATCTAGAAAGTTTGATCCAAATGGATTAATTATCCACATATTACCACGTATAGGCTCTTCATTTTCTCGGGGTAATAATGTGCAAAGTATTCTATGAGTGATTCCAAGTGCTTTTGAATCAGGGTTACCACATGATAGTTAACATCATGCTCCCTCCTATATTCTTCAAACATTGAAAACATTTGCAGATAATCTTCAATCAATCGCGTTTACATAATAATATATATTTTTTGTAAGTATCTACTTTATTTCGTAGTCTAAACACATCGTCAAATTCTTGCATGTAAAGATATATTTAGATCATTTTCATTTTTTGAAGTTTTGGATTATTTTATTGTAGGAAAAATAATTCAACTTCATTCCACTAGGTGAATAGTCGGGACAGTATTCTGCCCCTTTGACAGCTATCTTACATGAGCATGACGAAGAATATGACTATATACTCAAACCTATTTTTGTGCGTCTTTTTTTTGTGCGATTTTGAAGTTATGCGGTTTTTTTAAAGCGATTTTTTTTTAATTTCATAAAGAGTACGTATCGAGATGTTTTGAATAAAATAGGAAAAAACTCATCAACACTAACCGAAATTAAAAAAAAAATTCAAACTGACACAATAAGACCAATACTGATTTTTTTAAAAATAGATTTTAAAAAGTTTTATGGTTAAAATAATTAATATTTCTCTTGTGTTGCTTTAAAATTATACCAATGATGCAAGACGTCCTTTAAATGTTAACAAAAATATTATTTTTTAATTGCCTTTTTTTATGCGATTTTGGAAATATTTTATATAGCTGATTCAAAGTTATGCGATTTTTAAAATCCATGGAACGCATCTTCACTTTTTCTATGCAAGTCATAGTTTTTTTTGTGCGATTTTCTGCGGAACGCATTTACCGCACAAAAAAAGAATTAAGTCTACTATGAACCCATTTGATCGCAAAGTGCCTCAAATATTTGAGAATTGAGTGCTTTGTGTTGAATTTAATTTATTATTTCAATGACATTGGATAATACATCGTTTAGTTCTGGGGGACATTTTTTCGATGCATGTTACTCACGATGAAAAATGCAGCGAGTAGATAAAATGTTTCGGTGACCAACTTTCTTCACATTTTCAACAATTCCTGAAAGTTGTCCAGTCATATTTGACTTTGTGTTTCAGGTAAGCCTGAATGAAAAAAAAATAATGAACGCTACGGATTTTTTTTTGTATTATATAAGAGTGTCCTAATAAAACCCAAAATGATTCATTTCATTATACAGTGTATTTACAGTGAAAAAAAAATATTTTTTTGGGCCGTCAAAGTGAGATGACCACTTTAAAAAAGGGGGAATATATTCGAATATCGAATATTCGATTGAGAGCCCTTGTTGCAATTATATGTACTTAATATTGCAATGCTCTGAAATTTGCAATCCTCTTATCAAGTTCCCGCGCTACATCTTAAGCCACGTCTAATGAAGCCTTAACCACTTTGTATCAAGAGTCGACGACGTTTATTTAAAAATAATTAACGTAAACTACTTGTAGACGAAAAGTCAGCTTTGTAGATTTTAATTTAATGCCAGTGTATATAATTATTCAGTTTTCAAAAAATCTTATTAATATCCACAACGCTGAAAGCTTGAAAGACTGTAATTTTCATGATTTACATTTAGTCTGGTATTCAAATGGATGATTTTCGATGATGATATCAAATCGGGGTGCAATTTAAGAGGGTCGATCTTTCTTGAGCCCCCCCCCTCCCATACAAAGTATATGACATTATCAAGTCTCTCAAATGAAATATAAAGTATGGACGTTTTTATGGTGCTATGAATAACGTGATCTAAAATAATTGATACAATTATGTTTTTCGTTATCATTTCGCTGTTGATATTGAGTGTTTATTGATCATGGAGCTTCCATCGAAATTTGTGATGAAAAATTGTTTTTTTCATTGCAATTAATTAGGCGAATAATGGCCCTCTATTAAATCCCTGCAAACACTTTGTGTTTGCTCATTAATTCAAGTCATGAAACTGCTCGGTGGCACAATGGAACTCGCTCCATTGCGGAATGATCACTCGAAACTCCTTTGAGATTTGTTGCCCTCGAAAAAAAACCTTTTTTTGTCGGCCCACCCCTCTTGTGCGTGTATAAGGCTAATTCCATAAAAATGGGTCTTAGGCATTTTCCAACATTATCCCAGACAAACCCGTGTTTTTTAGCCGCAAGTCTCCGCAGCGACCTCGACCATCCCGTGGGCATTCCTGATCGCATGACCATGACAATATTTGTAAAATGAGAAGCATTCGAAGCGAAGAGGCCACAAATGGTCGCCTCGTTTCGCTAATGACGTATTGCGGCCATTCTGTCTTATTTATTGGCTCGAACAAAGGAAATATCGCTTAAGGAAAAGCGTGCTCTAAAAGGCGGCCTTTATCATCTATTAAGAAGCCCCTGCTACACGGCGAAGACGTAATATGCGAGTGTTTTAGTTGAATTTCTGGATGAGATTACGTAATGGGGATGTTAACAGTAATAATGGAACAAAGCGCAGCCCGCTGACGAAGAGCGTTCCCGGTTGCGCGAGATTTGAATGATGCACGATGCACTTTGGGAACAATGCCGGGAACCAGATCCAGTACACGATTGTGGTCGAAATAGTTCTGGGTAGCCACAAAACAGCAATAAATCACTTCTTTCAGCACTGCTATAGAAAATGTGGTGAACAAACGTTGCACACGTTGCAGAATGTATTAAACAACGGTCGGAACATGTTGTGAATACACTTACAGAGCTCTAAGCCCCGCTTAAAACAATGAAATACTGAATAAAGCACCCTTTCATTTAAATCAAAGTGCAAATAACATCAAACATTTTTTATTATAATAATACTATTATTAATTTTGATCAAATTTATCATGCGTGGATATAAAATTATTCTTATTCTATGTCCATAGCAAATTATTTGATTAATTGTTTCTGTATTTACATTTAAAATTGGGATTAAAAAGAAAATCAGAAATGGAAAAAATTGGCCATCTTTATGTGATACAATACTTTTATTTGAAAGGTCTCAGTTCAACTGATATCGAAATCTAGCTAGATTCTGCTCTGGGGGAGTCCGCTTCTTCATTTACAATCGTAAAATATTAGGTGGCAGAATTTAAACGAGGCCGTACGAGCTGCCGAGATGAACACCGCAAAGTTTGATCAAATGAGATGAAAGTCCGCTGCTAGTGGATATGATAGGTTTATAAAAAAATTATGTGCATTGCATGTTAGGTAGGTAGTCCCGCGTTAAGCGGTTGGACTCGTAACCCGATCATCTCGGGTTCAAATCCCACAGGAGATGTGGCTGGCAACCACATTTTTAAAAACATATATATGCCATGAAAAACCATGTCAAAATGGTTGGTAATGATACCATAAAAGGGATCGCTAAAAGCCACCTCAAAAAAAAAAAATAATTGCATGTTGATTGAAAATTTTGATATGAGAAAGCTTTTTGCAAGATGGGTGCCATGTATGCTCTTAATGGAACAAAAACTTTATAGGATTTTTGTTTCAAGTGTTTGGCGATGTTTCACAGTAAAAAAACCGAGTTTATGCGTCAATTTTGAAAATAGCTATTTTTTGTGTTTTATTGCTCGTTTTTTTTGTGTTCCGTCAAATATTGCGGTACCCATTATACCTCATAACACCCATCTTATTCGTTACCCGATCAGTTTTATATGGTCTCAATGGACTCCAGTGTTTGATGCTGGACGAGTGGATGGAAATGGACGGGCGCTAAATAGAAATACTCTCTTCTCTAAATAACTATTTATTCCACACGAAAGAGAGAGAGAGATCTGACTGCAGGAGGAACGATCTCCCGCAGCTAAGACTAACCGGCGACTCTCCCGACTCCCACCTCCTGCGCGTCACTATGCAGGTGCAATGTCTCCGCAGTGCCACAAGAGATGGCGCTGTTAAAATAACATATTGCAGCTGAAGAGAGACGGAAGATGTCGCTGTTAATCTGGCTAATTAATACTGCTCTGAATAACAGCGCTACTACATGAGTATGGTAAATCGCCCACACTACACATCGTTATCAGAATTTGAAAGTCATCCCGTTCTCAGTTCATACCTTACGCTTCTATTGCACGATCTGCGGACTGTTACTACTTCCCCATAAATATCTTTGAACGTTTTACTGGCTATTATGGCATATTCCAACCAAAATCAAAAATACACTTTTGGTACATGTGCAGCTTTTTACCTTGATATATTTAAAGAAAAATAATGATTTTATATTTTAATTCTGATATTAAAGACTTATGGCATATCGTGATAGCATGTGAATATTATACCGATACAAAGGGCGAAATTCCTGGATGAAGAATTAAAGAGAATGGTTTGCTTCAATATAAAGGTATTTTTTTACTATACAAAAGGCTAAAAAAATAATAATGACCATCATTAATAGTAGGAAAGAAATGGAACTAAATATAGTCTTAATAAAGAGAAAGAAAAATATGTGTTTACTTATTATTCTTATTTTTGTATTTTTGCACTTTTTTGCAAAAAACAAAGTTATTTTACAACTGTGTTAATTTTAAAATACTAAATAAGTGTCTTATGTTAAACAAAAAAGGGTCATAAAAATTATTTTTAAGTTTCGAGAATGAATCCTGAAAAACGCGTGAAATTATTAAGGAGCCAGCGCCACTTCTAACCAAAAAAAAAGTGAATGGAAAAGGTCAAATTATATTTTGAATTGTAAAAAAATTCAATGGATATGTCAAGTCGCTGGTTATTTGTGTTTGCCGGTTATTCGGCGTCCGGTTTTTCGCGGCGTTTGTTTTATGAGACGCCGGTTTCTACGCTGAATCCATGATCCGAGTATGTGGTTTGTGACCACATTTCAAATGGGACTAATCCGCGACAATGCACTTAAAAACGTATTAATATTACATGTCTGAAATATCGCCTGACATGCATTCGAATGCGAAATCGAATTGTGTCCAAAACTAATTTGGGCGATGCTCTGCGATTTTAATGCAGATTTAGAATATGCGTTTTGGTTGAATGTGCCGGTTCGAAATTGGAATTAATTAAAAGGCTGTTTCGGAGGTGAAATAATTCAAAAGGTTGACAAGCCCTGGCCGCAGTGTTGTAGCAGAATTGGAGTGCAACACTTTGGTTTTCAAATTGTTATTATTTATTGCGGTCCGAACAAAAAGCTGAACACTAATCCGACAGGAGCTTACATGTGTGTTTTGTGCAACCGCTGTTGGCCAAACATGAAATTGCACTTTGAAGGAGCAAAATATTGTTTTCACCACAACAGAAGGGTCAATTTATTATTTAAAGATGACTATTTAATCATCGAGTAGTTGTGAAATTTATTTGATGTTCCAATGATCTATTGACCTAAAAACACTTCTTTCAGATTATTTATGTTATATATAAATTATAGTTTGAGTTCTTGCTCAAAAAATCCACTTAAATCTTTTTTTTGTGCGGTGGATGCGTTCCGTTGAAAATCGCACAAAAAAAGCTATGACTTACATAGAAAAAATGAAGATGCGTTCCATGGATTTTAAAAACCGCATAACTTTGAAACAGCAATATAAAATATACCCAAAATTGCAAAAAATGTTTATATATTAACTAAAAAATAAAATTTTAAGGATGTCTGGTATCTGACATTTCTAATGTCATGTTTTTGTGTAGATTTTCTCTTTCTAACAATATATTTCTTAATCAGTAAAGAAATCGCTATAGTTCCTACGTTAAAAAAAAAACGCAAAATGGTGATTGTTTAAAAAAAAGTCATTTTTTGGCCTTATTTTTTTACAGTTTTTTTAATAGTTAAAAATTAAATTTTGACTTAAATCTGGTAAAGACAATAGAAGGTTATATAAAAAATGTGCCTAAACACATAGCTATAACAACGTAAGTAATAGGAATAGAATTTTGGAAATTTCCTTGGAAGATGTTTTTTTAAAGTCGAAACATTAAAAAAAAATGCAAAAAAAACAAAATCGAGTTTTTCAAAATTTTAAGCAGTCTAAAATTGTAAAATATCCTGATACGTACTCTTTATGTGATTTTAAAAAAATGCTTTGAAAAAAAAAACCGCATAACTTCAAAATCGCACAAAAAAGAGGTTTGAGTTTAGGTCTTTTTTTCTGCCGTTTTCAAGTTGAATTTCATCAGCGCGGAGTCTCGCAATTGGGCCATCCAGTTATTTTTGCAATATTTCAATACGGACGTTCAGAATTTGTTAGATTACAAAGACCACAGTCGAAGCCATTACTCAAGTTGTAAATACGGTGAAACAGGCGTGGTGTGGCAGTGTAAAAGCCAGCAGACACACTATAATGAGTGTGCTAGACATCAAGAATGGCTTCAACTCGGCGAAATGGTACCTAATCCTCAAGGCCTTGAATAAAATTGACATTGACATGGTATTACCTGCACGGGAGAACTCTTATCTACGAAGACGCCAACAGGGAGAGAAGAGAAAAACCAGTGACGGCGGGCGTTCCACAGGGGTTCATGCCTGGAGCCGCCTTGTGGAACATAATGTACGACGGACTGCTTACGCCACTAATGGACGGAGCCAAAATGGTCGCATTCGCTGATGACGTTGTCATTCTAATCACCGCCAAATCCACGGAGATTATGCGAACGACTTGCGAGGACGCGCTGAGGAATACCAATAATTGGCTGACAGGAGCTAGTCTAGAGCTGCTCACCCTCACCCAAGCCCCTGAGGATCGGGAGTTGCGAGATTAAATACTCATAATCCATTCGGTATTTGGGGTTGGAGATTGATGACAAGCTCCGATTCTTCACCCACACGGAGAAGGCGGCAGTGAAGGCGGTCAGCATCGCGGAGAATCTGGCCAGGTTGATGCTCAGCATTGATGGCCCAAAAACAAGCAGGAGGCGACTCTACAATGAGATAGGGCACTCGGTACTGTTATACGGCGCGCCGATATGGGCTGAGACACTACACATTTAAAGGGCCAGGCTTAACATGGCCAGAGTCCAGAGAAGGAGCGCGATCAAGGTGGCTGCTGCATATCGCACAGTATCGGATGACTCAACTTGAGCGCCCTCTCCCCGGCAGGCATGGTACCCTCAATGCTGATGAACGCCGAGGCATGAAACGAATGGATCAGCTACACAAAAAATATTCTGCAGAAGAAAGAAGACGCGGAGCGAACAAGGCGCCGCCAATCATCCTGATTTGACCAAACAAGCTCATAAGCTAACCAACAAGATAGACCCGAGAGGGAACACGTAGTTACCATGCGAAGGCAATGCTTAATTGCAGCCAGCTGGTAGCGGGACCGGAGGTTTAGTGAGTCTGGCGATGCCAGTTAATAGAACTGGTGGAACGCAAGTACTAGTCAAACCTCACACTATCCCAAACTCATCACAAGAGTGGGTTGTCTTATTGAAGATTTCTAGCCTCCGAAAACAAAAAAAAAAAAAAAAAGTATCGGATGACGCAGTACTGGTACTAACTGCCATACCGCCAATCGATCTATTCGCCTTTGAGAGAAAAGCATTAAAAGAAGGGGAAATGGAAAATGTGGTTAAAAAAAACCACTATGGCGATGTGGCAGTCTCGATGGGACAGTTCAACAAATGGACGGTGGACACACGAATTAATTAACACACAGACTTGGAAGCGTGGACTGCTAGGAAACATGGTCAAATTAACTACCACCTAACTCAGGTCCTCGCCAGGTATGGCAGCACCGAGTAGGTGTATCAAGTGCGTTATGCAGTAAAAAGAAGACGCTGAACTAATAAGGAGAACAAGGCAAGTGGAAACATCCTCAATTGCTGATTTGATTTGACTGAATGACAGTGACAAAGAAGAGCCCGAGAGGGACACATCGCTGCCACTCTTGAGCAATACTTAATTAGTAGCCAGATAACAGTCGAAGAAGAGGAGGGGTTTTAGTAGGCAATCGGATCCAGATTTACATTTTTGAAATTAGTTTAATTTTAGATTTAGTTCGGATTCCCACACTACTACCGGGTACTGGCGCGGTATGTGTGTTTAAAATATTTTTCCTCCTCGTGCAAAAAAAAAAATAAATTACAGCGGCCATGTTGCTCAAGAAATATATTTTATATTGATTGTAAATTGTTTAGTATATGAAAAATTATTATGAGAAGTTATAGCGTTGAATAATGTATGCAAATTATCAATTTTCAAAATTAGAACTCCGTTTGCTGTGTGATCTTTAACGAAGACGACGATAAGAAACTTCTTGTAGCTTAAACGGAATGGTATGGATATCGAAGATATGCGGTTCTAATAGCAAAGCGCTACGTGCTACACAGCCCATGCTATGAGGGACATTCTGCACGAGCGATTTGAGGACATGGTTAGCTCGCATAGCGATCTCCTGAATACGCGTCACCAAGCGAAATCGCGGCGGACATTTGAACGAAATTATATTTCATACTTAATGCCATAAAATATTTGTTCAAATGAATGTCGAAGTGAAAAGCCTCAGTTGTTTCCTTTTATTAAAGAAAATAAATTTTCGCCCCTATTTTCATGCAGTCAAAAAATAGTGTTTTGTAATGAAATTCTTTGAAATAGATTTCCACATTGTTTGAGGGTTGCTTTTTTAGACGGAAGCACGCCATTTTCTAATTTTTCTTTTAGACAGAGGATACAATAAAACATGTCGTAACGCTCGCGATCTACGATAATATTCTTTTGTGTGATAATCGCCTAAAAAATACATAGTTTAGAAGTTTCTTTTGAAATTCGCTCGGAGCATGATAAAATGTAGATTTTACAGTGAGTTTGTGATATAATTCATATAGAAACTTCCGGTATCCGATATCCGGTTTGAGAGCTTCGCAGTTCCTGTTTCCGGTCAACTTTCACACCGCTCGGCACATTTTCCTCTCCCAAAGGATAAATCATAATGGAGTTTAATTTAAATCTGAAAATTATTAAAATAAATAAATTATCTTACGTCTATGAACGTCTCTTGTTCCGGGCTTTTTCACAATGATTGCGTCTCCATCTTCACGACGCCACGTTATTCTAGGTTGAGGACGGCCCGTGGCTCTACATGTTAATGTTGCATTGTCATGTTCTTGCACTGCTAGGTCAGCTGATGTATCATCGTTTATTATATCAGGAGGCACTGAAAGCAAATTTAGATCAATTAATATATTAACAAGGAAACATTATAAATGCATCTTGCCATGCAGTTACGGAGATCCTCGCGTAAAAAATGCCGAGCATCAAATACAAAAATCATGAAAAATATGTATTAATTGGACAATTTGAAAACAACTGGAAGCAAATGTTGCAACGCACTGAAACATATCGCAGTGGCAATTATTCAGCTGAAAAAAAACATTTTTTGTTCCATTACAATTCGGACCAAAACCGCCGTTAACACGATTATTCCACGATCAAACATGTTATGCATTAAAATATAATCCGCTTATAGACTAATAATTCATTCGTCGATTGATTGACTTCGGACTGCGGCTCAATTATGACCGCAATAATAAATTTGCATTTGCCCACATGTTATTGTTTAATAATTAGCTTGGTTTTGCTGACGCACTTTTCCGGCCTTCCACCGACTATTCCATAATTAGTGGCTCCAAATTATAATACGTCGATTCGGATATGTTTGCCATTCGCGAGGAAGGAATTAAAAGCGATCCGACAATCGTATTCATTTCATTATGATGCATTCAATTAAGCTTACGTATCTATACGTATATGCGCGTGGATTCATTATGTAAATCAAAATTCATATAATTTTGAATCCGGCAATTCAATGAAAACGTATATTTGTAAATGCATGAAAATGCGAAGGAAAAATGCAATCAATCATGCGAAATTTAACCTGTATGGGAGTACTTACGGAAATATCCGTTTTGACCTTCACTATTCAGAAAGAGCACTCTTGTGCATTGAAGCTCCGAGGCGGACAGAGACAGAGAGAACTTAGCGCAGTTCGGGAGACTGAGACGGAGAGCTTCTTCATATGCATCGCATGATTGTATAGATCGTTAAGCCCAAATTTATCAACTTATAATGATTTCGATTTCAAGTGTGTTATTTGTTTACGCAAAGAAATGACCGAATATTGTGTGTTATCGAGAGTGTTTGTTTATTTAACTGCTTTCCGTACTTCGCTGCGTGTTGAATGAGTCTTTGTTCAATTATCATTTCCTTTTAAAGGAAGAGCAAATGAATCGATTTTTTGTGCATTGTTTATGTAAAGAAATGACGTGGTCTTGTATTCACTATCAAGTGTTCATTCAAAATTGACTCTGCCTCGAATTGAAGATTGTCTTACGCTGATTAGGAGCTGACAGAAAGAAATCGGTGTAAAGCGATTATGACAACAACGACTTCATCGATTTTAAATTTGCTCACTAACGAAAAGGTTAATATTAATGTAGCAAAATTCGGCTAACTACGACATTATAAAATCGTAGACGTGACACCTACAGGATGATAGTTCCAAAATAATCTATCATACAGCAGATGCGCAATGACTGGTCACACAACAGACGTCCCTAGACAGTCTTGGAGTCCGTCCAATCGTCTTGGCCGCGGAAAACATTGTTCTTCAGATAAACTAGAGATAAATTTTATAGATAGACGATTCGATATTTTAAATTGATTTAAATTTGCAACCATATGAAGAGGAATCTAAAGAACTGTTTCTTTATGCTCCAATCTAAAATTGTATAATATGAGTTCAAACATATATTTAATATTTTGTAACAGCACCCCGATCTGGGACATACCCTTTCGTATGAACGGGTAACGAAGCTCCCTAAGTCTGCTCACTCTCAATATTGGTTCGTAGAAGTCCCCTAAATAGGAAAGAGACGAGTGCGATTAAAACACAACTATTGAGATAAAGTATTTATTGTTCCACTAAGATAAATACCATAACTACGAGATCAAAGAAGCAAGCCGTGGAAAGATCAAGCTTCCCGCGGCCAAGACTATTGGACGAACCCCAAGATTTAATTAACTAAAAGGAAATTGAAACTGCCTTAAAATTAATTCACTTTGGTTATCCCCCACTCTCTTTATATAGATTGTGTTTCGAATAACGCATTGATCTAAGAAATGTTAAACTCAGATGTCTGTATCCAATCGTTGCGCACCTGTCGTATGAATTTATAGATTATTTTGGAATTATCATCCTGTTGTCAGCACGTGTACGGTTTTATAGTGGCGTATTTATCTGAGTTTTGCCACATTTATATAAAATTTGCCTCTTATGTTTATTTTATGAGTTTGCTTATTTTTTCCACATTATAGGGCGACACTTATTTTTTTTATTTCTTATGATTTAAAAAGTATATCTGTAAAAGCCCCGAGGGCGCCGCCTGCTTCGCGAGCCCCCGTGCTGTCGCTTTCGCCGCTGTCACGGCTGCCAGCCGTGACGTGATTCCGACTTCGAAGATCGCACCGCGGGTCACGCTCAGCGCCGGAGCGCTACGGACTAGCCGCAACACCGGTTTCGGAGACCGATTGAAATTAAACGGCCCCCACATCCATTCCATCAGGTTTTGATAATTAAATCCTCCTCATGCAAAATTGACTGATTGGCTGATGAAATTTGAGGGATTATCTCAATAAAAATATAAAATAGTCCTTGGAAAAGTCTATAATTTAGTATATTTGGATTTGCTACATATTTATCTATAATATATACGTTTGAATACATTTATGAATTTTTAAATTAATTTTGAGTTGGATATATTTTTTCTTGAAAAATGTATTTTTGATAAGGTGTATTTACAAATTACTCCAAATAAATATATTTTAGATACGTTTCCCAATTTTTTTGGAAGTGAATATTGAAGATGTTTATTTACAAAAAAACGTCTTTGTTAATTCAAAAATAATTTCGGCAAATTGGGTTGTTTCCCCAACAACAACAAAAAAACGTTTTTCGTTGGGAATAAATGGGTTCTCGTATATAGACTGGATAAAATCGTCTCGGAAATGGTCACCGAATGAAATGGGAGTGTAAAGTGTCCTTTGTGTGTATGGAAGAGTTTCGGAGAGATATTGTAGTTGGGCGTAGGCCGTAGACCTCTCGAAATTTCGTCTTTGATGGGTAGGCGTTGCTGGAGAGTTTTCCCGGCGATGGAGGTTTTAAAATGATACATCTCTCTAATTTTGCCGAACGACTGAGCACACATCTCGGAAATTATTCTTGAAGAGGGGCAAACACTCGTCATTAGTCACTTCTATCTGTTCGCGCTCTAGTGTTTGCATAAATTGATGTCGGCAGCTGTTTGCTTTTATATCTGCGCAAATAACGAGCAGGCGAAACAACAAATCAGGGCCCCCAGCATTGCTCATGGATGGGATACGGGCCCACCGTGCGGCCCTGTCACCACCAATACACACCCCCTACTAGGGCACGTTCATTATTATTTTTGTATTGAAAACGTATATTGCTTCAATATTTATATCTATAAAGATTGATATGGATGAATAAAAACCATGCAGCTCAATAGCTTGAAAATCCGGACAATGAGAGGTAGATAGTTCATGTCTATCTTATGCAGATTGACGTAGTTATACACTCAAATATACATATATATATAGGTGATTCAAACAGCATGAAACTGATGATTGAAACTACGCCATACATGTCCATGACTTCCCAATTGGATCTCTGAATATTTGTCTATCCACCATATTATTACCGTTACATAATCAAAAGAATCTGCGTGCGTGTGATCCGGGAGTTCTGCCCTGCGAGCGTCCCCGCTCTACCACGAAACATTGGTGTCAGAAGTGTTATAATCGTTATAGGTCTTTGAGCTGCTTCATTCACATTCCCAAATGATAAAAAATCCATTGGAAGATACAACGACGAAATTCATTCTTAATGGCCAAAATTATCTTATAGGACTGTAAGATGTAAAAATATAATTCATACTGATAATTATTTTTCTAAATCTACTCCAGTGTAAACACATTTTACGAACAAAATTCCAATTCGGTTCACGCATCCCCAAAAATAGGTTCGCCATTTCTATTGTAAGATCTAGTATAAATAGGTTTTGTCGCCGTAAAAAAATAAGAACAAAAAAAAAAACAAGGAAAAAAGATTCGAAGCCGATTCTCGTGTAATCAGCGTGTTAAAACGGTGTATTTTCGGCCGTAGGAATATAATAAGCGTTATAAGCATTCCCATTTTCCCACGGAGCTTTCGGATGTGATTGGACATTTTGAGAAAGATGATGGGAAAAAACGCCATTTTCACTTTTCAGTATTTCGGATAATATGGGATTAAAATTTTCCGATAAAAACTCCTGAGTCCTTGTTAGCGAAAGGAGCCGGGTGTCGAAGGATGACATTTCTCGGGGGCATAAAAAACTGGTACGTTTTATTTTTGCATAGGGCGAGAAGAATATATCTACTATGGAGGAAAATATAATATAGGAACCTGTACATTTTTTTTTCAAATTATTTTAGCTCGCCTGTGATTAAATTGTCAGTTTCGAACCGATTCACAAATATGAATTAAAAGGAAAATTTATAAAAATATGAATGACATCAAAAATTATATAAAATGAAAAGGTATCGGCGATATTTGAACCATGAATACGACTCATATTTATTATATTTGAACTATAATAAGTATGAATTCTAATTTAAAACTAGTATCCAGATTCATCAAACCAAGTTCATACAATATTTTTTTTATAAATGTATCTACATTTGTCCTGGGAAATGATCTTAAGACTAAGCTTTGAACTCTTTACAAACTGGTGTTGTTTTAGTTGACATGAATACGAATATCTAAAATTTGCCATCGGTATGAATTCATACATAAAAAAAATATTTTGTCAATATAATTGTGCGTTATAATCATATTGTAAATGTGATGTCTAATATGAATAAATAATAATATTGTATTAGAAATAATTTACAACATGGAAAAAAGCTCTATGGAGCGCTGCACGCCCCATGTGCGTGCATACTCATCAAATGCCAATTTTAGGAAATAATTATTTTTGTACGCCGTCATCCTATTATTAAAAATGATCGTTTAAAATGTTGTAATTACTCTGTGCCCACCGAAAATTGTACGTAAGATAAATGGGGTAGAACCTGGCAGACATTGCATATTATCTTTTTATTCATTGGAGTCTTTGGCGAAGATCGATCTCGATGTATAGTTAAAATGGTATACATATTATGTCAATAAAAGATGATAAAAGTCAACTAGATCAATTTTACTCTTTGTTTTATGATCTAGCCAGGTGTTCACTTACATATGGTAACTCAACGCTTCAAATAACTAAAACATTCAAGGGTCATTCGGTAAGGTCAGTCTGGGTTAGGGAATCCAATCCCGGGATCCCGGACAATTAGGTACTTAAGGATCCCAGGATTAGAAAACGTAATCCCGAAAATTTCGGGATTGAAATTTTTATCATACAGAAATCGTACACCTCACCAACACGATGAAGGCTACTAAATCGAGACATTCCCGAAGAAATCTGGACGCTTGGAAACAGTGGCGTAATTACTAATTGGCGAACTTAGGCGACGCCTAGGGGCAGTGACTGTCTAATCTATGTATACATATATAGCGTACATGTATATAAATTGTTATAGTAACCTTTCCCTACCGGTGATGTATTTACTACACCTCGACGAATAATGGGAATATCGATATGAAATATAATAGATATGGGGTTCAGAATTTTTGTATTCTTCCGTAATATAATTACGAATAATATCAAATTATTATAGTATATAAGTATTCATCTGCAGCGACGGAAATAAATAATTTGTCGGAAAGTCGGGAATATTGCAAGTTTAAGTCCGTTTCTCAGCAGAAAGGTATTTTAACAGTCACATTGATGGTGTTATACGAAAATGAGGGCTCAAGCGGTCATCAACTCGAACTAGAATTTAAATATCTGATGACGATATCTCCAACGAGTGTGGAAGCTGAGCGTGCATTTTCAGCAGCAAGTTGTCTGACTTCCAAAATCAGATCCAGACTAAATGACGAAACACTAATGTTTAATGTTAATGTTACTTCGGGCATATTTTCAAAATAATATTTGAATTTTTTATCAGTACGGCTTTCTTTGAACAACCTAGCCCACTTTCTGATATTTTGTCGACTCATCACATCATTTATTTGTACTTATTTATTTCATATTTCATGGCTGACAAACACCCAAATTAATTGTGACAAAATTACATACCATGGACATCTATGCAGCCTAGTTGCTTCTTCATAGTGCTGGTGTTAATTTGACACATGTAACACCCACGATCACTCTCCCTCAGCTGTCTTATTCTCAACTGCCACGTCCGAAGATTGTCATGCGTCACGCTGATTCTGGAGTTGTGTGTCACCACACGGTTGTGCAGCGTCAGGATAGTCTGATCTTCCGCCTTCAGCCATCCTACCTGAAAACACAAAACACTTGTTTTATTTCGATGCAAAATACACAACAGCACAAAAGATCGGCGACAAACCAGCCCATACGGCGCTCTACCTCAATATTCCACAAAGGCCCCGTCGCAAATATTTCGCAGAACCACCCCCCGTAATGAAAATGTTTTCCCAGAACATTGCCTCTCGCTAATTTCTCACTTCTTTTATGTATTCATAAATCCCGTCTTCTTGCCTCTCACAAAATAAAATTATAAATTTCAGACATGACAGCTGTTCAAACATTGAGATAAATATTTTTATGCGAATAAAATATTTACGGGGGGGGATGAATCGGCCAAAATTCGCCGACGGAGGGGCGGCAAGAGGAGAGAATTGATGAAAGGATCTTGTAATCACTTTCCCGCGAACTTTGTCAACAAGGCGCTGGAAATCTGAGCGTCTCGTGGAAATTTCGCGCAAAAGATATCCGCCACGGACGCCCATGATTTATTCATTACATTATTTTTCCATTGTATTCCTCCGCATATTTTATCTCACCGCATTTCCAGATTTATACGCATAAATAAGCTGTTACCTCGCCACGGAGCCGTTGCCACCATCACCTAGCCCCCCCCCCAAAGCTAGCGCGCCACGAGAGAGGAAATTAATCATTTCAACCCCCTTGGGCGATAAATTAAATGTGATCATTTTAATAAGCCCATTGCTGGCTATGGCCGAAAGGAAGATGCTCAATTTTGGTCTTCGCGCCAATTATGAATGGAGCCCAAGATGATGCCAAAGTGTCGTCTGGGAGCAAAGATCAATTAGGGACTAATATACATTTGCACACCAATTATTGATCCAGGGTGTTGAAACTAATTATTATATAAATAATTATAAATATAAGGTTATTCTTGGGTCAAAATTTATTGGGTCATTGTGGTCATGTTATTTAAGTAACATCTGTCAAATTTATTGTGAATTATTTTATAGAATATGGCAAATTATCATGGAAATATTAAACAACGTGGACAAATCATAAAAAATATTTTTAAAATCGGTGCCAATGGTATGTGGTTCCAACGGGACAGTGCTATGTGCCATAACAGCGCATGCCACGATAGACATTCTGCACGAGCGATTTGAGTACATGACAGACATATGATCCACATTATAATAGATTGTTCAGTTGGGAATAACGTTTTTTAAATGAATGAGTTAAATTCAATCAAAAAAATATTAATTCACTTCATCGATACATTGTATTCTCCTCTAGTAGATACAACCTTTTCCATCTATTTAATATATTTTTTTTAATTCTGGAAGAATGCAATTGAACGAGTTTTGATATAAAATACACCTTTTCTATATTTACGATTCCCCCCCCCCCCCCCGATAAATAATGCTGCATCAATCTAAATACAGTAGAACCTCAATTATCCGAATACTCTGGATAACGAAAATCTGGATAGTCGAAAAAATCATTATTGACAGGGAAAGATGTGGAATTATCGATTTTGGCTTTAAGCTTGTTCTTCATTTAGAAGCTGCCAAATCGCAAATAATCTTCAGATAGGTAAGTTGTACTGTAGTACATTTTTTTTGGTTCGCAAACCATTTCATGGCGATATCTAAACACTGAAAGGCTTCAGAATGTGTAGGACCAATATCTCCCCCCCTGTATTTCTTTATAATTCAAAATTTGAAATCCAGGATCGTTTGCAACGCAATTTAACCACTCACATATTCAATATCTCCTATATCAGGTTTTATCTGGAACTTATCTATCTATACGATTTATTTTCTTGTAGAGGCTGATAACTATTTCTTCATTATTTTCGTCTGCTAGCTATAATCGTCGAAGCATCAGATTTCTATGTAAACGTTTGAATTTTTCTATTACACCCTGATCCATCCATAATTTTACTGTAAAATCATCGATCTGGCTTAAATTTTCTATAGATGGGTGGGACGAAGCATTGTCTGGTAATAATAATGTTTTTCCTCCTTTATCTATGGAATTCCGATATATTTTTACTTCTGCAATGACCTGTTTTTCATAACCATTGTTTAAAAACTACCATCAATCCAGGTTTTTTTCTGATGATCGTATTCAATAGTTTTATATCCGGGTGAAGTATTTTTACGTCATGATGCTAAAGATTTTTTTGAGAAGTTGTTTCAATTTAAGCCGGTCTCATCAGCATTGTATATCAACTCTTAATTGAATCCTTCCTTCTCCATAACTAGCTTTAATGTGACAATTAATGTTAGCAGAAAGTTTTTCCCCATGAATTTCAAGTTCCCTGATACCATGTCGTCCTTTGAATTTTTGAAACCAGCCAGAACTTACTTTGAAAGTGGAATCTCCATTTAATTCTGTGTAGAAAAATATTGCTTTTTTACATAATATTGAACCAGATATTGTCTGTCCAGTTGATCGTCTTTATATAAACCACATAAAAATACATTCTACAACTGCCATCCTCTGATATTAAACAATTAGTAAACTTCTTAATGTGCAATCCATCACGTACATCAGCAAAATTGGACACAATTCTCCACGTGCAAATCAGCATTTTTTTGAACAATCCGGATAATCGAGGTTTTACTGTAAATGATAATCAGAGTTTCTTTAGTTTGTGTTCGATCATCTTTGATTTATAAGGGCGCGCATTAACACATTCACATACTCAATGCCAATTTTAAAGTTTCTATTTATTAACAATAAATCTCTCTCGTTATGGTTTGACCATATGGTAGGACTTCTTGGTAGATTATCCCTTTGGAGTCCAACTATACATTTAAACGATATTTTTTACTGTTAGACCCGGTCGAAGGGTTGTTTTCATTACCTAGCCCTTTAAAAGCTACTGTCTTTTAGATTTTTGATTTGAGTACAACACCCACTTTTCATCTCTTGTCACAAGATTGTGAAAAACGGTTGTTTCTTCTCTTTATTGATTAAATTGTTTTGTGGACTTTTCTATTTTTTTAGTGTATTTAAATACTTTTCTGGAAGTATCCAAGCTTGTCTGTTATGTTATTCTAGTATAGTCTTTGTTGGATTTGATTCAATTTCAGCAAGCGGGATATCGTCATCCACTTTAACTTTTCTCTCACTTCGGACCTTATTTTATGAACTAAAATTTTCACTTTTAAATAGTTTAAACCATCTCTGATGGTAAAAAATTAAGTATGAAAAAAACGACATTTTTAACTGGACAATCTGATATTTTATATTTAATAATATCTTACACATAACTTGTTTCATTTAAATTTAAAAATTAAGCGTCCTTATTGAAAGACCCTATATAAAATACAATATACATTTTTTTTAAATTATCATTGAGAATACAAGACTATTTGCTACCGGTCTAATTGATATTAGTATAATACACTATGTAGAAAGGTTTCTTAAACAAATTTGAAAAGGCCGGTTGTCAAAAAGTTTTTCTTTCTTATGAGGGAAAAAGGAGCTTTGTTACCCTCTGATTTATAAAGACGTTCACATTTCCTTACATTTTAAACCCGAGGGGCTTTCCACTTCCGCGCCCCGTAAGTGGATTAGGAACACTCTTGGAGTCGGGACCGGCTTATAAAATCCTTTGGAGGAAACCCCATTTTTTCCTGCTCATTTTACAAAAGATGAAAAAAATTTTTTTTTTATTCATAATGATCGCTTAATATTACGTTTTAAAATTATTGTCATAATTAACATTTTTAATACGAAAAGTATGCAAATTTTCATTATTAATATCTAGAATGGAAATCGGTATCAAAGGGAGCATATATTCAATTTTAATTGACAAGTTCGAAAACTCCCAGTGATTTTACACACTTTGCTACGCTCGGATTATGGAAAAGTTTTTTTTTGACTCCGATAGAATAAATTTGGCAGACTTTCTTTAATACCCATAGCCGAAGCAAATTGAAAGGCAATTTAGATTTCATCGCCTCCATAAACGGCACGGCAAACACTGAAGCGTCGAATTTCGCGCCGGTTTATCTCGATGCAAAAGTCCGAAAGTGGATATATACACAGAAAAAAAGTGGAAAACGAACGAGAGAAACACTCAGTACACGACTGCTGAAAAAATAAAAATAAAATAAAACATAAAAAACCTTTTAAAAACTCACCCCGCCGGCTCCGTTCGTCTGATTACATCCGAAATGTGAACAAAACATTTTTTAAATCCCCAACTTCTGGACGATCGATTCTGGAAAGCTCACCGATACTGAATTTTGACATATCAATTATATTGACCTCGGCATGGATTATAAACGGTCATCCAATTATAACGCCTAGATGTATTTTTTGTAATGTTTTTATAGCGTCGTCTTGCTGAAAATAGACATCAGACAAATCAACAGCATTTCCATCATCGTCGAAAAAATGTGACTCAATCACTCCATTTGTCCAAAATGCACACCAAATAGTAACTTTTTTTAGGTGTATTTTCATCACCATCACCAATCCATTCATTGTGGAATGAGCTTCATCGCCAAATAAAATTTTGCTCGAAAACAATGGATCTTTCGTTCGTGAACGTTTTCAACGCCATAACTTTTTAATATAATTTGCCACTATAGTAGTGGAAGTGTGGGGAGCCACATACGTCGATTGACGAGCGATAACATTCTTCACCATGGAAGTCCTAAGTCTTGGACAAGTGATTTGCAGTAAAAAATTTAAACGTATTTTTACTTTGTATAATATCAAGCATAATATAGACTATAATTGGAAAAAAATATTTAAAAATAAAAAAGTAGTGAGGGATTGAAGAAAAATTTGTGTTTTTACCAATTTTTTTGTTGTAGTTTTTAGTTCATTAAAAAAACGGCTAAATATTTTTTGATAATTGTAATCTATTCGATGAAAACGTTTATTATACATGTGCTCGCTAAATCTCATACTGATTTATTATCTAGGACGTGTGGGAGCACTTCCATAAGATTGGAAAAAGTAGTTTCAAGAAAAACGCGTTTTAAGTTTCTCCTCTTCTTATCGGCCTATAACTTTACAAATTTCATTTTTATCGACTTGTAATTTATTGAACGCATTCTTTAATACTGGTTCTTTCTGATACACGAAGAAAAAAAAACATTTTTTTTAACCAACAGGTAAAAACTCAAATTGAAAATATATACTGAATGAAAAATGTTCTCTAATAAAAATAAAAACCGGACAGAGAGGTAGGTTATAGCATTTGAATTGTTCTATGCTAAACTGCGCGGATATCGCACGGACGGAAGTGCGCGACGATCTCTTCATCGGAAGAATTTACTGTGACTGAACAAAATGGCTGATAAACACATGAGATCAAACAAACTAATAATTAGGACCCTTTCCCCTATACGCCATGTATACCAACTTCGAAACAAGAAATTTCTCCCGACCTCAGGAACCCTTGTATTCTTATGTAATATTACGGAAAGAAAAAAAAAATTGAGACCTTTAAATAAATATAATATTATACAAATGACTTAGATCAACAGAAAACTATGTTATAGTTGCTAATAATATATATTATATGCATTAAATATTGCAATACTTCAATCCAATTCCTACGCTACAACTTTTGCCACGTCTATCTAAATCCTAACCAACTTGTATCAAAAGTAGACAACGTTTATTTAAGATTAATTAACGTAAACCGTTTATATACAAAAAAAAACAGCTTCGTAGATTCTTATTTATTGCCAGTATGTACAATTATTCAGGCTTCAAAAATTGTTATTTTTGTTCGCAACGTTGAAAGCTTGTATTGAAACAATTAATTAATCTAAAATTTGTTGAAATTGCGAAATTTTTTCCTGAAATCTAGATTTGAAAATGAACCTTTTTTAACAAGAATCTAGGATCTACAACACTATATCAACATTTAATTTATGTTAATCTCACATTATTTGATGTGCTTAATATATCTGTATATAGATATTGTAAATGGTGTAATATTTTAAATTAATGGGGGTTGTTTATATGCAAAATTTACGTGATGGTAAATTTAAAATAAATTCGATTATAATTAATATTTACAAAATTTTACAAATTGCCTTTCGTTTGTCTTCTGACTTAAAACATAAAACTTATCTTTTTTATCTAAAAGATTTTGTTCGCTTAAGGCCTTTATAAGCCTTCTTAAAATTTTACGGCCATTCGTCCCGTGCTTTTTTTGTCACTTCTGAAAGAAATTTTTCCAGAAAAGGCTTTTCTTCTGATCGCATTAATTTAAACGTGTTTATTTTTTTGGGGGGGAATTTTCAAGCTCATGTATCAAAATACCTTTTTTCCGTTTATAAAAAAAATCATCCCGAGGGCTTCTTCGAATTGAATGTCAGCTCGAAGGTGGATTTTAATCGAACTGGAATACAAGTCGCTGCACGAGTAGAAGGACGGATGGAAAAATACGGAAGGTGTTTGTTTGGCTCAGATAACCTCAAGAAAGACTGTGGACCGCGCTGGTGGAAGTTTTTCTTCCCAAAAAAAGAAAGGATGAATGAATTGAAACGGGAGGAGACAGGATAAAGGAGAGGAGTATACTCAGAAGTAATCCGAAGGTATGGCCCCTGGCATGACTCATTGATTTAAAGCGCTACACTTTCGTATATATTTCTTTGGAATATTTTTTGCAAATAGGAAAATCTATTAAAGAGAATAAAGTGCTTTTTTTAAAGCTAAAATCCATTTAATAAAATATATTTTCGAAATAATTTGTCGTCAATATCAACAATAAGGCTAAAACTGGGATATATCCAACTCTTATTTATAAATATTTGATTATGAATTCTTTAAATAAATAATTTAAACATCAGTTAATTTTAAAATAAAATAATATTGCATTATATTATCTGTAGAATAAACTCGTATGCATTTTCAATTGAATTCATGAGTTCTTGTACAATATTAGTTTCATCTTGAGAAACATGCTTCAGGCTATCTCAGAATGAGCTTTTGTATCTTGACTATAGTAATATCCATATTCCAAACAATAATGATGTCAAGATTGCTTGAAGAGTTTTATTTTGACCTTATTATTTTAAAAAAAATAAGGTCAAATCAAAAAATATGCGAAAAAAATATGCGTTCAAAATTAGTGCACTTGGCGTGAAGGGGGGAATCTAACAATCAATTTGTTTGAACGCGCGTGTTTTTCAGCCATTTTGTTCAAACACGGTAAACTCTTCCGATGGAGAGGTCGTCGCGTGCTATCGCCACCTCCCGACCGCACTGTTCAGATCGGAAACTCGTGGAAGTTTATGTTAGTGATGTAATGAGTCGAAGACAAGTCATAAAGTGAATTAAGTTGTTCACCACCATCAAACCATTGTGCCTGAATTTTTGAATCGTTTTGCACAGGAAGAAGAAGGTTTTCTAGATTTGACAAGACGTGGATGTGTCAACGTTTTTTTAACGATCAGGAGGTCGAGGAAGTTGAAAGGAAGTGGCCAAAAGAACTGATGGTGGAGTTTGGCGGATTTTGAATCAGTTCAATTTTGATTTGAAAGTCTGGTTACAAACCCATTCTATGGATATCGTCAATGAATGACAGACAACAGATATCGACTAACTGAATTGGGGGATCATAAATGTGCAATCCCATTTCCTGCACTGCTGTATGGTCTGTTCGGGTTATCCCGGACTATCCACACAGAGAGGGTCTTCCGTTGATCTTTTAAGCCGGCTAGAAACGATTTACGCGGAGCATTCAGGCGCTCACCCCTTTTGCTCCGCACCCTCCAGAAGAGGCGAGGTTTCTGCAAGAAAACCAGCTTCAGACTCTTGCACCCCAGGAGTGCGGCGGAGGAGGAAGGACAAAGGTTCAAGCTAAATTTTCAAAGGAATACTACCGCGGAGTTCACTGCCGACCTACGAGTCAAACCTCAGCTTTGAAGGGGGCTGCAGCAGATGACGGACTGCACAGGCTACTCCTTCCTCATGGTCCTAGTCACGGAGATGAATCACCGTTCGAACAGCCTAAAAGCATTCTCCTCTGTATGTCTAGGCTGTTGAGGATAGTGGTGAGCCTTTGACACAGTCTCCACCAATAACTGTAATCGGCTGTTCAGCACATCCCTTTATGGGTGCGCAGCACAGGGTGACCTGCGCACCCAACTCATAATAGCTGGGCTACCCCAGCTGCGTTTGATGATCAAACCTATGAGGCTACTTTCACGCACCTCTACTCCACATCATTACCCCAGAGGTTTAACCGTTGCCCACGGGCGCAGGGTTGCCCCCCCCTCCCGGGGTTTTATAGGTGAAAATCGTGGATATTCATATCAAAGATCAAAATGCCCAATGAGAATCATTTTAATAATAGTAAAAATATATATAATATATTTTTAAAATAAATATACATATTTAGGAACCATTTATATTTTATTTAATTCAGAATTTTTCCGCGTGCTTTTTTCTCGGAATCGCGTAATAGAGTTGCAAATGAATTACTATCTCTATTTGCATATCGGAATTAAGCTTGGAATTTCATCCTCGATTCATAGAACTTTATAAAAATAGTCAGTTGTATTAAAACGACATGAAACTTATTTTTTGCCGGAATCGTTACTATGTCCATTATTAATGTAGGGATCGAAGGAACGGCGGTCCGTAACGATCGGAAGATTCTCATCTTTCCTCATTCGCATTTTTTCAGTCACATTTCGAAAGATCAGAAGTTTTTTCTTTATAACTCACGTACCTAACGGCCCATTTTACGGACGGATAAATCCGCCATCCGTCGATTTTTTCCTGGAGACTTCCAATCCGCCCGTCTCTCCCGCCTGGGACTGACTGGAAGACACGAGATAGAAACTGAATGCGGTGACATATACAATGAAGACTAAATCCATATTTAAGACGGGCACTCGAAGCTTAACTTGAGCCGGTGGAAGAAAATCAGGTTGTGTTTACGGGTTGCATTTGAATTTATTAAAAAAATATAATATCATTGCTTCAAGTAACGTAAAATAGAGCTTAAAAAATAAATAAAAATTCATATCCAACCACATGAATATCAATGAACTCTATGAATGAATTTATGTACAAAAAACCTCGTATAGTACGGAATTTCTACAACATACGTTACAAATATCACGGACTAAATGAGTTATTTAGGTTCTAGAACTTAATTATATAATTTGTGTATTAAAATTAGAAAATATAAATAAGAAATTCTATTGATTTTAAGACCAAATGTTGAAATAATAAGTTGAATGTTTTGTCTTAAAGATGCGGGGTATGCAGTTCCTAAGATGCTAAAAAATATTGAATCATTAGAAAGATAAAATACGCTATGTCTATCAAAAAATATCACTCTTAACTCATTGATGACTTCAAAATGCTCGTGTGCGTTAGGGCATTGGTGCTTAGATACGGGTTATGCAGTGCTTAGTGCTTGTCGGCCATTTTATTCGTTCACAGTTAATCCCTCCGATGGAGGAGTCGTCGCGCACTCCTGCTACCTTCCGTCCATGCGAGATCCTCGGGGTCATTCGTTTTTAGACTTTGCAGAACAATTCCGTCGCGAATATACATCAGAAGCTCTTGGAAGTTTACGGTAGTGATGTGATGAATCGACAACATGTCACGAAGGCGGTTAAGTTGTTCAGAGACGACTGTACTAATATCCACGACGAAGGCAAGGAGTGGGAGATAATCAGTAATCTATGACGAACTTGTGTAAAAATTAAAAAAAACAAGTGCGAAATTAACGCCATGTGACGCATAACGATCTTCATGAAGAACTTCCTGGCATTTCTGGAAGTTTCCTTGATGATATTGTGTTAGAAAAACTTGGTTACGTGTGCCTCTTTTTAACCAGTGTTAATTTTGTATTATGAGGGCGTACACCCATCCTATTTGTTTTGCCGTTGACTTTTAAATTTGTTTACACAGTGGTCCATAGGGATCCCAGTCTGCAATAACTCCCCGTTTATTTGCAGTGGATCTGACTCGATTAGGGACTTTGATGCATCGTTCTTAAAATTCGAAAGTCATCCCGTTCTTTATTTATCCCTTAAGCATCTGTAACTTTGAGGCGGGGGCGCCCTCGGAGGCAGAGTCCCCGAGTTATAGGGCCGTGATGTTGCTGGACGAATGGATGGGAATAAACGGGCGTCGAATAGAAAGACTCTCCTCTCAAAAAAAATAATATTCCAAACGAGAGATAGATAGAGAGAGATCTGGCTGCAGGAAGGACGACCTCCCGCATCCAAGGCTAACCAACGACTCTCCTACCCGGCAATGTTGCACGCGCAAGAAGCAATCGGTTGATATGCAGGTGTAGTGTCTCTGCAGGGCCACAAGAGATGGCGCTGTTAAAATAACAAATTGCATCTAAAGAGAGATGAAAAATGTCGCTGTTAACAGCGCTACTACGTGGTAATGGTAAATCAATGGTAGTGGTCACCACTTTACTGTAAACATCTTTGAGTGTTTTATTGGCTTTTTTTTACAACAATTAAAAAAAAACACACAAAAATAGTATTTACAATAGTTCTACAAACAGATTTCTTATTCATTGTGTCATTGCGTCCGGACACATACCGAGCTCAAATATAAGGCCTTAAAATATGCAAATATTTATGGGTTCCCCTGATATATTATATCACCAAGTCTTTGCTTTTCATGCTGTTGTAATTGTCTGCTTTGTCGTGTTCGGCCAGCTTTCAGAGCTGTTTCAAACATCGTCCTCGTCAATGGCAATGTGGACACTTTGACATCAAAGTCTTTCGGTTGTTGGTACAAGCCATTGGGTTTAAGTTTCCTGCTGTCACGTTTATTAGTTTCTCATAGCTTTATGCAATTACAACTTTTGTCCAAATATAACATGTTTTACAATTGGTTTACCTTTATTACATTTAAATTGTAATTTTAATATGGATTTGATATCGAAAACTTGCATAAAAACGGACCCTTGCCATTTTCTCAAAAAAAGTGCAACTTAAGCAATTTTACTAGAAGAAAAAACATTTATATTTGATTAAAAGTAGGAAACAATTTCGAATCAGTGAGTGACCATAAGAACGCTAAGACGTACACTAGGGTCATAATTTATTCAGCAAACACTGTTCGAAATTTATACTTTAATCATATTTTTACATTAATGCATTAAAGTTAGTACTCAAATATAATCAAAATTTATAAGATTGTTTTTTCTTAATCAAAATATGTTTCTAAAAAAATCCTCAGATAAATATGTCAAGTCAATACGGCCCCGACTCACGATCGTTCCATTATTTTTCAACCCTCGACGCTCCGCAGTATTTATGTTTAATTTTTATGATTTACAACCGGAGATCTTGTTTAAAAAGCGGCGAGCAACCATTGTAAATAAATAAAAGGTGTCCGTTTAATCCGCAGAGATGAGCCGTGTAGATTGGTAAATTTTTCACGGATTAAAGGCTGTAAAGCAAAGCGGCTATATCGCGATTATATTTGATTGCCATTGAGGGCTTTGTAATTCTATCTACCCTTTTCAAATAGGATTTCGATTTCGGTTTTATTGCAAAAATAAACATTTGAGAATAATACACATTCCTGAAAGCGCTCTGACTGCTGTGGGCCTTATTTGTTTTTCATTTCGGAGTGCCAAAAATACAACTTGCCATCGTCCAAAATATGTATTTAATAATTATTTCGAGCAGCTGAATTGTTACACATATATGATGAACATTGTAAAAATTATGTAGAAAATATAATGACCAATACTCGGCAAATGATCTTAAGCCTCGTCAATTCACTATTGTGCGATAGCGACATGTGCGCCATTGATCAGAATTTTGGTTTAAAACCAACAAATATCAGAGTTTCGAAGGTCATTCATGAAGGTCGTCAAGCATCACATGGCGGACATTTCGTATTTGTTCATCAATTTTTTGCACGTTCAAGTTCGTCAGAAATTCCTGGTGGTCTCTTACTCCTTGCCTCGGACTCAGGGCCGTAACAAGGGGGTGGCAAAGCAGGCGCTCGCCACGGGCGCAACTGGACTTGGGGCGCAAAACACAGAACCAATGAACCAATACTGATTAACTGACCGTTTTTTTTAATATATACTAAGTTATCTAATCCCTATTTTCTTCATTATCACTTAAACATCGGGCCGACCCAACTGGCATTAGTTCGCAATAAAATAAAGACAAAAAATATTTTTGACCGTTTGTAAAATCTTGCATATAAACCCCCTAATAATGAGATAATAATAAAAAATAAATTAAATTTTATAAAAGTAAGTACTATAAAATTTATAACACGTAAAATCCCACTTTAATATTACACCTGCTAAAATCATAGACCCTGAAATAGAAGCTTCAACATGAGCCTTTGGCAGCCACAAATGAAGAATAAACATAGGTATTTTTACTAAAAAAGCTATTAGTAAAACTAAGTATAAGTAAAAATTATTTAAATCATAAATTAAATTAAAAATTATTGTCCCCTTCATTAAATAAATATAAAAAATCCCAACTAATAAAGGAAAAGACATAAATAAAGTATAAAATAATATATAAATCCCAGCTTGAATACGCTCTGGTTGATATCCATAATCAATAATTAACAGTAAAACAGGAATTAAAGAAATCTCAAAAAATAAATAAAATATAAAAATATTAAGACATCAATTTAATAATAATAATAAATATAATATTCAGTTTCCTTAAACACCCTATAAGAATAGGACTATTCATTTTAATGCAACTTCTTGTTTCATGCCTTTTAATAAACCTAAAAATTTATTTCTCATGATTCTCATATATTATATTTTTAATTCTTATTGGAGGACTTCTCATTTTATTTATATATATATATATATATGTACAATCTCAACCAATAAAATACTAGTTTTATCAATAAAACTTATAATCAGATTTTTTTTTTTTTTTTTTGGATTAATTAGATATTTTTAAAGTGATCATTTCCCGAAAGAAATCCATTTTTTTACGTCCATGATTTTGATCCTAAAAGTGACCCTTTCCCGAAAGAAATCCATTTTTTTACGTCCATGATTTTGATCCTAAAAGTGACCATTTCCCGAAAGAAATCCATTTTTTTATTTGAAATTATCTCATTTTCGGCATTTTTTTAAACATTTTTTTGTTGGATTCCTGCCACGGGCGCATCATACCCTAGTTACGACCCTGCTCGGACTTTTCTGCACAACCTAATTAACTTCATGATACATTGACGACTTATTACATCAATACCATAAATAAGCGTGCGACGACCTCTCCATCGGAAGAATTTACTGTGACTGAACAAAATGGCCGACAAACACGCGGGACCAATCGAACCGAATGTTAAGATCCCCTCTATTATATATATTTTTTTGTTATTAATAAATTTGAACATTTTTACTAATACGCGAATATTTTTGGGTTCCCCAATATCAAGATTATTATGCGTGTATTTGAGTTCATGGATTTGTTTGCTAATTTGCAAAATTTGTTGTTGAAGTGGATACCAAAACTTTGCGATTACCTAAAGTTCTCAGCCCTCCTTGATGTAGCTAATCTTTTGACATAGTTTAAGTTGCGCTATTTCAAAATCTCAAATTTAAATAGTTTATAGTTTGAGGAATCAGTATACTAATTATATCTGTTTATCACAGTGACATTTTAAGTGTTTGTGTATCTATAAGATTATTGTCAAAAATGGATTTTTGTCCATATTTTTCGACTGGTTTTTTTTTATGATTTTTAAATGAATATCAGCTTATTTTCATACTGTAAGTAAGAAAGTGCGAATAATACTAATGAGAAAATGAATAGAATTTTTTGTTGTTTCGAATCGGGCGAGCGGTAAACCGCAAAGAAGGATCCCTAACGCACATAAAATTCAATTTGTCCCGAGCACCGTGGAGGAGCTTGCGTAGAATCAGTCCAAAGTTTTCTTATTTCAAGTTTGTAATTACATTAATTCGTTATTCTTGGTCTGTGGTAGGGCCCAACGAGACATTACATATTTAAGCCCGAGCATCATGGAACTTTGGCAAATATTTCGCCCTCGCCTAGTTGGTGAGTTCTTGCAGTGCATGGTTGCGCTCGCCGCCTCCGAATCCCACGAATGGTTAATCACAGACTTGCGGCTTTCTGCTAATTTGCATGCGATTATTACGGATAAAACTTCCCAAACTACAAATCATCGAGTTAGCTCTGGGATTATGAAAAACTATCGAGTTATACAGTTCCGTCCGTTATCGTTACTGCGCGCCAAACATGGACGTTGGATGGCTTCCAAAGCTTCGACAGCGATTCTGTGATCGCAGAAAATAAGCTTGTGCCGATAAAATTCCACAGAAAGAAGTAAACGAACGTTGAGATTCGCGATAAGTCGTCAGTTTTATAGCCCTACATGAATTTGAACAGTTGGCCCCAAAGGAGAACTTCTACTAACCTAGTTTACCAGGAATTTTCAATTAATTTAAAGATACAAGATTATGCATATAGTGAACCCGTAAAGATTACTGTTGAAAATCGCATACAAATCATCAAATTTAATTTTCAAAATCAGTGTTTTGTTCGAGAAGCAAAAAAAATCATCTTTAGCGATGAGGCTCATTTTTGGACGAATTGAAATCGATGATAAGTAACTTTTTGTTGTCTAAACTGAATGATATGGATACTGACAACATGTTATTGCAATAAGACGGCGTTAAGCGCCATACAGCGTGTATCACGATGGACATTCTGCACGAGTGATTTGAGGGCATTAATATCTCACGCGGCGGCGATGTCAATTGAGCACCGATTTGACGACTTAAGACGTTTACTTTTGGGGCTTTGTTGATAACTTAAATACTTGTGATATCTTAATGCCCAGTTCTTATCTGATATTTGGGCTCTTTGATCACTAAATATGTTAAAAATCATAATGACCAAACTCTACTACTATCCCCCAATCTGCTAGGTTGAACTAATCGTAACCAAATAAAAAGACTCTCTTCTCTAAATAACTATTTATTGCACACGAAAAAGAGAGAGAGAGAGAGATCTGGCTGCAGGAAGGACGACCTCCCGCTAGCCAAGGCTAACAGAAGACTCCCCCGACTCCCGCCTCCAGCGCGTCACTCTTCAACCGGGAACAATGCACGCGCAAGAAGCGATCGGTCGATATGCAGGTGCAATTTCTCCGCAGGGCCACAAGAGATGGCGCTGTTAAAATAACACATTGCACCTGAAGAGAGACGGAAGATGTTGCTGTTAATCTGGAGAATTAAATCTGTTCAGATTTACAGCGCTATTGCGTGGGGATATTAAGTCTCTCACGCTGTACTATAAACGTGAAGTGTCATATATAGTAGGATCTTCTCAGATGGAGGTGGAGCTCTCTTTTTGCTTCTGGACCCCAACGGAGAGAATCCTGGACGTTCGACGTCTTTCATCGCAGCCGACTTGTTAGTCGGGATCATCATCTACGAATCATGCCACAATCAATATCCCTGGCCGTAAAAAGTCAGTCAACGTTGATTGGCATTGTTTAGCATTCACAGTAATAGCATTTTCAGCACCACATTTGAAGAAATGTGGCCCAATTATTCTATTTTCTCGAAATGCACACCAAAGAGTAACGTTTTTTGGGTGTAAATATCTTTCCTGAAAAACGAGGATTGTAACGTCTATTTTATTAAAGTATGATTATTTTATAAATTTCTTGTTATAGCAGCATGAGTTATTCCAGATATTAGCATCACATGTAAATGTTCCTAAATTATAGCAACCGTTGAGAAATTGCATATGATGCTTACAATGTATAATGGATTCTCACCGTAAACTATTACCAACGCCTGATTTGCATGCAAATGGTTCAGCATTGATATAACAGTATATTCACTTAAATATCTTATTGAGAGCGGTTATTATGGAAGTGTATTATGCTATGAAATTGGGCATGGGGTAGTTGGCTGACGATGTTTTGGGGCGATATTCACACTTTAACAAATATTTGAGGATAACGGTAAAAGGATTGTCATTATAGAGATTTGACTTTGTCGAAATGAAGAAATAGGATTTTAACACGAATCCTCTTTTTCTTCATCTGTCCGGGGAAGCGCCTCATAATAAAACTTTAGTCGACATCGTCCCGAATATAAAAGGGCGTAGAAAGACATTTGGCAAGCCGTCTTCCGGCCATTTTACACACGAATGGAAACAAAAACATATGGAGGGACAAAAGCTCCCAGCACCGGTTTGAATACGAAATGGTGTCGAAGGGCATTAGCTGATGATATTGGCGATAGAGTCTGAGGGTCCAGGCCGCGGGATCAAGCCGCACATCGGCACGTCCGGATCCGCAGGTATAAAACAAGCTCTTAACTGAGATAAAACAACTGATAATGTGTCCGGTGTCCGTCCGGATAAAACCGGACGCAATCTATCGCCGTCGAAACGGTGGTCTGGGGCCTTATAGTCCGGCTATAATAATTTTACGAGGCGCCGTTAAATTTCACACTGGATGAGCTTTCTTAGCCTTCTGCCTTCTCGCATCTTCCGCTATTCTACATAATGCCATACTTAAATCTACATATTATTGAGGAATAATGCGGCCGTTAAACTTGAAATATTGAAGAATTATACATCAATATTTTTGATTTCGATCATTAGAACAAAAAACGCCTTTATAATATCACACGCGGGCAATTTTAATGCAGTAGCATAATGTTTTTTGATAAATATCTCATTGGTTATCCAATCTGTAACTCAATATGATGCGCAAAGATCAAAATGCATGATGAAGCGTTGTTTTGTATTGTAGAGGCTCCCGCTTTGGGTCACCCAGATGCTGCTGACACATTACACATGTTTTCGAACCACCAACTTTTTTACACGGAGTTGGGCCTTGGCACATGTAATTATTAAAGAAAATGGGCTAAAAAATTATAACAACATGTTTTCATATTTTTTGATATTACTTACCCAAAGGAAAAATTATTATGATTGCTCAACAAAATGAAATATCTAATGAAAGTGAACCATTCCGGATTATATTGAAATCAATCAATCAAATTTAGTTATTATCAATACTTTCTTCAATGATATAAAAATAGAGCAAAATATTTAATTCAAATTAATTATTTTTTGCCAAAGCATAACCTCTTATTTTCAGAATTTAAAAGTATTAGATAAAATTATTTCATGTTTGGCATGTGGTATCTCAAGCCAACGTCAGTATGTGTGAGCTCGTATTCAAACACAATACAGAAACACTTCAGCGTCTATTGACATACTTGAAAGGTGTTCGCAAACATTGTCAAGCTGAATGAAGTACACAGTGGGTGAAAACAGTCCCCTGTTTGGCGAGGTATCCATTTTTAACCGGATAAATTTGGCTGCTTTATTAATAATTCGAATTGATATTAATTGCGAGTCGGCAATCTCGATCCGTATCGCCTCGGGTGTATGAATAATTTTCGCTTGGCATGTTGATGTGTGTTTATAATTATGTATTCAAGTTGGAGTAAGGTGTGTTTGGAAGTTTGTATTTATGATTAAAAAGTTATCCACTATAAAAGGCGTGTGTGGGAGTGTTAGGGAGTCCCGTTATGATTCGCGCGGGTTGATCCGGGACGGGTACACACCCTCCGCGATTGTATCGTCCCGTAACTCCGCATTCCCACGGGACATATTGTTTACATAATAAAGGTATTTCCCTTCACGCTCGCAGGATTTGATTTGAGCTAGATTGTTTGCTTTATTATTTGCCTACGTGAAATCTCGCAGCGAAAGCGCGAGACAAAGGCAGCCAACAGCAAAATGCAAACAACGCGATAATTTTGTTCGCAGGCAATCGTTTTCCACCGCACCACTTCCATATTGAAAATTGTATTTGCACTCTTTGGCGTTCGACGTCGAAGAAAGCGCGGTCTACACGCTAAGACACACAAATCCTGGAGGACTCTCGGCATCGCGCCATATGTCATTATTCAAACGCATTATCGAGGTACGCTTTTAACGTAGCGCTCGTTTGTGGCGCCACTTCTCAAATGCGGTGAATACTCAAACTAACACTTTGCACGCTCATTTTTAAGAGCTTCCCGCTCTACTTACCCAGCTAGAGCGAAACACTCTGAACTTACATGTAATACATAATATATTTTCAACCGAGAAAGGCACATTTTAATTGGTCTTGCATTGGAATAAAATATAAGATTGGGTTTAACACTTTACGGTCTGCTATGTGCACCTGGGAACTCCATTGTAAGGGCCCTAATTTTGCAAAACTGTATGAAATAAAAATATATCTATTACATAGGAGCGGGGGTGCTCTCGGGGGCTTCCCGTTCCCACGCGCTTGTCGGGATAGCCGCGCTGACGCACGGGTTCCTTCTTCTTTCGGATCATATATAGACGGATAGATGGATGGGGTAAATGGGCGTTCAACGAAAAAACTCTCTTCTCTAGATAACGTTTTATTCAACACGAGAGAGAGAGAGAGAGAGTGAGAGATATCTGGCTGCAAGAAGGACGTCTTCCCGCAGTGAAGGCCAATCGCCGACTCTTCCTCTACTCGACACGTCTCCACCCAACCGGCAACGGTGCACGCGCAAGAAGCGATTGGTCGGTAATTGCAGGTGCAATATCCCCGCAGCTCCACGGAAGATGGCGCTATTAAAATAGCACATTAACCACATAGTAGCCAAATAAAGAGCACCATCCAAGAAGAGCATTACCTGTGCCCTTTTCAAGAGGGACTGAATCCGTCTTAAGCCGAAGCGAGCGTTGAAAGAGTGGAGTCTCCGGTACTAAGGGGTGGATGTACGTCTAAGGCAGACGTTCTTTGGAGTAAATCTTTGCTATGGCATCCATTTCGGCGTTGTTAATATAGTCCCAAGTTTACTGTATACAGAATTCAAAAAAAAATCATCACAAGAAAATGTCCCCAAAAAAAAAAAAAAAATTAATATATACAAATAAACTGTTTAGGTCCGCTAAAAATATAGCGTTTTGAGATAATTAATGAATTTGCCATCAATTTTGATTAAGCTGTATATAATCTGTTACGTCGACGAAATGGCATTTTCATGCTAAACCGCTGTTGGTGTGTGTAGATATGAGACTGCGGGAAGATGCCCTTCCCGCAGTCAGCTGTACTGCGCAGAAGACAGCCAGCAAGCTCGGGGGGCTCATTCCCAACATCGGAGGATCAAAGCCGTGCAAAAGAATAACCATACACAAGGTTATACACTCAATCCTGTGCGGAGCCCCGATATGACATGAGTCACTTAGACATAAGAAATACAGAAAGAAGCTGCCAAAAGTCCAATGGCAGGGAGCGCTTCGAGTCACCACAGCATACAGAACAGTATCTGAAGAAGCGTTGCTCGTGATCGCTGGAATCCCCCGCTGTAGCTCCAAGCGAAAAAAAGAGCCTTGGACTTCGAAGATCCCAAAAACCACAACGAGCTTGACCAGAAATTAAAGGAAGCCTGGCAGCAGAGATGGGATCTGTCCAGCAAGGGAAGATGGACCCATCGACTTGTCCGGTCGTAAGTCAAATCACGAAGAAACGATCTACCGCTTGACCCAGGTATTCACTGGACATAAATGTTTTGTTGTGTACCTGAAGCGGATCGGCAAAGAAGCATCGGCGGTGTGCCACCACTGCCTAAGCGGAGGTCGATGATGCCGAACACACCATCAATGATTGTGAGTCTTGGACACCTCAGATAAACACGCTGAAACAAGCACTCGGGGTAGCCTGAGCTCAACGCTGAGAACATGGTCCACAGTATGGTGAGCAAGAAAAACTGGGATCTTTGGCGAGATTACGTTTCGTTCGATTTCGAAGGCAGTGAGGTAGAGAGACGCAGAGCGGCTCTCCAACATTAGAATAGTGCCAGGTACTTAAGGCCAGACTGCCTGCCCTGCTGAAGCAATGTGATGCAAGCAATATCAGGGGGACAGAGGACAAGAGAGAGGTTTAGTCAGTAAGAATCTGACACTACCCTTGGATCAAACCCAGGGTGTCTTATGGAAGATTCCCCTCCCGCAAGAAAAAAGACTTATAGCTGTAGCTTCTCACTCCGTAAATAAAAGGTAATAATTAAGACGATATAGTTTTAATCATTGTCTGATCACCTCCATCCTACTTAGGCTTAATCGCGGTCCGATAGAAGAAAAAGCTCATGTGCGAGCCCGACCGTCTCTATATATTGTAGATAGACCCCATCAGGTAGGTAATGATGATGACTTTTAAATATCGTTATTTTCGCACACAATTTGACGCAAAAAGGTAGCTTTTTATGCATAAAAAATAATAAAAGCGAAAATTTAGCGTCGATGTAATAATGTCAAGTTTGAAAGGAATTTTATTTATGCGCACAGTTAATAATAAACGAGATGGGCAAAGTACTAAATGAACATACCTCAAAATAGCTTCACCAGCCCAAATCAAAATTGTATGTGTATCCCCTCCCTGGCTGATGGACTTGTATGTAATATGCGTGGGTTCAAATTCTCCCAAAGTTAGCTTTATATTAAATATTGCCGTACACCCAGTGTGAAATCGTAAGCTTGAGGGAAAATTTTCACCCTTGGCCTCCTCTAAAATAGCCCAAATTTCCGAAGAAATACCTTCCCCTGACTCCGGATTTACACAAAAATATTTAATAAAACACCTATCCCCCAGACCGACCCGTCGTAAATGTTTTGCGTACATATATTTTTTTTAAATTAACCTTTTCTTCGTTTCAAATAATTTAATACGGCTTTATAAATTTAATTAAATAAGCCGTTTTCTGCTTTCATTTTTTCAAAGGAAGAAATGTGTTTAAAACTCTTAAATAGAATACAAAATGGACAAAGGCGTTTTTAAAATAATAGTGAACGCGTTTTTTCCAACAGTTCATCCCTTAAACGCAGATAATAAATAAAATATTTCTTAGCGACGATTACATTGTCGATACATTTTACCAAAATTATTTGCAGAATTAATGTATTATTAAAACAATTAAGGTAAATTTGGCTAACAAAGTTATAATGGCCTTAAATAGCCCGGGTTTACGTATGTAAATTAGGGAAATTGCCATTCTATAAATATGAATATACAGAATCTAGATTAAGTGCTGTTCCTGTGTAATAATTTAAATTTTAGTCAGTCTATGAAACGTATGAAATTTGTTGTAGGTTGACTTATTGCAAACGTTTATTACGTATCGCAAAATGGTAACCAATAAAGTGTCAATCAGTTAGTTGCTACGGGCGACGGCATATATTAAAATGGCTGCGTTTTTATCTTATATTTTTTACCTAGCATTCAAATTTAAAGAATGTTTAATAGAAGACTTTTATGTATGAAAATGTGTTAAATAATTGAATAATTATAGCAATAACATTAATTTATTATATCAAGTGTGTCTGTCGGAACGCTCAAAAAATAAACGTTGGCAACCAACTAATTATCATCCCTTTTTCATTTTTCCACCCTTTATTATGACAAAATTTATTCTAGATTTTGTACAAAATTTTATTAAAGCGTCGAAAATTAAAAGAAAACTGCATTCGTCAGGGTTCAAACTCTCCATCTACAATGCATATTAATTAGATGAATCCACTGAACCACGTTGGCTTCGTCTTTGAAAACTTTTCCATAAGATTTGAAGACTTAATTAAATTATTTTTTTCAACCAAAACTTAAATCAAAGACGCTGAAGCAGCAATAGTTTGAAGCAGAAATTGATAATTTGCAAGATTTAATAATCAAGCATAACAAAATTGATTGCAATTCTTCATCTATTATTTTTTGAATGATAAACAATTTTATTTGTAATTAATAAGACAACTTAAAAATATGAGATTTTAAATTTCTTGAAGTATCCAAAACACCAATTTTTTTTTGGGGCTAAGGGGATAATTTGCTACGTTGCACATATACGCCCTATGTTGTCAAAGCGTCAAAGCTGTCGAAATAGTTTTTTTTTTCAACATTTTGAGAAAATATCCAAAATATGCACGTACTACACCTTTTTCTTATTTCAACTGTATTTGTCTGAAGTAGCATTTCCTTTTTAATTTTTTTCAAAAGCGGCGCTTATTCCTTTAATTTTAATTTCTTTCATGGGCACCTCTGTCTTGTAAATTAATTATTTTGAATGTCCCTGAACAAAAAAATTCCCTGGTGTCAGGTCTGAAGACCGTGCGAGCCACGGAATAGGGCTCGTCCCCAGACTACGAAATCCAATGGTGTCAGGTCTAAAGACCATGCGAGCCACGGTACGTACATATCTTGTATATATTCAACTGATAATAAGCATCTTAATAATATCGTTTTATAAATGAAACATCGTGCGATACTGCTGCCTGCGCCATCATTTTTTTTAGAAAGTATTTAATACAATCCTCTTTAAAAATATAGATACATTTTGACATAATCGGTTATATATTCATCAAGAAGGAAATATTCCCGCAGCCAAGGTTAACCGTCGACTTTCATCTCCTGCTTGAATCTGACACCAGTGTAATGTGGGAACAGGCAAGTCGTTTAAATAATAGATCTTTCCGCGACCAAGGCTATTCGTCGACGCCCTACCTCTGAAGGGAGCAAGATCTTGTCACTATTAATCTGGCGAATTGAATCTGCATAGATCAACAGGCAATGCGTCAGGATGTCATTTGCTATTGCAACAGTATAAATATTTTTATCTGGATAAAACTCCAATTGTACCAGCTGTCCTATTGAATTATCAATAGATCTGATCACCCAAATTTGGTGTCAAATGTAAAAATTATGATTTTAATAAAAGATCAGCAACTATCATAGATCCTTAATCTATATTAAATATATTTTTTCATTTTCAGAATTTGAATTTTGACTTCCTTCTAAAATCTTGCGGTGGGCTTCATTACTGAACGGTTGCCAACATCAAAGAGACATTTACGGCATGAAGTTTGAGCGACTGGAGTGCCAGTTCCAAAGTCACTCGCACGAAAGCAAAAACTTTAAAGTCGGCAGCTTGTAGTTTCGCTTATCCCATACCAAACTTTGTCATTATAAGTTTGATCGATTGCGATTTAATGAGGGCCCTTTTTCCAGAAATCCAGTTGCCGGCAATATGATAATCGGTGCACACTTCGCCCATAAATCAAATCTTCGATTGGCACATCCCAAATGCGGCACTAAAAGGTTAACGGCATTATTCAAACGCCAGTGACATTATTGAATAAACAGGGAACATCCTACGGCGATAAAGTTAAGTAAAGGGGGACCAATATATCTTGATAGAGGGTGGAATAATTCACTTTCGTGAGCCGGGGACAATACTTGGCCGAGCTTTTTGAACATAATTACACACCCCCTTCTTTCATTAGGTCCTTTTCAGTATTCCAGAAACCCTTGTCCGGCGGCGTATAGCCGGGGGCACTCCGAGTTCTTTGTTTTAATTGTAATTGGATTAAGCATGAAAAGCCCCGAGGGAAGTTGAAAATATTTCCGCCCCCCCCCCCCATTTTCGAATGAAGAAAACAATATTGCCGGGTCCATCCCTATGCGGGATGGGGAAAAAACCGTCCAGGGCCGAATCGTAATGGGAAATGTCACAAAAATGAATATGGATGTGTATCGCGCGGCTCGAGTCAAAGGTTCCGAAGAATCGTGTCTGCGAAATTTCGTCGCCGTTTATTTTAGCATAGAGAGCCGGTGGGAAGGCACGTAGAACATACATGTTTAAAAGAAGAAAAAAAAAAGCGGAAGACACAAAGGAAGAAACATATCATCAAAGTCCTTTGATGTCGCAAAAACATGTTTCGTTTTTGCGGTTTTTGTTTATTCATATATTGTGTAAAATATTTTACGCGAATGAGAATTGCGGGGTGGATATTTACATAAAACATTCTGAGGCAACACCGTCCCAAAATTTCAATAATCGTATTAAATTTGTATGTTTGCTTCGACCTTTAAGAATGATCGCGGATGATGGGGATAATAATTAATTCACACAAAGTTTACATCTTGCGATTAAATAAAAAAGTGATTCTTAGTCCTATTTTTAATATTTGTATAAATCAATATCTATCTTTAACATTTCCTTGATCATAGTGTATTTACTACAACTCGACTCTAATATTGGGAGTATTGATATGAAATATAATAGATGCGGAATTCAGAATTTCATATGGTGTACCAAATACATATCATGGTAGCGTTTAACACGATATGGGAGAAGTTAAGGATGAAACAGCTATTTTCACATTAATTCGTTTAAAAAAAACATGGTTATTGTTAAATTTTAATGTAATATGTTTATTTGTTAGCAATAGTAATTTCCATTTATCAAAATATAAGATTAAAAAATGTTATATAAATTTTATTTCGGTATTAACGGTCCGTATTTTTTTTCCCTTTTTTTTACCGGTCCACAGGTCTAAAAAAGTTGGAAAACACTGTCCTACAACACATCAACGGTGAATTATCAAAACAGCGGCAGACTATCAAAAGGGCAGCAGGTTTAAAAAAGGGACCCGGGGGTAATCAAAGCGAGTTATGAGGCTTAATTATCAAAACAAATGCTTAACTATCAAAGCAAATGCCGCGACTGCAACGCAACGGAAGAGGAGGAAACCCCGCGGGGGGTCTCTTTTCACTTCTCGACTCTGACGGAGGAGACGAGGAGGTTCTTTAAGAAGTCGACCAACTTCGAGTTTGAGAAGACGCTCCGATGAAGCATCTGCCCTCGGATGAGCCATCGCCGCATCATCCATCACTTGCCTGCTTGTTCTGTACCCTGCATGCTAACCTGCGTACCACTGGTTCTTCAACCGCGAGCTAATATAATAAATACGTTGTACCGTTTGTCCAATATATTATTGCTAGCTTGTGAAACCTGCCTCATTTACACTTCTATCATCGAAAGAACGAAGTCCTAAATGTATTCCGTCGTTCATCGCAGCCGATTCGTTGGTCAGGACCATCTTCTACGGAACGAGTCCGCGATCGATCACACATCGCAACGAGGTGCTCTTAATTTCAACTTTATCGAACATTAATGAATCTTGTGAACTAATCACAGGGTTGATGGCTATCTTCTTGTGCGTAAAAAAAGTATGATAATTTTTTTATTTGGAGGAGGATGGCATATTTTAGGTTAAATTCTTTTAGATGCAAGAGATTGAACCATGAACGATGGCTTAGAGAAGATATTTTCTTTCCGCAGTCCTCAAACTTATATCGGTCGTCTTTAAAGTCTCGCAGCTGGGTCTTTCTTACGAAAGCTTTTAAATCGAAATAGCTGTATTTGTTAACTATTTTTTATAATTCTAAATGAATACATATTCTTATTCTTGAAATAATAACCACTATTTTTGATGTTTTGTAGGTTTCTATTTGAAAAGTACACTTATACTTTTTTTGTGCGGTAGATGCGTTCCGCGGAAAATCGCACCAAAAAAGCTATGACTTACATAGAAAAAGTGAAGATGCGTTCCATGGATTTTAAAAACTGCATAACTTTGAAACAGTTATATAAAATATATCAAAAATCGCATAAAAAAAAGTTTATAAAACAGCAAAATAATAAGGCAATTAAAAAATAATATTTTTGGTAGCATTTAAAGGACGTCTTGCATAATTGGTAAAATTTTAAGGATGTCTGATATATGGCATCTCAAATGCCAGACCTAGTTTTGGCCCAGTTTGAAGTAAATTAATTAATTAAAACGTGAGATATGATGTCAACCGTGTTGAAAAAAGTACTTTTGAGAAAACCGCGTTAAAAGATTTCATTATGGTAGGATCGTCAAGTTGCCGTATCACTAAAATAGCTATAACTTCTTGAGTAGTTATAATTTTGGAAAATTCCTTTATAGAATATATTTTTAAAAGTCAAAACATTGAAAAGATGCAAAAAAAACCAAGTCGCTTTATAAAAACGCATAACTTCAAATCGCACAAAAAAAAGTCGCACAAAAAGAGGTTTGAGTGTATACCTTATATATAATACTTTACAAGCCAAGATGTTTGAGATTCTATCGTTCAACCACAGGACTATCAAATAATGCATTTTAATATTTTAATGATAAGCGTTCTTACGGATGCACAGATAAGCCATTTTTTGTCTAAGGCTCACGAATTGAAATAAAAATTTATTACATGGAAGCAATTGACGGTGATTTATACGTTTCTGTTGAATCGATGACGTGCTTTTCTTCTTATATAAAGGAAATTGAGGCTAGGGACTCAAACGTGAAATCTTTCATGTAATAAACGTTTGCATGCTATAAATCATCTCTATCTTTGCATGTCAGGGATATCAAGGCCGTAAACTTTATTTGGAATAATGATGAAGTAATACGACAGACGGAACATTATATAATAGAAATTTGCATAAATGAAATTTATGTCTATAATATTTAATATGCTGAAGCTGAAATAATGGAAAATTTGGTTGCTGCGGTTGAAAACGGTTCTTTATGTGTGAATGTTAATAATTCGATAATGATTGAAATTATTGCCTAAATAAAATTTTGTGAGTATGGACATGTGGTTGAAACTGAGGCCTGATCAATAACGAAGACCTAAGCCCTATAAAGCTGCCCAATAATACTGTCTGGCCTAATAATTCAAAATATACCGATGATGGTCTATACTGGACGTGATGGATTGCCGACATCATTGGCCACGTTAGGAGCTTCCAGGGAATAAAACCGAGACCTCAGCTTGACCCAATTACGTTTATTTGTATTTATGGATGTCAGTCTCGTTCGTTTTAAATTTATTGGCATAAGCCAAATAAATTTAAAAAAACAACCCTTAAAAAAATGCTTGATATTTCAGACAGTCTTGTAATTTTTGGCCTAATTATCGAAACGTATCAAAGTCAATTTGTTGACTGAAAGACAAGTCACATAAAAATATTCACAAGTTCAAAAATAGTTCTTTTTAATTCCTCCAAAGCTTATCAGATATCCGCTTCGACTGACACGCCACGTACGTAATACGTTGAATAAAAACGTATATTTTTACGTTCATCACGCAACATTTCAATATCGTCCATACGTGACAAGAGTTTTTCGTTTCCAATAGACATTATCAAGCTCTGAACGCTGAAACGAACCGAAAACTTCAAATTTAAGTTCTATGAACTCCGCATGAAAATATTTCATACCTTCAAAAAAAATTATATACAGCGAACCGATTGTTGCTGAAACTTTGTGTTGCGGAAGACAATCCATCAACTGTTTCCGGCGTTAACAAGTTCTCGACTCATGATCGGAAATATTTGTATCTATACTTCCTCAGCATTGTGCTATAGTTAAACCGATAATATTTTTGATATAATAATTACAAAATAAAACTGAAGCAATTGCGGCCATTGAAAATCGATGTGCCCTTTTCGATTCTAATAATACGTCATTTCTTACATATAAATTTGGATTTATCTCATCCATTGTTTAATGTAAGAGGATATGGATTCAAATACCATTGGGGGGAATCGATCATCCCACTAATAAAAAATATGAGACCGATTGATGGATTATACGCTAAAATCACATTTGATATATTTTTCCCCATTTACATAGATTTTATTCATAAGGGCACTCAATGTTTAGATGTAAATAAAACATGCTTGTATATAAGATATCCATATGGCATTAAGTAATGAAATATAATGTCGTTCAAATATCCGCCGCGGCTTTGCTCGGTGGTACGTATTCGGGAGGTCTAATTTTTGATGACTTTGTCTGCACGATTTAATCAGAAATCGCGTAAATATATTACAAAGCCCAGGCAGTTATTTATCACACCGTCGCTTTCGAAAGCAACTGTTCCAAAATCGCTCCTTCAGGAGCTTTTTTTATCTACTATAAAGAAGGGTCGTAATTAATCACGCGATTAAGCCTTGTAACTTTAAATTAGAATATTCAAATAGTGACATCACTTCGGTACATTTACGGCCTGCCTTACAATATTCATAGGCCTAATTTAGTTTTGAATATTAAAATTGTACAAAATCAAAATAAAACTACTTTTAGAGGATTTTTTTTATTTTCAAAACTCAAATGAAGATAGTTTTTTTTGCAATTATTTATATTAACAAATTTAAAGAAGCGCTAAAAACATGTAAATTTTATACAAAGGCTCTTCGGAGCTACAGTTTGAATTGAAAATTTTGAAGAAGAAGAGGTTGTGTCCCAATGATTTCGACTGATATGCTATTCGAATTGAAACGTGTGCAGTTTTCAGTGCGAACATCACCAAAGAACAGAAACACACAGGGTATGCGTGCATGCTTCTCAGATGGATAGCTGTATATATATTACCAGACGGTACGCATCATACGAAAAAGTATTTTGAATCTAAAAGCACTTCATTAGCACGGCATAAGCATCGTATTTGGCACAAATATAACAACAACATGGGGAACCTTTTCTGACCCGAGCTATGTGGTTATTCCCCCTATTCGGGAGTGCACAGCATGATGCAAAACCGTGAAATTAAAATTCCATGTCTGCAAAGACACGCTCCTTCTTCACTCCTTGCGGTCGCTTGCGCTCTGAGCGCGGGGGGAAGCTAGCTAGGGATTCTAATTTTACTTTGAGATTCTTAGGCTAGAATAAATATATAGATGAAAGCTGTTTAAAAATTAAATAGATAAAAAAATTATATAAATATATGTTTTATAGGGTAGGGAAGAGTTTTGAGTCTTACTTGGGGCCCCGAAAGAAAAGGGTGCGAACCCACTAATTGCTACCGGTCGCAAGGAAGGGCCTCTACGACTTGATGGAGATCGTTGAAAGCCCTAAAATTAGAGGGAGTGGCCACAAAGTTTCCGTGTCCAACCGGACCGAATTTCGGACCACTGATACAACGAAGGAACGCCTCGCGATCGGACGCCTAAACATGTCCAGCATCAGAATATAGTCTTGCAATTGGTTTGCAAAAACCATAGCAACCGTCGAAAATTTCGGCATCAGAATTGCGAGAGAAGCAATGGAAATCGAAAAACGAAGAAACTCCACATTCAACGGACGAGACAACGGCACTAGTATACCCAGAACTTGACTGCAAATTTTATACCGGCAGTTATTCCGCGTCCATGAGTTCGGCAGGAGACTCGAAATAACGGAAATATATATATTTGAAATCGTAATGTATCTCTCTAACAAACTGGTTTTTTGTTATGTAAAGAATGATATTTCCTATCAAAGCTGATTTTTATAAAATATGTCAATAAACAATTCTTGTACATGTAAGCGGACCGGAAACCCCACCCCGAGAACGTCCCGCTCCGGGTTACATTGGTGTCAGAAGTGTATTTTTATACTTTAGGGAATGTTTATACTAATAAATATGTTGTTGCCGATTATATTTTCTGTATATTTAAACCGAAGACGTTTGAATTTTGAATTTTATCGCAAAGATAAGAAAGCTACAGAAAACAGGACACAATATAACAAAATCGTTTAAAAATGCATGGTGATCTAAATGGAATGTTTCAGGGGCATGTTTATGATTTTTAGTTCATATTTGTCGGCTTTCTGGATAAAGTTTCTCCCGTCTGCTATTTGCGAGCACTCCGGTTTCACTTTCGTTCCATTTGTAAGCAAGAAAGTTGTTTCGTATTCTGATGCCGAAATCACTACATATTATTTATATAGAACAGTGAACTAAAATGGAACGAAATAAAATTCAGTGTTACCCGAACGACTATTGTGAGAAAAAATATATACGGCTCGGGCATAATGGGAAAGGCACTAGCGGTGATTTGCAGGATGTTTATATTCATAGGAGTTTTTCTTTGCGGAGAGGGAAATGAGGGGAAATAGACTTTTCCCGCTAAAAGGGGCGGCCGGCTTTTCCCGTTGCAAACATCGCGTGCCGGCGTATAACGGTTTAATTTATGGCGCCCCGTCCCAGGATCGCTTTGCACGATTCGCCATACCTATTTAGTATTCATTATTGTGTTCGAAATTGTTGAATAAATAGCCAAATCTGCCTTCATGACCCCTCCAGAAAAAATAGATACGAATGTCGGCCCTGGCGACTGCACGCGCCCCTCTTTTAAATGGGACGCACTTAAGCAGAAAAATTGGCGCAAAAATACTAGCTGTAAAACCAAATGCTGCTCTCTGGATTAGCGTCTCTTGGCTGGGGGTGGAAAATATATTAAAGGATCAATTTAAATTGAGGAAATCTCTGATTTTCCATTTATTTTCATACATCAATTTAAACGGTTGCTTATATTATTTGATGTATAAATATTAATATATTACATTCAAATACAAATGATTCAAGTTTGAAGTGAACAATAGTGGTCATCCTCAGTGAATTTGAAAAAAGATGATCATCGTTATATGATACAATATTTTAAAATGTAAAATATTGGGTGGCAGAGTTTAAACGAGGCCGTACGAGCTTCCAAGATGAACATTGTAATGGTCGACCAAATGAAGTGACTAAGACAGAAATGGTGAAGAAAATCCACAAAATGATATTGGATTATCATCGACTGATAATCACAGCAATTTAAAAAGTGCTGTAAATTGCACATTAGCCGAAAATTTGCACACTGAGAAAGCTGTGTGCAAAATGAATGCCGCGTTTGCTTACAATGGAACAAAAGCAGCATTGTTAGGATGTTTCAACCTCCAGTAAATAAAATCATATTTGAAGAGCTTTTCTTCTTAGTTCAAAATTGGGTCACGAGTCACTTTTAAATTCTGAGTGCAATTCCTGCAAGTCCGACGTGATTAAGAAAGATTTTTCCCATTTAAATTAAGGGTTATTAAGTCGCAAGTGCACTAAATTGAATTCAACGATACCGGTTTTGCGTCATTCAGTCGTCAGCCGAGCGTCCTAATATGCAATTTTAATTAGCAAGAACCTGCAACGTCTTTAAGCATCCTAATTAGGAGATAGCAGTTGCTCTGGAGCGCGTCATTCAATTTGGACATCTTCGGAGTAGTGTAACAATTTATTATTCAAATGGGGATGCGGAGTAGGAAGCAGGGTGGAAGACGAGTGATACACGCCCCAGTCGCGAGTTTCGCGGAAAAACGGACGGATTTTCCCATTTTTCCAGTCGGAGTGAGGTCGAAGCCGACGATGATATTTGCCGAAGGAAATGAGATGCCAAAGAAAAAGCCCGTTTGATTGACGACGGAGTCCAGGCGGAGAAAATTGCGGCAAGGAAGGCTATCTCTTGACAAATGCCTCGGTCTGGTCGCACGGTGATTTAACAGCGTCCTTACATTCAAATGGCATATTTGTGACGTGGACGAGTAAAGCTCCTATTTTAAGGGCGACTACAACCACAAATCCATTACCGTCCCTTTGTTACTAAAATCAAATAAAAATAATGTACGAACTCGACTAATTCGAAATTCAAGGGAACAAGATTTTTTCTGGATTTTTTGAAAAAGTAAAACACAGGAAAAAGCATTATGCATTAGGGGAACTCAAAAATATTCGCGTATTTTAAAACAATATGATTGAAGTCAATTTGTATTCGAACACAATAACGGAAACATCTTTGCAAGTTATTTTTTTATTGAAATATTATTAAGCATTATGTTTGCCTAGCTGATTTTTTAAAATTATTATTGGTAAAATATCCAGTCATGAAACTTACAAAGACCACATACGGAATTGTATGCTAATTATAAAGTTTGGCTTTTAGCATCACAAAAAGAAGTATAACACTCAAAGATGTTTATGGTGAAATAGTAATAGTCCGCAAATGCCAATATTGATTCAAAAAATTTAAATCGAGAAATATAAGCTTAGGGGATGAATCGAGAACAGAAGAACATTTGAATTTTAAAAACAATGCACTAAAATTGAGGAGTTATCGCAATGACTAGAATCCCCATGGATCCCTGTGCAAACACATTTAAAACTCATCGGCAAATCGAATAGGATGGGTGTTATAGAATAGGATGAATACTGCAAAATTTTATTATCAACAATTAGAAGTTTTATATTGAAAATTAAATTAAAAACGTACGTGTTTACTGAACAGAAAATAGAGGATACTAGACGATTATTCTAATTTATCAGACCTAAAAGAAAAACGGTTCAAATATACAGCTGAAGTGGAAATGCATTTAAAATTGTATTTTGATTCTATGTTGGAAATTGTTCACAAAAAAAAGATTGAAGGATGCCCAAACGAGCTTTTTATATTAAATATCCGACTTCTTTTGGGTCCCCCCTAATATACAATATTTTATAAAAGTCTTAAAATAACCAATGTTTATCAGTAACATTGTCCGTGAGAACGCTAATAATATAATGGGCTTCAAATCAAAATATTTCTTAAATCAGTCAATTATCAATATTTAAAAATTTAAATTGATAACAAGATGGACCATTTCATATGCAGGATATAATCTCAAAATATCAATTCGTCTCCATAAGAAGTTCTCATAGAAAAGTTTAAGAAAGAAGTGAATAGCAAGATTATGATTAATTTTTAATCGCCTAATTATTTATTTTTTCAAACTGGGAAAGTCTAGAATAAATACAATCAATCACAAATAAATTTGTTGTTATAATGATTTTTATTCGTAACCTGAATTTAAATCCAAGCCTTTTTAATAAGAGTTCAAGATACCAAAATTTTATCTTGAATCTTTTACCGCGAAATATCATATATCCGCGTAAATTTGTGCGCTTCTATTTAAAATGCTTTTATATCATTAAAATGTTACTAATGTAACTTTATCTATTATAATAAATTAATAGTAATATTTAAGTGATGATAGAAGTGAAAGAATTATTCCAAATTTTGTTCAAAATGCATACCAAATAGTAATCTTTATTGGGTGGATCTAAAGCTCATTTTTCAATAATAATTTAAACGTGTTGTTGCAACATATAACTGTACATAGATATACCGGGTGGATGTTAGACTCCATGATGCCCACCTATTAAGCCCCGGGAGGGGGGGGGGGCAACCCTACGCCCCCGGGGTGATGATGTGGCGTAGAGATGTGCGAAAGTAGTCTCTGTAGTCGAAAGTAGTCGCAGCTGGGGTATCCCAATTAACATGAGTTGGGTGCGCATGTCACCCTGTGCTGCTCACCCATAAATGGGTGTGTGGAACAGCAGATTATAGTAGTTGGTGGAGACTATGTCAAAGGCTCACCACTGCCCTCAACAGCCTAGGCATACAGGGAAAACAGTTTTAGGCTGTTCGAACGGCGTCTCCGTGGCTAGGTACTACAAACGACCGAACCGATACGAGTACCATGCGGAAGGTGTAGCCCCTGCAGTCCGTCATCTGCTGCAGCCCCCTTTAAACTGAGGTTGGACTCGTGGTGATAGTGAGCCCGCGGTAGTATTCCTTTGAATTTAGATTTAATCCTTGCCCTTCCTCCTCCGCCGGACCTCAGATGCAATCGTCTGAAAATGTTTTTCCTACGGAAACCTCGCCCCCTCTAGAGGGCGCGGAGCACAAGGGGTAGGCACATGGAAGCTCTGCTCGTAGCCTTTCTAGCGGAACCAACAGATCATTAGAAGACACGTAGTAGCATTGTTAATCTGAGCAGATTTAATTCGCCAGATTAACAGCGACATCTTCCGTCTCTCTTCGTGTGCAATATGTTATTTTAACAGCGCCATCTCTTGTGACCCTGTGGAGACATTGCACCTGCATACCGACGGATCGTTTCTTGCGCGTGCAACGTTGCCGGTTAGGTTGTGACACACAGAAGGTCGTCCCTCCTGCATACAGATCTCTCTCTCTCTCTCTCGTGTGGAATAAATGGTTATTTAGAGAAGAGAGTCTTTTTATTCGACGCCCGTCTTCCCATCCATTCGTCCAGCATCATAGATCAGATAAAATAACGAACCCGTGTGCTAGCGCGGCCATCCCGACGAACACGTGGGGGCGGGGTGCCACCCGGGGACTCCTGAGGGGGGGCCTTCCGAGAGCGCCCCCGCCTCAGCGTTACATGTACTACCTTCTATTAAAATATTAATTTAAATTATTTGAAAAACGTAATGTTTAAACATTTTATAGCATTAACATCCAGACGTTGCATTTAGATGACCCTATTTTTATTGTATTTCATATTTTCAAAATTAAAACCCAGTTTAGACGTAGCAATCAAATTTTTTCAAGTTTCATCGAGAAATATATTTGAACGTTTTAATAACTCTGCAGACCATAAAAAAAGGGAAAACAGGGTTATTTTTGTTCAATGCAATTAATTTGATGTATCGATGGAAAACAACAATTTTAGTCTTTCTGTCTACAAAATGCAATCCAATTAATTGAAAAAGTGCTCTATTTCAAACGTCATGCGTATACATATGGTGAAATAGAATAGGATGAATTTTATTTGCACGTCTAAAGTAATTTTGCTCATAAATACGATGGGAAATCAAATATAACCCGGATTTTTTCTACATAATTCATTTCGTTAGAAATACATTTATTCCATCGAATAGGAAGTTTCTTGATCCTGTTACTAAATGAAAGAAGATGTTAAGTAGCATCCTCTGTTGCGCAACGCGTATTTATTCGTTTTCTTTTAAGCGAAGGCGTGAAATTAAGTGAAATATTGAGGAAAACTAAATGAGGTATTTTAAAACTCAAAAGGCAAAAATATTCCAGATTGAATCGAGCTTGGGAATTATTTCGGTTTGCTATCGCCGATTTTGTAATATGTTGCAAACCAACAAACGTTTAATCTGTTCGAATAAATTGCTAATTGGAAGCAATTTCAAATTATCTGCATTTAATTACTAGGTCCGAATGTTAATCGAGTCGCGTAATTTATAAACTATGGTAAACGTCCCTTGTTGTTTTATTACACAGTCGTGATTAAAAATATCCCGATGCATCCCTTCGGCATCGTTGAATTTTGGATGGCGTATAAATTAATATTTACCACTTCGAATTGCGGGTTGGGAGTCGAAAAATCCTTAAAAAAACATATTTGAATGTAAAAACAGGGAAAAGCTGTTTAAAGGGAGGCGTAGGAATGAATTCAAGTCACCCCCGCGTTTCTATCGACAATGAAATTTTAACTTACGTATGAAAGAGGTGAAGGTTAAGAGTTTTTTCTGGGGATCGTTTTAAATGCCTTTTGAAAAGGCAATAAAAACGTTTTTGATGCGTCATTTATGGTGATTTTTTTATACGACCCTTTGAATTGTGCTGCAGGGGGTTGGATCTGAAGATACTCACCTGAAACAAAAAAACGCATTATTAAAAAAAATACATTAATTAGTGAACAGATCACTTAACGTGATCTTGAATAATCAGTATCAAATTTTAATTCCAAAATTAATATTATTTTACATTATATGCATTATTGTTCAAATTATATTAAGGCTTGTAAATCCAATCAGATGATCAATACTGTTCATAATTATGCCAAATGAACGTTTGCTAATTTGCATCCAGCTATCATAATTTATGGTGTTTTAACATATGTATATAAATTACAATAGGGAATAGGATGTATCATATGTTAAAATTCAATAAGAAAAATGCTTTAACACTCATGTCGGTGCTAAAAAATCAAATAATAAAAAATAAAAAAATACTAAAAATTCTGAATTAATTATGCTATTGCAAATCACAAAAACAATTTTTTTGAGGTGGTAGACTTGAGTTCAAGATTATTGAGTTACGACTCCAACCGCTTTTACCAAGGGACTACTTATTTTATTTTGTTGGTTTAATTATAAATATGAACAAACATACAAACATCGATTTTTATATATAAGGTCTACTGTAAGTTAATTGTACTATACCTATATTATTTAAAAAAGTGCAAATAATAAGTTGAAAAAGTTTTATTTCAATCGAAAGAACGGTATGACAGCGCATGAAATACGAACAAACAAATTTTTATTTTTGTATATTAGACTATACCTATGTTGCTTGCACAATCTTTAGCAATAAGTGGACGAAGTTTTACTGCAATTTGATAAACGGTATGGCAGCGCATTGCATACGAACAAATAAGAATTCATTTTTATGTATATGATTAAACACACCAAACCTAAATATTTTGGTGCATTTTGGAACGAATACAAGTTATAAAAAAAATAATCGGTTTCTTACAACTCTTTGAAGTTTAAAAATTGATTTTTTATATATTTTTATTAAAATGGCAAATTCACTAATATTTAAAGTTTTTTTTAATAAGGACAGTTACTAAAGTGATGATGATTTTCATCAAGGGGGTATACAAATGGTGATGGGGTAGATTTCAGGCGACAGTGACATTATAAAATTATATATGAAATACAATTAAATATGAAAGATGAAATATGATGGTGTTGGATTGTTTTGGAGGCGAAAAAACTGAGTATTTAATGGAAATCGATGGAAAATTAAATAGAGATGGTTACATGAAAATACTTCCAATATTAGGGCGTAACTTTACATTTCAGCAAGATAATGGATCCCAAAGACAATTTATAATTATAGGAATAATGATCTGATATTAAAAAATAATCATGATCTCTAATCTCTAAATTTATTTTCAATCGACCTATTGTACGAAGATGAGAATATGCATTTTTTTAAACTAATTGCGTTATTATTGAATTTTTATATTATGCAATTATGTCAATGAAGATATGTTTTACATTGTGCATATATATTAATATATTTAATTTCAATAAATAATGAGTTATACGAAGTAGTAGGTGTTTCCAAACTTAATGTCGATTGTATATGATCGCGCTTTTAAGTTAATTTATATAGATGTAGTATTAAATTCAGTGTCTGAAATGGTGTTTCAAATCAGTTTATAATAATGAGATAGGGAGAGCGCACTGTGTCACACATTTCACGCTGCAATGATGCGACACAGCATCCCTGACATGGAAATCACGGTTGACGGCTGCATGTCATTTGGGTGGTGATGTACCTACGCGGACATAAATAATCATCACGGTTCCCGCAACCATGCGGCCCCTTCAACTCGAACGCCCCTCCCGCCCGGGGATCTATCCTAATCTACGTCACGCCGTGTTTATTTGGCCAGTGAATCAGCCACTGGACAAGGGTGGTTATACATATATCTGGCCGAGCCATATATCAACCCCGATTGTATGCGCGAACACACATATCGTGCCTAGAAAAAAATCGTTAAGCACCGTGTAGTTTTGACGCTAAGCCGTTTTGGGCTTTAATAAATAATTCACTGGTGTAAAAGAAAATGGATTTCAAACATGAAATGTATGAGTTGTGGCCACGGTGATCTCCAAACTACGTGCGTGCGCGGCCGCGGAGCACTTTTGTGTCCCGCTCGCTGAACTATATTACTGAAATAGGACACCGTTCCATAAGTCTTATTTCATGTGATCAGATACTTCAAGTAGCTTAATTATAGAGCACTGTGCGCTGTTTTAAACACAAGCGTACCCACGGAAACACAAACAACGGGCATAAATTGGTGCTATTTTATAAATTTGCATACATCCAGAAATTAAGGTTACGACATTTATGTAGGATCGTAAAATGCTCCTATTTAATTGAAATTCACAGGACTCTTCACAAATATATTAAACTATTTTTCAACGTAATCTACGTCGAGATGCAGGCATTTCTGTAGTCAAGATGCCAGCTTTTTCATGTCAGTGTCAAAGATCTCCACAAACAGCTCTTATAAGATTGTATTTTTGATTCTGAATATTCTGGGTGCATATCTCGCACCCAACTTCTTGTAACCAACTTTTTAAAATACAATATCACCAAGAAGACTTTGATAAATGTCAGTAAATTCTTCGCAAAGGTCGTCAAGCATCACACGGCCATATTTTCGCCATTGTTTTTCAATTTTTACACCAGTTCGTTGTTGACTCATCACATCACTAATGTAATCGTTCAAGAGTTTCCAATGGATAATCGCGGTGGTATTGTTCTGTAAAGTCAAAAAACGGATGACCACGCGGATCTCGCATGGACGGTAGATGACGGGAGCGCGCGGCGATCTCTCCATCGGAAGAATTTACTGTGACTGAACAAAATGGCCGACAAACACGCAAAACCAAACACATCGAAAAAAAATGTTTCCGGCCTCAGGAGCCTTTTCTAGATAACCATCGAAGATTCAGTTACGTAGAAAAGATCATTCAATGAGCCGCTCTAATGATAGCTGTTGAATTTATTTAAAAATAAAATGGAAACACCAAAATCCATTAAAGCATGAAAACGTTTTGAATTTATCAATAGCATAATTATTTATATGAATTAAAACATTTTTTTAGTTAAAAAAAACATAGCGTCTCACCGATGAGTCGCTGGTTTCTGGTCATATTTCCAATATTAAAAAAAAATCAGCATATAATTATTTAAATTCATTGTAACATTTTTATATTTTTCAAATTCAATTTATTGTGAATTTTAGAAGAGGAGTGCATACATTTGTTTATATATTTAACCGCTTAAGCTACAATATCGTATGACGTACGTTTAATTTGTGAATGCATATCTAACGAATCATTTAGTTGAAGGTATTATATTTTATTATTGCAATATGATCAAAGCAAACCAAAAAATACATAATAGCTCGGAAATAATACATAAACTGTAGTATGAGTGACATGCCTAAAATAGTTGACGCGGGCGATGGCAGATGTAAGGGACATACCGCGTATTTTATCTAAAAATTCAATTTCAAAAAATACGTTTGAATATTTTAAAATAATGTATTCGGTTGTCCTATAAGTTTCTTTCGCAAATGAATACAGATCTAATCATAGATCTAACCATAATCATCTGACAAAATTGGGCTACATCAATCGTTCGGATGTGTGGCTTCTTCATGAACTGACTGACTCAAATAAACTTCTCCAACGACATAATTGCCAACTTTTTATGAAGAGACTTGTCACTGGAGATGAAAGTTGGATGGACTCTATGATAATATCCAACGTAAACGGTCTTGGATCAAGGGTACAGAAGCTTTAACTGTAGCTAAATCTGGCCTACATCCAAAAAAAGTTTTGCTATGCATTTGGTAGGACTGGAAGGGGGTAGTTTATTATGAGCTACTTCAGCAAGGTGAAACCATCAATTCAACAAAATATTGTTTCCAACTAGACAATCTAAAGGATGCAATTGCCTGAAAACGGCCAGATTTGGCGAACAGACGAGGCATTGTTTTTCATTATGATAACGGCAGGTCTCATGTGTCTTGGCTCGTCAGAAATAAATTATTATCATTTGACTGGGATGTTTTGTATAAAAATGTACCTTGATCAATATTTTGCCAACAAACCTGAGAAATCTTGGCAAGAAGGCGTTATGAGGCTTCCGAAGAGATGTAGAAAGGTAATAAAACAGAATGGATCATATATTTTTCAATAAATTTTGATGTAATACAAATTATTTTTTATTTTTTTCTTAATATAAAAACGAAAGAAACTTATGGAGCATCCTAATATGTAATATTTTTTTTATTAAAATCTAATTGAATCAAACAAAAAACTGGTATATGGATAAAGCTGAGGACTTTACTTGATTTCTTGGTTGATTTGTTAGACGCGTATAAATCGAACGAAACGTGCTTGAATCGCGTAATATTTTCCAAAAATATATACAAAACTTCGACATAAAATGCAAATGCGATCTTCTTCATACACCCTCCAAATTCAAATACAAAATAAACACTTTAAAATAATACGCACACAAAAGGGAAGCAATATCAATTTATCCTAAAGCGCTGTATAGAATGTTGGCAGCAGATGCACCCGTTTGTTCCTTGCACAGATACTTTGAATCGATCTCAGCCAATATGCATTTCAACACTAAGGACGTGGAAAATCGTTGCCCCGGAAAACGCATTCAAGGAAGCCAGCAGCTCAGAGAAGCTATAAAATCATTTTATTGCATCGGAATTCCGAGAGCGTTTCCAGCCACTGTTAAACACGCCCGACTGCTGTCGAAGCCTGACTCTAAAACGTGACTATTTAGTCTGAATTCGAGTTTCTTAATTGTAAACAGCTTCATCTGCGCGAAGGAAACTCGTGGAGATGCTCCATCTTGATCATGTTCGCTATTTCGTCTCGAATACATATTTAATAGGACTTGAAATTTCCTCTACAAATCTTCAACGAATAGGATGTACGCTTGTATTTAAAGCCGTATGTATTTTGGGTATATCATGGATGTTATTTAACATAAAAAGGATGCTATCAAATTGAAATGATGTAAGCAGGGCAAATAATTTAATTGGATTTATTAAAAATTTGATTAGACGGATTTGTACAGCGTATTTCAGTAGGGACGCTCAAAATTTATTAAATCATAACGTCCATGTTTTTAAAGCAAAATATATCAAATTTATTTTAAACTATTCAATAATATATGGCAAATTATAATGTTTAATAACGTGTACAAATTATCGAATTTTAGTTTCTCCGTTCGAGAATCGTTCCGCAAATTATGTGATTTAAAGTCAAGTTTGACTTTCTGCGACTTCAACTAGGAGAATTTTTCATTGAGTCTTGGATTTGTACGCGTATAAAATCCAACTGATCTAGAAACATTAGATAAATGCGCATGCCATGATGCACATTCAGCATGAGCGATTTAAGAACAGATTTATCTCGCGCGGCGGTGACGTGAGCTGACCACCTTACTTATTTAATTTTAGTTACATTTAAAAATTGAGCATCCTTATTGAATGATCCTATATATGATATAACATCTCAAAATTTTACTGAAATAGATCTATCTGTCGTTTACCTGTCTTTGGTATTTATTTTTGATTTTTTTAATATATCCACGAACAAGCATATTTTTATTTGATTTAATAATGCGTTAATGTAAAATTTCATTACACGTAGAGGAATTTTATATATTTTTCCCCCTGTTTTGTTCTGAATATCAAATATTATTTATAATAACAAATTGTAGACTTGCAGAATGTAATCAGCAATGGCTTTTAGTCCTTTTTCTGCGAAATGAACTATGAGTTATTTTTTAATCAACCCGAGAGTTTTCTTTTGTAACATCGCTGCTCCTCTTCTGATGCGCTCCAGAATCTCCGCAAGTTTTATATATGGAAGCGTTTAAACGATGTAAAATGTGTCATGACGACATTCTCCGCTTTTTGCGCCACCGAGCTCCAATGAGAGTGTAGAACAAGTAAAAAGAATAATGGGAAGCGTCTTAAATGTCGCACAAAACGGTCAGTTCACATGTAAGAGTTTTCCTTTTAGTGCGATAAAAGCTCTGCAAAACGTCTTCTAAGTTTGTAAGACGACGCTTGCTTGGTACTCCTGCATTTCCAATTTCCCATCCTTTGAGATGCACTGTTTATTAGGAACATACAATATCCGCACTGCTTCATCAACAGTGACGTCCATCCAACCTTATATGGATTGTATTTATGGTATTTTCTTAGAATTTCGATGTGAATTGTTGGAGAAACTTTCGTATTAATGGTGGCAATTAAAGACAAAACCGCAGACCAAAGAGTTTTGTTCTATAAACCGAATTGATGGCTTGTATAAATCTGAAATGAAATAATTATGCGTTTAATTTTAAACTAAGTTGTGTGAATTGTTCGGAAGCCACATCACACTTTCATTACCATTTTAATTTGCTGCAGATATAAATTTATACGTAGATAACGAAAAAGGGCTTTGAATAATACATGGCTAGTATACATTTTTAACTCAAATACAGCTGAAAATTTCCTGGAAAAACTAATTGGAAGCATAAAGGATTTTCATTCAACGTGAAGCAAAATACCAAATATTTTTTCAGTGGCTAAATTTAATTTTCTATATATTGGTTTTTACATTTATTATGATTGATCCATGAGATACGATTGATCAAATAAATTAATATTTTTTTCTTGTGAGTGCATAAAAGCATTTTTAATTATGGATAAATTTTATTTTATAAATGTATGGTTTATCATTATTTTTTTGAATGCTAGAAACTTGAAAACTTCCTACATAATAAAAGCTCCCGCTTCGGCTCACCTAGATGTCACCCATGTGCTCTATCCAACAAAATCATTTTTTGTAGAAATAATTGAAATATTGCAAATTTAAAGATGACCAGCTTTTGGTGACATCCTTCTGCCTTGTTTGGGCAACAAAACTAAAAAAAAAAAAAAACATAGTCGAAACTCCTCATCTATTGATCAAGCTTTAATGGCGAATTTATTTCATGTTACAAAATAAAATGTTAGATAGAGTGGGGGCAATCTTGGAGCAGAGTTGTAAGGTTTCTCCTCGCTCTTGTGTGTTCTCGGAGATGACAGCGCTCCCATGTGGGTTCGTTCTGCTATCGGGCCGTGAAGAAGCCGAGCGGTGGAATAAAAGTGAACGGGTGCTTACAGAAACCCTCTCGTCTTAACTATTATATTTTTTTACGAATAAAAAGGTTATAACTACAAGTCTGCGGGAAGGACATCTTCCCGCAATCAACTCTATCCGATGACCTGCGGATACATTGCGTCTAAAATAAGAGACATGGGGACCCTCCACTGACCTGAGCTGTATGTTTATCCCGCTATTCGGGGCGCGGGGGAAAATCTAGTCAGATTTTGTAAATCAAAACAATAGGGTGGGGGGGGTTCTCATGAACATGAACATCGTAGAAAGCTCCTAATATCCTAAAAGATGAGGAAGTCACAAGGTTTATGTGTCCAACCGGTCCGCCTTTCAGACGGCTGACACTTCTAATGAGCGCCTCGCGATCAGATGCATATTCTGCGTCCATGACCGGATCTCTGCACAGACACTCCGAAATCGGGGAAAGTCTGAACCTAAAAAGCGAAGCCCTAAAGCAGAATCCAGAGACAGTTATCCTAGACGCAATGTGTCCGCAGGATGATGCAGAAGATGTTACTGTTAAATCTGGCGATTTTAATCTGCACAGATCAACAGCAGCATTGCGTGAGGATGTAAATCCTCCCAAGCAACATCATCTTTGTAAATTTAATGGTAAAAAGCTGAAGAGATGACCTGTATTCAATTTTGTGATCCATTCACTAAAATTATCTTAATTTCAGCCAAATCTAAATTTTTATTATGGTATTTGAGACAAAATGTCAAACAGCCTTATATATGCATTATTTCAGAAGTAATTTTCCTATGTTCACTTTCAATAGTCTACGTGAATAGGTTAAATTTGTTCTTTAAACCGCCAGCAATTTTGGAGATATTATAAATTGCGTTAAAAGTTTTTTGGATTATGTCCTAGCATATGTATGTATACCACATACTATCCTGCGAGATCATTTATGAATTTTGAGCATTTCATTTTCAAGATTTTCATAGCATGTTTGCACGCGGGTTCGTTCTGCTATCGAGTCGTGATGAAGTCAAGCAGTAGGATAAAAATGGACGGATACTGATTGAAATACTTGTCGTCTTACCTATTTTATTTATTTGCGTTGAGAGAAAAGAGAGAGAATCTGGCTGCGGGAAGAACGTCTTCCCATTATGTTACTAATGATCTGATGCACGCAATAAAAATGTTAATTTGTTTTTATAAAAAATCACGGAATTAGACTTTTTGCTCGCTTCAAAATAAATTTGAAAATCAATTGGAGCGTTTGGACATTTATTTAGGAGCATTGGACTTTATTTTTCTAGGGAAACTCTAGAACGGCTTTCCTATTCCGATGTATATGTTCCATTAATCAAAAACATTTTGGGTATCATAAAAATGTCACATTAATTGATAAAGCCTCCAGCATGTGTACGGCGGTATTAATGTACTCCATTAAAGTTGAACATAGGGAATAATTTTTCATCAAAGATATTATATATTTCCACACTTACCGGGTCCGATAAAATCAAGAAAGTGCTACGAACTTGTATGAATAATAGCCACGTCCAATGAAATAAAGCCATAAAAGTAACTTGTCATTCCACACATAATGAGAACCGAGAGCGAATGAGTAATGAATGCCAAAGAGCGCCCACAAAAAGTAGACAACAAGTGTTCGGGATGAAAAAACGGTATTCCAGGAGTCGGCTTGGTAGATTTTCATCCCCTAATCTTCCCTTCCTCATTATTAAAATTATTTGTCGCTCCATCAAGCTGTCGACCCGTTACGTTGGTCGTATAAACGTCATCCCCTTCTCTTCTGTCTCACTACAACCCCTTTAAGACACCCTTGCCGAACCACAGCACGCACAGACATATAGGGACCCATATTAACACTCGCCTACAAAAATAACTCATTATCCGTTACGTGAGGGCAAGAAAACTCATTTGTCTATAAATATAATTGATATCTAATTTTATCTGGGGTCATCGGGGCCACTACGTATTTCATTCAGTCTTCTGAAACGTTTCTCTTATAAATTCAAATACTGTTATCATATAAACTATTATTTAATCAAATAAAAATAAAAATATCAAATATTTTAATAATATTTATCCCAATCCCCAATACGTTGCAAACAGACTCAATTGATAAAGGAATATTATTTTCGCACAAATGCGGAGATTAGTGAATCAGAGACAGAGACTAGTGTCTTGCGTCTCATCATATACTCGTACATCAATGTTAAGCTCGTGCTGTAAAGGTACCTGTACACGTTTAAATATTTTATTTATTATAAAGCATTAATTCAAACGTTTCAATTAAATTTCTGTTTTACGAACATGAAGAATCACTTGTATTTTTATAAAGGAATACAATATTAGAAAGACTTTTTTTCATAGGGTAGAAAATAAAGGGTCATCACATCAATTATCAATAGATGACGAAAAATAATCAGGTATAGGATCTTCTTAGATCATAAATGAAATAAAGCCACATAAATCAATTATATGCTCACAACTCAGCGTGATAATAAATGCGATCGTATTGAAATAAACGTATATTGATATCAATAGTGTTAAGGAGCATTTATTGATATACAAGCTTCATTCACGCTATGCGGCTCTGAGAGAAATTTGAGTTTGTGTGGACAATAAGTGGTGGATATACGAATATAGTATTTATGTTTAATTTAATTTAAAATTAACTCCCTAATCGAAGGATTAATAAGACGTGACATAGAGTAATTGCGCTCTAACATCAGCCACCGCCCGTACCAGCTAGCTTTCGCTTAAAATGGCGAACTTGTTTCTACCAATGTCCTTTAAATGTGTTTGATGTAGCGTGAGCAATTTAGCATACCCACGCAGTAGCGCTGTTAATCTGAGCAGATTTAATTCGCCAAATTAACAGTGACATCTTCCATCTCTCTTCAGGTGCAATGTGTTATTTTAACAGCGCCATCTCTTATGGTCCTGCGGAGACATTGCAACTGCATACCGACCGATCACTTCTTGCGCGTGCATCGTTGCTGGTTGGGTAGTGACGCGCAGGAGGCGGTAATAGGGAGAATCGTCGGTTAGCCTTGGTTACGGGAAGTCGTCCCTCCTGCGGCCATATTTCTCTCTTTCTCTCTCTCGTGTGGAATAAATAGTTATTTATAAAAGAGAGTCTTTCTATTGAAAGCCCATCTATTCCCATCCATTCGTCCAGCAACATCACGGCCCGATAGAAGAACGGACCCGTGCGCTAGCACGGCCATCCCGACCAGCACGTGGAAGCGGGGAGCTGCCCGGGACTCTGTCTCCCGAGAGCATCCCCGCCTCAACGTTACAGCATCATTATCAAAATTTTAAAGTCCTGCCATTTTCAATTCATCCCTCTTGTATTGCCCAGTTTAAATTTCTGTAACCAATATTAGAATCTGCGAACTGTAACTATGGAAAGTGTAGGCATGTTTTCACAAAAAATATATTATTTAGACAAGATATAATTTTATATCTGATATAAAATACAGGCAAGATGCCCAAGGCTAATAGTAGGGGTAAACTTGGCCATATTTTACAAGAAGTCAAACGTTAAAGCGTATGATAATTTATGCACGAGGCCATGATCGCGCGCCGTAAGTTGGCCATAACTGGCGTCTGGGCCTTCGTCCCTTGCCGAATGGGACTCAGGAGCGTTTTTCACATTATATCATTTTCGAAACATTTCACACGTGCGTTCATCCGGTCCCATCCGGACCTGCGTTTCGTTTGCTCGCCGCACCCATCCTCAGGGAGACCCGCTCTACCGTATGAAGTCGCAGCCCTGGCGCAGAAAAGACGTGTGAAATGTTTCATTATTTTACAAACATCCAGTGATAAATGTTATTCGGGATGTGAGCAAAAAAACAAAAAACAGCACCCAAAAGTCTTTATATTCCAACAGGGTCCCTTGATATTTTTCAGTTAGGGAATATTTATTACAACGAAAAATTTAAAACTTGCCCATGAATATAATTTAAAATATACATTTGCTAGATATTGTTAACTGCCTACATATTTACAATTTATTTTTGTGGTAATTTTTACATGGTTTTTCGCAGCGAATATACGAGGGTCGTTCAGAAAGCAAGGTTACAAGAGTCCCTGAGGCTGAGAGAGGCCTAAAGATGTTTGTTTGGACCCGCCTGATGATCGGCCATTTTGTCGAGTCACAGTAAATTTTTCCGATAGAAAGATCGTCGCGCGCTCCCGTCACCTCTTGTCAGTGCGAGATTTTGCAGAACAATACCACTGCGAATATTTATTTACATCCCATTACATCTCAGAATCAAAAAAAAAATATCGTCAGTGGCGTCATTTATCTTCTCCAGTCACCTAAAAGATAAAGAGGACGAATTCAGCTGAAAAAGTCATGGTTATTGTTTTTTGGGACCATAAGGGGGTCTGACCAGTGAAGTCAGCCTCCTGCATAACAACACCAGACTCCACACCGCGCGAGCATCACAGAAATTGTTGACATCGTTTGGATGAAACATTGTCACCTCCATCTTTAATAACCTAACTTGGCACCTTTGGACTATCATCTTTTCACTAAAATAACGGAGTATTTGGATGGAAAACGTTTTTACACTGATAACGAGATCGAGAAAGATTGGCGGCTATGGTCAATGATATTGGCATACAAATATCCCAATTACAGAAATATCGCAATCTCGACGGCGATTACGTTGTAAAATAATTTAATATATATTTGCTAAAATAATATAAAAACAAGCATTTTTCGAATCTATATAAACGCTATAACCTTATTTTCCGAATGATCTCTTATGCATAGAATTGTTAAAATTGATAGAAGCAGATATTCGCTTCGGTATAATATCATAGTTCAGAAAATTTTATATCAGATCAAACGTCGATATAAAGTGGAAGTTTTACGTTGGAAACGTAAAAAGTATAATACGATCATTAAACTTTAAATTGATGGACGACATTACGATTTTATAAATTGCATTAAGATGAAATCGAATGGATTCGATATTCAAATTTAAGCCATTAATAGTGAAAATCTTTCATATTGTGAGTGTGTATCGAATTTTAATCGGATTAGGCCGATTTAAATATTAAAATAAAATATAATGGATGTCTGTGAGGTTCAAGCGAGAGGTCACGTAGAGTCCCTCGTTTCATATTAGATTCGGGACCGAGCAGCAGTAGACGCGTCGGAAGATCTGGTCTATGCTGGGATATGTCTGGGGTCTGAGTCTGGGCAATCGGAGGGAGGAGGATGAGAACCAACGTTAATGGTAGCATGCATTGTCCTCATATAAGCCCGTGTGAGCCACTAATTTATGTATGTAACATATTAAAACCAAAGTGGTCCATTGGGTGAACATTCATTAATAATATTCATCAAATGAAGATACCTTAATTTTGGAAAACACAGTGGAAAAATAAGATAATTAGCCATTGAAATTTCAACATCGTCTGAAGCTCTTCAGCATGAGCCTGTATTCTGCATTATTTTCCCCACAAATTATTATGCTTTTGAATAAAATAAATTGAAAAATTCAGTTTGACATCCATGTGATAAATTTATTGAACATATATATCCTCCGTATTTTATTGAATTGGATCCATTAAATTCGTGAGAGAAATATCTCTTGAATTTTCACCGCGATGTGAGACGTATAAGGAATCATGAATACGGGAATGAAAAGATTGGATATCGTCGGTATTGGAAGAAGTCCTGGACCATAAATCGGGAAGTTGAACTGATTCCGCGAATAGTAAATCCGTCGACGGCGAGGGCGCGACGCTCAGTTCAATCAGCACGTAAACTCAACTGTCAGCTAATAAATGACTAACACTACCTTAGCCGAGTTTATATAATTTAGGCGGGTGATACGGGGCTGTATAATTTATACAGATCCCTGACAGGTGAGGGGGAAGTCCCTATTATTTTATTTCACCAACTGTCACAGAGCGGTATTTTTCAGTATTAGCATCTGCAGGAGAATTTCACCCTACGTCACGCTGATTTATCACCGAGATTGCAAATATTTGTTTAAATTTTAAGGGGCGCTCACGGGCGCAATCTTCCCGGGGGCAAAGTCGGAACTTTGAATTTTATTTGGTTTTGAGTTAAAGAAGAAAAAGTGCGGCTTAGCTTCCATTTCGGGGCGCTTTTCTCGCGCGTTCACAATTATGAACATGGAGGAATAAAATATTATTCCATTACTACTATAATTCCATTTCAAAAGTTTCGGGATCATTTCGCTTCCACATCCACGGATGATTTTTTTAATTTCGCAGCCGCACAGGCGCTGTTTCGTCTGATGAAAGTTTTTTTTTGGTACGTCTGCTCTCCCTTTTTCTTTGACAATAATACGTGGCATTATACCACCGTCATTAATATAAACATATCCTGCGGTTTATATTTACATTTTCTTTTATAAATCCCCATTTTCTTACACACTCTCCATTTTGAGGCCCCTCCTTTCATCCCGCTAAGAGTTTGGCATCCGTTTTCTTAGCCACATTAATGGCTAGATTGTACAAAGGGCTCATGAGAGCGCTATCTTTTTTGCCTACCTCAGCCCTTGCTCTGTTTCTTCAACTGTGCTTATGGTAGATATTTTAAAAACGCAATCATTGTGATTCAGATAAAAAAAATCTTGATAGCAAATTTTTACTATAAAAGTTGTATGTAGTGCATATTTAAATGTTATCAAAATGAGTACATCAGACATTAACGTCAAAATGGTATATTTCGAATATATAGGCCTATCCATGATCACGCAATAAAATTTTGTATTGATTATAATCGTCGGTTAGCCTTGGCTGCGGGAAGTCGTCCCTCCTGCGGCCATATCTCTCTCTCTCATGTGGAATAAATAGTTATTTAAAAAAGTGAGTCTTTCTATTGGAAGCCATCAATTCGTCCAGCACATCACAGCCCGATAAAAGAACGGACCCGTGCGCTTCATTATGATAGAAATTATTTATAACGTATTTGAATACCATCAATAATATTACATTTTGCTCCAATAAAAATCAAGAACGAATAAAGAAATATAAGACAACACGCAAAAAAATGAAATTTTTAGAGAAAAACAGAAATTAATTTCATTATGAACAGAGTATTATTTGGGTTCTAAAATCCATTATCATTCAAAATTACAAATATCAAAATCCTGAAGATCAAAAATCCGCAAGAAATCATATACATGATGCACATCTCCTTTGCCCACGCTTTAGTATATCTTCTTATTTCTATCCAAAATGACTCAGCATCTTAACGACCCACCGTATCTGACACCAGTGTAATGTGGAGAAAGAAAAGCCACTAATCAATACATAGTATAACATTTACATATTTGCCTTATATAAGACTTAATCTAAAAAAATCATTACAAAAACGAATATTACACATTTGTTTGAGAAGATGTTTACAGTCTAAAAATTTATCAAGACGTAAATCAAACATTTTTTGATAAAAAAAATTCACAAATCATTTAAAAAAGTTGGGTAAATGTGAATAATTGCGGACTTGTTTTGGTCATAATAAGGTTTGCAGTCAGGATTTATCTCCTCTAGATATTTGGGATTTTTTAATTTTTATTAATTTGAATTAAATTATTGACATCAAATCAGCATTAATAAATTGGTTGATATTAGAACCAATTATTAAGTTTTTGATTGAGTCATGTATTATTGTAGCGTGGGTGAAACGTCATTCTCATGCGTGCCGATTTAATTCACCAGACTAACAGCGACATCTCTGCGGATACACTTCTGACACCAATGTTACGTGATGGAGAAGCTCGAGGGGTAGTCCCTGGGCCATATTCTGCTTCTATGTGTTTACCGAGATAGCAGTGCTTGCATGCGGGTCCGTTCAACTCTCAGATGTGGTTATACTCAGGAGTGAGCAGTTTCGGATAGTCTTGGCTGTGAGAAGAATTCCTCTCTTCGTAAATAAAATATAATAGTTATTAACACGAGAGAGTTTCTATCAGCACCCGACCACCTCCATCCCACTGCTCAGGCTTCATCATGTACCCGACAGAAGAACAAACCCGCGTGTCAGCACAGTCGTCTTGAAAAGTCAATCTTAAAAACATACATAACATCAATTGTTGAAATATTTTTATATTTATTTTTGAACTCACTGATTTATTTCAGGGTTAGTTTAGCGAAATTGAGTTCCCACAGATTTTTGCGGATGTATGGTAATAAAGAGGTCGCGGTTCATAAGGAGCTTATGATGTATGGACAGACGTGCAAGCTAAGTGTGAAAGTTTGGGAATAGCCATATTTTCTCACAGACGAATAAGTTCTCGCGAAGAAATAAAGGATATAAAATAAGCTTTTAACATTGCTACAGTGGAACTCTTTCGCATTAATATAAATACGAAACAATAAATATCAAACTTGCTCCTCTCCCCCGTCGTACATTTTGCTTTCTCCACTCCCCCATTTTTTCCGACCGTTCCATGTGGGTAGGGTTGGAACAAATTACACATCCGAGTGTTCCACGCTCGGAAGCATCAGACCAAAGTTTTCCACTAAACGGATACTGGATGGGTTATAAAAAATAATGATACTGCCGAATTTTTAGTTTCCAACGACCGATGTGGCGATATGGATCCTAAAGCGACAGCTATGGGTGTCAGCGAAGCAGATTTTGACTCTAGCACCTGAAGAAAGTTGGCTTTCTTCTTTATTGGAAAAAAGTTCGCAAATCGGCTATGATCTCTTTATTTTTAGTTGAAAAGTTCGACAAACACGTATTTGTTTGTGGAGATTTATTTGTTATTTTTTGTACAATATTATTATTTTTTAATTATCGAGCGTTCCTACGGAAGCACAAAAACTAAAAATAAGATCATTCCAACAAAATATTTATGATATAAATAAATTTATAGTGAATTTCAAAAGAAGATGCAACCCTTGATGCCCCCTTAACGCTAAAAACATTTCCGTTTACGGATGATGAAATTTCAGAATAAATTTATTTATTATCCGCTAATTAATGGATCATGGGTGCGAACGGCCGTGAATATTTTTTTTGATAAAATATTTCCATCCCCATTTTTAACTTTTCCGAGCAAAGAGTAAATTTCTGAGGCTCTAAGCGAGGAATTAATTCATTTTTTCACCCGTGTCGTATATTTCACGTTAATCATGTAAAAATTTGGAGAAGCTATTAATCATAATATAAAATGTAAAGTGTTCGTATATTAAAATGAACTTCCATAATGACTCGACGTTTTGCGACGTATATACGTTATTTTCACGTGTCGGAGAAAAATAAGTGAGCGGAATCAGATGACACTTAAGTACATCAAAATTATATTCATCTCTGCGAATTTATTTTTATACAACCAAATCGCATTGAAAATCATAAAAATATTATAACGAGATTATAATATATCAAAAGTAATTGAAATTATCTACGTTAATGTCGATTTTATGCCAATTGATGCGACGGCAACATGTGCACCATTGGGCGCATCAAAACGCTGCAATATCATTTCCTTCAAAAGACTACAAACCATTTTAAAAAAATCATAGAGGCTTTTATTATTTAATATGCTCATGAATCCCGGGACTAGTAAACGTAATCCCGAAAAAATCGGGATTGAAATTTTTCTCTAACAGAAATCATACACTTCACCAACACGATGAAGGCAACTAAATCGAGATATTCCTGCCGAAATCTGGATGCTTGGAAACAGTGGCGTAACTACTAATTAGCGAGCTTAGGCGACGCCTAGGGGCAGTAGTTGTCTAATCTATATATACATATATACAGTACATATATGTTTTTCAAATTTTTATATTAACCTTTCCCTACCGGTGATGTATTTACTACACCTCGACCCTAATAATGAAAATATTGATATTAAATATAGTAGATACGGGGTTCAGATTTTTTGTATTCCTTTGTAATATAATTACGCATCACATCAAAGTATCAAAGTATATAAATATTCATCTGCAGCGACGGAAATAAATAATTTGTCGGCAAATCGGGAATTTTGCAAGTTTTATTCCGTGTCTCAGCAGAAAGGAATTTTATCAGTCACATTGATGGTGTTATACGAAAATGGGGACTCACGCGGTTATCAACTCGAATTAGTATTTAGATATCTGATGACGATACCTCCAATGAGTGTGGAGGCTGAGCGTGCATTTTCAGCAGCAAGTTGCCTGGCTTCCAAAATCAGATCCAGACTAAATGGCGAAACCTTTTTTTCCTTTTTCAAAATCTTGACCAACTTCATTAGGATTCTTTGAGTATTGAACCAGAATGTGTTGATAATTTTTGATATATTTTGATGATCAGCATCAGACTGTCTTCGTTATTAGACTTCCTCTATGTGGATGAGCTATTCACTTCGAACTCCATCTTGTGTTCGAAAAACTTAGTAGGAAATTTAATTGTATTGCAATTGAAATTCTATAGATCACTTTTCGTAATATGTAGATGTGTTATGGTACCTTTACAGCACAACTATGCCGTCGATGTACGGGTGTTTGATGAGATGAAATACACCTGTGCTCTATCTCCGATGCACTAATCTCCACACTCAATGTGCGAGAATGCTCTTTCTGAATTACTCGAGTCTGAACGCATGTATGCGAGATTACTAATCAACGGGCTAAGGCGTGTTTGTAATTCCATTTTGAGAATATTTTTTTAAACTTACATATATTCTTTAACATAAATATAGTATTGTGTAGTTTTTGCCACATTTATATAATATTTACAGGCATAGTAATTCGTTGTGTTGTATACGTGTGAGGGTGAAATTTAATAAAACTATTTGATGGTTATTGACGAATTTTTTTACAGTGTTTTCCAAGAAAACCCTGATAAATATAGTCAAAAACCTCCACAAGTTCCAAGATCAAGTATACTGAGTGAGGGGATCGGACAAGTTAAGTAGGTAGAAATAGGATCGTTTACATGTGGAGGCACGAACCACACGCACCTCGGCCCAGGACTAAGGATAGTTTGTTCCCTTTCATATATACTATTTATATTCTCGTATGTATGTGCATGTGTCCTTATAGGGGATAAGGAAAAACAATCGTTTTTATTTCTTTATATGCTTCCCTTCATACCGAGAGGATTTGTTCGTATAATCGAATGGAAAGCGTTCGAAGAAAACGTTTCGCAGTATGTTAAGGGAAGCGTGCAGGGACTCATTGTTTGTTTTTATTCACTATTTATGTTAGTCGTTATATTCAAAGTGTTAAACCCGAGGCAAATTTCGCCTTGTGAAAATTATACGAATTTTTTCGACCGGTCGTATTCTGTCATCTTAATTAATATTTTTTTGAAACGACTTCCCCTGGACAAAAAAGGGATGCATCCTCTGTAGCGTGAAACGCTCTCCAGCGGACGAAAGAGAAGACAAACAATGGAAGCATTTATTCATTGCGATTAATAGAAGCATAGCGTCATACATCATCACATTAGAGGAGGACATGGCTTAACAAAAACGGTCTCTTAAGGCGGAAAAATGAAACAATGGTCTACGAAGACTCATAATCATTCGGTTGACGGATGATGTTTTGGGACAAAACGGATCCATTGTCCTTTTTGTATTGTTCACAGGACTTATTCGATACGCGATGGTCACACAACAGCAACGATACTTTCTAATGTTGCAAAGTCATAATAAAAACGCTTGGCTAAATCTAGATAAGTCCAAATATTTGCAAACAGTTGACGCCATTTTTTAAAGGCGCTAAAAATTAGTATAATTCGGTCGATTTATATGTCACTGAAATGAAAGGTCTACTGAAAACATCACTGCAGTGCGTGAGAGCGTACGGGAGAACAAGAGGCAATCAATTTTTCGTCATTCATAAGAACATGGTTTTATGCAACTCTAATTTGGCGAATTTAGCGTCTAGAAGGAACATTAGGTAAACGTGTATGTTACGATGGACCATGCAATATAGCGCTTTTAGACTTCTTCTTTTAGAATTATCTTAATCTATGCGTATGAACCAGTAATAATTTACGTCCTCAAACTCATCATAACGAACGCCATCCAATAAATTAAGCCATGTTTATGCAACAAAGTCATCGAAAGCTGTGACGGATATTTGAACAATATTATATTTCATACTTAATGCCATAAAATATTATTTTGAATATAAAAAAAATAAGTAGATATCTTATATACAACTTGTTTTATTTATCTTTGAAAGTCGAGCGCTCCTATTGAAAGACCCTGAACAAAAGGCGCGAAAATAACCTTAAGGACGTTCTTTCGAATAGAAAGCTGCATAATTTTGGCGTTGATATGCAGCAGTTATTCATGGAATTATATCCTTTGTATTTTTATTAAATAGACAAGTTTCATAAACACGAAATTTGCGTTTCTCATGAATAGTCGCAAATTGCAGAAAAACAATTTTTTTTTTGTATAACTGAATTATTTAGAAGTACTCAAACTTGGTAAACCCTTAAAAATTATAATTGCTTTTTAAAACATAATTAAAATGATGAGAATAGTGAACTGTGCTTGTTGAATGTGCTTTTGATAAAAACATATTTTTATTCGCATGATAAAACTTCAGTTTGTTTTTCATTTACTATTTTCATTGCATGTATATGCAAAATTAACCCTTTATGGTCCGCTAAGTTTTCATGAAAAACTTCACCTGGCGACGGATGTTTCATGCAAAAACAACAGCTTTCATGAAACGAGCATTGCTTATAAATCTTTCCGCCGTTTAAATAATGATATAAAATATTTATACATTAAATTTGTGCTACTTTTTACTAAAAAATATATAATAGTAAATATTATTGAGTGCTAATATCTAGCTGTTGTATTTGGTTGATTGGTGTGCCTTTATAACCAATGTTTTATGGATAGGAAAGAAAACCCATTAGATTAAAACTCATCATTAGATAGATATATTTGATTAATGTATTGTAGCAGGGGATTGTTTATAGTAATATAAAACGTGAAAAATAATATCAAAACCTATAGATACGAGGATAGTCCTGGAAGTACCCTACCTAATAAAGAAAACACAAATAAATATCTTATTTTTAAACATAGTCTCTTTTCAGCTCGATACATTTTTTTCCCAGCAATGTTCAATTACTAATAACTATGAAATAAATTGGCATGTATTTAAATATTTTATTTTTTGATAAAATTCATAAAAAAATTTAAAAACGCATTAAAAAAAAAATGACCCCGTGACCCTTGCATGCAGATGGAACTGCATTTATTCACATTCGTTGGAGTCGATTCTCTCTTTACAGTTCATTATTTTCTCTTTGGGTGGGTATTAGACTCCAAAATACCTTTACCCATAAAACCCCAGGATCAACCCTATGCCCGTGGGCAATGGTTGAACTCCTGGGGTAATTATGTGGAGTAGAGATGCACGAAAGCAGCCTCGTTGGTTTGCTCATCAAACGCAGCTGAGGTAGCCCAGCTAACATGAGTTTGGTGCGCAGGTCACCCTGTGCTGCGCAACCATAAATGGGTGTGTGAAACAGCCGATTGCAGTAGTTGGTGGAGACTATGACAAAGGCTCACCACTATCTTCAACAGCTTAGGCATACAGGGGAGAACGGTTTTAGGCTATTCGAACGGTGACTCGTCTCCGTGGTTAGGTACTACAAACGACCGAAGCGATACGAGTACCATGGCAAAGAAGTAGCCCCTGCAGTCCAGTCATTTGCTGCAGCCCCCTTCAAATTGAGGTTATACTCGTGGTGGCAGTGGACCCGTGGTAGTAATTCCTTTGAATTTAGCTTTGACCCTTGTCCTTCGTCCTCCGCCGTACCCTTGGATGCAAACGTCTGAAGCTGATTTTCCTTGCGGAAATCTCGCCTCCTCTGGAAGGCGTGGAGCAAAAGGGATAGGTACCTGGACGATCTACACGTAGCCTTTTTAGCGAGACAAAATATCAGTGGAAGACACTGTCTGTGTGACTAGTCTGGGGTAACCCAGAATAGACCAAACAGCAGCACAGGGAAATGGGATCGCACATTAATGATTCCCCAATCCAGTTAGGTCACACTGTGCTGGTACCGTAGCACAGGGTGCGATATGTGTACTATGGGAAAGGAGTAGCCATTGCAGTCCGTCTTATGCTGCAGCCCCCTTCTCCGTGGCAGTATTCCCATGAACTTAGCAGAACCTCTTACTTCCTCCACCTACGCACCTTTGGGTGCACGTTGTTTGAAGCTGGTCTTCCTGCGTAAACATCGCCTCCTCAAGATGGCGCCAAGTAAAAGGTGTGGTCGCCCTGACGCTCTGCGCATAGCGTTTACCATGGGGTTAAAATCAGTGAATAAACCCCTCTATGTGGCTAGTCCATCCTGTTAGTCGCTGTTTGTTGTCTGTATCTTGTTGTTTTCTCTCAGTTATGAAGTGATGGACTCATGGCTTCATTGCTGTAACGTACAGCACTTTTTTTAAAGACCTGCTTTAAGTCGATGGTTATCCAATACCATTTTGTGGATTATCTTCATCATTTTTGGCGTGGTCATCTCATTTGGTCGACCGCGGAGGATGTTCGTCTGGGCACCTCGTATGGCCTCGTTTAAAATCTGTCATCCAATATTTTATTATTTTAAACGAAGGAGTAGATTTCCCCATAGTAGAATATAGCTCGGCTTTGATATTGGTTGGATTTAGACCTTTCAAATAATATAATTTTGTTACATAATTATATTCATTAAAACATCCCCAAGCACAAATTTTTGTGTTTGTCTGAATATACAAATAGTTATTCATTTTTAATTGCTCAAATAAAATGAAAGAACTTATACAGAAGTGTTTTATAAGTCACAATCAATGTTAAATATTTTCTAAATGGAATCAAAATGTAAAGATAATCTTGGAAGCTTTTTAAAAATATTTTTTTTTTATAAATTAAATTATTGTTCTTAAATAACGTTAGGTGATCCGTATTTTTTATTTCGTTAGCTTCTGTCGAGATGTTCGAGCAGGATATGTCTGCTTCATCGGAAATGTCACAATTTGGAGAGAAAGTAAGCCGTCTCCAGGGTCGGCTATGGGATAAAACCGTTATGCAAACTTGTGTCTGGACTTTTCAAGTCTTTATCACAAAAGTTTTCGTATTTCATTTGAAGTTTTTCATTGTTTTGTTGTACTTCTGCGTTTTCACGCGAGGGAGACACCGTGCGCATCCGTGGAAAAATCCGGGAAAACTTTTTTCGGCTTCATTCCACCTTTCACGAGAAAAATATTCAAATGTGGATTTTACAAAACGTAAACACCCGTCGGGGTTTACTTTTTTTCTACACGCACTCGTACACGTGTTAACAATGAATCCAATCAAAAGTTTTAATTGGTTTTCGGGAATTATTAACAAAACCAAAAACAGTACAAGCTCGAAGGTGTTCCGTCGACCGTAAAGCCTGATCGAAAGACGGCTATCCAGAATTAAGTGTATCCCGTATCAAGGAAGGATTTGATCTTTCCTGAGAGTCTCCACACGGGGAATACCGAAAGGGTGGGTATTTACCGTGGCTAATGGGGATATAGAGTGATGGATACCCACCCCACTGGGATGGATGCTGGGGGATGATATGATGCGCATATGTTTTGCTTATAAATTGTGAATTAAGTTACGCGAAGCGAGAGGATCTTAAGACGGTAGACTGTGCTCGAGAGCGCGGCCCTGTGCTTCTGGAGGGGCGCCTGGATTAAGGGGAGATGCTCTCGCAAATCTTTATAGAAAACTTAAGACAAATTGGATTTAGGCACTCGAAAGACGGGCAAAAAATAATAAGGGTATGAAATAAGCCCTCGATTTTATGCACTCTCCGCGTAATCCCCGAATTCAATGTTTTCAAATAACAAATTCCGAAACGTTTTTCGCAAAGTTTCTCGTATCAATATTCCGAATTTAGAATGCACACTGAATTGACCCATTTGGACGCGGAAAGCAAACACCACCGCAACGGTTTCGCCTCAATTATACGGCGAAAGAAGCGAAGAAATATCCGGAGATTTTATCTCAAAATAAAATATTGGGGCTCTCGAATCGCGTGAAAGCTCATTGCTGTGACGTAACTTTATGCTGCAGCATAAGTTCGTTTGCCTCTCTACAAAATTGCTATTCGTGGCTATAACTGTAATATTATAAGAGCCTAATATTTATTTTAATATCGAGCTTCCATCGTTTTGATATTTCACCAATATACATCTAACCAAATTACATTTATATAAGGTAAAATGAGCCGCTCGTGGAACACGATAAGTGATTCAGCGTATTTTAATATTGGCTTCTGGACAATGACGCACGTGTCACCGTAGAACGTAATCACAGTTGAGATCGAGATATTTCTGTAGTCGGGGCACTAGCTTTTGGACACCTAAATCACATTTAATATTTGTTCTTCAGTTTTTTGAACAAGTTCGACAGAGTTCACTGATGGTTTCCTACTCTTTGCCTCGTCATGAATATCAGTACGACCATCTCTGAATAACCTTATCCATTTGTTAACATATTGTCGACTCTACACATCACTACCATAAACCTTCGCAAACTTCCGATATTCGTGGTTGTATTGTTTTGCAAAGTCAATAAACGGATAACCACGCAGATCTTGCGCAAATGGGCGATGGTGGAAGAGCGCGACGATCTCTCCATCGAAAGAATTTACTATGACTGTACAAAATGGCCGACAAACACGCGGGACTAAACAAATTTACCATTAGAAAACTTCTTATATGCCAAGCGCATCACATTTAACAACAAAAATCCCTTGTAATCTCACTTTCTAGATGATCCTCGTAAATATATTATGAATAGTAATTTTTAGCCGACAAATGGATGAGCTTTCGATTATTCTTGCATTTGGATTCGTTCTTCTATTGGGTCGCGCTGGCGTCTATTATGTGGTCGAATTTTAACGAACACTGTCTCGTCTCAAACTACTTTCATTTATTTGCGGAGAGAAATTTTATAGATATGAGCTTATAGGAAGGACATCTTCCCGCATTCAAGGCTATCCAAAGACACATCACTTTCCGCACGCCATCAAAGAATATGAAGCGATGTACGCGCAAGAACTTAGTTTTTTATGTGATATTTCGAACCTCCTGTCGGGTACATGTTCACAGATTAACTGACATGGAATAGTTGTTATTTCAATATCAAATATGCAACTTTTTATCTCAATAGATACTTTAAACGATTTTTCTTCTCTTTTCGACTAACTGCCAGTTGAAGTTTCATTTTTCGTGATGTTTGGGCCAATTTTTATATAAAATTTATTTAAAAAGCAAAATTATATTGTGAGTGAATTCTTTGTTAAAAAAATAAGTAGGAAATAAAATGACATTAAAAAATATATGTATTCGACTTTAAAATAAAATTTACTTTGATTGGCGTAAAGTAAAAACTCAAAATGGCTTTTCTACTAGTTTTACCATCTTTAGTATTCCCACAGGAGAGCTTTAGAGTTTAGACTCTGCAATGCTACTTTGGGATATCTGCACTGTGCTGTAAAGCCTTTGGAGTTCTCAAGATCAATGCACGTATATGCATACCATCTGTGTTACAAAACGATACTTCACCTATTTTTAAAATGCTCTATACCATTCAATTTATTAAATTTATTGAAGATTTGAATCTAAATAATTCAAATAAATGCATGCAATTTTCGTCTCATTCTTTTTGCATTCAATGCATGTTGCATTATTTGAAATTGTATCATGCACTATCAAATATACCATGAGAAACACATTAAAAATAAATAGATTTGCTTATCGTTTAATTCGGTCCATAGTCCAAGATAATCATCCCTTAAACACTTCTTTCCTTCTAACGTGTTTCTAAAGTCTTTTGAGTGTGGCATAGGAGAGCTACCATAAAGGAGATATGCGCATTTTAAATGTGGCATAATACGATCTCCTCATTCCGCGGCTCCGTCTGGCCCTGTACGGAATTATCGGAATAATCCACGGCACATTTGCATAATAGAAATGTGGAAAATGTTTGCAAGATAACTTCCATCCCTGAAAAAGAAGAGAAAAATCGACGGCCGCCATTGTTGGCTCCGCAACGTTCCCCGAGCGAAATGATGCAGGTTTTTCTTAATGCAATGCAAATGGCGGAAGAATTGTTTTCACCCCCCGACCGCAGCAAAAAATTACATAAACACCCAAATTTGATATCCAGCCGAAAACGATACTTTGACGAATACACCCCACTTTCAATTCAAACATCCCTCCATTAATGCGGTCAGCAATAATCCATTTAAAACATACGGCTTAATAGAATTTCGGCTTTGTAATATGACGGTTAACCCTTCATTATGCTGGTTAAATTGTAACGGTGCGCATACATTCGATACGTGTATTTTTCGCAAACGAAGCCTAATGTTCATGTCGAGAGGGCTTAAATTATTTCAGCTAATCCCATGTAATTTGGTGCGAATTTCAAGCAAAATAACTATTTAATACTGCGCTTTCGATAGAACTCAACTAAAATATCATTAAAGATTATCTATAAATTCATTTTTGATTGAATGAACATCAAATAACGGGTCTTTCACAAAGGGTCTTTCAAAAGGGTCGCTCAAAATTTGTTAGACTTTAGCGGCCATGTTGTTAAAGCAATATCGTTCAAATTTATCATAAATTATTTAATAGTGTATGGCAAATTATCATGGAAGTTTAGAGAGTTGAAATACGCAAACAAATGATCATATAAGCAAACCGGCAACAATGAGAGCTATAGATCGATGATAAGCAACTTTTTATTACATAAACTGGATAATATGGATACCAACGATATTTGGTACCAATAAGACGGCGCTTTGTACCATACAGCGCACGCTATGATGGGCATTCTGCATGAGCGATTTGAAGGCATGGTTATCTCGCACGATAGTGACGTGCATTAGACACTGATTTAAAGCTTTTGGACTTCTTCATTTAGAGCTATATAAATTTGCAAATCTATGCGTATAGATGTGGCAGATGTTTGAATAATATTGTATATAATGTCATAAAATATATCTTTAGATAAATTTAAAATTAAGTGGATATTTTATACACAACTAGTTTTATTTACATTTAAAAATTGAGCGTCTATAATGAAATACTATACTTGTATTCCGGGTTACCCCGGACACGAGTGTCTTCCACTGATCATTTAGCCTCACGAAAAACGCTACGCGCAGAGCGTCCAGATGCCCACCCCTTTTGCTCCACCCCCTCCAGAGGAGGCGAGGTTTCCGCGGGAAAGACCCCGATGTGCACCCGAAGGTTGCGATGGAGGAGGAAGGACTAAGGTTAAGCTAAATTCAAAGGATTTACTTTCGCGGGTACACTACCACCACGAGTCCAACCTCAGTTTGAAGGGGACTGCAGCAGATGACGGACTGCAGAGGCTACTCCTTCCTCATGGTACTCGTATCGGTTAGATCATTCTTAGTACCTAGCAACAGAGATGAGTCGCCCTTCAAACAGTTTAAAACCCTTCTCCCCTGTTTGCTTAGAGTGTTGAGGATAGTGGTGAGCCTTTAACACAGTCTCCACCAACTACTGTAATCGGCTGTTCCCCTTTATGGGTACGCAGCACTAGGTGACCTGCTCACCCAACTCATGTTAGCTGGGTTACCCAAGCAGCGCTTGATGAGTAAGCCGACGGGGCTACTTTCGCGCACCTCTACTCCGCATCATTCCCCAGGGATTCAACCGTTGCCCACGGTCGTAGAGTTGCCCCCCCCCCCCTCTCCTGGTTCGATGATACTAGTCTACGTCCCAAGTGTTTAGTTGGGCCCAAAAGGTATTTTAAGACACAAAATATTTTATTGATTGATTTTCTATATGCCAGAGAGACAGTGAATGCGTTCTACTACTGCCAGCTGCTAGATGACGCCAAGGCTGCTTATTATAACAAAAGACGAAGAAAACCGATTCAAGTTGTCCTTCTGCAAGACAACGCGCGATGATAAACTCACCCAATTATGTTGGGAGCACCCAACTTACAGTTTGAACTTAGCCACATATAACTACTATATGTTTGGTCCATCAAAAGAGGTATTAGGAGGGCAACGATTTCAATACAACGCTGTGATCGAACAATACATGCGCAACTAGTTTTCGGGGCAGCCGTATTCTTTCTTCAGTGACGAGATCAAGAAGCTTCCTATCCTTTGGAGAAAAAAAAATGATGAAGGTAAATATGCAGAAAAATAACATTTTAGCTAAATTCCGGTTTATATTTGAATGCGTTTAGTATAAATGGGACATATTTTCAAATTATGACACTTACAGTTTTGGCCAATTTAAAAGTTGGATAACATGTGAAAGCAATAAACAACAACAGGAAACTATTGTCACTTGTTCGAGTATTAATAGCGTGAGCATTTGTTAATCCGATATTGGATGGGGATTTCCGGCATACCTTTAATATTAGATTCGTTCAACAGGACGAGATTATATTTCAATATAGCATGTGCCCTTTTATAAATCAAAAACTTACGTCATAAAAGGACGGCGATTAAATTTGTATACGTGCGAAATTATATTGGGATATTTTATCGCGGAAAGTTCCACTATCGGTAGGAAATCATTTCCGGGCGAGAATAAAACGAAATTATCGCCCCGAGTAAAAAGGGATGTCGTAATAATTTTAACGCGTTTTTTATTAGATTGTTTCACGTATTATTAGATCAAACAAGAGGTAAACGGCGACTTTAGAAGGGGTATCATTACTTCCTGGCGGTATAACTTTCCACACCGGATCCAAAGGGCCCTCGAATAGGGCCTCCCCGAAGTAACCCCGCGTTATCTTTATTGGATATCTCTATTCACGCTTTAGTTGAACCATTTGTGCAGGCGATCTTATCTCGAGGGTTTGCGTGGGCTGAAAAAGTGTTAAGCCCCTTTTGGAAACGTTTTATTATGGGTATGAGCATTTTGTTCATTGAAATCAGAGAGGGGGAGGGGCCCTCCCAATGAGTCTAAATTACGACGGGGTAAGCGGAAAATTGGGCCCTAATGTGACGGTAACGCAGCCTCGTTAGTGTTTTAGGTAAAGTGATATGATTGCCGATAGGGCCCCGATAGCTTCATACAAAAAGTGACCGGGCCCCCGCAATAAATTCATAAGCAGGCCCTAATCTGATCGCTTTACTATTATTGCGAAATTAAGCACGACGCTTATAATGGAAAAACGAAATATAGCAATGAGATAAAGTATTAATTAGTAGGGATATCGTCCATACGGCGGACCTAATTAGTGCTCCAGTTAAATAATGCCAACGGCTCCAATAATACTAGTTGGCTAAATTTGGCATTATTTATTGCATTGCATGTTGTTGGCGTGCTCCTGTATATTTTACATTTGTACCGACCGTGACACAGAACACATAAAAACAAATCGTACCGAAAATCACTAGCTACAAGAAATTTTGATTTATTCAAATGAGCGAGCTTTTAATGTTGCGCAATAAATTGTGGGGCCCCCCTTTGCGTAATTTACAAACGCAATTAATTTTAATAATAAAATGTTTAATTGAAATAGGATTTCACGGCATAAAATGCGGGTTTGCTAGCATGCGGCGAAAAATTAGATCCGCAGTAAATAAAATGTTTTTAATATGACCATTTTAATATGAACAAGATCACTCGAAGTTTCTAAATAATTATACGAAATATTCATTAAAGAAACGCGGGCTTAATCATTCAAATAATTATGGGTCGCTCTTCGCTCCCACGTGTTTTTCAAGACGGCCACGCACGTGGGTTTGTTCTGCTATCGGGTCGAGGAAGATAAAAGTTACAGCTATGAGTATGCGGGAAGGACATATTCCCGCAGCCAAGGTTATCGGACGACTCCCTATCCACTGCTGTGGATATGGAGTCTGATATCACTGTTAATCTGGCGAATTGAATCTGCACAAATCAACAGCAGCATTTTGTGAATATGCGATTCCGCCCACGCAGATCATCTTTATAAATTTTATCGTATAAAGCTGAAAAGATTACCTATCTTCAATTTTGTGATTCATTTGCTAAAAGGATCTTCATTTAAAATATATAAATCCAATGTTTCAGTCATATCCAGATCTTTATTATGGTATTTGAGACAAAAGTCAAAAAACTTCATTATTTTCTTCTTCTGAACTTTGGTTTAATTTTTAAAGAAAAAGGAAATACTGGGAAAATTATAAGCGTCTATCAGTTTCAGATTTTCTATTTTCAAGAATAGAAAATTTAGGATTATAAAAAGTTTTTGCACGTACTCGGAAGATGACGGACAACCAAAGTTCGATTCGATAATCCAACGGAGGAGGATCTTCTTGGATGATCAACTCTTCGAATCTGGCTCGTCGATGTGTTAATTTAATAAGGTTAATTAAGGTAATGATTGTTCGACATTTTGTCGATCGATGAATATAATCATGTTCCGTTGTTCATTGCAGCTGACTCGTTGGTCGGGACTATCGTCTATGGACACGCCGTGATCGATCTCCATCGATTACGCATTACGTCAGGGCGCTCTTTAGGGGCAGAGTCCCCGCACGGCTCCCCGCCCTCACGTGCTCGTCGAGATGACCGCGGTGGCGCACGGGTCCGTTCTTCTATCGAGCCGTGATGTTGCTGGACGAATGGAATGGAAATAGACGGGTGTCAAATAGAAAGACTCTCTTTTCTAAATAACTATTTATTCCACGCGCGAGAGAGAGAGATCTGGCTGCAGGAAGGATAACCTCCCACAGCCAAGGCTTACCAACGACTCTCCCGACTCCCGCCTCCTACGCGTCATTACCCAATCGATAACGGTGCACGCGCAAGACGCGATCGGTCGGTATGCAGGTGCAATGTCTCCGCAGGGCCACAAGAGATGGCGCTGTTAAAATAACGCATTGCACCTGAAGAGAGATGGAAGATGTCGCTGTCGATCAGCGCTACCACGTAGGGATGGCAAATTGCCCACGCTACAGTATAATAATTTTAATGTATTAAAAAATGTTATTTTTTCTACAAAAAATATGATGACTCACCAGCGAGTCACTGGTAGTTGAGTGATTAATGAAGATCATTGAAATTCGTCTTCAAGCACATGTAAATTTAACTTATATAAATTATATTTGAAACCCTGCTTTATATATGATCTTACACTATTATTAATCACGAGCTTACTTACTAAAAAGAGGTTTCGGACGTATTTTATGTCGGCAAAAAAAGATGCTGATTGTGCATTTAATCTTTCTGATCATTTTAGTTAAATCGATCCGTCCCCAGGGGGGGTAACTTAATCTTTAAACGAGGTTGAAAGATTTATTGCAGGTCTGTAAGGCGAAAAAAAAAGATTTAAGGAATGAGTGTACTTGCCATTACTTTATAGATATTTTTAAAAACACTTCGACTGATTAACTCACTTAGAAGATTACTGTATTGCGTGTATTTTAATTTCAAGATTTAAATTGATTTTTTTTAAACTATTAATGTGCATTAACATGTTTATAGCAGATGTTACAATGAAATCTAATATAATATGTATCAATTGTATGCAGATTATTATAGGGGTGGGCGTTTAGGTCAGGGGATGACGACACATCCAGAAGATTTAATTCACACAGTTTATGTCTAATTGTCTTGATTGAAAAAAAAATATTGAATTATTTTTCCAATTACTAGTATAAAACAATTACTAGATGAGTAGCATCCTTATTTTATTAAAGAATACAGAAGTTTTGAAAGGTTTTATTAGGGTTCTAGATATGGCAAAAAATATTTTTTCAAATTTCTTTCTTTCAAACTCACTTTATTTAAGAAACAATAGATACACTCTGAACTTATTCGTTCCGCCCATAAAATATTCATATATTCTCAAAATATTGAGAAACCTTAATACATGGTGCATCCCAAAAGTCATGAAATATATTTTTTGCCACATCCCTACTGGTTGATTAATCGGATGGGACATTGGCACACTTCGGTGTCCCCCAAACTGAAGAAGGCCAGGATGAGCAAATCCAAAGCGAAGACAATGTTGTTTGTCCTTTTCGACCCCTGACCCATGACTTTTGGGATACACATACACCTTATAGCTTATTAGACGATATCGATTGAAGGATTTTCGAGAAACCTGGGGGATGAAATCAAAAAAATTCATTTCTCAATATTAAAAAAATATATGGCTCCTTTGGATTATCATCCAAATCTGTGCTTGAATTCGAATTGATTATGAACTTAAAAATCCATATTAACCGTATTTAAATTCACAACTACAGTTATTTTAGTTCACGTGGACGAAAAGAACATGAAACGCGGCATTGTAATTAGATTTACAGTTATCATATGTGGGGATCGATGCTCAAAAGGAAATCTTGAGGCAACGTTCCCGGAATTCGTCTGGGCTTAGGAAGACCCTATAAAAGGTTTATTGCCGAAGGCCCCAATGTGACAGTAGCGATTGTCGAGGGTGGTTAGTTGGTTAATTGAGACTTCGCATTTGGAGCACGTATCATTTTCAGGAGAGCAACCTAATTAGAGAATCGGAGCTCGCGCGACTTCTGGCACGAAGAACAAGCAAAGCATATTGATGGCGTGCGTATCGAAGATGTTGTGCGGTTGAGTTCAAAGGAGGGCACACCTTTTGATCTCGACGACACACAAAGCAACCACTGTTTACCCTCGTTAATTACGTGTGCAGCATTAGGGGTGGATCTGCCATCTTTTCCGGCAGCGAGCATATCAACCCCCAGGTTCGTCTCGCATTTTTGTCATATGATTAGTTCACCTGGGGGCTCAATATTGATAGCTCCTCTAACAAACCGCGTACAATATTTAGCTTCTTCGACGTTCATCTAATTTGGCCTCGCATAATTAATTCATTGCCTGTGAAGCCACAGCAAGCTGAAATTTACCTCTATCGTAATATAATTTCATTTAAAATTTGATCGTTTTTGTAAATATAGGATCATATAATAATGACGTTGTAAGATATCTAAGCATTTTTTTACTTAAAAGAATATTTTATGGCATTAAATATCTTTTTTGTTCCCATCCCCGCAGCCCAAATTTCATTTCACCGGACCAATATGCGCAAATATGGTGCAACCATACAATATTTTTACTATACCTATGATCACGATATTTAACACTATTACCTTCCATGATAATAAGCCTTTAACTACTAAATATTTCAAAATAAATTTGATAAATGCTACTTTAATAATACGGCAATTAATAACCTGACCAATTTTGAGCGTTTCTATTGAAATACCCGTAGAAAAACGCCATATTGAACCGCCAACCGAATCAATATCGAATCAATTACAGCATTGTTTAATATCAAAAATGAAAACTTTGATATAAACGAAATGAAAAATGTTCACATCCAAAATAGCATGACTGTGGGTCATAACCAAGTATGCGCACGTCTGATGAATAATGACTGAAACTGCTGATATTTATAGTCATGACACTTAAGCAGTTTGTTTAACGACTTGGAAATTCGAGTCTGAAAAATATTTATAATTGCATTGTTTCGCTTCAATACCACAGAATCATAAATTAATGACCGTGAATAAGGTATCGTTCCGGGAATGGCTTCATGGGAACTCCCGGAAACGTTCGTAATTGTACGACTTTCAGATCGCAAGAACAATAACGAATTTTACTTAAGAGTTCAATTATTACAATGCAATGTTACACAATAGTTAAGGGGGTCATCCCACGTTTCTTCAAAAAAATCTTGCAAATCCGATTATTATTGACGATTTGCGTTTGTAGAACATTTGTGGTAGAAATTTGACAAAATTTCTTCCTTCGTTTTTTCATGGAGTTTGTCTATCGACGAACGCCTAAATCGTAATATTTAGTGATTTTATATCTTCGGACATGAAAAAATCAGTTCGAACCTTTTAAGTGTTCAGTCAAGACTAAACTAACCGTTATATTCGAAACAATAAATGAGTTTAGAGAATATAACAGCTTCTTTGTTGTGCACAATAGAAATACTTCTTCAAACCCTCGCCTCTTCAACGCTGTAACTTCCGAACGACCTAAATATCGGAAAATTACTTTATGCACATATTCTACACTATATTTGAATACAATTTATGCAACAACAAAAAAACGTTTTTTTGAATCTCAAAATTAATTGAAATTAAAATGTATAAAATACATTTCAATGTCAATGTCCACAAAATATTATAAATTGCAGTAGCGTGAAATAGTTGACACCTTAAAGACATCAGAAGACATTGTATTCAGTATTTTGCATCGAAATTTGTCCTTGAGAAAGCTTTGTTCGAAGTGGGTACCGTGTTTGCTCACACTTGACTCAAAAAACGCATCTTTAATATAGAGCGCTGTTTGGAGCTGTTTCACCGCAATAATTATTTGTTTTTCAGGCAGTTTATTCCAGACTCAAATCGGCAGTCAGCTGAGCCGGCAAAGAATCATTTATAACAAATTTTGCGAGAAAATGAACCCAAATGAAGAAGAAAACAGTGAAAAATGAAAAAATCCTACGAACTTATTGAGTGATTCTGTCTGAGTGCTAAATCTGACGAATTTGAATCGACGCAAAAACTCGGCTTTATTGTTGTGAAACATCGCCAAACACTCGATTGAAACATCCACACGACGCTTTTTTGTTCCATTGTGAGCAAACGCGGTACCCATCTTGCGCACAGCTTTCTCATGTCCAAGTTCGTAGTCAATATGCGATGTAAAATACTTTTTAAATGCCTATCATCTCTGCTAGCTTTCGCATTTTCAGTTTCTATTTGTAAATAATTTCATACTATATTTATTAGAATAGATATAATTAGTGTTTCTTCTCGAGTATTATTTCAAGAGAATTTCTCGAGAAATATGCAAAATCGGAAATACTCATTTCTTGAAGAATTTTATAATTTCTTGAGAAATTTCTATTGTATAAAATAAAATTTGTAAGAATATATTTTAAACAAATACAACCATTGTATAAAAACATATTTCTCGTTGTTTTGTTATCATAACGTACTAAAATAATAATATTTATTTGCAATACTCTAAAAATTTTACATATATTATTATGTTTATAAACATTTCTCAATATTTCTCGAGAAGTTGATTGATTTATCTTTCGTCCTGTTTTTGTTAAATGTTATTTTTTTGCTCGGCATTGAGATCATATTTTTAGCAATAAATAGTTTAAATGAAAGCAGGCTATTAATATATTTTTATTTTGTGGTTTTGGTTTATATATAGCTGAGTTTTATTCGGATTTTGGTTTCCCAACCATTTATATTTAGGATAAACACATGCTCGAATAACTGCTATAGCCTACTGATCCTACTCAACACAAGGATTATCTGACACATATCATACCGTATGTGGATCATTTTTAAAGAGATCCAGCTTATTACTATTCCGGCGTAATCTCGGATTGAAACTGTTTATTAAATTAAATGTCAGTTAGACGGTTGCTAATTTCCCCATAGCTATTTATAATGTGTACATGATGGAGACTAATTTTACAATGTACTAGTTATTAGAGTAATCACGGCTGAACTCGTGTCACATTTTGATGGTTGGTGAGATCAAACGGTATTAGCTAAACGTATATTCAGGATTAAATCCGATTTGCCGGCAATGTGGCTGATATTTGAGAGCCATCAGTATTGAATATGAGGCTTAATTTGGTGGCGCTATCATTTCTTTGCTCAAGTGGCTTACGGAAATCTTTAGCCCGTACTGGTACAAGTGGCTTCTTCTATTTGCTCATCACATAATATAACATATCATTTTGTGAATATTAGCTCCTTCTCCGGCTTAAATGAATGTTAAGTGCCCAAATATTATATATAAGGGTTGTATAATACTTTCGTTGTGTATAAAAGTCAATAAGGCACCGTCTGTGGACGATAATGTAAGTCAATATCGATGATCGCCAGCTATCGAGAAACTTTTAAATAACAAAATGATTATGTTTCAATTTTCTTAGAAGATAAAGTTGAGTTACTGTTTCAGAAAGTTGAAGCTGTGGCTCTTATCTAAAAGTTTCTTGCTGAATTTCGATATCAATGTACTCCAACTAAAGCTGATAAAATGTTCCATATGAAAATTATAGAGCTGCACCATCTGTTCCTTATATTATTAACTCAATTTGCAATTCGGTTCCTTGTAATATCGTCAAAATAGTCTTTAATTTGTGTTTTAAACTCGTTAGGCTTAAAATAAATGTAATTAGTGATATTGATATTTCCGTAAGACACACAAGATGCTTGGTCTAAATGGAGAACCGTGTAATATTACAAAAGTAAATTGCGTTATAGTGTACACGTATCGGGTACAGTATTAAAACAAATAGCATTTTAATGGCAATATCCAAACTAATTATTTGCATAAATAGCTAATGTGTATTCTTATGAATATGTTCCGAATGTTCAACAATCATAAACATATTTTTTGTTTTAGATATTTTATCGCAAAACATGTGATAAATATCCCATAAATTTGACTTTTTTTCGAAGATGAAGCTGAATAAAATCCACGAAATGGTTGCCAATGGAGTTATTTTTGTGATCGTATAAATTGTAGAACGTCCAGATACGCATATTTCATCAAAAAAGCCCTAAAAGATGAGGGATTGGCCACGAAGTCTAACTGGTCCATTTTTCGGACCATTGATACGACATATAAGCACCTTACTATCCGCATGGATACTCCGAGATCGAAGAAAATTCAAATCTGAAAAGTGAAGCCCTAAGCTACTCGTATTCTGTGAGAAACTGAAACGTCCAGTAATCCGAAACTCAAACAAAGATACAGTCAAAATTTTTAGATCGAATTCTTTTGTGATTACCCTCGTATCAAGCTAAAAAATATCAGCTACTTTCAATATTGAGTTTATCAATATTAACATCCAGTGGAATCCTTCAGGATACAAAATGTTAAAATGTCAGTTCCATTCAACCATTATTTCATATTTGATGTGGAAGCAATTCTATGGCTTTTAACTCCCCAACAAGTAATTCCAATACGATTTGTTTATACTTTTGCAATTTACTGAAGATTTAAGGATGCATCTCTATGACTTTTGACATTTTACATGACATTTTTATTTTTATCCAAGGGCTGAAATTAAATGCAGATGATGGCTCAAACACGATGCAATTTCATCTGCTTTTGTTTGATGCTTCCACGATGACATTCGAAATATTGGATTCCAAGCCTGTACAACAGCAGATGGATTTGCCTGTCAATCTTATTTTAATAAGTCCGATGGAGTAAAATCGACGTCAGCATCAACGTTGGACCGAAAAGAGTTTAATACGATCGCCTTTACGAAATACGAAATTATATTTTTTTACAAATTAATTTTTATTAAAACACTGTAACAAAATATTCAAAAATAAGTATATGGCTATTAAAGTGTTAATGCTTAAAAAATTAAAGTGGGGGGATGTTTTTGTCTGTTTATCGGCCATTTTGTTCAGTCACAGTAAATTCTTTCGATGGAGAAGTCGTCACGCACTCCCATCTGTACGAAATCCACGCGGTCATTCTTTTTTGAATTTGCAGAACAATAATGCTACGAATATCCATCGGAAGCTCGTGGAAGTTTATGGCAGTGATGTAATGAGTCGACAACTTGTCATGAAATGGATTAGGTTGTTCAGAGAAGGCCGTACTGATACTCATGATGAGGCAAGGATTGAGAAGCAATCAGTGATTTCTGACGAACTTGTGCAAAAAAAGTGCGAAATTATCACTGTGTGAAGCATCCTGTGAATTTTAAATATAAACATTTTTGGTCTTATATAAATTTTGTAATTTGGGGGATTTTTAAAATAGGATATTATTTTTGAAAAATTAATGATTGTTTCTTCAAGACAATCATGTTATTGTTTAAGCAATCTAATTCTTATGTCTTTATAAAACCTATGGCGAATATTTCCGTGGTGTCAGAACTAGTCCTCTGCTCATAATAGTGAATCTTCAACGTCATAGATTTGATTTGTGGTTTGAAAAACTTTTTAATCTATCCAAATGGTGGGTTTTAAATAAATTTAAAAGGCAATCAGTTTGTGTGTTACAAATTAAATATTAAAAAGCAGAATGAGTGCTGGCATATATTTTGATTAAAATCTTTCGTGACGGATAACGCACATGCTTTATTAAAATAACACCCCGACAAAGAAATAAGCCCCAAATGAAGTGTTTAAAATTGATGCAGAAAAACCGTTAACAGCGCCACTTTAAGCCAGGGAGTACACCACCTCATGCAGAATAATATATGCGGTCTTTGTGGAAATATAGCGTGAACATGGCAAAAGGGAAACTCACCCTTGAGCGCAGGAAGTGAGATTAATTTCTCATATAATTAGTTAATTATTTGTAGTAAAATCCCACAGAGCTTAATCCGGCGGGGGCCGGACTCAGGCACGCTCCTGGCCCGGCTTTATACCTTACCTTACCTTACCCGGACCATTCACTCATGACCTTAAACAACATTCTGATTTATTATCCCATTATTCTAATGGACATTTATGGAGAATATGATAGTGTACACATATTAACGTGGGAAACGCCAGCGGCGCATGCGCCCACCCCAAAAAAGCAAGGTCCAGACTCGGAAAACATATTAACCTCCGAAGCCCATAAATACGCCCATCCAGATAGTGCCAACAAACAAAGGATTCTTGGCAAGTTATATGAATACTGAGCATGCTAAGAAACCAAAACACATTGTCGAACACTTGTATTCCTCTCGCATTTCGCTGTGCACCGAGCAGAATGGTTGTTAAGGGCTCATATATTCATAAATAACCATAAGATACACATGTTTCGGTTGTAACAACCCTCTCGTACGTAGGTGGTAGTTAATCTTATTTGCATAAAAGGAAAATGCTCGGTGTAACACCCTGGAAGTGTATTGTGTCACATGTTATTACCATGCGAAATGGGTGCGTAAACCGTCAACAAAAGAGGGATCCCGGCGCCTTGTCGTTTCCTCCGAATCAATTGACTTTAAGATATCAGGATTAAATTATTCTTTCATCCGAGTTTCTTGAGTAAATTCGATTATTGTCGATAAAGTGCATTAAGGACATGTATATATCTGAAAATTACGATAAATTGCCACGAAACTCCTTGTTTAGATAAAAATTCTACTTCATGGCTTACAACTAGGGAATCCAATCCCGGTATCCCGAGATCTCGGACAGTCTAAAGTGCTCATGAATCCCGGGATTCGAAATTCGGGATTAAATTTTTTATCGAACATAAATCGCATACCTTACCCGATGAAGGCTACTAAATCGAAACATTCCCGCCGAAATTTGGACGCTTGGAAACAGTAGCGTAACTACTAATATGCGAGGTTAGGTAACGCCTAGTAGCAGTAATTGTCTAATCTTTATATACATATACGGAGTACATATATGTTTTTAAAATTGTTATTTTAAGCTTTCTCTACCGGTGATGTATTTACTACACATCGACTCTAATAATCGGAATATCGATATGAAATATAGTAGATACGGAGTTCAAATTTTTTGTATTCCTTTGTAATATAATTACGAATCAAATCGAAGTATCAAAGTATATAAATATTCATCTGCAGCGACGGAAATAAATAATTTGTCGGGAAATCGGGAATTTTGCGAGTTTTAGTCCTCGTCTCAGAAGAAAGGAATTTTATCAGTCGCATTGATGACAAAATATATTTTTGATTTGTATGTTTATCTTTTCTTAAATAAATAAAGTTTTTTCGCCTTCAAATTATTTTTTAATATTTAACAAATGGACTTATTAGGTAATATTTGATCAAATTTATCAATGTATTGAAAATCTCGATCTCGGGATCCCGGGATCGAAATTTTGACTCAGGATTGAATTACCTACTTACAACTATTGTACAATAATACCACAATAAATATGATAAAAATATTAAATTTACCAATGCGTTAGATTCAGAGAGCTGTCAAAAATGGTGTCTTACCTGCAACAAAAAAAAACATATTTTAGTTAATTTTATTTTGGTATTTCGGAATATGTTAAAAGTGTTTTATTTATAGATGAAAACATCTCAATTTATAAGAAGGAAATAGATTTTAATACTATTATAAAGTTGTTGGAAAATAAGGAGCTTAATTAGGGCTTTGTGTTTATAAAAGGAACAATATGTGGCTAAATGTCGTTTATTTTTTATTTTATTTTTTTTAATTGAATTATTTAATAGTGTATGGCAAATTCTTACGGAAATTTATAGCGTTGAATAATGTATGCAAATTATTAAAAAATATTTAAAAATCAGTGCTCCATTCGAGAAACGTCCCATGCATTTCTTGATGCAACCCTTATGCCAAGTTTGATGACCAAATTTGAGTCAAACGATTTGATTGATAATCAGCCATGCGTCGCTGAAACGCAAGGTCTGCTTAAAACAGCGCTACTGTGCTTGAGTATGTACGGGACAACCCGAGACTATCTACTTCTCGTTGTCCTTGAATAATTTCTTCTTTTGAGACTATCTTAAATTGCAAGTGTATGCACATAAGTTATAAGCAGTTGATGTCTTCAAAATCAACATAATGAATGCCATCCAGCAAATTCAGCCAGATGTATGCGACGAAATAATCGGAAATTAGACATCTCGAATACGTGCTACCGGACAAAATCATGGCAAATATATGAATAATTTTATATTTTATAATTAATGCCATAATATATTCTTATAAATAAAATACATTTTATTTAAATATCTTATATATACATTATTTAATTTACATTTAAAAATTGAGCGCTCTTATTGAAATACCATATGATGATATCTTACATCAGTTATCTATTATGCAGGATTAGCATTTCAATATTATTTTTGCTAAATCCAAATGGCTGCGACTTTTTAAAGAAACGCTTACTATTCAGGGTCAAAAAACGTATTTTTGAAAAGATGTGGCATCTCTTTGAGCATATATATCAAAGCTACTTTAATTAAATGTTTATAAGAAAAGACGACCAGCATTTTGATTTAATTTAATTTTTCAGACAAAAGGTTTCTATCCTGTCTTCAGCGCGTGCGAGTGCCTTCCATTTGAAGGAAAACAGCAAGAAAAAATACACCCTCCTTGCTGTTATTAAGTCTTTGTTTGACAGCAAGGAGTCTTTCATCGTCGTTATTAATTTAAAATTTTAATAGTATTTCATGTTTATTGTTGGGCTATGATTTGGCCTCTTTAATATTTTGCATTGAAAAACTGGGAATCTTATATACGGGGCCCTATTCGAGCGCCCAGGGTTCTCGAAACGTCTGAGGGCTCAAAGACGAACGTCTCGGAGGAAAAACCGGAGGTGATTTTAATTGCTTGAGCATAATTTAATTTGCCAGCAAGAGCTTTTGTATTATTTGCCCGGAGGTGAGCACCTAGATCAACCACTCTAATTTATGTATATTTGCCCTGCCTTTTGTTCACCACGGGTGGTTACACACAAAGGAATTATTGTAATAAAAGCTCTGGGCAACCCCCCGAAGAACAACCCATCGATCGCTGCTCAAATCTGCCAAATTTCAAACAGCGATTAATTATGCTACTTATAATCGATTTGAGAAATGAGTGCACGGCGTCAATAGCACAAAATCTTAATAATTTAAGTTAAATTGGATTTCGCCATCCTTTGAAATTCGATACCATCCGAGCCTTGATTGACGAGAATCTGAGATGAGAAACATTCATTATCCGTGTTATAAATATAATGTCTATATGTGAGCCTATTTTTAGGCCAAATTTTATGTGAAATTGTATGTGAAGATGTGTTTTTTTGTGTAAACAATTTATAATTCCGGCTTTGGCGTTATCATGAATGATGTGGCAGGGTTAACTAGGGCTAATGAATATTTTTATACTAGAATAGGAGCTAGTCCCTTGAGCTTGCTGAGCCCCTAGGCTGAAGCCCAATTATCCCATGGGTAAATCCATCCCTGCTTTTACAAGGTGACGTTTATTGTAAAATATGGCATTCTGATGTATAAAACCACACTCTGATCCGAAATATTTAAATTTCGTCTTTGGCGACGCAATACCAATTTCAGAAGTACTTTTTTTAATAAAAAATTATATAAGGAACGTCTCTCATTTCATTTTGACGTTTTTTCGACCGTTCCCACGGAAACAAACAACAAATGGACGACATACATGTGACGTAATTAAGATATAATAATGTAATACTTTTCGCGTATTTTTTTTAAATTAACTACCATAAGCATAATATCGTTGATGTATTAAGCAATTTATATGGCCCTTAGAAGTATGCCAAACATACAAGGTGTGGCAGGGAAACTACCTTATTTTTTGAATAACATTAACAGTATAAGAGATGTGAATTTTTGATTGAACAACATGATTTGTTTACTAACAAGTCCATTTCTTTAGTATAAAAAATAATTTAAAGGCGAAAGAATTGTATTTATTTAAGAAAAGATAAAAATACAATGCCAGAAGATATCGTCATCAGATATTTAAATGCTAGTTCGAGTTGATGGTCACGTGAGCCCCCATTTTCGTATCATCATCATCAATGTGACTGATAAAATTCCTTTCTGCTGAGACACGGACTAAAACTTGTAAAATTCCCGATTCCCCGACAAATTATTTATTTCCGTCACTGCAGATGAATACTTATATACTACAATACTTTGATGTGATTTGTAATTATATTACGAAGGAATACAAAAAAATTGAACCCCGTATCTACTATATTTCATATGGATATTCCCATTATTAGAGTCGAGGTGTAGTAAATACATCACCGGTAGGGAAAAGTTAATATAACAATTTGAAAAACATATATGTCTATGATGATGAATCCAATCCCGGGATACCGGGATTGGATTCGAAGACTAAGTATTTTAGTAATTTTCTAATGCTCAAAGAATGTAGAATCTATTAAATCTATCTGATTTTGAATTTATAGTCAAAGTTGGTAATCAATAGGTATATGATTTACAAAAATAATATAAGACGAATACATTTCTTGATCTTTAATGACTTGTTCTTCTTATGAAATTAGAAATGCATTCAATATTATTGTTAAGAATAACATTTCAATTGCGATTTTATTCATCCAGTTAATTTTTAATATAAATATTTTGATCTCTATGTATGACTTTACTAAGGGTTTAGGACATTAATATGATTTTTTTCCATTATCGTCCACATGTTATACAAAAGAAATTGTTGGTTAAAAGATTAGGCTCTGTTTGTGTAATATATGATAAAATAGATAAGCTACTGGTCTAATGGTTATTTTATGTTACTATAACGCGGATGATAAATTTGTAGAATCAATTCGCAAGATTAACAATGACAAAAGTCATCGAGTAGCCTTGGCTGCGGGAAAACGTTCTTCCCGCGGACAATCTTTATCTCTCGTCATCAATAAAGAATTAAGTTAAGGCGAGAGTATTTTTATACGATACCTGATCACATGCATCCCTCCACTTGGCTTCATAACGACCCGAAAAAAACGTATGCGATAGCGGGAAGCGATCCGAAGATTCTGCTCTCTGAGCGCCTCTGCTCCACCACTTTACATTGGTGTCAGAAGTTTTACTTTACACGCCTATAGAAGTTTCATTTCAAATATATAAATATTGTTGCAAATATATTACCTAGCACTTTTGATTCACATTAAATTGGCTTTCGAAGAAAAAACTGCAATGAAAATCTCATTTGTCAGAAAGTAAATGTTTCATTTATCGATCATAGTTTTAGTCGAATGAATCAAACACGTTGAATTTAAACCGACGTGATTTATACAGCAAAAGGTGTGAATAGGTTGATTCGAGCATGGCAAACAGAGTTAAAATATAACTGCCTATATAAATAAAGTATGTTATAATACCTATTCCAGAATAATTAAATGTGGAAAACGAGTCGAAATATCGAAGGGTATATATCACGTAAGCGGATGAAGAATAAAATAGGTTTGGCATTATTACATTCTATTTAAATAAATGATCTGAATAAGGTCTTTATCCTCCAATAAAGCCGCATTACTCCGATATTCAAAATCATCACGTATCGGGGTGGAAACGAAGTTATATATCAACTCGAATATAATATTCGTTTCGCAAACTTGGGAGATTTCTCATGAGGAGATTCTGCCGGGTATGTAATGTGATAAAAAAGAGGTCTCCCTCCGGTATGTAAGGGGGCTTAAAAAGCCTCGACGAAAGCACCCTATCCACTATTTTTTCATCTCGTTCCAGCCGGGAAGGTGTTGTACGAAAGAACACTGAAGACGTTATGTTTTTATGTTGATGATATAAAAATATTTTATTCGCCGGCGAGCAATTGATTTCGTGTGTTGAATAAAGTGGATGAAAGTGAAGTGAGTAGATTGGGGAAATGAGTCGGGGGTAGGATACGGAATATAAAGTAATCCCCGCGAGTGCCGAGATAAAGATATGTCAAACTGGATGAGACTGAAAATCTTATTTTTTTAAACATCTCCACGTCTCCGATGGGTTATTTGGCTTGTTTGTATGGCGATAACAGATGTCAGCACGTGCCGAACCTCAATCTGCGAACGTCTAAATCCGATCTGTGAGGCTGCGGATACGTCGTAACATCGGGACGCTGCACATTGAATATCAAAGCGCGATCAGAATCAACATTTTGGAACAATTTTCCAAGTTGTCGCCGAGGCTGCCGTCATTCGTATTAAAGCCGCCTTTTCTTATCGCAGCGTTCCCATGCGGCACAGATAAGAAAACAAGGAATTAATTTAAGTTATAATGGAAACGTCCCGATTTGACATCCCCTACATAGAGGCTGCAAAGATTTACATCTTCAAAATCCCGGTGACAAGCAAAATATTACGTTCCTGGTGGCAATCCTTTTCTTCATTTTTCGCCGAAAACGCTAGACTGTATACGTACCGGGAGATGTGTGCATTTTGCACTTGACAAGCGCGATAAAGCCACCTTTAAGACTGCCAGCAAATAAATCAAAATTAAAAATGTTTTAAAAGCGCTATAGAATTTATATTGCATTCCATCACAATCCAATGGTGTCAGAAGTTAGAACAATTATGTTTTGTTATTTTCGCTCTGATATAAAACACTTTCAATGTATATAACAACCTAAAACTAATAATTAAATTAGCTCCAATTATACAGAAACGAATTTAAATTGTTGCTAACAAATATAAATATTTTCAAATTTAATTTAACTTTTTGGTTAGAATTCTCTATCTATTTCATAAATTTATACTTATTTCCTATATATAGCTAATGTTCCCCCCCGTAAAATCTCTTTTGGATGAAATCGTAATCCATGGCGTTGGGGGAATATGGCTATATAAATGAAAGATATTCCTTAGATGGGTAAATAAAACTGTCCTAATGCATCAATATTAAATGACAATATTAGGAAGGGGCTCAAATATAACCCGGATTTATGCTGTGCTAATTTATTCGTGATACATTAAAATTAGAAACAAAAAGTCCATCGAATATTTGATTCCTAAAAAATCGCATTCTCTGTTGCGCAACGCGTTATTATTCGTTTTTTTTTTGCAAATTAAGGCGTGTTCAGTAATGATACTCTAAGTAAGATCCAAGTATTTATACTGGAAATACTCATATTATAGTCTAGATTTGACCCCATGTGACTACCATATTTACATAAGCATTAGGATGGCAACGATTTTAAGACAACGCTGCAGTCAAACAATACGTGCGCAACTGGTTTTCATAGCAGCCACCTTCTTTCTTCAATGACGAGGTGGCCCACTGATAGAAACGAGATGGATATTGAAGAGGCCTTTATTCTACGGTGGACTGTTTGTGTTTGCACTGTCATTATGATACAATCATAAAGAATAATTAAAGATATTTATCTCAATTAAACTTTATACATGGCGTTGGAAAATATGTCACGTGTATACATTATACAGTTCTGACATCTATGCATTGTATATTAGATGACCCTTTACAAAATAAATAATTTGTATAACATTCATGGGAAAAATAATGATACAATTTGCAATGCAATTTTGTTGCATAATGTTGGCATGTCTCACTTCCTGATGCAATTTAATATTGTGAACAGTATTCAAGCTACAGAAAAGTGTTATTATAGACGTGACAGTACCTCGCGTCCAGAATACACATTATGAAGGTTTAATGGAAGACTAGGTAGAGTTCATAATTCGAATCTGAACTCACAAAGAGGCAAGTTGCACAATGTGGCACAATTAATCTTGCACTCCCACTTACTTAGAAGAGGACTGAGTAAGTAATTTCCTCTCTGCGAGCATTCATACGTTTCTGTTGACAACGTGGCCATCTATCTATCCGTCCGGGGCTAAATATTCCGGGGCGAAATTTTATAACACCCGCTCCCGTCTCCCGTCGACAGATGGTGTTGGAATTCTTCTCAGGCTGCCACCTAGTTATGGCCCCTCCCCGGCCCTTAATTGGAATATTAAAACAATCATTAATTCGAACGCTACAAAATGATCGTGATATTCTGGCGTTTGATTAATGAACTGTTCCCGTGCGCTAAATTAAGATTTTCCCTCTTCCTGTGCCTGAAGCACCGAAGGAGTTCAACTCGAAAATCTGACGTCTAGCCCATTTAAAATAACACGAAAATTTAATTATCTCATTTAATCAAAACAATGATAAATATTTTCCTACGTCCCGCTCTTTGACTCTTGCAAATTGGAGACTACGCTATGCACTTCGCATGTTTCGGCATAAGACCAATTGGTATTTCTAGATTAAATATTTCTCTTATCATCGAATACAAATTAATAACTTTTTTGATCGTAATATATTATTTTCATATAGGTGGGATTTTAAGAGGCAAAGTATGTAGTAGTAGTAGTAAAAGTGGCACTAACGCTATTTTACATTTTTCTATGTAACTCTTCCATCGTCTATTTCAGTGCTCCGCAACCGGTGTGCCGCGGCACACTGGTGTGCCCTGAGTCGATACAGGTGTGCCGCGGTCAAATAAGACAATATTATAACTAAAATATTTTTCAATAGTCCTCCAGCGCATGTCACCTATTTATGTCGTCAGACACCTAAAACCAGATATTAATATTTATATATTAATAGAATTCAGATTGGATCTCTTTGGAAAACCGTCAAATCACACAAAAACAAAGCCACGAGAATTCCTATTTTGGTTAGAAACAATAAGATAGCCGAAACCGATTTAGAAAAGACAAACATGCTTGCAGAAACCTTGTGCCTAAATCACAAGATTTTCGAAAATATGAGCGACAGCAAAACAAAGAAAGCTGTTAAAAAAGTCAATTAGGGATTTCCGTGAAAGCTCAAATAATGACATGCACAAAATTAAATTGGTAACTCCTTTAAAAACAACAAAAATCATTAGAAAACTAAAAAAAGAGTCTCTGGGTTTTGACACAATCGATAATACGATAATAAAAAAATCTGCCATTCATATAACTAAAATATTTTATGCGTGCCTAAATATGAGGTATTTTCCAGCCATTTTCTTTGCCAAAACCAGTAATTCCTTTGCTAAAACTAGGCAAGGATAGCAACGATCCCACAAATTACCAACCAATAAATTAAATCGCCATCTAAATTTAAACTATCCCAGTTGCGTCAAAAAGGATAAACAATATTTTCAAAGGCGTTTAAAACCAATTTAAAAAGAGAAACAATTTATGAATTCGGCCTTTACGGTTTCTGAAAAGGCCTTAGAAGCTAGCTACCATGTTGCAAAATTAACAGCACGTCAGAAAAAATCACATACTATCGGCGAAACACTTATTAAACCAGTATGCAAGGAAGTTGTTCGACTTATGCTTGAGCCCAATGATGTTAAGGAAGTAAATAAAGTTTTGTTGTCTGCCGATATTGTTAAAAGACTTATTCACGACATATCAAGCGATATTTTAGGAACATTGATTAGAAATTTGGCTGAAAATTTTGAATCGAAAAAAGCGCAGGTATCACATTAATTGGTCATTATTTTATAATAATTATTAAGATTGCACAAAAGTAAATATAGTATAGTTTTTATATATGGGTACATAGGAAATTTAAAAAAAATATTGTAAAATTGTATAAAATATTTAGGACCATTTAGAGTATTTTTTTATGTACTATGGAGAGAGCTGTTTAAAAATAAATAAATCAATATCTATTATTTGGCTTTGTGTGCCGCGAATTAGAAGAGCTTTCCGTAGGTAAGAACGTTGCGAGCACTGGTCTATTTGATAAAACGATTTTATATTTACCGACGGTTGTTCAAATATCGTGAAATTTTAAAGAGTTATCATGCAATAATATAATATTTATATATTATTGAAATAAATGATATATAAGGAAAAATAATATATTTTTTTATTATAAATATAAACAAACATACAAAATGATTTTATATACAAAGTACGTAAATTAATTGTATATACCATATTATTAAAAAGTATACAATAAGTGGTCAAAGTTTTTAATCGACTATAAATCGGTTCAGATTTAAATGCGACAACAAACAATATTTTTTATATATTAGACTATGTCTATGTTACTTGCGCAATCCTTAGCAATAAGCGGATGAAATTTTATTGCAATCTGATGAACGGTATTGTAGCGCATTACATACGAACAAACAAATATTATTTTTTATATATTAGATGACAACTCCAAATTGTACATTTAATATTAAAAATATTTTAAAAAACGTGGATATTTTTCCCCAGTTAGAACACTTGTTTTTATAACGAGAGTATAGGAATAACTCCAATACAGAGGTTAAAAAAAGCTATTAATTTAGCCTTTTCTTTAATCCATCGACTCGTTAGGACTCGAGTGATATAGAAAGAGCATTCTTGCACATTGATTGTGGAGATAAGAAAATCAGAGACAGAGACGGATGTCTTGCGTCTCATCATTCACTCGTACATCGAAGGAAAATTCGCACTGTAAAGGTACCCCTACACAATATCGCAAAAAGCGATCCCCATGGATTGCTATGAATTCCCTATGAAACGCTATCGCTTCATTTTCAATGTCATGCTTCTATCTCTAATACAATTATTTATTCAAATGCATTATTTTGTTAACGAAACTGAAAACACACATGTGTATTGTTTATGTTTACGCGAAGAAATTAACGAATATTGTATAATATCGACAGTGTTAAGGTTCATTTATTGATATACATGCTTCACTCAAGCTGCGTGGTCTTTAGAGAAAAGAGGATTTGTGTGGACTCCAGCTGCGAGATCACTTGGAAGCCGGCGGGAAAAACTGCATCTTCTCGATTTTACAAAAGTACAAGAAACATAATATGTTGTGCTTTAATAAAATATTTAATTTGCTTGAAATAAAAATTTAATCCATTTATAAAACAGGAGTTCAACAAGAGTTCATGATTATTTTTAAGGAGAAATTCGAACGCCTGATTATCGTTATCAATCGGTTTGGCGACAAATTTGATAGGTGGTCCCAAGGAGGTCCAAATCAATATCAATAAATTCGATTCGACAATTGAAAAAGGGATAATGGAATTACACCCCCCAAGAACAATATATAAGGTTCGGATGCGGGACGTTCTGTCCACGTAAGCGGAAGCATCCGTGCGGAAAGAAGGAAGCATCATATGGTGTGCAAAAGACTGTCCCTTTATCGCTCAATAACAAGACTCCGGTAAATAGCCGTGACGGAGAGATTGTCAACCTTTGACCTGGACATTCTCACCTCCTTTGTGGCTGGATCCGGACTTGACACCGCCTTTTTTCTCCGCCGTTTCCGACTAAATTTTGCAACGAAAATTCGGCACACATTTTTGATGTCAACCATAGCTCGGCTGGAAAATTAAGTCTGCGCAAAAAAAAATCCAAAGAAAAACGGCACATCCATTTATTATGTTTAAATTTTACAACAAACTCGTTTTAAGGAATTAATCTCCTTTGATCAATACCAAAGCGAACATGAATAAATTCAATGGCTTTTGAACTGTTGCCATTGCATTGTTGGGCGTGTTTTCAAAAATTGGAATTATGATTTTAATGGTGACATGTTTCGCCCACGGGACCCTCAAATTAACGATCCTCGCCCTATGTGGGCGTTACGTGTCAGGATTAAAGAGATAATTCGAAGAAATTATGTCCGCTTTTTAAACTGGTTTGCCAGTGAAACACGTTTCATATTTACAAAAACAAAGCACAAAAGAATTAATCTGATATTAAACATGATTTTTGGCCTTTTTGGGTCAACGCACTTTTATTTATCCAAAGCGAAATATTGTCGAGTTAAATAATTTTTATACAAACATAAAAATGCGCATTTCTATGTAAAGCCATTTAATTAATATTGTGTACGAAATTTTATGGTGATATTGCGTGATCGAAATGGAATATCCACGCAAAACCGCTGTTGAACTGTTCTGTGTTTGACAAGCAGACAGTAGAGAGTCGTTAAATTGACATAGTTGCGGGAATACATCCTTCCCGCAGGCTCATAGCTGTAACCTCTCTCTCTCTCTCTCTCTTTCACTCATAGAAGAACAAGTCCACGTAGTCAGGCCGTCTTGCATAACACGTGGGACTAGGGAATCCAATCCCGGGATCCCGGACAATTTTAGGTACTTAAGAATCCCGGGATTGGAAAAAGCAATCCCGAAAAATTCGGGATTGAAATTTTTATCTGACCGAAATCGTACACCTCACCAACACGACGAAGGTTACTGAATCGAGACATTCCCGATGAAATCTGGACGCTTGGAAACAGTGGCGTAATTACTAATTGGCGAACTTAGGCGACGCCTAGTGAATGTCTAATCTATGTATACATATATAGCGTACGTGTATGTTTTTCAAATTGTTATAGTAACCTTTCCCTACCGGTGATGTATTTACTACACCTCGACGAATAATGGGAATATCGATATGAAATATAATAGATACGGGGTTCAGATTTTTTGTATTCCTCCGTGATATAATTACGAATCACATCAAAGTATTATAGTATATAAGTATTCATCTGCAGCGACGGAAATAAATCATTTGTGAGGGAAATCGGGAATTTTGCGAGTTTTAGTCCGTGTCTCAGCAGAAAGCAATTTTATCAGTCACATTGATGGTGTTATACGAAAATGAGGGCTCAACTCGACCTAGCATTTAAATATCTGATGATCAATAAATCTTTCATATATACAGTTGTACATGGACCAATCAACAAAAATTTATTGGACCATATTTGACACAAGAATTTGTACTTTATTTGTACAAGTATTTGAGACAAAATACACACACACATAAAACGAGATCAAAAACGCATTTAAATGTATACACCCAACAGTCTTAGTATGCGTAATGTTCAATCTCTATTTTTTTTTAAGATCAAAAATAAATGTATACGAAAATATTACTTATATATACTCGAACCTCTTTTGGTGCGTCTTATTTTTTGTGCGATTTTGAAGTTAGAAAGAGTATTAAGTAATTTTTTTTTTTCGATTTTCTGCAGAATGCATCTACCACATAAACAAAGGTTTAAGTGAAATTAGATTTTCTGTTATATCTATTAATTTTATTCGCTTCCTATTCTGTGGTGACGCGCGGAAAGTTGGGAATCGTCCAATAGCTTTAGTTGCGGGAAGATGTCCTTCCCGCAGGCTCATAGCTCTAAACTCTTCAAGTATTGGCTCTACATTGAGAGCGTCCCTGCTCCACGTTACCACGCAATATTGGTTTAACAAAAATCAGAGGATTACATGGAGATTTTCAACAAAAAAATCTATATATAATTGTACATGGTATAATCAATAAAAATGAATACATAAACAGGAATCCAGTTTGGACAATTTTAAATATTAAGAGCATTTTCACGGAAGTAGAAATGAGGAACATATGTACACGATGCATATTTATTGGGGGTTTAATTTATTAAAGCTTTTAAACGGTTTTTTTTTAGCTTAAAGGTATTGAAATTGATGAAATTTAAGCTTAGATAAGGTCAAAAAAATTGATGTGGGATAATGTGGACGGATGGAAATTTTCCGATATATATTTTAGGGGATAATTTGTACGTCAAAATGTTTCATATCATGATGGTGATTGGGGTCCGATAATGACCGACAGCGGTGACACTGTGTTTATGTAAGCAATCTGAAGCGGGTTCCAGTCATCCATTGACAGCTTCCCGATGTGTGACCCGCGCTCATCAATCACGGATCTCCAGACACCGACCTCCGACATATCGTCATCGTCATTACGACCTAATGTGCTGAGAAATGGTCGCAGTCATTGATTTGGAGCACTAATCATTTTTCATCCATCGAACGCTCGTCCATCTCCCGAATTGGGTTTTCCGGGGGAGAAACGTTTTCGGGTTTTAAAAAAGACATTAACGCGGAACGCCGGATTTGATATTCATCACAATTTTATCGTCACAATATAACACGTCCGCGATGTGTTCATGAAAGAAAAGCAATTTTAGTACCGCCTTTCGGTGATAAAATATGTTTTTATGTTTTTCGAGCCAATAAAACAAGCACTATTTAATGTCCTGTCGTGTTTTAAAATTATTGTACACCTTTTTTTATGCCAACGAAACGTGAGGGCAAATTTATATCTAAGGAAACTATAACATTATAAATGCGAAAAATATAAACGTCAATACTTGATACATCAATTACGTTATTAATATTTCAAGACCGGAGGCAATATATTGCATTTGAATTAAGTTTTTAAAAAAATATTGAAAATGAACACAAGATTATTAAATCCTTCCAGATCCAACTTATTTTATTCTTTCTAATTTCAAATTTTCAAGAAAATCCATTATGTACATTACAATGTACAAATGTACTGAAACGTTTTTAAATTAAATAATTATGGACATCCTCCTTTTCGTCGATATTTAGTGATTTGACCTCAGAAATATTTCCATCTAAAATTTTGTTCCAAATATCTTCATGTAATGATATCTGATTTAAAGGCTCTAAAAATGTATATGAAAAAAAAATTATGTCAAAATATTCATAATTTGAATAAAATTTCATATGGAAATCAATCATATTATTACATAATAGCTATTTGTTAAATAAAAATAAAAACAACAGGTAAACTGACTTGTCAAATTAACTCTGAGACCGTATGTACATTTCAATGCACACAAAGTTTAATTTCGAATTACAGCACAATACATTATAATTCACGGTAGAATTTTGAATTTATCCAATAAAAGGACTCATTATTTATGATCACGTCAAAATAATGCAAAATAATTGATTTTTTTACAACAAAACAACGAAAATAAATATGAAATACTGGGATCTTTAATAGCAGCACTGGTAATACCAACTGAACGAATAAGATGTACACCATGTTTAACAAAAGGTACCAGATATAATAATACGTAAACTAGCCTACAAAAAACATTTAAAAATATTGTACATTGTAATGTACATAGAGACTGAAAGATAAATCTAATAATAATTTATTCTTAATCACATTTAGATAGAAGCTTTTATTTTAATTAGGTTTCATAAATATAAAAATGTATCTTAGGCGTGTTTCAATTGTCGTTTGTGATTCCGTAGGAACGCAAAAAACCCAAAAAATACTGCATATTTGAATGTAATTCATAATATTACAAATTATTTATGTATTATGTTCATAAACAAGGATCCGTGTAGCCATTACCGAGGATCTGCGAAACTATAAAAATATCTATTTTGATGAATGTTTGATCAAAAGTGTTCAATATTCCCTTTTTTTGGAAATCCCTGATTTGAATGATTTAGTTCTTAAAAATGGTTTTTTCTATCAAACGTATTTAGTCCCTTTGGATATATTTTGTTCTTGTCAGTTATGCGAACCGGAGGTCTTGGAACACTGCTTTATTTTAATATTTATGGCGTGAATTCAATATTAAAAATAAATTCGAATACTTTCGTGCCTTACAAGTCGAAAATCCCGGTTGATAAGATTTCAATGAGGGTAAAAAGCGGTGACGTTAGATATGACTATTTAAAAGGACATCAGATAGATCCACGAGGAAGGAGCAGAAATAGGAAGATAGCGACGTGAACAGACAGCTCCGTAAAAAAGGACGTCGAAGTCAAAATGAGAGGGGTAAGGCAAAATCGCAGGGAATGAGAAAGGGTCGAATCTGGAGGCTGGGGGGAGGTATGGGAGACAAGTCTACCGAGATATCTCTGTCGTAACGGAAATGAAAAGCAAATGAGAATTGAAATAACTACACAGGTTGCTGCCGATTGCTATCGGACTAAACATTGTTTGGCACTTTCCCAACTTTTTTTACGCGAATAATTACTTACGTATAAATTCCGCGCATAAATCACGTAAAATACTTAACTTCATCCCCTCCCCAAAGCAGATATGGGCGAATAACATGTGTCGTTCTGCGCGACGCGTTTTATTATTTTTATTTTGGGGGTGAGAATCGTCACGAAGGATTTCCGGGTGACGACGAATTAAAATAGAGATTCGCAGGAATTAATTGTATATGAGAATTTTATGTGGGCTTTACGTGAGTGCCAAACGCGAAACGTTCATGGGATTTTTAAAACACAAACAAAACATATAACACAAACGGTGCGTGCGATAAAAACGTCAGAAAAACATACATTTTGGACACGAGATAATGAATGCTAAAGCGTTACAAAAGTCTCTTTTGTATGTCATGAACAATTTTCAGGGATTATTCATAATGTGGATATGTGAAATTTTTCCAAAATAGCCGGCGAATTTAAAATAACGGCTTAATGTTTAAATTTCGGGGATCCAACTACTCTTAAAGACTTAAAGCATATATTTTTCTTGATCATATTTGACTTTTTAATACATATTCATTTGAAATCAAACATGGGTAAAACAACTCAAATATGTCAAATGTGTGTGGGTGCACTTATTATAGAGATTTTTTTCTTATATCTATAATTCATTTTACAATTTATATGCATTTTTTTAATTAATGAACAACTTCGAACAACAAAAATAGCGTAGAAACCGCACACAATTGATTTGTGAGCCATCTCGAAGACACTAGGAGACATGGACTTTGAAGAACAGGAAAAGACCGGACCGTCCTAAATTTACTACGGATGCTAAAATTACCATCATAATTATAATGTTGATGATAGTGCCATAAAGAGTTTTTTAAAATCATTTTTTAGTGATAATCTAAATTTTTACATAGGGGTTATCAATAGAAACGCTCAATATTTGTTAGCTTATAGCGGCTATATTATTAAAGAAATATCTATCAAATTATTGTAAATTATTAAGAAATAAATGGCAAATTATTACATAAGGCTAAATTGTTAATTTATCCGATAAAGTCATCAGAAAATTGGACGATCTCCTGAATAAATGCCACCAAGAAAAACCGTGGCGGAAATTTAAATGCTGCTATCTCTCATAAAACTCATATATACATTTAAAAAATTGAGTTTCCTTATTGTGAGAATCTTTAATATAGCTTATCAGTTCAAGTCCAATAATATATTATTTTATTCCATTAAATTCATAGAAGAAACATTTTAAGTATTAGCTTAAGGTCTGAAATCGCTGTGTGATTTTTGCGATTCAACAATAATTCTTCAAAAGTCGGTTACATATTTAAATACCCAGCCATCTACTAAAAACATATTATACAAAGAAAATAGTAAAGCAGTATCACTGAGACATCTTGTAATCACTCTAATATATTGTAATAATATACTTATGAATTTCAATGGGGGTGAATGGTCTGAAGAAAGAAAAATACGGTTTTCTCAGCAGATTTGTTCTTGTACATTTTAGCAGAATTTTTAAGCACCGGAGGCTGTGTATTTAGAAATGTGTTTCTATTTTTGCTCATATTTTTTTTACAAAAGTAGTTGACATTATAAGACTGACGTCAAAGCCAGCGTATGGGGCCATCGCACAAAGCCACAACAGCCTTATTAATATGCATACGTGCAAATGTGCGAACCAATAAGCTGAAAAACAGATTCAAATGGGGGTAAAAAATACAGAATCTGAAAGAAACACATTTTTAAACATCTGAGAGTGAAGCGATTCTGTTTGTAGTTTTTCATCACTAAGATTCTAACATAAAATGCCTTATACATATAATTTAAAATTTAATATTTTTATTGATTTGATTTTATAAACAGGGTTTAGAACCTGCATATTGAGCGAGATTAGTAAATCGGAGACAGATATGGTGAAATTTTTTTTGTGCCTCATCATACACTCGTACATCGAAGGTAATGATGTGCTGTAGAGGTACACGTCTAAATATTATCAAAAATAATGATCACCCGGCATGCGTTGCAATGCCACGTCCCGCATAACAAACTGCGTACACAAACAATATTTTTACTATGCCTATATTATTTCTGCAAGTGTAAACAATAAGTTGACAAAGTTTTATCGCAATCGAATGAACGATATGGCAGCGCATTAAATACAGACAAACAAACATGGTTTTTTATCATTTTATCATTATAAACACAATAGTATCGATCGGCCCGAATATATCAATTTCAAGCTTTAACAATGCATTATTTTGTCACTAAAACTGAAGACACGCATGTGTATTGATTATGTTTACGCAAAGAAATAACCGATTATTATATGATATCGACAGTGTTAAGGTTCATTTATTGATATATAAGCTTCACTCACGCTGCGTGATCCTGAGATAAAAGTGGATTTGTGTGGATAATAAGTGGTGGACATATAATAATATTTCTTAAGCATGAAAGTAGCGACATTTCGTGACCATGGGCAGATCAACATGTCCGAAATAATGGAAAAAAAATTTGGTGCCATTTTTTTTTTAATACAGTCACATTATATTTGTTTTTCTTTTCTTCAACATCTTTTATGTCTAAAATTTTTAGCAATAATAGTGTTCAGTATTAACTATTTGAAAATAAAATATGAACGATTTTATTGTATTTTTGTAGGAGTATTTGGCTAAAAATAGTAAATCAATTTTGTGTTAGTAATCTGAGAATATATCGGTTGAAACAACAGTCGAAACGAGTATGGATTTGTGGAGGAGGTTGGTTGAAGACGTCGGAAATGCCAATCGCGGTTTTTGTGAATAATTGAACCGTTCACCCCAGGAGCAAAGTAAACCGTAGCGAAGAACATATATTTCATTGTTACGTAAGTTTGATATCGAAGAGGGTGGCCAGGAAGGATTGCAGACATGTATCCCCCCGCATCACCTGGTGTCAAACGGAAGCAGGAGACGTATGAAAGTGGAATATTATTTCTCTCCAGGTCTTGTTTCAGCGACCCGCCCAGCTGAAATACGCTTCAGCACACGTTAAAGATTTATTGAACCGGCGCTGCTGCGAAGCCATCCACCTCTGGAAGCGTTCTGGAAAGGAGGACACTATTCCGTGGGTCCCGCTCAAATGTGCATACTGATATGTTTATAGTTCCATTTGCTATCCCTGAAGTACTAGCCCGATAAATTTGCGAGAACCCCTTTTTATTTTTGGGTTCCGGCTTGGAATACGCCAGAGCGCGAAAATTGTTTCGACGATGCAAGCGGTGCCGCATGAAAAAGGGTAAATTGAAATAGAAGACACCGTGTTTGATTGAATTTTTTTCCTCAAATGCTTTGACCTTTTTGCGACAATGATGCTTATGAAAATCATTCCTTGAACGCATAAGAACGTCTCATGAGAAGACTTTAATTAATTGATATTTTTAATTTCTTTACTTTTGTATATGCTTAAGGAATCGGAATACAAAGGCTCAAAGAAGAAGTCGACCGGTAGTCTTGGTGATGGAACGATATGTTATTCCAAATGAGACTTATCTCGTTTATAAATCACAAATACATATTTATATAGCATATGAAATATTTTTGACGATAAAGGACTTTAATGTGATTTGATTGAACAATCAATCCAAGCAAAATTATTATAAAACTGCTTAAATATTGTCTAGATGTACAAGGGATAGAAAAGATTTGGCAGCCCTGAGCTGTAGTATAAATCAAGATCCATTCGGACAGCATCCTCTGTATTAAATCGTTTCCCATTAATGTGCTTTTAGAGACTGCAAAAAGATGATAATCTGATGGTGCCAGGTCAGGAGAATATGGCTGATGTGTCATAACTTCCCATTTAAACTGTCTCAGTTTTTGGAGTATTTCTTCTGCTTGCGTTCCTATATAAGGTCTGGCTTTGTCGCCATGAAATATGATATCATTTATGTTAGCTAGTGCTTGCCTTTTTCCTCAATGGATTACTTTAACCGGTCTAGTAGTTGACAATATAGATAATTCGTAATAGTCTAGTCGGTTGACAGTGGATCATAATAGCTAATACCATTTATATACTATCGAAACAACAACACAACCCTTCTTGAGTAGAGTATCTGTTTTTATATATCATTAATAAATTTGTACAACCAAAAATCCGGGTTATATTTAAATTCCTCTCGTACTTTATGGGATTTATTTTGATAAAAATACAAATAGAGTATCTTATTTTGTCACAAAGTTCCTTTTGTTAGGAAAAAAATTCATGCCTTCATCGTGATCCTACAGATCACGATGAAGGCATGAAATTAAGTAAGAATATGTGGAAAAAGAGACTTGTGGCACAGTTTGGTGATGCTATTCTAAGTAAGACCCAAGTGTTTGATTGGGCCCAGAAGTTTCGTGAAGGTCTGAAAGTCGAGAAACACTCGGCTGGAAAAGTGACGTCTACAGTATTTAGGGATTCGAAAGATATTTTATTAGTTGATTTTCTACATGATTTTTCTATATTCTTACTCTATATGGAATCCAGTCCCGAACTAAAATTTCGATCCTGGGATTTCGGAATTTCATTAGACAATCCCGGGATCAGTCCCGAGATCCCGGGATTGGGATTTTCAACATTTCAAAAAATTACATTAATAAATTTGATGATTTGAAGAATTTTATTTATTTAAGAAAAGATAAAAATACAATTCAAAAATAGATAAATAAAACACTAAAAAATTCAAATATTATTTTGAAAATATTCCCGAAGTAACATTAACATTAAACATTAGTGTTTCGTCATTTAGTCTGGATCTGATTTTGGAAGTCAGGCAACTTGCTGCTGAAAATGCACGCTCAGCTTCCACACTCGTTGGGGGTATCGTCATCAGATATTTAAATGCTAGTTCAAGTTGATGGTCACGTGAGCCCCCATTTTCGTATCATCATCATCAATGTGACTGATAAAATTCCTTTCTGCTGAGACACGGACTAAAACTCGCAAAATTCCCGATTTCCCGACAAATTATTTATTTCCGTCACTGCAGATGAATCCTTATATACTATCATACTTTGATATGATTCATAATTATATTACGAAGGAATACAAAAAATCTGAACCCCGTATCTACTTTATTTTATATCGATATTCCCATTATTAGAGTCGATGTGTAGTAAATACATCACCGGTAGGGAAATGTTACTATAACAATTTGAAAAACATACATGTACGCTATATATGTATTCATAGATTAGACAGTCACTGCCCCTAGGCGTCGCCTAAGTTCGCCAATTAGTAATTACGCCACTGTTTCCAAGCGTCCAGATTTCGTCGGGAATGTCTCGATTTAGTAGCCTTAATCGTATTGGTGGGGTGTACGATTTCTGTTAGGTAAAAATTTCAATCCCGAATTTTTCGGGATTACGTTTACTAATCCCGGGATTCTCAAGTACCTAAAACTGTCCGGAATCCCTACTTATAAATTATACTATTCGCTTTATAACACTTTTTATTTGATTAAATAAGCATTAATAAAAAATAAGTTTTGAGCAATTTTTGTAAAAGGCGCTCGAAATAAAGTATCGTTCGTCCGAATTCAGTTAATAGTCCCGCAGTTAATGTGTTGAGAAATTTAATAACATACATGCACATAGTATATTTCATTTTGCAATGAAACATGTTATTGCCCTATTGTTGTTTATTGCCCTATTATTGTTATTTGAATATTTAAAAAACTTCCGAAACGCGTTACACGGCCCTCTCAATTTCTTCAGCGGAAAATTAATGTAATTTTTCTTTTTTTATGGAGCAAAGTTTTCGAGCGTTTCGGAAAGAGAAGTTAATTTCGGATGCGTAGTTTCGTTTGTCATGAAATATAACCAGGACGCGGCAATTAAGAGATGATGATAACACACATACCAATTAAGGCAGGTAGAATGAAGACAAACTTTTTTTAAGTTAGATGGGTTCTTTTTTGCAATCGTTATTTTTGGCGGCAGAGCCTAAATTATTAATTTATTTCAGTCACTACGCAAAACACCGTAACATGAGTATAGTCCCAGAAGTACCTGGCGTATGGATGGCGGTGTTTGAAAGATCACAGTCCAAACAATATCAAATCCGAGATAGATTCTATTCCGGCGAAGTCTGTTATTTTGTTTACAACAGTAAAATATTGCCAAGACGAACATCACATTGGTCGACCAAATGAGTTGACCATCATAGAAATAGCGAAGAAAAATCATAAAATTATATTGGATGACCATCGATTGAAAGTGTGTGAGCTAGCAGATATGATAGACATTTCAAAACGTGCTGTACGTTGCATATAGACTAACAAATTGTACATAAGAAAGCTGTGCGCAAGATGGGTGCCGCGTTTGCCCACAGCGTAACAAAAACAGCATCGTGAAAATATTTCAAAAATCAGTTTGGAAATGTTTCATAGTAATAAAACCGTGTTTTTGCATCGATTTATAACCACGTTGATAAATAAAGATATTTTTTTGTTAGGTCGGGTACTTCTGGGACTATCTTTGTACGTATTGATAAATTTATAGTTTAGGTTTATAAATATTGAAAGCAAATTCAAGGCTGAGTTAAAAGCATTTTTATCTTAAGGCCCCGGCTGAAGTGCTTCGCGTGAAATGTTAATGAGGGGCTTTCTTTTTGCAAATACCGTCGCGGTCATTTTGCGCCCTTTAAATAAGTCAACCCCGACCGCTACTGCACGCCGGCTGAGTAATTTATGACGGAATTTATAATTATGTGGGAAGGTTTTACACAGAGACCGGTCGTATACGGAGTAAATGCCCCGCCATTACCGGAAAGCCGGATTTTCCTCATTAATAAAACATCAACGCAGGGTTGGGCCCACGGTGAAGATGTGATGGCACATGTGCGTAGATCAATGTCTACCCTGCTGAAAAGCTGAGCCCTCTAATGCTTAGCACTCAAAGGCTCTGTCGATATATATCTCACCTTAATTATAATCTATCTTCCTAATATTCCAGGCCGCCATTAAAGGGGACGATATACGGCTACTTGTCCAAAAAAGACTTACCACACCTCATGTCTGCTTCCTCTTATCTCGGGATTATCGGCGTAATTACAACTCTTCAAACATACCGGATTTCGTATAAAAGTTTGACGTATTTAACACTTAATTGGGTCGGAAAAAGTATAAAATTCTGGGAAATATTTTCATACATTTTCTTTTTGCAAGAAAATATACTAAAAATATTTCATGAAAAATAGATTTTTAATAAATCATCCTAAATACATTTCGTTCAATAGACATAATAACGATCATTCAAATATAATTTTAAAACAATAGATTCTAACCCTTAATTATTTTTTGTAAACCTATTTCCATAACTAAGCTATGGATGACCCATATTTTTCGTAAAAATCTGGATATTTCAATAAAATTAACTTAATTAAAACAAAATACAATTAAATATGAAACTTAATAACGTAATTTAAAAATGCATAATATGTTAGTCGAATCGACTAATATTGATCTTTTAGAGCTTACATTAAAATTCAATTAACTTGATTTTTACATCAATAAAACTATGATAACCTTAGACATTCTTTGAGCTATTTACTGATCATAAAAATGAATAAAAACTTACACTGTACTGCATTTTAAATAATATATTCACCAAGTCTTTCATTGGTGAATAATTTAAGATATTTCAAATATAATAGGTATTTTCAATAAATATTTCATTTAATATTTGAAGAGTATCGTTGATCAGAAGTTCAAATTGTTACAAATTTTAAAGCTTACATGATGGTGATTACCTAAAGATTTTACCCCCCCCCCCCCCACCACATTTCTCAGAATAACTAAAATTTCAGGGCACGCATTTGGACTCTTAGATTAAAAAGTCATGAGTTAAAATTCAGACTGATTAAAAATATCCTTTACATAAAAAAGGAAAGAATTATTCATTTTTCTAATCGCGTAAACTTGGGCAGGGCTATGAGGCAAATTTAAATTTTCTATATAAATTAAAACATAATTTTAAAAAATATATAATTTCACCTTCTACTTGTATATTATCTTCAATCAAAAATTCATTTTCAAATTTAACCCCACGTGGAAGACAATGGGAAATCCCCACATAAAATCCTTCACTCTCTGTGAGAATCTGCCATAGAGATCTCTTATGTTCTATAATGGATGTAACGACAACGTCAATGTATGAGACTATCACATGTGTATATTAAACACGTTGATATAAAAAATATTAGATTTTTTCGTTTGGCATTTGGTATGCAGGGGGGATTACAAGGATCAGTTTGCTTAGTCCCGCGTGTTTATCGGCCATTTTGTTCAGTCGCAGTAAATTCTTCCCGTGGAGAGGTCGTCGCGCGCCCCCCGTCTGTGCAAGATCGGAAGCTCGGCTCGTAGAAGTTAATTTAAGCTAATTTTAAATCATCATAAACTTGAATGCTATATTTTTTGTCCGCCAATTATCATCCATACAAATTCAATTATCTGTCAGGACCGTCGCAATGTGTATGAAGCTTGTATATACATAAATTATCACTATCAAATCGATTTATAATATAATTCACATATATGTAATTATAAGTCGATAAATTTGGGTTAACGGTCTATAAAATAGTACGATGTACGCAAGATACTCTCTCCGTCTCTGTCTTTCATTCACAATCTCCGATCTGTAAGATATTTTCTCTCTCATAACTAAACGTGTATGACTGATATTGTATCAGAAAAACTTGCACAAGAAGAAGAAGCTTCTTTAGAACTCTATCGTTTTGGAGAACGACGACGATTGACGTGGGTGTGTCACTTCACCCCAGAATCCAATAGACAATCCAAAAAGAGCTGGTGGTGGAAATCTATGATACTGGCGTACAAAAGCTGGTATCTGGACTACAAAAATGATATTGAAAAATAGTAGCATTTATCGATCCTACATAAATGTTGTAATATTACTTTCTGGATGATCTACGTAATTAGATATACTTGTCAATGACAGTGAGTAAAGATACATAATGTATTATATTAGTCGAATATTTCATATTAAATATAGTATATTTTAATATACTGATATTTGATATAAAAAAATAATTCAATAAGAATAACTAATTGTATTGTTTAATTTCGGAATTCTTTTTTTGTCGCCACGTAGAAATGTATTTTTGTGCGAAACTCCCAAAACCCGACGCCAAAAATAAGATCCTTTTACTTATTAGCGGAGCACAAAAGAATATGGACGGTAAAATAAGGAACGGGAACGAAAAACGCCCAACAAAAGCTAATTTATGACGGCTGTTTGAAAATAAAGTATTATTTAAAATATTGTACGATGTCATAAAGCAAAAAGTTACAAATTATAAGTTTTTCTTTGTCGGAAGAGCGCCATAAATTGCTTCCAAGAATTATTAATTATCTGAATATCGTCTTACAATGAAGAACGAATTTCATAAAAGGGAATAATAATATCGGGAGAGGTGTCAAAATGTATTAAATAAAGAAGAATGAGAAAAGAAAAAGGAAAATGAAATAACCATCCAAAATTACGTCATGAATGATATCCTTACGCAGGACGCCCGAGAGAAAAAAAACGTTGAAAATCGCTCGAATAAGGATATATTTATCACAAAACATAATCATATTATTCGTTCATGCTAAATCCTTTGTCTGTGGATCGCATGCATTATATAACATTCGTCATGGACAATTTTACCTTGCGGGAGCTTCCGTTCGTCAAATTGAAAAAGTCATTACGGCAAGCTCCTACAGGTTGCGAGCGAGATGTGTAAGTTATTTGATTTAAATTATTCAATGAGTGTATCCTTTCTGTTGGATGATAATGGTCCAAAAGGGTTGAAAACACGTATGTAAACGGACATGATCCTCATAAGTAGCCAAATCCGAATGGTTTACCCTCATTTTGGTCTATGTTTGTATGAAAGCCTCGGCGGGGATAAAGACCCTTTGGCCGAGCTCAAAAGCTTATATTGAACTCCTGTTTCAATACTCCTGCAGGGAGATAGATAATCGCTCTCGAGTTAAGTAAATTTTTATTGTTTTCAATGGAAACAGAGCGCCGCTCGATAGAAATCGGAAGATTCCGATGAAAAAGTTTAAATCGAAAATTGTTTCGGTACATGCACAAATTCCTCCTCGGGACTTGTTATCCGAGGCGGAGAAAAACTCGAAAGAAATTCGAGGGAGTCAAATTTTAATTAACAAAGCAAAAGTTTTAAGTCCCGAAGTTGCATATTCTTACGTCCTGTTTTGTTGCGACTCGAAAAACTTCTTTCCGTGGTGTGACCGAGGGTAAATTTTATATCACCTCTCTGCCTTATTTGATATTCCTCAGGACTGTTGAGACATGTCTGGAATTTGAAACTTCCGACTTTTTTAACTGCGGAGAGCAAACTACGCGAGTCCCGGGCTGAAAACGGGTTTGCTTTTTATCCTGAAGAGTCTTAAGCCGCATTCGACTGAGCAAAATGCAATAACGTGCCACTTAAACGGTGTTAAACTAGCAATAAAATATAACACATAAATATATTTCAATTAAGGATACATATTGTAAAGCGATTATTTAAGATAAGAATCCATCATTAGATGGCCCGCTGGGTAAGCCTTTAATAATTGGATGTATTTCATGGGTGAAATGGCGGGAAGATGTCCTTCCCGAGAACTCATAGCTGTAACTTCTTTATTCATAATTAAAAGATAATGTTTAAGACGAGAGGACTTTTGTCTTCACCCGAACACTTCCATCTTAAGGCTCAGTTACATCGTGATCCGATATATTAGATCGAGTCAAAAATAGTTGCCGGCGAAAAGAAGCCGTTATAACTATCCGATTTTACCCTTGATGAGTCATCCATATTGGTAAGCATAGGGTATCATTAGATAGGTATGAGTCCTATCAATCTTTCGACAAGATTTAATCGTGTCACATCTTATGATATAGTATTTTTTACCCATAAAATGAAAAATCAAATAATGCATTTTCGTCATATAATGTTTTGGAAGTTTAAACAAGGCAACCATGGTACGGCCGCAGCTAAAAATATGCGATATATACGGCGAAGGAACAGTGAGTGAACGGACAGTATACGAAAGAAAGTTATCACCAATAATGGTGAATATTTAACCCCTTAAGTGGATATGACGTATATATCCGTCAAGTCCAAAGTCCATGCAAAGTGGGTATGACGGATATATCCGCATTGTGAAAGTTAAGCAAACCTCAATGGAAAATGACGGATATGTCCGATTGCAGTGTTGTGTGCGTTAGATGTAAGAATGATTCATCTCGGGAACTGACTCGTTCAAACTTGATGATGTACTATTTTCGTATACTGGATATGACGTACGTATCTGGTAGTGGCGAAAAGATCGCGATACTACGGATGACACTTTAAACAGTGAAACATAACGTTGAAGGCGTTGATGGAGTAATATCGCTTTGTTATTTTGTTGAAGCTAAATAAACATTTGAAAAAAAAATCGGCAATTATTTTTGACTCAACCTAATAATAGTACAACATGTAAAAATATTTTTCCAATATTTAAAGTCAATCGCAGTAAAACTCTAAGAGTGAGAACCTTTGGAAATTCCGGTCATTAGACTCGAATGGCTGGGAGCGTCGCATTTTAATCACGTTTTTCTCAATAGTTGGTGGACATTCATATTTCTCATAAACGAATGCACTAATCTTACTGAATTTTTGCATACTTCTTCTAGATATAATTGACTGGTGATTAAACGAAGGAATTTTATTTTCCTTGATCATAATTTATTTTAAAAGGTATACATGGTTAAGATTTGACCAAAAATTCAATTTTTTTTTACAAAAAACTGTGCCAATTTAATTTTTTTCAATACCTTCATTTAATAATGAGCTGTATTTATCTAATAACAAAAAATATTTTTTAGTATAGATTTTTCATTTTATATAAATCTTCCATTAATTTTCATACAAACCATTCGCTTATTGTTAACACTTAACGATATTCTATTTATTTGCTGTTGTTGATTTTTTAAATTTAAAATTGATTGCTTATTAAAGATTTGGCGTCCTTTTTAGCGACTCATCTAGCTCGATTGAGGGCTTACTTTCAAATTAATTACTACTAAATAGGAAAAGCTAAAATCAAGAATTCGACCTTTAGACTCCCATTCAATCTAATTCATGATTAAAAATTCCCGGAACTTAAGCTTTATTTGTCGACTTTAGGCAAGCTTTTTGGGATTTCGTCCCACTGTATGACCTTGACTGCGGGAAGATGTATTCTTCCCACGACTTGCCTATCCTCCACGTTATATATATGTATGTATTATTTCTTAATAAATGTACATTGAAGAGGCAACGGATTTTATATGGTTACGCTATAACGATGATGTTGCTCTTAATTATTTCAGCTAATAAGGCCATCCCACCATAAAATTCAAATTTTTCTCATCCATAAAGAATTTTCTGATATTTTTTGAAATCCCCTTGGTGATATTGTGTCGGAAAAACTTAGTTAGAAGAAGTTGTTTGCGAGATGATTGCCCAGAATATTCACACCAGTGCACCGTCAAAATCTCGTGATCGCCGCGCGTGAACTTTTGGATCGTTTTACACAGGAGGGATAAGCTTTCCTGGATTCTATGGTAACAGGGGGTGAGACATGGGTGTGTCACTACATCACAGAATCCAAAAAACAATCCTAAAAGAGCTAGTGGTGGAGTTCTATGACACTGGCTTATAAAAGCATTTTGATGCATCTTTTGGGTGAAAATCAATTTATGAAATTAAGAAATTAAATGCAATATATTATACTTAATACATATTCGAGGGTATTCTTAGTGAAGTGAAGTACCTGATAATACTTTTATTTGAAAGTTCAAACAATATCAAAGCCGAGCTAAATTCTATTCTGGATGAGTCTATTTCTTCGTTTACAATAGTAAAATATATGTGCGAGCTAACAGATATATTAAGAATTTCAAAAAGTGCTGTACATTGCACTTTGACTGAAAATTTGGACATGAGAAAGCTGTATGTAAGATGAGTGCCGCGTTTGATAACAATGAAGCAAAAACAGCGTCGTGAGGATATTTCAATCGAGTATTTGGAGATGTCTTGTAGCAATAAAGTCGAGTTATTGCATCGATTCATAATTATGTTAAGAAATAAAGATATTTTTTTGGTATTCCTTTGTACAATTATGAGATGATAAGCTTAGTTTTTGAGGAGATATTTAAAATAATGCAAATAAATCCAAACCGCGATGGAACATCGAATATCAGAACTAATGATTATATTTTCGAAGCAAATCACGTCGATTATTAATAACGAAAATAGATAAATTATTGTTAAAGTTTCGGACAGTTTATTCCATTGAAAGATTCGACACTAATTCACAAAGCGTCGAAATTCAAACCGGGGGGGCAATTTGATAAGTGATGCGTATTAATGCTAAGTGGGCAATATATTTAAGAGATACGATGAAAACTTTTCGCCCGTCGGATTCGGGGGGGGCAATTTTTAAATAGTACAAAGATAATTTACAGCATCCTTGTGTTCATGAGAAGACTTTCGTTAAATATCTTGGCAGCCGTTTCGGTCTAAGCATGCTTTGATTTTTAAACTCCCCCATTTTGCCCACTTGGGTCATTGCTTTTATTGCTGTAATTTGGCCGTAAGCCACAGTTTCATATTGTTATCATTTATATAAGCCCGGCAATTCTGAAGTACCATTACAAATCTCTTTTCAGGAAGGAGCTATCGGAATAGATTTGAGACGGGGAGGGAAAATTAATCCTGGAACGTCTTCCCGAAATAAAATTGAAAATGAAAATTCCCCCATTACACAGGCGGCTACTATTTTCCTTTGTTAACCGAGGAAATCTTTACTGTGGAAGTTTAAGCAGTCGAATCATTTTTATGATTTATTTGTACTACAAAGTCAAATAAACATTTCACAGCTTACTTAAAATATATTTTTTTTATATACGCAAGAGAAATATTTTATAAATGGTATTTTAAGTATAATTTTGCACTATTTTTTGTAAATTATGGTATCAATCAAGTTTTTCAGAAATTTTGAGTTTGAAGCTTGTAAATATTGATGTGTCTCGAGAAAACATCACAAAAAAGAACATCTAGGCGTCATATTTGGATGGCCCTTTATTTTTATCAAGTTTAAGAAGAATCGTACTTGAAGTTTCAAGTCGAAGTTTTCCATTTATTCTCACCAAAGAGGATAGTTCAAGCTGTATTTGATGATATGAGAAAGATTTTTGAAGTGCTTTGAAAAGTGTAAACTTTTTAATTTAGCCCTCTTACACATGTATTTATTTTATTAGGAAGGTAATTTTTTTTTAATCATATAACACAAGTTTTCAAATATGTCATATTATTAGAATATTTTGAAATGGCGTTTGTATGATTTTGTATTACATGAGATTTTGTATTGCACCGAAATTTGCTGTACAAATTTATTAGTGATATAAAAAAATTAGAAATGCATTTATTTTATCGGATAAGAAGCTTCTTAATCCCGTCACTGAAAAGTGAAGGCGATAAGTAGCATCATCTGTTGCGCAACGCGCAATTATTCATTTTCCCAGAAACGAAGGCGTGACATCAAGTGAAATTTTGAGAAAACTTTCAGACACGGTTCAGTGATGATATTATCGATTTATTAAATATATGATAGACAGACGGTGGATGCGACCTACTACTGTCTTTAAGACTGCTTAAATGAAAAAGTATAATTATGCGTTGCGCAACAGAGAATGCTACTTCTCGCCTTTTTTCATCAGTGATGGTATCGAGAAGCTTCCTCTCGGATGGAATAAATGTATTTCTAATGAAGGGAACCATACAAAAAAGAAGATACTCCATTTGTATTTTTATTATATCACTAATGAATTTTAACGATAAAATTCCGGGTAATATTTGAAACGTTTCTACCTTTTTAGTTTAAAAAAATATGTTTTTTCTTCATGCATCGGAAAGAACCAATGTTTAAGAATACGTTCAGTAAATTTCATGTCGATATTATTGAAATTCACAAAGTTATAGGCCGACAAGGAGAAGATGCGCTTTGCGAAGCTGAGGAGAGGAGATACTTTAAACGCATACTTTTTCCAAGATCATGGAAGTGCTTCCACGCGCCCTAGATGAGTATTCTTTATGAAATTTAGCAAGCATATGTATAATAAACGTCTTCATCATATAGACTACAATTATTCAAAAATATTAAAAAAATGTTTATTTAACGAACAAAAAACTACACAAAATGTTGGTAAAAAAACAAACTTTTTTTCAATCGCTCACTCTTTTTTTATTTTTAAATATTTATTTTTGATTGTAGTCTAAGCTATACATAATATTATACAAAGTAAAAATATATTCAATATTTTTGCTGAAAATCACCTGTTCAGGACTTAGGACTTCCATGGTAAAGAATGACATCGCTTGTGCACCGACATACGTGGCTCGTCCCACTCCCACTTTAAAAAATATTTTTATGTTCAATAAAGATTGCCCAATCAACACACTAAATATCAACATTCTATATTTAATATTTTTTGCTTAAAAAAATATTGAAAAATCGATCACTTTTAGGCCCAACAGATCAAAGGCATTAGCAAAATTAATAGATAAAAAAACTGAATAAGCAAATTTGAGAGGTTGGTCAATAGAAGATAATCTTTTAGTGAGTATTGACGTTACACAAAAGCTTTAAATATCTCTCTGTATCATGAAAAAAAATATATTTAAGCTGATATCTCCTAAAATGTTTGTGTTATTCATTTTTAAAATAAAGCAGTTTCCCTGCCGCACTACTATTATTTAAGTCTAGGGATGGTTGTGGCTATTTTGAATGTTATTTCAAATAACATTTTGCGTTAAAAGTATCTCCAGCATGAGGAAATATGAGTAATATTTTGATAAAGCATCAAAATTCCCATATAAATAATGTTGATATCGAATTCATTCCGGCGAGGATTGACGTACTGTGTTGATAATAACGCTTTTAGCAGCAACTCTCTCTCCAGGCGAGTATTTGTAAGTATTAAATCTAGGGGGTAGAACCGCCCCCCCCCCCTCTCATTCCCGTTTCCAGGGACACGTTAAAATGCCGTACGGGACGTAAATACTGAAAATAAATAAAATCCCTCTCTCCCATACACACGTACGGACAGACGGACGTACAGGAGGTGTGCTCGCTATTATGTGTTTTTTATCGTCGGGAACGTAATCGTTTTTTCGCTAACGTAGTGGAAACGTGCACAACCGGTGGACCACGGATATGTATGAAGTTGTTGGTCCGCATGACACACCCGAATTTGTGCCCGTAAATAAACGCTGCAGATGATAAATGGCCAGCTCGACCCGAAAAAAGACGTGACGGCTGGTCCGAAACGTAGATCGGATCAGATGGGACCCTGATAATAATAGGGCGCGAGTGCGGCTGACCCATCCTCTGCGCACTCCTGCACTCCAACTTACAACTTTATATTTACGTGCTCCATAAATAGACCGCCGGGCGCGCAGGAACCACCCCCAGCCCCCCAACGGGCTTCATATTTATGTAGCACAATAAAACATAGTAAAATAATATGTCGAGTTTGAACTAAAGATGTATTCATAGCGACGGCCGTTTCGTGTCGCGACCTAACGAGAGGCGCGCAAATATAGCCGATGTACATATAAATTCGATTCAAATTCGACGCTTTATTATTTGCGAATAAACAAATATAAATGAGAATCCATTTGGAATATTAACCTGCTATCCATCTGTTGTTTGTGTTTCCGTGGGAACGCTTTGAATGCCGCATTATATCAGAGTTATATACTCTAATATAAATATTGAAAAGCAATCCGAATCAGTATCCATATTGTATGATGAAAACATATTTAAACAGGACACAAATTTGAAAAATAATTCTGGACATAAGAATGAACTTCCGCCAATTAATTTATAGACTCAATTAACACATCAGATTTAACTATCGGGCGCGGCAGGGAAACTACCTTATTTAAAAATGAATAACACAAACCGCAAAGAAAATATCGTTAAATCTTGTTCTTTCAAATGAATGCCATTTTAACCCGATCGGAATAATTTTCGCTTCAAAGCGCGCATTTTAAATGAAGGAGTTTCCCTGCTGCAACCTGTATTTACCGGTTAAGCTACAATATCGTCAAGTACACGTTCTAGTGTCATTTATCAGAAAGTCATTTATGCAGAAAGGTCTTGGTGAGAATATGTAAGAATCAATGACAATCAACGACTTTAAAGTATTTAAAATTACTCAAATGCCCGATTGAAATGTATTCATTGTCAATAAAACCATCCAGGCTTAAGACGAAGGAATATCCCCGGTGGGCGATTCACCCTATAAGGGCACCATTGTAAACTTTGGGGTTTGTGAATATTTGGCTATTTAACACTATAATTGAATTATTTAAACTAGGATTACCAAAAGACATGGTTTCATCAAATAATAAATACTGTTTGACATTTAGCAAGCGCATTTTTTTGCGTATTTTTATGAGATTTTTAACACCATTATTGATGGTCTAATAACCCTAATATATTACGATATGTGTAATAAGTTTTCTTATGTTTTTGTTATTACAACAATCTGAAACTTTTCGAAACTTTTGCTAAGTACAATGATTAGTTTTATCAATGAATTCGGGGTATTTTTTGCCCTTTGTGTATTTTGTAACTTTTGATCAAAGATGTATTGATTCAATTATTACCGAATGAACTACTCAGATATTTGCAAAGATTATTGCGTAATAAAATATCGTATATACGAGGTTCAAAAGTTATGTCATAATATACTTTATGTTAAGAGTTTCATACGAATAAGTAAAATGAAAGTGGGAAATTGTAGGGCTTTCAAAATTGTCTATGAAAAACTCGCAAAATTCCCGATTTCCCGACAAATTATTTATTTCCGTCGTTGCAGATAAATACTTATATACTATAATACTTTGATGTGATTCGTAATTATATTACGGAGGAATACAAAAAGTCTGAACGCCGTATCTATTATATTTCATATCGATATTCCCATTACTAGAGTCGAGGTGTAGTAAATACATCACCGGTAGGGAAAGGTTAATATAACAATTTGAAAAATATTAATATATTTAAAAGTTAAGCATCCTTATTGAAACACGTTAAGAATATTTTAAATATAAAAATTTCCGTGAGATATAACGAGTTTCTCTCTGAAATAATAAAAACTATATAAAACGATTCAAATCTATTTTAAGACATCTTCTTGACATTTGTCTATAGCAATCCTGGGGAGCGGAATGAACGTTTTGAGAAAATCCTTCGGGAATGGTTCTGAATTCTTGAGAGAATACAAGCTTAGCCAAATTATTATCTTACTGCGATGCATTCGTTTTGCTCCGACAAAATCTCTGTTAAATATAAATCCCGAGCACTTTCGAGGAAAAGCGGAAATTTCGCACGGTTTTTCGAATGTTTCTCCTAATAAAATATTTTTTGAAAAAGTAAAAAAAGAATCCAAATGTCAGCCATAGCTCGTAATGTCACATAATTGAACAAATTGCTTAGTAAGTAGGGTCATGGGCTTCAGATTTACGGGTCTCGGGTTCGGTCCCCGTGGACCGACCATTCGAAATTGGATTTTTCTTGTTTGCTTTGTTGAGACTTAAGATAAATGTAGGTTCAAAGTTCTCAATCCTTGCATATAAAAAAACGACTCTCTCCAAAGACATCTGTGGAAAAGTTTCCCTCTGAAATGACATACCTTATAAATAAATAAATAGCACTTGCTATATACGCAGATATTTTAGCTCTTTTTATATTCCTACATGAAGTTTTGCGTATTACTTTTATAGCTTGGAAATGACATTTCCCATTAAGAGTCCTTTTGGAATATTTCAATTTTAGCCCTGTCTTATAATACGATGCCTGTAATTCGATGAACATTTTATATGAATTGACTGATATATTGTATGTGATTTTTTTATAGTTCCTAAAAAAACATTCGGATTTAAGCATAAAAAGTATATGAATGCAGTTAAAAAAATTTTTTTTTGACTATTTTCCTCGCTGCATTTTGGTGTCGGAGAGCTGTCTGCTAACTGAATGTAATGCAATTTTCATTGCAATGCATTCAAACTACCAATAATTACCAGTTGTATTGGCTATACATGGAACGCATTCAATGTATATTTTTTTGGACTTGAAAACAAAATGCAATCCTGCAAAAATTTGTACAAAAACAAATGTTTTTTCATGCGGACAATTGCTGCGTTCCTATTTATTTACATATGCATAAACTCCATCACCAGGGAATAAATTTTATTTACATCATCAATTTTAACTAGTTTTCCTGTGAAAACAAGTTTTTTGGAAAAATAATTGGATTGCATGTAGATTTTTCCAATCACTTAAGTGCTAGCGACTCACCGGTGAGTCGCTATGATTTATTTTGGGACGCAATTTCTTATATCTCCAAATTTGCTAGAAGTTGTAAGATTAAACATATGGAATTAAATTATTTAATTTCTTATGCAAAAAACTATGTTAAAATTTTTTTAAGTATAATAAATAAAAAAATTAACAATTCCCTATTGGGGAGGGGGTAATTTAGAAAAAGATTGAGTCATGAATCTCGATCGAGAAAAGACACTAATAATAAAAGTATTAAAAATCCTGCCGTCTTCTGTTTGCCTTCCAATTTCCATCCACCATGCGGCGACTCCTCTTCAATCTCATAGTGAATGGATCACGTGGGTTATCCATTCACCTGTCAGCCAGCTTGCAAAAGTGCACAACAATGTAAAAAAACTGAATTAAATGTCCATCTCCGCGAGGACACGCTAAATATATATATATATATATATATATATTATACATTAAGACAAGATATAATTAAAATAGAAAAATATATACGTTTTATGAGTGAAAAAATGTCCAGTCTCGCTCGCGACCTCATTTGGTGCGAGCCTCCAATGTAAATTAGCCTCTGGGGGGTTTTTCGTGAACTTGGAGATCGTAGAAAGCTCCGGGGATGCATTTCTCATCATAATTTACAACAAAAAAACCATAAATGCTCTAAAATATTAGGGAGTGGCCACAAGGTCTGTGTGTCCAACTGGTCCGCCTTTCAGACCACTGACTCTTCGAATGTGCGCCTCGCGATCGACCCCATTCCCGGACATGTCCACAGAATTCCGCACGGACACTCCGAAATCGGGGAAAGTCTGAACTTAAAAACCGAAGCCCTCTCCTGTGACGTTGCCCGCTGCTTGCCGAATCCTAAGGGAGGAGCATCTCCTCCAGGTATTTCACCGATTCTCGGAAAGAAGCGGCAATTTTCTGGGCGAATGCTTTGCTCGATAGGCTGCGCCCCAGGGCTCGGTTTCTGCTTGAATGTTAGCAAACGCTCGCCAGGTTGCCATTTTTGACTTATCGATAGCTCTCTTATATTCAGCGGTAAGTCGTTCACATGGACCTTCCTGGCAAGGATTACGTTATCCGGGGATTAGCTATAGATGTGTATATATTTTGTTTATAGAAGAGGGTAATTCTAGTCTAGTTCGCGACCTCATATGATACGAGCCACATATACGTACTGTGAGGACTTCCGCGATCATTATAATTGTAAAAGTTCCGGGGATGCATTTTTCCCCATAAATAAAATTCCCTAAATATCCTAAAAAAGAAGAAAATGGATAAAAGTTTTATGTGTCCAACCGGTCCGCCTTTCAGATCGCCAACAATTTGAATAAGCGCTTCGAAATCGCCGAGACATTGCCGGGCAAGGGGGATATATCAATTTTACCATACATATAATTCTTGATAAATCCTTTATTGAATAGGATTGGTTGTTGAAGATGACACTCAATTTGTTTTTGTAGTAATGGAAATATCCCAGAAGCTCGTTTCGAAGCTTTATGGTGGTAAATCCGGAGTAGTTTTTAGAGCGCCATAACCTTGTGTGAAATTTACAGCCTCAGTGGGGAAACTAACGAAAGCGTTCTTGTTTAAAATGAAAACTTTGTGGCAGCAAAGCAGCAGTTAATAACAGCCTGCATCTGGCGCTTCGACTTACATCATCCGAGCCAGGGGAGCTGAAATAATTGTTATTCAGCGATCGCAAACATTTGTCGACCGAAAGTCGATAACGAGGTCCGCCACTGCAGGGACTTCTTTGACAGCGCTTTGAGCTTTTTTCACGCCGACGTCTGAAATTCGAAACCTTTAATTTATGCGACGGCAATAAGCGTAGCGGAGGCTGCTATAATATAAAAAGTTTTCTTTTCGCCGGTGCCCTGTTTCGTTGTTTGTGTGCTCGTAAAATGTTATAAAGTCGGCTTGTTTTTGTTATCAACCCTTAATTTGACACGTTTATGGTGGCAAATATTTTTCCTATTTTTGCATTTGGATTTAATAAAATTTTCACGTCGAAAACCTATCAAGCTGCTGTGGAATCGGGACAGAATTTAATATGCGGCACAGAATGGTTTGACGTCAAAATAAAAATACGTTGATTGGTATTCAGGTATTTTAACACTAAATCCATGTGATAATAAAATTATTGGATTACACAAATCTGTGCGGCTCATATTTAAAGAGTTAGCCCTTTAATTAGTTAGTTAACTTTTAGTTCAACTTCGTTGGAAATTTAATTGAAACGTGACAAAACAATAAAACTGATCGTAAATGTAATGTTTGACAGCACGATTAGAGTAAATTAAATTTGTTTGCAAAGTGATCTATGGAGATCCCAGGTTTTGTGATAACTCGATTGATTGCCATGGATCTGACTTGATTAGGGATTATGTTCCTCCTGCTCTCGATTCATTCCCTTTAGCTTCTATTACCCGATTTATTTTTCTGAAATCAATATTGACATCGGCGGGATGTCACTACTTTGCCATTAACATCTTTGAGTGTTTTACTGTCTTTTGTGGCATTTCAACTCAAATTAAAAAAAAAGCAGCATACAATGCTGGATGTGAACTTCGTTAATTTAGATTCTGGACATTTGAACCCTCAATAATTAAGAAACAGTTGCATAAAAATAATTTTCAACGATAGTTCTACAAATAAAATAACTTGCAAAGATGTTTCCTTCACTGTGTCCGGACACAAACTGGCATCAAACGTAAGTTCTCAAAATACGCGAATACTTTTCGATATGCCTAATATTTTGTAATGAATAAGTATGTGATATTACCAACAGGGCCTTATTTAAGTACCTGTAAAATTAATTCAATCTCAAATTGATTGTCAATTAATAATACATTCAAAATTATCGGGAGCGAATATAAGCTCTAGTCTTGCATCTGTACACATTGAATCAATGGATTTCCGTTCTGCTAAACCTATTTGATTAATCAGGCTTTAGCTACTTAATATAATGATGTCCAATTTCAAAGCAATGCTATTCATTCATCTTCCATGTCAAAGTGCTTCAAGATTTATTGTAAATCCTCTTATGACCTGGATTATACAACTATTCACTACGGGGGTTGAAATCAATTGCCATTAGACGATGCTTAATATGTTTGTATGAAAAATCGTCGGTCTTATATTTGCAATGCTGATGAGTATTTGCAGACGTATTATTTTTATCTGGGAGGCGTTATAATTAATGGCAAACTGTTTGTCATCGAATTATGCAGGATTTGTTAGGGGAAGTGTGTTATTAGCATAAGTTATCTTATTTTGGCAAGAGCGTCTTATTTATACTGGCCTATCTTGATTCCCTTCAATACACAATCAGGGCGTCTTATTTGCACAAACAATATGCGGCTCTATTGACTCTACCCAAAATAATCTAAATCAGTTTAATCGATCCAATCCCAAAAGACAACAAATTGCCACAGTGTAAACACACATTTTCGATAGGAAGCAACGCAAATCTCCCCGACTGGGTTCTAATCTTCTATCTACATATTGCGCTTAACCCTAATAAGCTTTTGTTTGAACATTCCCGAGTATCCTGAAGATTCCTTCCACACGTACCGCGATAGTCTCGGCGGCGGAGCTCAATAGTTATGGTACAGCATCCTCACTATTCCACCCTGCTGAGTTGTATCCAAGCCGGGAAACTCAATATTCCCGTCACAAAAACGTGGCTCGAGCTTTTTTCATGGGCGCCTTGTACTGCTGAAAAGACTTTTCAGACGAGTTTTATTATTCCGCATTTCAGGGGCTTATTATGTGCGTTTTACAACGAGGAAAGCCATTTTGCTATGGCGCTATGGAATTGCAAAAGGGGCCCTGCGAGTTTCGAATAAGGTATTTAGCTCCCATGACGAAAAATTATAAAAGGAAACATATGATGTCATTATAAATGAGCAAGAAATTAGTACATCGTTGGCTTAATCAAAGAGGAAACACATCATAATTGAAATAAATTGAATCATCAGAGTTGTGGCATTATCAGAAAAAAATCATCTTTTTAAGGTACTAAATCCGTTATCAGATTTCAACAACCTCCTTATCATTATGTGACTTTTCTTTATGAGTTTTTCATATAAACCCTTAAATAGTTCATGATATATAACAGTATTAGCTTTACACAAATTATTTCGTTTTGCTATGAAATTCCTCTACGGTAGAAATGTAATTTGGGTGCAAAAATAATTTAACAATTTTCTCGCTATATATATAATTTTTGGAATATATGAAATTCTCGAAATTTTCCAGGGATTAATCATTGGATAAAATTTTCCAGGAAGAATCCACAAACTCAAATTTAAGCCGAATTAGCTTAACAGATGTCATATTAATAATCGATTTCTTTTTCATGGAAATTTGCTAAACATAGCACAGCAATATATTAACATGGCAGCTGTTTATATTAAAAATATCTTCTTTTTAAGCCAAAATAACAGTTATTTAAGAGAGAGATTGTCGAAAATTTCCAAACAATTTTGGCAATATTATAAATATATATTTGTCATGGAAAAATAATCTGGATGTTTATAAATCCTTAACATTTATAGTCATTTTCGTCAATAAATATGCCAATTTTCACTAAAAAATATTTACGCAATAAAATATAAATTCAATGTGATATATGGGCGTTTCTCAGTAAACTGGGCAACTCTTTGTATCAAATCCATATTGAATTAAAAAGTATTTTTTTATATATTTAATAGTTACTTTTTAAGGGGTCATCTCACTCTGACAAGCCAAAAAATAGGTAATTTTTAACAATTTTTTTCTCATTAAGTACACCATATAATGAAATAAATCTTTTTGAGATTTATTATGACACTCTTATATAATACTAAAAAAATAAATTCGTATTTTAAAAAAATATATATTATATCGTTTTTAAAGCATCAAATTGACATGTCAAAAAAGATGCAAGTCTACGGTGTGGAACAATTTTTTCATTCAGGCTTACTTGAAACAAAAAATCAAGAAGATTCTTAATCTGTAAAAGTGTCACTATTGCAGTAGCGTTAATGAATGGTTTTTGTTAAAAAGTAACAAAATGGCGCTGGTTTGAAAAAAGTTTTGAAAAAAACACTTTTTTTGGGATTTTTTTTAATATTAAACGTAAGATTAAATGAACATTTTGATCTGGTTTTGCGAACTGCCATAGCTCTATATATTTAAAATAATCTCGTAAAATTTCAGTCTAATCGGTGAGTTGGTTTTCCAAAAAATTCTTTCCACACCACATGCAAAAATGTCACTTCGAAAAAAACGCGTTTAAAGTTTTAAGTACTATTTTTTTTTGAAAATGGATATTTACTACTTAACAGCGATTCCAGTTTCATAACAAACATCTTCAGCTACCTCAGTGTCTTCTTTTTTGATTGATTTTGTGTATCTGTGAACTGTTCTAGCTTATTTAGAAGATTCGGAGCTTTGGCGATTGACAAGGCATATACGTTCTTCATTGAGCGTCTTCACGAATTGCATTGCATCTTTATATCCATTATTTTTAAAATAAGACTAAATACTTCGTTAAAAATGCAGGCTGCAGTATATATTGCGATTTCTAGTATGATTTTGCCACAAAAATATATTTCGGTACCAGAGACCATACGCACTTGTTGAAATGAGCCAAGACATCTTTCCAATAAATTATCAGATGTTAATTCTTCATAAATGGCTTTTAAGATTTGCTGAATATGTTCTGTGAGATAAGGAGGTTGCTTTTACAAATATAACGATCTTGTAGTTGCATGTTTTTGCAATTCGCACCAAGAATCTGCTCCTACCGGCCAGTATGAATGCTGAGGGGCTTCATCAGTCGAAATTTTGTTATAGTATATGATCCAAATAGCATTTATCATTTTTTTTATTGAATCAAGATGTAGGTGGATAGTTTAGCCATAAATTAGAACTTTTTTTAAATAATTTATTAGTAAGCTGTTCGGTTTTTGAAGCACTTCGTACAGAGTTCTTTCTTTTTTTGCCCTTGCTTTCCACTTGCTTATTCGCCAATTTTAAAACTGTATTAACATTTTTTTGACTTAATTTGCTCCTTACAAGAACAAAGATAAGAAAGGTCTCCAACAGGAACCTCTGACCTGTAAACAAAAGCAGGTATAGGGGCAAGTCTGTGACCGCAGCGATCTTAGAGCCGTTGGGGTGCAGTCTGTATGGAATGATTGCTTCGAGCGCATTACGCGAATTAGCTGTAAAGCATTGAAATAACCCGAATTTCTTCACCAAAATTATGTGAGACTTTCTTAGAGACATGTCCTTTTGAAAAATGAGATTTAAAAAAAAATGATTTTTGACGTGATAAAGTGAGATGACCCCGTGAAATGATGATACGTGAAATCCATAAAACCAGCATCAAAATCTGATAGCCTTCAGTCCTCTAGTAACAACTATTTTTTATTTCATATTATATATTTTATTTACTTAATTAATACTATTATACTATTAATACGTTTTTGTTAAAAAAAATTTAATCTCATATTTAAGTGTTTTTATACTTAAATTCTAAAGCTTATGGGAATAAATAAAAAAAAAACTTAATTTTGTTATTAAATCCGTTTTTTATTTAAGTACACAGTTCCCTGACATAGACAACAGTTCCCTGTTTAGATTTTTCAGAAAATGCTCAATATTTTCTAAAGTAAAGGAAATATTTTTGATTCATCTGTATTTTTTAATTAACCAGGTAGATATCTATTCCTTAGGAAGACTTGCCCTGTTAACTGATAAATGTTCAATAATGTTTTCACAAATACACAGCTGATATACAAACATTCAAAATCAATTGATTAAAATCCAATAATTTAATTGTCTTTATGAAATAAGGATGAAAGTGGTCTATCTGGCCTATTACGATTGCATTGATATTTCGTCAGGAAATTGGGCAGACGTTTAATTGATTTATTCGGGAAAGACGGCGGATACATATCAGACGAAATATCGTTTTTCTTCCGCAATTCACAAAGGACGTGATCAAACTTAGGCCCTTCATCCAGGTGAAATTCCATGCAAATTTTACGGGCAAAACTTTTCAAAGGAGATGAAAGTACATCGGGATGGCAATACCCGACGGCAGGTGCCAAATATGACTTCCGTCAGATACAAAGCACTCACGGACGTGTAAAACATTCATCTACGTGACTTATTTATTTTGCAGACGTTGTCTCGACTTGCGTCCCATCGACGTGCACAACTAATAACCCTGCTCCAGCTGAGCAACAACCGCTGCTCTTCAATCCAAGAAATAGTTAATACATAGCTGATATTATATTTACGCTCAAGACTCGTAGCATTTTCCGTGATGGATTAACAGTTGAGCAGCAAATATTCAGTTTCACATGAGTCTTTTGCACAATTGCGTTGTTATTGTTCAACACAAAGAGCTGTCGGAGCCAAATTAGATTATGTACGTGAGATATCATTCGTCTGGTACCAAATATAATTGCACTAATTAGAGCGCATCCCGAGAATTATCTTCGCTCGGTTTACCATTCCCATCCTTTGGACTGCGACGTTTCAACGTGAACGTGGGCAAAAACCTAGTTTTGGGACATGCTGAAATCGTAAAATTCATACTTCACAAGTCACGAGGGAGCATAATTTTTTCTTCCCAATTAAGGAATTATATAGGATAGTATGTATTTTCAAAAGGGAACATGTATTAATTCCCGGAGCAATTGTACTCAATTAAGCTGAATAAAGAATCCGATTTATCGCTAAAATATATTTGAAAATAAATCTATAATATTATACAATAATGCAGAGAGACATATCCCGTCCAACTTAGTGGCCTTAATGAGGACATATTTTGCGAATCAATAGCTAGTGACGCCCTGGAGAGGATCAACGAATAGAGTTGATTGAACAGAGTAACGTTTTCCGGACAGTGCTTGTTAATGTGGGCTCTCGTTAAATTTGGAGTGTTCGTGTGAAGATCCGTTCATAGATGTAAACTTTCTTTTGAAATGTTCGGGCACATTATCCTATCGTTAGGTATCCATTCTATGTGTCAGTGGTCCGAATTTTGGACCGGTTGGACATGGACCTCTTGTGGCCACTTCCTTCAAATTTAAGGCAAGAATTTTTGGTGAAAAATTTATTCCCGGAGGTTTCTACGACTCCATCGGATCGTAGAAATATTAGTCAATGTAAATTCGATATTTGATAAAAAGTAGATAGTCATGTGATTTATCGATCGGTTTTGACATCACCTCACCTTTGAGTAGTGTGTATTTTAAATCATCATTAATTTAGATGGTATGTACTTAGAGATATTGATATATTCGCCACGTATTGTCTGTACAGACCTACTTATCATACAGGACCGCGCAGCGTGTATAAAGCTTGTATATAAATATATAAGCACTGTAGATAGCACACAATATTCATGCAATCATAAACAATACACTCACGTGCAAGACACTCTCCATATCTGTCTTTCTACATGCTCAACGTGTAAGAATGCTCTTCTGAATCACGGGGATTCAATCGCAAATCCGCGACTGGACTCCTCAAAGGGTAAAACGTTAAAATCTTGAATTCAAATCTACATGAGATGTGGCTAGTGACCATATATATATTTATATAAAAGTTAACATATCCAGAAATTGCCTTGTAGAAAAGGCTGTAAACAACTAAAAATGCAAAAAAATGCTTCATACTTTCCGTAAATTTGAAATGTGATTTTGTCATCTAAATATAACATTGTACCTGTAGGTAGTCCCGCGTTAAGCGGTTGGACTCGTAACCCGATCATCTCGGGTTCGAATCCCACAGGAGATGTGGCTGGCAACCACATTTTTAAAAACATATATATGCCATGAAAAACCATGTCAAAATGGTTGGTAATGATACCATAAAAAAGGGATCGCTAAAAGCCACCTAAAAAAAATATATATATATAACTATTAATATTTAATTGATATAAAATGATATTTAATATGAGTTCTAAGAGTTGCAAAAATTACAGGATTTATTTTTGATTTTAATATTATAAATCCTGAAGGTATCGTTCGCCTGTTTTTTTTACAATTTTAATTCTACTCCGCTTTTAAAAAAATAACAAAACTATAGAGCAAGAATAAGTACTATTAATACACAGAACAACTGAAAATCCTATAGATATTATAAGCAACTTGACTAACAGCTAATAAAGTTCGTCATAAAGCAGACATGCTGAAGGATATCCTGTAAAACTTTGATCCCAAAGGAGTTAAAAGTACATGAATATTCTTATAGCTTTAAAACATAGGGCGCCATGTAAAAGTAAGATATACTCCAATTATACAGAGGAAAGCTAAAAGTCATTGCGCCTAATATTGGACAAAAAATACAATTTCTTGAAAATATTTCATTAAAATTAAGCTTTTAAGATAGTGTATATTATTTAAATACATATCCCGACCAAAAAAACGCCCAAACTTTAAAAGGTTTGCAATCACTGACGCTCAATATTTCTCATCACACATGAATGATCAGGAGGAAATGTTACACTAGACGTGCGCTATATTAAGCTACACGGGTGTACGTATCAAATACGTAAAATTGATGCATTTCAATTGTATAAATTCAACTTGGTTATATAAGTTACATTGGAAGACTTAATGGAAAAATTGCGAATGAGTTTTGATTTTATTTTTGGCAAATCGTGATAGAATTGCATCTAAAATCAATGTTTCATGTATATTTTTTTATATTAACTTAGTTTTTGGTAGCATAAAACTTCTTCGATCTATTAAATGTAAAATTTTAGGGCCTTATTGTGCGTCGTTCGAGTAGGAATTTTATTCGAATTGAATAGGTGCAAAATATCAAGGGCTCTAAATTAATTCCATTTTATATGCATACACCCAAAACGGATAATCCGAAGTAACCTTTATGAAACAATTTCAGGGCTTATATTAAGTTATGGCGGAGCCCTCCGCGTTTTCGGGCTTTTTGTGTTGTTTTTAAACCTGAGCGGGGAAGTTTATGAAACATAAAATTGTCGTCAGGGTTGGCGCGCTTTAGCTACGATCGGATAATTTGCATTCCAGGTAAATTTTATAGAGGATAAGCAATGTAATGAAGATAAAGAATCCCATCTTGTAGTGCAAACACGAGACGCAGGTGCTTTCTCTGTGCACAAAAGCCTCCGCGGCTATATGGGACCTCGTAACCTTTAAGGTACACAGGCAGAAAACTAAAGTGGAAGGACACAAATTTTCATCTATACTGAGCATTATGTTTTTAATAATCCATAAAACATGTTTTTCTGCTGATAAAAATCTTCTCAAAGAAAATTATTTTTTACGAGGAAAGTCCCAAAAGTATCCGATGTTATCGTTATGAGATACAATATTTTTATTTGAGAGGTCTCAGCCTAACCAATATCAAAGTAGAGCTGAATTCTACTTTGGGAGAGTCTGCTCCTTTGCTTACAATAGCAAAATATGGGTGGCAGAATTTAAACGAAGCCGTACGAGCTGCCAAGACGAATGTCGCAGTGGTCAACGAAATGAGGTGACCACGCCAGAAATTATGAAGAAAATCCACAAATGGTATTGAATGATCGACTGAAAGTACGTGAACTAATAGACACGGTATACATTTCAAAAAGTGCTGTACATTGCATATTGACTGAAAAATTGGACATGAGAAAGCTGTGCGCAAGTTGGGAGCCGCGTTCGCTCACAATATAATAAGAACAGCGTCATGCGGATGTTTCAATAGAATATTTGACAATGTTTTGGAATGGATAACTAAAAGGAAAAACAACAAACGGCGAATTTATTTGGTTGAGTACTTTTGGAACTACCCTTATATAAATTAGATTTAAATCCAATGGGCAAAAAAAAATGCAAAAAAGGTAAACAAAATGCAATCGGTTTCTTCAGAAGCAATATGGTGCATTAAGAAAAATTGAACCAGCTGGAGGAGTGAGATAAGGTACTTTTGTTAGATTCCTTGGTGTCAGAAATGGGCAAAATATAACCTCGTACCGTATAATTGTGACAATATTGGAGTATTTTTTAAGATAAGTGAGCAAGATTTTTGCCTTATTGTAAATTATCAATTATCATCTATAAAAAATGTGGTATGTATTAGGATGTCCCATAAGTTTCTTTCGTTTTCATATTAAGAAAAAAATAAACAATAATTTGTATTACATCGAAATTTATGAAATAATATATGATTCATTCTGTTCTATTACCCTTCTCCATCTCTTCGGAAGCCAAATAATGCCTTTTTGCCACAATTTTCCTAGTTTATTGGCAATATATTGATCAAGGTACATTTTTATATCATTTTTTGAATTTAAATTTTTACCACGTAAAAAATTTTTCAATGGAAGTAATAAATAATAATCTGAAGGGGCAATGTCCGGAGAGTATGAAAGATGAGGTAAAACATCTCATTCAAATGATAATCATTTATTTCTGATGAGCAAAAACACATGAGGCCTTATCGTGATGAAAAACAACGCCTCGTCTGTTCGCAAATTCTGGCTGTTTTCTGGCAATTGCATCCTTTAGATTGTATAGTTGGAAACAATATTTTGTTGAATTGATGGTTTCACCTTACTCAAGTAGCTCATAATAAACTATCCCCTTCCAGTCCCACCAAATGCATAACAAAACTTTTTTTGGCATAGGCCAGGTTAAGCAACAGTTAAAGCTTCTGTACTCTTGGTCCAAGATAGTTTACGTTGGATATTCTCATAGAGTATCCAATTTTCATCTCCAGTGATAAGTCTCTTCAAAAAAGGTTGATTATTATGTCGTTGGAGAAGAAGATCGCATGTTGAAATACGCTGAAGTTTATTTGAGTCAGTCAGTTCATGAGGAAGCCACACATCTGAATGATTGATGTGGCCCAATTTTGTCAGATGATTATGGATGGATGTTCGTTAAATTTCTAACTTGTTAGCTATTTCGCGAACAGTATATCGCGGGTTTTCATTAACCATGGCTATGATTAGATCTGTGTTCATTTGCGAAAGAAACTTATGGGACAATCTAATAATATAGGATAATTCAAATAATTTCTTCGTCAGGATAAGGAAGTCATCATTCTTATTCAAATTTAAATTTAGTTGATGCCAAGGTATACAATGAATGATGTTGTTCAATATAAAAATATGATTTGTAGGTGTTTTTCCGTAAAAATATTTCATAAACTATCTTACTGTGACTAAATGGTTTCGGTTGCGATAAAACATTTTTCCACACATTTCAAACCCAAATTAAATACAGAACCTATACAAATCGATCGACGTTTTCGATTTGGGGATGAAAAGATAGCATAAAATTTTAATCAAAACACGTAATGAACGTTTTGCCCAACTACCACGTATACACAGGCGCGGTGTACGAACAATCGATCTATTTTGGATTTAAAAAAAATCGTTTGTGGTTACTCCTGCGGCCATTTGTATGGAAAATATTAAAAGTTTTAATACTCGCGGCAAATTGGCTTGCGGTATTGGCTATACAATGGTGACTTAATGTAGTTTTGGTAACAGGCCTTAAACTATAATGGGTCGAAATTGGAAATGTCACGTTCCATATCGCTTTCATCTGTTAGCTGGATACGGTAGGTGGCTTACTGCGTCTGGGCATGTATAAATGAGTCGGAACAGGGTGGTGTGGGATGGGGTGGTTATGGCACGGTTATCGGCCGGGAACTAAAGAAAGAACTAGCAACAAAGTTGGCCGCTTAGGGGTGATAAATAGGCTCACCTTTGTAGTGTCTCTCCAGCCCTGCTCGACCTTTGTAATGTCTCTGCCAATATATCGATACGAAATTAAAAACATAATACGGACCATTGTGCACAACGATTTCGTTTATTGTATCGGGCTCATTGTGTGATATCGTGATAAATGAACGCAATTTTCTCCCATGGGGCGAAAAAAGAGGAATTACCCAATTGTGTGCAAGTAAATATTTTTTGCTATAATCAGTGCATTTTAAAAATTGAAGCATGCTTCAAAAATAGAATGCATATTTGTGTGAAATACACTCACATACTGATTTATACTATCTTAAGGGTTATCAATACTATATGTATATAAAACGTTAGTTTCTGTTCTTTTGAATGAAAATCATTTAATATTTCTCAACATAAATACAGCTTCATGAAACCTGTTTCAAATAAGGAAGTTTCCCTGCCGCATACTATATTATATACATCAACTTACTGTAAGTATTTGTTCTAAATTTATTTTTAAGAAATGGATTATGTTGCTATCTTATTCTATGTCCTATTAAAGCTATGTTTTATTTTTGATATCATTGTTTTTATCCTTAAAACGTAAACTACATTCAATCCCTCTATAGCGTCAAGATAAGGACCACACTATACTAGTAAAATGCTATAGAAAATTTGTTAACAAGTGAATATTACTAATACGCGTGACAGGGCATTAAATTTACATATGGTATCCGTTGCTAACGTAAGTGGACGTTATAGGAGGGTTGTAAATAATAAATAGTACTTATGTTAAAGTGTTTAGCAATCAATGTACTTTGCTTTGGCAATGTTATCAAGCGTTCCCAAAGAAAATATATTAAATTATTAATATGCTAATGATAAAGAAACGATGATTTTTTTCATGTATGGTCCATTAAGCTTAGGGATCCAGTATTATAAGCGTCATAAATTTTAGTAAACGTTAAGAAAACTGTTTTTGAAAAACGTGCATTCAAGATATTTCCGCTAATCAAATGAAAACTTAGTCGAATTTCGAACAAAATTTGAATGGAAACATTTGGAAAATCCAATAACAGACACTCACTCGATTAAGGCCGACATAAAATATTCATAGAAAATGACAAATTCGTAGAAAATTTATGCTAATTTGTCACAAATGACAAATATAAGTATCCAAAGAAGCACAATATTCACAGACGACGAGCATAGGTGAATTTTACATGCCTCACTTTTCATTCGGCGAATGTATTTTGATGTCAAAGGACTGCAAAGTTATTCCGGTTTCCCTGTTTTCCTACAGCGTTGATAATTAGTTTTGAAACGAGGTGTCTGTGAAAAAATTGCAAAATGAGTATTGCACTCGAAACCAGAAAACTTTCATATCTCTTTGTATTATGTATTCATGAGTAATTCATTACTATGCGAAATAAAAGAACTCGATTGCATGCGAAAAATTGTGCTTAAATTTGCATGAATGCATATTTTCCGCACAAATGCGCAACGGTCATTGAATGAGGGTATCTTTCTAGCATTTGGGTCTTAAAAAACGGCATCGATCCTTCTGAGAATGATCTTCGCTGCTATAATTTAAGCATGAATATATGAGCCTACGCGAAAGCTTACTAAATTAAGTAACATCGGCAAAGGAAGCGAATTTGGAATACTTATCTTTGATGCATGATGTTAGCTACGTAGGGAATTGCTGTTAGTGCTGCTAATCAAATGCCACCCCCCCTAGAGAACCAATTATTTATTAACATACATGTTTACGTTCGTATTTCATAAGAAGATCCCCATTTATTTTAATTTACGACCATTAAAATTCATCCACTTAATTATCAGCATTCAAAGATGGAATTCCCAGGGAAATTTTATTGATTGATTAGATTTATTCCCTAAAACGAGCCATCAATTCTTCAGCACGATGGCTTTTTGGCCCGAGGTAATAATTTTCAGATGATCTATTTCGGATTTAATCCTTCCTGGGCAACCTTGCTGTTAATGTAGACGGTAAAATATTTAATAACAACAGTGCTTAGTGTCTGCGTTATTATAATGAATACACATTAAAGCTGTATCTAATATCAAGAACGCCATAAATTTAAGTAACAAAATTCAAATTAGAAAATTAATTTAAATTATTATAATAGTTGCGAGGATGTTTTCAAACTCTCAACTTAAAGCCCATTTGACAACTATTATCTTCATAAATTACACTAAAATGTATTCGAATACACTCCTCATGTACCTCTATTATATGAGCCGTTATTGTTGGTAAGTGGGTAATGTGGGTTAACTCGAAACTTTTAAGTACTTTGTCAAGTACCTGTCGTATTTTAAAAGTACCACAATAAAATATTCATATATGTGTACTAATTTTATTTGGAAAATGTTCACGCAAATTTATTATTTACTATGGTATAATCTCTAAAAAAAACATTTTTCCCTCGTCAAAATATTGATCCAAAATTTTTAAAATGCTCAAAAAAAAAAATTTAACGAACATCCGTCCATAATCATCTGACAAAATTGGGCTACACCAATCGTTCAGATGTGTGGCTTCCTCATGAACTGACTGACTCAAATAAATTTCAGCGTATTTCAACATGCGATCTTCTTCTCCAACGACATAATAGCCAACCTTTTTTGAAGAGACTTGTCACTGGAGATGAAAATTGGATACTCTATGAGAATATCCAACGTAAACGGTCTTGGATCAAGGGTACAGAAGCTTTAACTGTAGCTAAACCTGGCCTACATCCAAAAAAAGTTTTGCTATGCATTTGGTAGGACTGGAAGGGGGTAGTTTATTATGAGCTACTTCAGCAAGGTGAAACCATCAATTCAGCAAAATATTGTTTCCAACTAGACAATCTAAAGGATGCAATTGCCTGAAAACGGCCAGAATTAGCGAACAGACGAGGCGTTGTTTTTCATTACGATAACGCCAGGTCTCATGTGTGTTTGCTCGTCAGAAATAAATGATTATCATTTGACTGGGATGTTTTACCTCATTCTCCATACTCTTCAGACATTGCCTCTTCAGATTATTATTTATTTCTTTCATTGAAAAATTCTTTACGTGGTAAAAAAATTAATTCAAAGAATAATATAAAAGTGTACCTTGATCAATATTTTGCCAACAAACCTAGAAAATTTTGGCAAGAAGACATTATGAGGCTTCCGGAGAAATGGAAAAAGGTAATAGAACAGATTAAATCATATATTGTTCAATAAATTTTGATGTAATACAAATTATCGTTTATTTTTTTCTTAATATGAAAACGAAAGATACTTATGGGACACCTAATATATAAGTCAAACAACTTTTTACACTAGCATTTAAAAGATTTAACCCAAAAAATTGCTAAAACATATTGAATTAATAATTTTAAAATGATAACTCTACCATAAATCACTCGCAGATCCCATTAAATTCATATCTGATTAGGTTTATTCTTGTGTAATCACATGTGAAGTGCACCGGAACGTCGTGAATGAAATTCTCAATCTCTGGGGAAATCTCCTATGGAGTTTGCTTGTATTAATGAAATGTGTCTAATTCAAATGCATTTGATGAAAAAATGCAAGATACCTCTCAGCTTCTTCTTTGCACACCATGTGCTAATGGTGCATGCCAATTTTTTACGCCTTTGATGGGTACGCACTCACATGTTGAGTGCGCTAAATTGAAGACACGCATACACTCACATCATACGTTTTAAACAGTTGCCATTTTGTAATTTTTTTTAAGTTAGGGACTATAGTGACATTTTTACTAATTATGAATTATATTGTTGGAAAGAGAAAATCTTTACAAAAAAATAATGACATTGACATTGGGTATACTATTTATTCCGAAGAAGAGAGCGATTTTGAGTACTTTCGAAATTCAACATCCTTAAAATTTTACCAATGATGCAAGACGTCCTTTAAATGTTACCAAAAATTTTACCGCACAAAAAAAAGTTTTAAGTATATAAAACAATATTTTGTTATTTTAGAAACATTTGCGTTTATATCAGTAGTGCCAAAAATACGTGCCGTTTTTACATTTCTGTTTAAAAAAGTTATTAAAAAATAATGGGCATTAGTTTTGTAATATTATACGCATTAAAACAGTAATGGTTCAGTCTATTCTGACCAGTCGTTTTGTTTGTGTACCATTTTCGCTGAAAAGTGCAGAAAGTTGTTTGCCAGATTTCAATTGGGCCATTTTTCGTTGCTGGATGAATCAGTTCCAGGTCTTCAAGCAATAAACGCAAAAAGCAATGGGTGACTAAAGGGACAACAAGCACAAAGTCAGGCTCGAAGTAGATTGCATCCGAGAAAAGTGATGTTGTGCATTTTGTGTCGCAATAGTCACAACTTCGAGACTCCATTCAGCTAAAAATTAGGGACTTTGAATGTGAGTTCCTATTGCATTCGCCTAAATCTCCTAATCTTACTCCTTTCGATGTTTCCCGTATTAGAGTAGTTTTTGGATACTAAAAGTACGAATTTGGACGATATAAAAGACTGCCTTTCTTCTTTTTATTTTGCTTTTAAAACGAAAATTTTCTACTAAATAACAAATTTTATAAACCTATAAAATGAGTATAAAAAACGGCACGTATTTTTGGCACTGCCAAAAAATATATATATAGTTAAAAAAAAATATTTTGTGCTTTAAATTAATAGATATAAAATTTAAATCACTAATCAAAAGGGTTAAAAACGATGCCAATGTATGAACATTTTTTTTTAAATTGTGTTCAATTATTGATTTTTAACATTATATAATAATGGAGTCAATGCGAATAATCGTGAGCTCTTATATGGTCCCATGACTCCAGGTTTCTGGTTAATATTTTCGCAAAATAAAGTTGGTTTCCCTGTTTAGGCAATTAAGAGGAACGAGATCCGCTCTGTGAACAGGAGGCTGAACTAGCGGCGTGTTTCGGACAATTATGCGGAAGCCGCCCGCGATACAATCGTTAATTTATACACAAATTATGCCGTGTTTACCCAGAACACCGGGCCAAGCCAAGATGTAAATAACTGAAGTTGTAATTTTGATTAAACTGAATTTCTGCGCTAAATGCTAAATTCAATTATCCGAGTATCACTCGGCTGTCAGCGGGTCCGCGGCACGCCGCCCTGCGCCACCCGAACCCAACCCTCGCCAGTCCTGCCGCATCCTGCCATATCCTGGCGAGGAGGAGCCCTCGTTGTAGATTGTTATGCTGCTCCTAGCTGACGCGGATAGATACCGCAGCCGTCAAGGAATGTAGCTTATTTCGTGAGGTGGAAATCTGAGACGCTATAATGATACGGAGGCTGCAGGGTATGCGCTTAATTTATAAGATGAACTGCTTCCTACCTCGCAACCGGAGACCAACAACGCTATCCATTAAAAGGCTTTACTTTTTCTCTCTTGAGAAATTCGTCCTACCTTTTGAAAACAATGCAAAAATACGCAGGAAGCACACGCGGGTGTCTGAACGCCGTGGGGAGTGGCAGTAGAAATCGCACATGCAAAAATAAACGCAATATCTTTGCATGTTTAAAAGTCATACAGCCAAGGAAGCCAACCAAAAATTGGATTGGTCTAAATAATATTAAAAAAAAAAACGCGTGAAACTCTCGCGTTATTGAAGTGTAACATCTTCGAAACTCGGAATTGTTAGCTAAAAGATAAAAATGTGTTTGTGTAATATATAATAAAATAGGCGCGCTGCTAGTCTAGTGATTATTTTATGCTACGTATAGACTTCTTCTCTTTTCGACCAACTGCTAATTAAACGTACGTAGGGGATCTCTTTAGGAGATTTTAATGTGGTGGTTTCGCATTTGCTTTTTATACGTTATAAAAGATTAGACAATCGCCAGATTAATAGCAGAATCTTCCGTCTCTCTTTTGACGCAGTGTGTTGATTTAACAGCACCATCTTCTGTGGCGTTGTGGACACACTGCGTCTGCAATATCGACTGATCGCTTCTTGTTTGTGTATCGTTTCCCGGTTCGTTTGGGTGGTGACACGCAGGGGGCAGGATTTGGGAGGAGTCGTCGTTTAGCCTTGGCTGGGAGAAGACGTCCTTCCTGCAGCCAGATCTCTCTGTCTCGTGATCTTCTCAGATCTCGCCTCAATAAAGAGATTATCTGAGAAGATAGTCTTTCTGTTTGACGTTTGTCCAACTAGCGGTCCGAAAGCAGAACGGACCCGCGCGCGACCATCCAGACACTCCGTACACTCGAGTAATCCAGACAGAATATGGACGATATGCACATATCTGGACAGAAATAGCACAGAAAGGCGGAAACAAATAAACGCAATTCAAAAAACAACATCCCATGGAACAATTTCATTGGATATAGTACAAATTCTAGCAGGCACACTTCCCATGTTCATTCTTACCATGGAAAAGAAGCGCAGACACAATAAAAACATTAGAAAAGAGAAAGCCTGCGAAGAGTTGATTCAACAATAGCAAAATTGCTGGGACACTGGGATTAAGGGAAGGTGGACACAATTAATCCCAGCGATACAAAAATGGACCTCACGTAAACACGGAGAACTTACCTATCACTTGACCCAATATGCTAACGAGACAAGGATGCTTTGATGCTTGGCAAATACATACCAACATAAAATTGGCAAAAAGGACTCGGCAAAATGTCACTACTGCCATGAAGATTGCGATGAAGCAGAACACACCTTGTTCAAATGTGACACATAGACAGATGATTGGCGAGAATTAGCAAGAAACATTGGAAAAACTCGCAATATGACCAACATATCTAATACAATGACTAAATTTAAAAAAAAGTGGAAAGCGTGTGCGAAAGAGTACGCACGCACATGTTGCGGGCAGCGCTCCACAGCGCTTATATTTCTAATAGAATATTATTTATTCAATTTATGATGTCAAGCATTACCTTAACGATCTGTTTTATTGTTTTGTTCACCACAAAAAACTAACTCACTAATCAAAGACTTAAAAAAAATGATATCAGATCGTTGGCAGTAGATGCAATTTCTTAATGTGGAAAACGAAGAGGGATAAATATCCCGCGGGATTAAAACGAATGAGATCGATAAACTGATACGAACGAAAGCACATATCAGAACGAACACGCTGCACTAATTCACGTCGGAATGTTCCCGGAATTAATCTTTATTTTTTTGAAATAAAATTTTCGCTTTTATCCTGCGGGATATAAGCTATCATAGTGAAAAATAACAATGTTTGTATGTCAATTAGTGTCAAGTTTATAGATGTATGTTAAATTTATCCTTTACAACGAAATAGAAATATAATACGTTGACGAAAAAATATTTTTATTCGAAATATTAATATAAAAAAAATATTTAAGGACTTACCCTATATTTTCCAAGGTTATTTACTGTACACGAAAGTATAGCTTCTCTCCCCACAGGGTAAGTAGAATTTCCTATGGGTGCTTCAAATTCAGGATCGTCAGACATTTGACGGGTCGTAGGAAAAGTTTCTGGAAAAAAAAACGCAAATATATAAAATATCATTTTAAGTCAATATTTTTCCAGTGGAAATATTTCATATATTTTGTTTACTATTTGCTCCAATATTTGTCCGGCGGTATTTCGAGAAATTATTGTAGCAAGAAAACAAGAGAGATTCTCGATGCCAATAACTGTCACGACGTCGGGTCATAATTGTCCCATTTCGCCTTTGTCTATATAAAGTCAATACGATTGAAATAGCAATTTATATCGACGATTAAAGTGGGATTTCCCTTTTCTTCAGCCCCTTCGTCTTTGGAACCATTCCGCAAGTGCCATAAATTTGATTAGTGATTGTTGTGCGCCTCATCAGCGCCGCATCGTTATAAATTAAACGAAATCAATTTTAATTTCGAAACTATGCGATGCGACGGCGCCTTCACAGAAATTTGTTGACAATAAACTCAGCCAACCCTTACATTAGAATCTTTGAGATAACAAGGAGAGCTATGAAGATTTTCCTGTTGGCATAACGTAATCTCTGCGAATGGCTTTTATGACTGACTATATACCTCCATGACACAAGATAGAGTCGAACTTAAGGCAGCATTAACGTTGGAAATTTAAGACGATTATGTTTTGGCTGTACTCAATCTTGATTCCATTAAACAAACATTACATATTCGTGCATTTAATTAATATTACAATTTATCAATATAAAAACTTGTTATATATCCTTCGGAATAACATCTGTTGATGAGTATTCGCGCATATGTGCGATCAGACACGAGTGAAATAAAAAGAGCTCGTGCTCTAAAGATACTCCTACACATTTAAATATCATCTTTATTTCAAATTTCAATTAAATTTCCGACCAAATTTTATGAACAAAATGAATCACTTGCATTTCTATAAAGGAATACAATATTTGAATGATTATCACATAAATTATCAACAATTGACGACAAAATGAACATTTAAACTACAATGAAATTTGTTTGTATTCGGATGAAAATCATCAGATATGAGGTCTTCTTAGAATCATAATAAATAGTAGAAACCCAAATAAATGATTTACTTAAAACTCAAAGTGATTATATTTTAAATGAACAAATATTGTGTTCAATATTCCTTATACCCTAATGTTGTTTTCTTATCACATTGTTATATAAGATGAAAATATATCAATTAGCATCTGGCCACCGCTTAGCGTCACCGCGGTCCGATATTAGAACGAACCCGCGTGCGAGCGCACCGTCTTAGAGAACACTTGGGAGCGGGTTAACTCTGCCCTGAGAGCACTCTCGCTCCACGTTATAGGACAATACTTAGGGCGTGTACAAAAGGCTATTTCAACCTCTAAACGATCATTGAGAGAGTAACAGTAGAGGTGTAGTCCAGATTTGGCAAATTGAGACTATTTTTGCTATGTTTTACAAGAAGGCCATTATTGATATAAAATAAAGGACAAAATTCAATAAAGCTTAAGAAAAAATGTTTTGAATTGTGTTAAAAAAACGACATTACTTATGGACTTCCCTAATATCAATCTTTTAATCTCTTGATTTATTTTCTAAAATTAAATTATGAAAAATCGCAGATATTGGTGGACGATCATCAATTGAGTGACGCATTTTGCTTGCATGAGTATAATCTAAATTGTATGTCTTGCAGCTCGTTTGAAATTCTCAACAATGCATATAACAAAGCAATGAAAATTGCACATACAATGTATTGCCTTTGGGGTATTTTAGACGATTACGCGGACTTTAAAAGCTCATGTATTAAGTGCTAAAGCTTTATTATACATGAACTTTATCTAATGACTTCACTAACTATTAATAAAAGCTTAGTTGCATCGCTTGTGCATCCATGAAAACGATGAGAATATAAAAAAATATTTTTTCTAACACTATCTATATTAACTTAGCATTTAATAAAAAAATATTTGCGCGGTGTACGCTTCACCCGCACGTGAGGCCATACGTTTCATTATTTAAATGAATTAAATAACAAAGTGTCCCATAAGGTAAATTGGTATTCATCTGAAAATCTATTTGGATATAATATAATTTGTCGATTGCAATAATACAATTTAATTGAGCATCGTGTATCATATTAATTTTTAATGCAAATTCTTCGAATTATGATCTAATTTGAATTTAAATGATGCTTTTGAATCATTTTAGTTAAAACGTAAGGTCCCATAGGAGCACACGCAATTAAGTAAAGTAATTTGATATCATAGCTATTCTTTAGGGATGAATTAATGCGTGAAATGAAATTATATTGCCATTGAGGCCTATCGTTAATTATATAATGTGGAATGGGTGTGAACTATTTTTGAGTTTCTATATAGTTATTAAATATGGTTTTCAATGAGGAATCTTCTGCTCGATTTCGAATTCTTCAGATTGATCTCATCGGAAGGCTTTGGGGAAATTTTAGCAGATCCGCAAAGTAAATAAAGTCATAAGGCTGTCACGGTTTAAAGCGCTAATTTATTTTCATCAAAGCAAACAAAGGGCCCGGCACTCTCGGGTCGGTCCGAAGCCGTTAAAAAATTCCGCTTCATATTTGGTCCTTTGTAGCTGCATGTATGTGTAAGGGTTGAGGTCTGAGGGTTGGAGTAGCCTGCCGACACATGGTTATTTAAACCGGACGTCCGTAAAGCTGCCACAAATCTCAAGCTTAGCCATTTTGAATGTTGAATTATTAAAACCGTTGACGCATAGGCCTGAGTCATTTAGCAGTTCGGGACGCACATACGAACGCGTATTCGCATTTGATGAGCTCATACTATCGCATTAAAATACATTTCCGGAACAAAGAAAAAGTTTTCAGTCAGAATCGAATAATTATTCGACGGTTTCGGCTGATTCCGGTTATTTTTTCGGAGGGATGTTGTGGGGGAGCTTTTCAAAAGCTCGAATAATTGAACTCCGCCTCGAAGTTGGCCAGTGAAAAGTTAATGGCTTGAATCAATGTAACGAACGAGCTTCCTGAACAAAAAATGAATGAAAATACTTTTATATGATACATCAACGATATCCATATCACCACCAAAAAAATGGTGATGTGCTGTGAAGCGACGTGATATGTACGAAGTATTTTCTTGTTTGAAAATTCTTACAACTATTTTTTAATTGTTCGTTTGTAAAAATTTCTATTAAGCCATTGCTGATTGTTTTTTCTACCGTAAAAAGTCACAGTATCATCCAAATGTGACGCCTAAACGTCAGCATCATATTATGTTAAACCATGACGTTGTTTTAATTTATAAACGCCATTTTATTTTAGTTTAATATAGCATAATTTTAAAAATGGAAAGAAGAAGACCATTTACATCGTAGTAATTTGTTAGAAAGATTATTGAACAGCGAACGAAAAATCCATTGTTTTCAAACAAAATGGAATCATTGGGTTACATTTCTTCGAAGATGGTACTAGAAATGCCATTACTATGAATACTGAGCAATACTAATCAATATTGGGCAACTTTTAATGACCTCAATTGAATCATATTGATGCAATTCAGCAATTTATTGAACAAAAATCTAGACGTCACATTTAGATGATACTATGTATTTTATTATTTAAAAGCGAGCATATGCATGCACAGCAAGAATTCTACTTGCAATGTACAAGCTATTATGAGAACCCTGTTCCTTGTAGCGTTGGTGATTTAACATCCCCACGTATTAACGCTGTTAACAGCGACATCTTCCATCTCTCTTCAGGTGCAATGTGCTATTTTAACAGCGCCATCTCTTGTGGCTCTGCGGAGACATTGCACCCGCATCCCGACTGATCGCTTCTTGCGCACCGTTGCCGGTCGGGTAGTGACGCGCAGGAGGCGCGAGCCGAAAGCATCGTCGGTTAGCCTTGGCTGCGGGAAGTCGTCCCTCCTGCAGCCAAATCTCTTTCACTCTCGTGTGGAATAAATAGTTATTTAGAGAAGAGAGTATTTCTATTCGACGCCCGTCTATTCCCATCCATTCATCCAGCAATATCACGTCCCGATAAAAAGACCCGTGCGCCAGCGCGGTCATCCCGTTGAGCACTAGGGGGCAGGGAGCCGCCCAAGGACTCTGTCCCGAGAGTGCCCATACATAGAGAGAAACAAGGCAAAAAACTTTTCATCATCAAAGAAGTACAGAACCCAGACTCGGAAGTCCTGACTTAATAAAATAAAAGTAATTGTAATCACCCCACGTGAATTACTGGTAAAATGTACAATAATCGTCTATTAGATGATATATTTAATTGACTTCGACGGATAAATCAAGATCATTTCGACCTCTTTGCATACTAATCAGCCCAATAAAAGTACTAGAAGCTTTGCTAAGATACAGAATTAAACAAAACATGGGAACAGAAACTACTACTACTGCAGACTACTCCAAGGATCAGATATGCCAGAATGCAAAATGTACATGGAGGTCCCTCAGGGCTCAGTTCTTGGACCAGCTTTATGGAACATGATGTATGATAACCTGTTAAGAATTGACCTGCCTGAGGATACAAAACTCGTTGCCTTTGCCGACGACGTTGGTGTCCTGATTACAGCCAAAACAACACAGGAACTTGATATCATCACAACGGAAACATCCCAAAATAGATTCATTTACGTAGCAAAGATCACTCAAAGGGCAGCCCTGATGACTTATGTTGCATTCATTTAAATATAAAATGGATACACCAATATAGGTGTTTTTCTATGAAAAAACATAGTGAGTCGTCTTAGAGTCGTTTGTTTGCTCTTGTACTTCCGTAGGAACGTTTGAAAAAAATAGGGCTGAGATTTACAAACATTTTTAATAAATGTAAGACAATTAATTTTACAGTATTGTTCTATAATACATTGAATAACAATCATATAATACTCATGGATTAAAATCACTACCTATTTTTTATTCAGAAATCAAATTTAAAATCAATAGTTGGTTTAAGAGGACAAATAATTCATTCAGAGCAGCAAGTGGCTATTAAAATTCCGGGACATGCTTCGATCATGATGTTTTTTGTATTTAATAAAATCGTTTTGATGCACAAAAAAAGCATTTATAAATGTGTTATTTTTTGAAATTGTTTAAAAAAATGATGTAATTATAGGACTTCATTAAAAAAATGTATTTATTTATATTAGAAATATATGGAAATTTGTATGATATTTACATAAGATTTGATACACAATACATTTTTTGTGATGTAAGTTCAATAACATTTAATTTAAATGTGAATAGTTTCAATTTTTCGTCCAAATATGAGCAAATTAGACAGATTTCGTTATAATTTGATGCAAAGGAAGAAAATGTTTTAGACATTTTTCTATATAAAATTGTATCTGAAATGTTTTATTACATTTCTTATCATCAGCAAAGTTTATGGATTAATTAAACTGTGCAAAAATATTCAAATTTGTTCAGCGAATAAAAAAAATATTGTTCATATGTTAAAAATGTGGTAAAAAATACAATACAAGTAAGAAATTTAATTCAAACAATTCCATAAATATGGCTCATTCGCATGGAGTTGGCTTTTGGCTGAGTAAAAAATTATCTCATTCGGCCTCCACTTGAATAATCTTTATGCTTTTATAACGTCCATATACGACCTAGTTTGTTCAAATAAGGTCGTAAAATTTTTCTTACGTCCAAATTAACGACCGTTGAATTAGTATTATTGCTTAATCACCAGATGGTAATTATACGGTGGCTGTCCTAATTTTCTTGCGTACGGCCTGGTGGAATAATTTCGAGCACCATCGAAAATATCGCCCAAGCTTCTTATCATTTTTTCGCAAGCATATTTCGTTATTATATTTGGCGTTAGTGAAGTGAGCCAGAAGTGGATGGCCGAGGCCAACATTAAAAGAGATCTGCCGCTGAGAAAGACAAATTACATACATTGAATGTATTTGACACTTCGAAACAAAGAAAAATGCCCCGGATCAGTGCGGAAAGCTCGAGTGCTCGTATATAAGTAAAAAATATGAGTAGAATATGTCATTACACACATATCTCTCCGAATTAATGTTCGGCAAAGGTCCACAACCCCTAACCACCGACACGAGGACAGAGCAAAATTGGATGCCACGTCTAGGAACATAAATAAAGCTGGCACTGTAAAATAAGTAAGTGGCAAAACTTAAGATTCAATACGAGGCATGCATAGGGATCGAAAAATGCAGATCCGTTACGAAGAGCCAAAGATTGCCATCAAAGAATAATGGAATATCGGATGCAAATTAAATTATTTTTGACAGGCGAATCAATCCGATATAACTTGGCTTTTATCAATCAATCGGCATCATAAATGTGTCATTAATTCTAAGGTCTATGGAGTACTTACATATAATCATCATTATTATTATGACATTTTTCATAGTGATATATCATCGTTATATAATGCACAATGATCATTTTTAGCACAATTATTGTATTTACACTGTACACCAAATAAAAACAATCCAAGTGTAACGCCTAGATGTCAGCGATGTATATTGTTTACGATAATATGTTTGATGAAGCTCATTTCAAATGGATTCGTCTGCATAACCTGAAAATTTGGACATGAGAAAGCAATGTGCAATATGGGTACCGTGTTTGCTCATATGAAAAAAGTTTCAGTCGAGCGGTTGGTTGTTTTGCAGCAATAAAGAAAAGGTTATGCACCTCATTTATCAGATTTAGCTCCCTCAGATTTTTTTTTCTAAACTTGAAAATATGGCTCGATAGAAAAATATTGGCCGACTATGAGTTGGCGATTGCGACGGTTCTCACTATAAACAGGGTATCAAAGCTATTGAACATCGTTAGAAAAGTGTATCGAGCTACAAAAAGACTATGTTGAGACATAAAATTATATTTTTAAATTTGTTTTGTTTAATTTGTTACGTCGGGTACTTCTGGGACTACTCCATAGCTATGAAACAAAGAGGCATTATTTTTTCACATTTTCCACAATAATACGATGTTTTTGTAAATTATACAATACAAGAATCGGACGTAAAAAATGTGATAATTGGATAATTTAGTAACATAACATTTAATTTATAACCTTTCCTCATATTTAATACGCGATTTTTCGCAATAAAAATGAACATAATTATATTTAATAAGGCATGTCTATTTTAATGAGATGAAAAAATCTGTGGTTTCAGGAGATTTTATTACTTTTATTAAAAATGTGTTAATTCATATTAAAAACATCCTATCGAATTTATAATTATAAAAAAACACATTTCTCATCTTAGTCCTGCTACACAATTATATGAAAAAAATATGTTTTACTTTATAAAATATACAGCAAAATTCAACTCAAAAAACATCACTTAAATGTATTGAATATATTATCGTACTTATTTTTAAGTATATTAGGTTGTCCCATAAGTTTCTTTCGCTTTTGTGTGGCTTCCTCATGAACTGACTGACTCAAATAAACTTCAGCGTATTTCAACATGCGATCTTCTTCTCCAACGACACAATAGCTAAACTTTTTTGAAGAGACTTGTCACTGGAGATGAAAGTTGAATACTCTGTGAGAATATCCAACGTAAACGATCTTAGACCAAGGGTACAGAAGCTTTAACTGTAGCTAAACTTGGCCTACATCCAAAAAAAAAGTGTTGCTATGCATTTGGTGGGACTAGAAGGGGGTAGTTTATTGTGAGCTACTTCAGCAAAGTGAAACGATCAATTCAACAAGATATTGTTTCCAACTAGACAATCCAAAGGAAGCAATTGCCAGAAAATGGCCAGAATTAGTGAACAGACGAGGTGTTGTTTTTCATGACGATAACGCCCGACCTCATGTGTCTTTGCTCGTCAGAAATAAATTATTATCATTTGACTGGGATGTTTTATCTCATCCTCCATACTCTTCGGACATTGCCCCTTCAGATAATTATTTATTTCTTTAATTGAAAAGCTCTTTACGTGGTAAAAATTTTAATTCAATATATGATATAGAAATGTACCTTGATCAATATTTTGCCAATAAACCTGGGAAATTTTGGCAAGAAGGCATTATGAGGCTTCCGGAGAGATGGAGAAAGGTATTGTTTATTTTTTTCTTAATATGAAAACGAAAGAAACTTATGGGACACTAATATTTGATCAGAAGGTGTGAGAATTAATCATTTGGATCAGCGAGTGAACATGATAAAGACAAGACATGCTAAGTTTGTTTAAGGTTAAACGCTTTTTATTACTTTTTTATATTAATTGCTTTCTGTGCTTTAAGTATATTTGAAAATATCAATATGGGAATTGGGTATATGTATTTTTACATGAGCCTTTTATATATTTTAGTATCGAATATTCGAGAATCACTTGATACCCCCAAACACACGTCCGTAGATCTGATATGAATGTCGTTCAATATTAATGCTGACACATTTTGAAAATTTGTCTCCGAGGCAGCATTAGTAAAGTAATGGGTGTATTTTCGCTTATGATGATGATGATGGCTATATCGAAGCGGGCCTTCCCCGATCGGTCCTGCCTGTGGGTATCGGGCAAAATTAATATCACCATTTTGGCATCGGCCAATTTATCTTGCATAGCGTTCGGCACCGGTTGTTCACTCCCTTTTACGTATCGGTGACGTTGAAATCTGTCATCAATTTCTCGCGAGCACTCTGCTCGTACTCTGTCAATATTTCCGGTAAGTGAGATGGGCGTCCATGGCGGAATGTGACGTATTGCCAGCATATATCAAAGTCAATTGAGGCGAAGGTAACGTGATGCTGAAACCCGGCTCGGCTACCTTTCACCGACTTAATAACACCTGTTTCAGCGTATGGAAGACCCGCGGACAAAACCCTGATTGATATACAGACACCTTTTTCGGATCCCCCATTTTCTATTAGTCGAGACCCCCTCATCCGTTTCAGCAACAGTGTCATGAATCAACCTAAGCCCTGCGCCATTATTTTATGTCCTTACTCTCTGCATAATGTTTGAAGGAAGAGGTCATCTATCTAGGAGAGGTTAAATGGCTGGATTCAGCAGAAAAAATGTACGCTCATATAAAAAATTGAGCTCAAGATCTTTCATGACATTTCGCACTGAATAACGTTCAACTTACACAAGGCACCTATAGACATCAAATAAATACACGAATTTAATGTTATATTTGCGTCATATATGAAATTATCGCTATTAAAACAATATCATTATGCTTGCTCTATATTCGCATGGCTTTATCAATGTCCAAGATTCACTTTGACGTAAAAGCATATACAAAAAATCTTATATATAGTTTATAAAAATCTAAAGAACAATATGGGATTATAAAAAATAAATTGAAATAAAATGTATTTTATAATATAAATGTATCCAATTAAATTTGTAGAAAAATATTTGTAATTTTTTTTGGATTAATATCTAGATTGAAGCGATATAAATATTCTTTCAATAGATTTGGATTTAACCATTGCCAATAATTCGATATTTATTTAAAATAATTTTAATCCGATTCCTTATTCGTTTTAATTTTTAATTGTATGTATAGGTCATATAGAAAGTAAGGTTTCATGAGCTCACGATGTGGATTAGTTTGTTCAGAGAAGATGACAGATATCAGACAGCGATTGACTGTATTGGGGGTTCATTATCAACCCAACCCATTTCCTGCGCTGCTGTATGGCCTGTTCTGGGCTACCCCGGATTAGCCACACAAAGAGTGTCTTCCACTGATCCCTTAGCTCCGCGAGAAACGTTACGCGCGAAGCGTCCAAGTGCCCACCCCTTTTACTCCACGCCCTCTAGAGGAAGCGAGGTTTCCACGGGAAGGACCAGCTTCAGACCATGTGCACTCGAAGGTGCGATGGAGGAGGAAGGATGAAGGTTAAGCTATATTCAAGGGATTTACTTTGGCGGGTTCACTGCAACCACAATTTCAACCTCAGTTTGAAAGGAGCTGCAGCAGATGACGGACTACAGGGGCTACCTCTTCCCTATGGTACTCGTATCGGTTCGGTCAATCTTAGTATCCAGCCGTGTAGATGAGTAGCCGTTCGAACAGCCTAAAACCGTTGTCCCCTGTTTGTCTGGGCTGTTGAGGATAATGATGAGCCTTTGACACAGTCTCCACCAACTACTGTAATTGGCTGCTCCACACACCCCTTTATGGGTACGCAGCACAGGGTGACCTGCGCACCCAACTCATGTTACCTGGCCCACCTCAGTAGCGTTTGATGAGCAAACCGACGAGGCTACTTTCGCACACCTCTACTCCACATCATTAGCCCAGGGGTTTTAACCGTTGCTCACGGGCGTAGGGTTAGCTCCCCTCCCCTGGAATTTTATGGGTGGGCATCGTGGAGTCTAACACCCACCCGGAAGTTTTTGGATGACCCTCGTATTTGGCTAGAAACAAGATTTTTGTTAAATTTTATTTTTATAATAACCCTTTGATTAGTATGCACTCACATGTTGAGTGCGCACTCGAGCGATCCAGAAAGAGTATGCGCACATATGTGGTGCGCACGCTCCACAATGATGTATTTTCAATGCTATTCTTATTTTATTTTTCTAATACAATACGTACCAAAACTTATCTTATTTGAGACAATATTATGAGTCCCAAATGTATTGGTGTTTACCCAAATGCATGGGAATGCCAAAAAATATGAATTTGTTATTGCTGCATTCATCAAATATTTATATAAAATATTAGTTTTGATTTGGTTCAATATTCGCTCGGATGCAATATTGTTAATGTTATATATTCATTTATAGTTTCCTTGTTTTCCAACTATTCAATCGTTGGCAGCATCCTCTGGGAATATCCAGGTATACAGCCCCTATTATGGTATCTTAACATTGTATTAATTACAACTAAGTCCTTTTCATGGCAGAACTAAATCTTACATTCATACCTCCGTCTTGATCAATTATTTCATGTATGTTTGTGTTTTAAGCGTAGTGTTAAAAACTAAGCTCTTTTAATATTTTTGAGCTACAACAGCATAGTTTTTTAATTCAAATATGTCGCCCATTTGAACTATCGGTAGGTTAATTCGCACATGTTTTACAAAAGCCTTTGATATTTTTTCTCTGAAAAAACTCGCATGTATCCCAAATGGGACATATGTGTCGAAGCGTTCCCGCGAGTCTACTTTACAAAACAAGGAGCTTTTGTTGGATACATTTGTATTTTCCAAAATAATGCCACAACAAATAATACAAAGCAATGCATAGCAAATGTTTAGTATATTTTTATAAACAACTTGCGCAATTGTATCGCTCGGAACATCTCAAATTGGTTCTGTGAATTATATAACTAGGTTTGTTGCAATAGATTCGTTGTGATATTACGGAAAATGTCAGTGGGCGTTAAAATCTATCTGAAGCTCAATTGTAGTTACACGATGAAACTTGATTTCCCGAGACACTTAAAATGAAGAATATAGGGATTGTGTTCAGTCAACATCTATTGCACGGTTAATACATCTCATTCCTGTTATTTTTATTAGAATTTACTGCGACATTACGTTTAAAAGCAGCGATGAAATAATATTAATGAATTATATTGTTGAATGATTGACCATTTTAAGAAAAGTTATCAAATGCTTGAACGGATGAAAAATCAACAGTAATTTAGGTCGTACTACAGCAATACACGCGCCATTGGCAACACATTTTTATAATGTTGAATTCGACTAAGAAACAAAGGCAAATTAGTGTAATAACTAGGTAAACATAAATAAAAATAGGTGATAAAAACCCATCGATTGAAATTCATAACTTTAGAGCTTTGGAGAGGTCATGGACATGGACGGCGATGTGTCAATTACTTGCTTTGTACGAACCTGCCGTCTCCATTGGGTAACTCATGTGGAGAAGACTGAACTGAACAGACGCAATGACAATATGCGTTGTCAGTGGCCGAGGTTCCCTCATAGGACTATAGAGCCATTATAAGTAAGAAAGTAGGTGATATCAAATATGTAGCGACTTACTGTTATTTGGTCTCTTCATGACAGAGTTGGAGTGGGTGTTTCATTCTACGGTACCCACCCATAAAACCCCCGGGAGGAGGATAATCCTACGCTCGTGGGTAACAGTCAAACTCTAGGGGTGATGGTGGGCATAAGCAGCCTCGTCGGTTTGCTCATCAAAAGCTTACAAAAGGAATATGAGAGCTCTGTGCAAAAGGCAACGCCACTATCTTAAAAAAGCCTAGTACATATAGGGAAGAACGGCTTTAGGCTTTAGTGACTTCGCGTGGTAGTTCCTTTAAACCTTTAGCATTTTATTTCTTCCTCTTCCAATGCACCTTCGGGTGCACATGGTCCAAAACAAGTCTTCACGTGGGAACCTCACTTTCTTTAGAGGGCGTAGTGTGGAAGGCGTGGACATATGAATGGCACTCTGTCTTAAAGAGTCCAACTATACCACCAAGTCGCGTTTTATTCGATCTCTGTTGTCTTTATGACAAAGTTCAATACCCCGCGCTGCTGTGTGGGCTGACCCGGATGTCCCAGTCTAGCCACGACACAAGCGGATTGGCAAAGAACCATCCGCTACGTGCCAACACTGCCAAGCGGAGGTCGACGACGCAGAGCACACCATCATTGGCTGTGAAGCTTGGGCACCCCAGAGAAAACTGCTGAAACAAGCACTCGGGGTGGCCGAGCTCAACGTTGACAACATGGTCCACAGCATGATGGAAAGCAAGAGGAACTGGGACTTTTGTCGCGAATACGTAGAAGAGATACTCCAAAGAGAGCGAGCGCCAAAGAGGGTAGTGAAAAAAAGAGAAAGACGCAGAACGCAACAGCCTCTCCAACAATAGAATAGGGTCAATCACCTAAGGCCAGACTACCTGTCCTCCTGAAGCAATGTGGAAAACAATACCAGGGGACAGAGAAGGACAAGGGGGAGGTTTAGTGGGTAGGCACGACCGATCAATCGAGAATCCTACACTACCCAGATTCTCTGGATGTCTTATGAAGATTCCTCGCCCACAGAAAAAAAAAGTCTAGCCACATAGTATCTTCTATCAGTCTTATAATCCTTGGGAGCATTGCACGCATAGATTCCATGCGCCCACCTTTTTCACTCCGCGCCTTCCAGAGGTGTCGCCGAAGGTACGTTGAAGAAGGAGTGAATAAGGTAAATTTAACCTCTACTCTACATCATCACTCTAGTGATTTTACTAATACCCACGAGCGTAGGAGTGCCCCCCACCCCAGGGATAAGCGGACACTGTAGAGTGAAACGCCCAATCGAGAGGTCATGGACATGTACGGCGAAGCGTCAATTACCAGCTTAATCCGAACCTGTCATCTATATAAGGCAGGTCATATAGTGCAGATACCGACTTACAGAGTCCCTCGTAGTATATTAGATTCGACGTAAGACCTCGTCTACACTGGGATATACAGGTAGAGTGCGTTACCACGGAAGCATAAAATACAAAAAAGACTTGATTATGTTTTTATTAATATGCTATGTTTAAAATGGAGGAGTTGGTAATTATAATGAACGAAGCAAGAACTCATTCAAAACAATTTATTACGATTAAAAAAGAAAATTTTCATAACAGGGTTGAAAAATTGCCTAAAGGGTATCAAAATACGATTTATTATATTTTTCAGTATATGTCTTGCTAATAAATAGTATTTTTAATTGCTGTCCAGCGAGGATGTGTCATTTCTTTGTCGCTTTGTCATTTTTTTCAGCGTCCAACGGACACTCATAAATGACAAATGGAATGTCCTAAGAAAAAAGGATTTGTATCATACCTCTCGAAAAGTTCGCAGATCCCCAGATACGCACACGTCGATGTAAATCCACAAAGGGCTATCCAATAAAGCCTTATAGGATACCGATTTGAATATTTGCCTCGGCGAACAAACATTATCCTAAATCTTTAGCATACAGGATCGGGCCATCAAGGGGGTGAGAAATAAAAAAGGAGGAGAAGTAATGAGCACACCCATTTTAACTTATTCAGAAAATACACCCCAAGGCGCTGCGAAAAAATACTTCTCAGAAATTCTTGCGAAAGAAACATGCGGAAACACACCTGCGGCGTAGGAATCGGTTACCAATTTCATAAATGGCCTGGATATTTTTCCTATTTTCCTATAAACCTCATGTGGCCGGGGGAGGGGTCACGGGCACTTGTATTTTTGTATGATTATGTATTCACAAAGAGATTTTTTTGTACGCGCCAAAGAAACGATTCCTCCACTTTATATTTTTTTGTTGTATATTTGACCGCCTTTTTCTTCGCGGATTTAGAAGATAAGCCCCCGGAGAAAATGCTTTTTTTTCGTCCTCATTTTCGCAAAGTGAAAATGTGCCTAATTTATCTTTGAAAAATATTAGCTTCGATAGGAAAAATAAGCCAATTTAAAGCATGCTCTTCTTTAGATTTCCCAGATGATTGGAATCAGTATAAAGATTTATCAAAGCAAATGGACCTTTTTTGAAGGCATGCTTTCCAAGTTAAATATTAATGATACCAAATTCAAGCAAAATGTATATGTATTGTACGAATAAAATTCCCGTAAGAGCCGAGCAAATATTAAGGTAGAATAATAATCACGACTATGAAATCAAATTTATACAAACACTTTGATATTTTCTTAAAATTGGAGATATTTTACTAGACATTTACGTGAGTAGTCCCAAAAACACCCAACTTGACGTATAGACGCCGGTTGTTATTTTAAAAAAATATTATGGTAGGAAATACCTATCTTATCTCAGTTAATTTGAAATCATCGTTATATGAAACAATATTTTTATTTGAAAGGTCTCAGTCCAACCTCAGTTTGTTCCTTCGTTAACAATACTAAAAAAAGTGCTGTACATCACATATTGACTAAAAATTTGGACATGAGAAAGCTGTGCGCAAGTTGGGTGCTGCGTTTGCTTACAAAAAACAGCGTCGTGAGAATATTTAAATTTATCATAAACAATTTACAGATACATATCGCACATAACATTTAGTGAACTGTTTTTTAGGCCATAGTACAAATGTTGTGTCATCAGCCTATACACTGTTAATAATAAAAAAACACCGTCTAAATTGAACCATAAGCTGTATTTATTAAATAATTAAAACTCTCAATTAAATCAGATTTATAAAACCAATTATACAAGACAAATAGCCAAAATAGTCTAGTATTCTTTGCAGTTTCGCCTATTACTTCAATCCCATCTTCTATTGTCCCTAATTTTAATCCACGACCTGATGATTCATACTTCAAGCGCTCACAAGCGACAGTATATAACGGTTTAATTAATTTTGTGGAACCAATAATTCAGCATCATAAATCAGTAAAGTAGCGGCATATGTATCTATGTACGAGACGAAGGTCTGATAATGTTTATTCGATAATAAATTATCCTCACTTTGTTGGAACCTCAACGTTGTACTTGGCCATGTGTTCAGATTTCCATGAATATTCTCCATAACGACACATGGTGCATCATGTCCATATGGGGGTTGTTTTGTATGAAACTCATCTACTATGTCATCAAATGATATGCTTTCATAGCATCGAAATCAGCTTAAAATCACAACAAAATAACTATTATATATATTCTATGTTTTATACATATTCTAGGCTACAAATTAGCTATACATATAGCCTTGCCCAATTTCATCATTTTTTTGTAATCAAATACAGTTTATTCTTATTCATTAATATGATTATTTTCCATAGAAAAACCTCATCAAATTAAAACAATATTGAATATCGATTGTAGAAAATATACATTTATATTCATAAAATACCCAAGGATATCCATATTATGAATAAATAATACCTCAAAATTGATCCGTTACATCCTTATTTATTAAATCTAGTTAAATATTCATTAAGTTAAAATAATTAGAAAAGTTTTTTAATTGGAACTTATTTTTGCGGCGAACTTCATTCTGATATAAATTTGATTTAAAAACTAATTTAAGTATACTTATAAATGTACAAAATCTACATTTTCCTTGAAATAAATATTTTTAAAAATATTCATCAATTTAAAAACTAGGCTTCCTTATAAAATTCAATTTAACGTCTCATTAAAGTTCTGGAGATAAAAAGTGCATTATATTTTGAGACATCTTAAATCATTATCCGTATTGTAGTGTAGTTAATATCGTATGGTAGTCAGCAACAATTCTGATAAGATTTGAGAGACTAGGACGATAGGATGGAGGTGGTGGCCGAAAAACTTTCGTTTTAACTATTGTCATTAATTTACGGAGAAAGATGTTACAGCTATGAGCCTGTGGGAAGGCCATCTTCTCACTGTCAAGGCTATCCGACGACTATTCCTTCTTGCGCGTTATCTTGATAGATGTCGTTAACGAGATGCAATGTGCCCGCAAAAATATTTAAAGAGAATTAAACTTGATTTTGCTGTAGAAGTGCCAAATACTAGGGTCATGTGAAAAATAATGTGAAACGGGCACCTGAGGTCAAAAGATTTTTTTTGCGTCCTTAAGGTCAGTTTTTTTGATTTTTTAAATATTTTTTCCGATGAACAGGTTGCCGTGCGCTCCCACTATCTCTTTTTGAATTGTCTTTTCACCCATAAAACCCTAAGGGGGGAGCCAACCCTACGCTCGTGGGCAACGGTTGAACCCCTGGGGTAATGATGTGGAGTAAAAGTGTGCGAAAGTAACCTCGTCGGTTTGCTCATCAAACGCTGCTGGGGTAGCCCAGCTAACATGAGTTGGGTGGGCAGGCGACCCTTTGCTGCGTACCCATAAACGGGTGTATGGAGCTAAGGGATCAGTGGAAGACAATTTTTTTGTGGTTAATCCGGGGTAACCCGGAACAGATCACACAGCAGCGCAGGAAATGGGTTTGATTGATAATAAAGACCCAATCCAGTCAGTCGCTGTCTGATGTCTGTCATCTTGTCATCACATCACTCTCATAAACTTCCATGAGCTTCCAATGGATACTTGCGGCGTTATTTTCCTGCAAAGTCAAAAAACGGATGATCACACGGATCTCACACGAACGGAAGATAGCAGGAGCGCGCGACAACCTCTCTTTAGGAAGAATTTACTGTGAGTGAACAAAATGGCCGATAAACACGCGGAACCAAACAAAACGATCGTTCGCTATCTTCAGAACAAAAAAATTCCACCGGTTTTAGGAGCTCTTGTAACCTTATTTTCTAGCTGACCCTCGTATATTTCAGGCTTAAAAAATGACATAATGAATCATTAATTTTAGTGGGAGCTAAACAAGCTAAAAATACAAATAGCAGATGTTATATTTATGGCTTTAATCTGAACTACAAATAACTCATAAATAAATATATCGATTAAATTTTGCCCAAAAAACGATAAAACTCATGCCAATAAATCAAGCTTTTAAATAATGTAGACTTACCGCAAATGTTATCAGCGTGAATTACGCAAAATTTTAATACTTGGTTAATTGCGTTCCATGCTTGAAAGTCTTTTTTTCAGTCCAAAACACTGTAATTTCGGTCGAAACAAATCATGGACCAGCGCAAAATGTGACAGTCCCAAACTAAACACGGGCGTTAATATTATCGCAGCCACGGTTGGGATTCCATGGCGGCATCGCAACCGAATTTTGCAATACACTTTAATATTTGCAAGGCTTTTGCGGCCCGAATGAAGCCTTTCAAATCATACGCCACAAATTATGCGCCCTGCGCTCAAAGCTTTCATACTCATGCTTATTTACCGCCAACGGTCCAACAAAGCGTTTTGGCAGTAATATAATAGTTCCACTTTAATGCATAAGCCTGTTGTGTCTGGCGAATATGAATCGAGCTCGAATTACCTATTAATTATTGTATCTGCGCCATTAAGACAAACTGCAGCCATTGTTAAAAGCGCCCGGTGCATCCAACTTCAAAGTATATCCATTACAATCTAAGTAATTCTAAGTTCGATTCAATTATTATAATAATGTTCTTCCACCATCCGTCCGTTTATTTGACATCTCCGACCAACTACTGCTTTTGAAAGTTTCTTTGTTAGTTTGCTTTGTATCGAGCCATATTCGCAACGAATTTATGCTGAAATGCAATCATCTCAATCTATCTATATGGTAAAATTACCTTGACATGAGTGAACAAAGCAGGTATTATATAATGCAAATATGAACTGCATGCATGAAACGGGCCAAATAACTCTTACAAATTAATGGAATCCATTTATCTCCTCTCATGGTTTGGAGAATTACTCTATCCAATGAGATATTAGAGTTATCTAGATAGTAAGGTTACAAGAGTTCCAGACGCCGCGGGGAAAAATTTTTACTCTACTCCACATCACTACCCCTGGGCTAATGATGTGGAGTAAAAGTGTGCGAAAGTAACCTCGTCGGTTTGCTCATCAAACGCTGCTGGGGTAGCCCAGCTAACATTAGTTGGGTGGGCAGGTGACCTTGTGCTGCGTACCCATAAACGGGTGTATGGAACAGCCAATTACAGTAGTTGGTGGAGACTGTATCAAAGGCTCATCACTACCCTCAACAGACTAGGCAAACAGGGGACAACAGTTTTAGGCTGTTCAAACGGTGACTCATCTACATGGCTAGATACTAAGAATGACCGAACCGATACGAGTATCATGGAGAAGGGGTATACCCTGCAGTCCGTCATTTGCTGCAGCACCCTTCAAATTAAGGTTAGACGTGTGGTGGCAGTGAACCCATGGAAGTAGCTCCCTTAAATTTAGCTTAAATCTTTGTCCTTTTCTCTTCCAACGTATCTTCGGATGCACATGGTCTGAAGCTAGTCTTTCTTACGGCCTCATGAGGCTAAAGGATCCCGGAAGGTAACCTGGAATAGACTATACAGCAGCGCAGGAAATGGGTTCGATTAAAATGAACCCTAAATCCAGTCAGTCGATGTCTGATGTCTGTCGTCTTGTTTCAAAGGGGGTGCACCTCACGTATAGGGAGGATCTTAAAAGTTAAATGGTTTTGTCCTGCGTATTTGTCGGCCATTTTTTTCAGTCACAGTAGTTTATTCCGATGGAAAAGTCGTCGCGCACTCCCATGTGATGAGTCGACAACATATGACAAATTGGGGTACTGATACTCACGACGAAATAAAAATATTCACCAACAAAACCCACAATTCTGACACCAGTGTAACAATTACAAGTTCTGACACCATTGAAAAATTGAACAATGCCAAAATGATTGTAATATCGCTGCTGAGTTTTAATATCATCTAAACTTAATGTAATCAAAATTAACGTTTTTAGCTTTTTTTATAAGAGTTAAACAAATTTGAAGAGTCCTTGGACTAACGTTTTTTTCTCATAACTATTGCATAAAATCGACAACGAACTTTGCATTCTTTTCATTCACGAAGTTTAAATAACGACGCAATATGCAAACGAGCTGAAATGATTTCGATTAGCAGACCTAAGCATAACTGAAGGTTTGTTGTAAGCATTCTATACCAAAATTCACCACGCTCGTCTACCGTCAAGCGTTTCCGCGCGGACGTACATGTACACCAACGTACGTCCGATCCAGAATATTTAGAAATTTATAGCTACATGCTTGTGGAACAGCCTAGTTTAATTGCAGTATATACAAAAAAAGAAAGTGAAAAATATATCTAGATGTATAATTTACAAATCGCCTGTCAACTTGAGAGATTTATGGATTTGAGCCGGACATAAAGCAAAAAGAGTATGCAACTTAATGCAGCAGAGTGCGGCATATCTTGTTTATTTGATATTATGCACCGGTGGCTAACCTTACCGAGCGCACAGCTTTAATTTATGTATAATGCAGGCGAGGGTTGTTTCCGGTACTAACACTACAAGATATAACCCCACAGTTCGTAGCTTTATATTATTTCAGATCCACTTCTGGATTATAACCCGGTTGATATTTGATAGGAAAAGCTTTCGCTATCTTACACTCGAGTTTCTCGAAGGCGCTTTTAAAACAATTATTTTGTCTTGAAGAGCTTCACCCACTAACAACTTTCTTGCGAAATATTAACAACAGAAACAAAACTTAATAATTACCTCGAGTAAACAAGATCAATTTTCAAACTTATTTTGTTAAATGGAAAATTTGAAACAATCACTAAAATTACTAATGGATAACTATAATACGTAAAATCTCTAAAATACATTCAATCAAAAGAATTTTATTTATCTATGTGGGTTTTAAAAATTCCACGAACATCCGTCCATAATCATCTGACAAAATTGGGCTACATCAATCGTTCAGATGTGTGGCTTCCTCATGAACTGACTGACTCAAATAAACTTCAGCGTATTTCAACATGCGATCTTCTTCTCCAACGACATAATAGCCAACCTTTTTTGAAGAGACTTGTCACTGGGGATGAATTTTGGATACTCTATGAGAATATTCAACGTAAACGGTCTTGGACCAAGGGTACAGAAGCTTTAACTGTAGCTAAACATGGTCTACATCCAAAAAAAGTTTTGCTATGCATTTGGTGGGACTAAAAAGGGGTAGTTTATTTTGAGCTACTTCAGCAAGGTGAAACGATCAATTCAACAAAATATTGTTTCTAACTAGACCATCTAAAGGATGTAATTGGCAAGAAGGTATTATGAGGCTTCCGGAGAGATGGAGAAAGGTAATAGAACAGAATGGATTCATATATTATTCAATACATTTTGATGTAATACAAATTATTGTTTATTTTTTTCTTATTATGAAAACTAAAGTAACTTATGGGACATCCTAATAATATTAAAACATGTCAAAAAAAAATTCCCGAGTTTCAGAGTCAATAAGAATAAGACTCAGGAGAGAGAACGTTTGGAAATTCCGGTTATTAGGGTCGATCGGCTTTAATAGCTTTTTTCTCAAAACTAAGATTGTGTGTGCGAAAGTTGTGTTTTTTTTTGCAACAAATGTTATAAATACACTTATTAAAATAATATATTCAGACTTTTAATTTCATATTAAGCTATCATAAGCTATTCTGTCCGTGGTGAAGATACTTTTTATTTAGGGTTCTCCGAAAATCATGTCTAAATGGATGAATTCTCAAAATTTTGAAATGAAAATTTTATAAAATATTGTTTGAACATTGCTCTTTTATATGTTGCAAAGTTTTAATAAAATGTTTTTATTACACTAAAAAAAGAGAGAAAATATTCTTTTTTTCACTTTGCCTTTGCAAAATTTCATGGAATTTTTATTATATTTTCCTATCCGAAAATACAAAACAATGAAGCAATATAAAATCCAGCGTCAAAATATTTGATCTTAATTTTGGATCTGTACATGAATATAAGATCATAATGCTTCTGCTTTAGAGCAATTTTAAGCTTACAGGACACGATCGTTAATTTGTCAATATCATTTGCAAACAATAATGACACAACTTAAAACATCCCCCAATTAAATATGTCGACTGATTTTAATTTTAACATTTTTTTCTGAATCAATAATTAAAATATTCAAAAATATTTTCATAATCCTTCAGAATGGAGGTCGACAACCTTATTGCCATGAAAGGCACAATACAAATGATGAAAATTGCCAAGGGTGCATATTATAATAGGCATATTCTCAGGTAGCTAAAATTTTTCATCCCCCCACAAATTCCGTAATCATACGGAATACAGTATTAAAATTATAGATTTCTTTTACTTAGGGTCTTTCAATAGGGACGCTAAAAATTTGTTACGTTATAGCAGTCATGCTGTTAAAGCAATATCCGTCAAATTTATTGTTAACTATTTACCAATATATGGCAAATTATTTTTAAAGGCAAATATAAAAGGCGAAAATATGCAAAATATACCTTAACATAAATGAGAAGCAGCGACTGATTTTGGGAATAACAGACATGCATAGATTATGATATTGTTTTTAATAATATTTTTGCTAAATATAATATTTATATAAATATATAATAAAAACATAGATCTGTGCGCGCGGTATTCAAAGGGTTAAAATTACAGCATGTGGACGGTTTCAATGCAAATCTTCAACAAGGATGCACACAAAATGTTAATCACATGCCTCATCGCCAGCATAGAGTTCAAAGATGTCTTTTAATCACAACAAGTCCTCATTTAAAAATGTTAATATTTTTTAATTTGTGCAAAAATACAATAAAAAATTCGTTAAATGTAATGATAATAAAAAACAAATTAAAAAATACTGTTTCTATTTTAATACAGAAGTAAAAGCACTTTTAATATTAAATTATAGAGATCGTATGCTATTTATTTTTTGATTTAAAATTTTGATAAGGATGCATTTAAATCAATCAAACAATTGAGGAGTTATCACAAAGACAGGGATTCCAATGGAATACTGCGCAAACAAATTTAAATTTCGTCATTTAGTCTGGAAATGATTTTGGAAGCCAGGCAACTTGCTCCTGAAAAAGCACGCTCAGCCTCCACACTCATTGGAGGTATCGTTATCAGATATTTAAATACTAATTGATGATTGCGTGAGGCCCCATTTTCGTATAACACCATCAATGTGACTGATAAAATTTTTTTCTGCTGAGACACGAATTAAAACTCGCAAAATTCCCGATTTTCCGACAAAATATTTATTTCCGTCGCTGCAGATGAATATTTATATACTATAATTCTTCGATGTGATTCGTAATTATATTACGGAGGAATACGAAAATTCTGAACCCCGTATCTATTATATTTCATATCGATATTCCCATTATTAGAGTCGAGGTGTAGTAAATACATCACCGGCAGGAAAAGGTTAATATAACAATTCGAAAAACATATATGTATTGTATATATGGAAACATGGGATTAGATTCCCTAGTGATAAGAAATGACTCATTTACGAAGTTATCCAAAAAATAAGGTTACAACAATTATATATTTCTAAAGCTAGGGCATTAACGTGTGTATGCCAGTATCATAGATATCTACCGCCAATTTGGATTGCCTTATGGATTCTGGGATGTAGTGAAATATCCATGTCTCAGCCTCCGTCACAATGGAGTCCAGAAAAGCTTTTCCTTCCTATTCGTTTGTTTTTGGATTTTGGATCAGAGTGGCATCCGAAGACTATTGATTGTTATTTTTCTCTACTCGTAAGAGTACATGAAATGACGTCTTCCACGAAGGGATTATTAATCCAAAGATTTCATTTACGAGGATCCTCATTTTCGGAATAGTGATTAAATTTAAGTACCAATGCCTTCAAGTGTCGACTTATTACATCTTAAACACCTTTCCTGTTGATGTCAGTAGCAATTAAAAATTCTCGCAAAAATGGAAACATTTATAAATCCTTCTCTTATATGAAACAATCACATAGAACCAGCTTCTTTTTAAATGCATCGACCTTATTTCTTAGATTGAAAATATTTATACAAAACCCCTAGAGAGAAAGGTCATTAAGTAGACTAAATATGACCGCCATATATTCGAGTTTACTCATCCATTCCATGTCTAAAAAAAATCCTAATAAGGCCAAATTGGACCATGAGATCATTTTAGAGTATCATCACTTCTTTGCAAAATATTTCCTTTAAGAAGAAAACTGACTGAAGTTCTTGAAATTTAGCATATTATAGAAGAAAAGTCGTAATTGTCATATTTTATACACTATGATCATAATTTTGCAAGGCTGTAACGCGCATAGTCTTATGGTACCGCAAAAGACGTCCAGCAGCATCACATGTATGTGATTTGTTGGCTTTTCTTACAAATTGCCCCGGGCAAGCGGCGTTGTGTGCATTGAGGATTGTCGCAGCCACCACAGAAGAGCAGATGGAGTAACGATGTGTCTTCGGTATGCATGAAGCTGTGCACATGCGGTCCATGAGATACGCAACTGCTTGTACTGGAATATTGGTTTTAAAGGAGAGCTTTCCATAAATCTAGTGTGCTCCAGCGGCGGGTAAACATATTCTGTCGCGCAAACAAATGGCTGGTGTTGGGCGGGAGCGGCTCGTTGCGGCCCACCAACCCATACATTCAATGGCCCATCCAGGCCACCCAGCGCATCCAGCCCGTTCTGCTGCCTTTAATGTCACCGGCCACACATGGGCCGGCGTTGATGGGATGAATCGTGTGAACCATGATGAATACATCGTTTCGTTTATATTTTATGTATCGAGATTTACGATAACTGGCGACGAACATTGCGACGCGGGTGGAGCGTACGGACTTCGACCATTGTCTGTGTTGGAATTCAAGGAACATAAAACGGTTTTCTGGCAAAGACACAATCTATCGTCCGATTTCGTAGGTGGGCTTTCGTTGCACATTGGATAAACAAGATTTGCATCGACGTGTGTTCAGCATTCAATGCGTCACCGTTTTAGAGTTAGGCGGCTAACTCACATGAATACGAAATTTTTACATCACCACTGTACATTATGAAGTGGAATAAAATAATCAAAATATAAAAAAAATATTATGGTTTAAGTATTTAAGCATTTTAATTTCGGAAGTGCCAAAAATACGTGCCGTTTTTTCACTTCTGTTTAGAAAAGATAATGAAAAAATAAGAGAAACATATTGTAATATTTATTTGTTATACACATTGAAACAGTCATTGTTCAGTTAATCATGACTGATTTTCGCAGAAAAAATCCTCAAAATACAAGACATCCTAAGAGATTTAATGAAGACAAATCCAAGTCTTTTCATTCCAAGATTCCATGACACTTGGATCAACTCACCAGCTGTTTATCGACATTTATTGATGATCAATTTTGTTTAGAATCTATCATCAGGTACATAATTTTGCACCATAACAACGCGAATTACACCCAACTTATTCCCCTGATCGCGTTCCTTTGAAACCGTAGTTTTATTCCTGACAGGAAAAAATCACTACACAGGGACAGGGGAGGTTGATCCGATATGTTCCGAATATAAGTTGATTGAGAACCAGGAGAGTAGTATAGAAGACATTTAATATTTTCAAAAGAGATTCCTCGCCATCGGAGTCTCGCAGTTAGAATGCCTCTCTGAAGTTATGACAGTTTGTTTGGTCTCGCGTGTTTGTCGGCCATTTTGTTCAGTCACAGTAAATTCTTCCGATGGAAAGGTCGACGCGCGTTACCGCCACCTCCAGTACGTTCGATATTCCTGCGGTCATCCATTTTTTGACTTTACACAACAATACCGCCACGAATATCCATCGAAAGCTCGAAGTATCAGGTTGTCCCATAAGTTTCTTTCGTTTTCATATTAGGAAAAAATAAACAATAATTTGTATTACATCAAAATTTATCGGATAATATATGATCCATTCTGTTCTATTACATTTCTCAATCTCTCAGGAAGCCTCATAACGCCTTCTTTCAAAAATTTCCAGGTTTGTTGGAAAAATTCGCCTCGTCTGTTCGCTAATTCTAGCCGTTTTCTGGCAATTGCATCATTTAGATTGTCTAGTTGGAAACAATATTTTGTTGAATTGATCATTTCACCTTGCTGAAGTAGCTCATAATAAACTATCCCCTTCCAGTCCCACCAAATGCATAGCAAAACTTTTTTTTGGATGTAGACCAGGTTTAGCTACAGCTAAAGCTTCTGTACCCTTGGTCCAAGACCGTTTATGTTGGATATTTTCATAGAGTATCCAATTTTCATCTCCAGTGACAATTCTCTTCAAAAAAGGCTAGCTATTATGTCGCTAGAGAAGAAGATCACATGTTGAAATACGCTGAAGTTTATTCAAGTCAGTCAATTCATGAGAAAGCCACACATCTGAACGATTGACGTAGCCTAATTTTGTCAGATGATTATGGACGAATGTTCGTGAAATTTCTAACTTGTTAGCTATTTCGCGAAAAGTATATCGCGGGTTTTCTTCAACCATGGCTATGATTAGATCTGTGTCACGAAGTTGGTGAGGTTGTTCATAAAATGCCGTATATCTATATAATAGACAAAGAGTGGGAGACCATCAGTGATTTCTGACAAACTTATGCAAAAAATTGAAGAACAAGTGCAAAATGACCGTTGTATTTTTACAAAAGCTAGTGCCTCCACTCCAGAAATTAGATTATATTGAAAAATAGTTCAATATATTTGTGAAGTATCCTATGAATTGCAATTGAATATAAGCATTTTTCGAACCTACATAAATGTTGTAACCTTACTTTCTGGATGACCTACATTTTTACTAATAATTTCGATTAAAACACAGAATGCCATCATTTAATTGAATACATCAAAAAATATCTTCAGCAGTCTTTTTTATACTTTCATCGGAAAGCTAAAAAGGTTCACTACGAAAAACGCCATACTTGGATCGCATTTTTTGGTTCCAAGAAAAGAATTTCCTCGTTCAAATAAAGTCGTGAATTTTTCACGTGTTTCAGCAAATCAATTACAAGTTTAGACGGCTAAAACTCGAGACATTCGACTTCATTTTATTTGAAAACACGTAAGGTTTTTCGCAGAATACCGCGTGGATTTTTCATTGATACGTAATTTTCCAATAATTAGGAAATAATTCGATGCCTTCCAAGTGTATTTTTTCATCGGTTTCAATAAATGTAATTGAATATTAAAACTCGAATTCAATTTTCAATTGGAGCAATTCAAAAAGAAAATATCAAACGTGTAGAGTCCGATGATGAAAGGACCTTTTTTAATTTATTTATATTCATTTCTATTTTAATATAATTTCCATCTTTAATATGATCGCTTCACTCTTATTTCAAACCTCTTTTTTTGCCATGAGATGAATTTAGATTATTTTCAAATGTAGATATAACCCTAAGTTTCGTGATAGAATATCAAACCATAAGTAGGTAGCCCCAAAAGGGGATATTTTTACATGAAAAAAAAGGTTGTACGAAAAGAAATAAGGAGCGAGAAAGTGGAATATGGTGACGTTCACAGGTGCATAGAACTGATACTATGAATATTTTATGCCCCCTCAAAGATCAATAAACGTATGCGGAAGATGTCTTAACATTCCATAAAGAAAATTGATATTCCATTTAAGGACCCTACAGGATTTAGCATTCACGTTTAAAATATCTGCTCAAATAACATGGGCTGGGAATGCACCGGGAGAGAAGTCAGTAATTGAGTCATCCATTATGATGCGTCTTGTACGATTTGCCGAATTTTCCGATAATAGATGGCGGTTCGGATGCGGTCAGCCAACTGGGCCTGTCGGGAGCTGAATCAGCTCCGTCCCGAAAGGGTTAGGGGGTGGAAGTCTGCAGAAATCCACAGTCAGAGGGGTGGTCGGTTTATACATTAGTAAATGGTACCTCCGAAGGCCGAGGAGCAATTTAATTTGGCACGTAAAATATTCCTTACGATTGAACCGGGTGATGAAAAAGTTCCAGAAATATTTAATTTAAAAAAACATCCATTAGGGATAATTACAAATTACCCCGCCGAGTGAAATCTCGAATATATTCGACGATGGCTTTATCAATATTCACGAGCTCGAATATCGAAACTAATTGATTTTGGCGTGCCTTGGATTCTTAAGTTCGAATATCGGTCGTCTAAATTTAGTAAGCACGTGGCAAATACAAAAACTTTGCTTAATCAATATCACGTAGAACGTACACGTGATGATCGTTATTGAAATATTTTGTTACAATTATTTCATTACAAACATATCTGCTTAAAAATATAATACGAAATGTTTATGAGCGATACGCTAAAAATAAATATGTAGCGTCTATAGACGTGAATAAGAGAACCATGAGTCGCACATGAGTTCGTTTTGTTTTCGGACCGCGGTGATGTCGAGCGGTGGAATGAAAGTGCTTGGGTGTCGACAGAAACCCTCTCGTCTTAACTAGTAGCATTCATTTACGAAGAGAAAGTTTACAGCTATGAGCCCGCGGGAAGGACATCTTCCCATAACCAAGGCTATCTGACAACTTCCCACCTTATGCACGTCACCACTGGATATAAAATGATGCACGCGCAAAAAAATATATAAATCGTTATTCAAGATACAATGCAGGACGACAATGTTATGCAATTAAGTAGTTGATGCGGACGATGGCAGATCTATGAAAAACTGCAATAAATTGAAATGTATTACTATTCAAGAGCGATTCGAATATAACTCGGAATTTTACTGTACACAATTAGTAGTGACTAGTAGCTTGTACCCGGCGCGTTGCTGCCACAGAAGTAATAATTCTAAAAATATCGTTGGAAATTAGAAAAAGTTATCTTGTTTAATTAGGATTAATATAAATAATAAAATTTATTAGTTTTATTATAAATATGAACAAACATACAAGCATTGATTTTTATATATAATATCTACTGTAAGTTAATTGTACTATATCTATATTATTTGAGAAAGTACAAACAATAAGTTGGAAAAGTTTTATTGCAATCGAATATATGGTATGGCAGGGCAATTAATACGGACAAACAAACATCATTTTTTATAAATTAAAATATGCTTATGTTACTCACAAAATCCTTAGCAATAAGCGGTTGAAGTTTTATTGCAATAAAATGAACGATATGGCGGCGCATTTCGAACGAACAAAATCCAATTAATTTTTATATATTAGATAATATGTAAAAATACAATTGGAGTATCTTATTTTTATATATAGTTCCTTTCGTTAGAAATATATTTATTCCATTTTTGATCACTGAAGAAAAAAGGCGAGAAGTGGCATCTTATGTTGCGCAACGCGTATTTATTCGTTTTCATTTAAGCAGCCTTATCGTCCAACAACAATAAACAAAATTCCGGGTTATACTTGAATCACTCTCGTATCGAGCATGCTTATTGAGTAATTGAATGTTTCGCTTATTATATAATTTGAGCTTTGTATGAGTGCTTTTAATTAAAGACTAAATGCTATTTTGGCTCAAGTTTTATTTTTTGAGAAAATGTTTCCGGAAAAAAAAGGAAACCGTGAAACTTAACGTTCCCCTTATATTATAAGGAACATCTATTAAAAAGAGAAATACGAGGAGGGTCATGTGAACACAGGTAGAAGTGGTTTTGTTACCTTACCTGAGTCAGCAACGAGGTAATCGGCTAATACCTTGGCCATTAACGAATGTTCATGGCTATATTAGTCTACTTGGCAACTAGAAGAAAGTCTCAAAGAAGCATTAGGTTATATTATGGGGCACAAACGTACAGCTACGAACGACCAAAGTAGATTGAGAAATTAACAAAGAACTACGTGTTATTTGCGGGACAAATACACGAAAATTTGATTTCAATATTTAATAGAATAGCGCATTTTTTCTATTGTATCAAATTTAACCTTTCATGCTGCCGGATAAATTGATGAGCGATTCGCGTGCTAGAGGTTGAATAAATAAAAGCACGTTGGTGATTACCGAAATATTGCCTAAAATATATTCTGTCTTTTCAGATTCGATGAAAGCTCACTTTTGATTTCATTGCATTGATATAATTATCTCCGTATATATCATCCCTTAATTCAATCAAAACTTTTAAATGGAAATATTTAAAATTTATAATGTGCCAAAAAAAGCTCAAATTCGTTGGAAAATCGCATGAAAAACAGAGCGACAAACAGACAGACATACATTCTATATTCATTGATTGATTCGTATTATTATTGTTTTTATGGGCACTGTGAAAGCTATCTTCTATTAGTGCTACGGAGCTGAAATTATGTTCGCAAAAAATAAAACAAAGCTTTTACTTCCCCTGCACACGGCCTGCAGCGAAAAAAGCTCGCTTTTATGGTTGTATTGGATCGGTCGTTATCATACATTGTTCAATTGTTTCGATACCGATGAGCTTACAATTTAAAAGCTTATCCGGCACTATTCGAAATAAAAGCTCCCTATACCAACTTAAAGTTTTAAATTCAAGTTCGGTACGCGGAATAGTGCTGCGCTGTTACTGGCGATGCACCAACTACCAGATAATCATCTAATGAACGAGTAATTAAGGACATTGAAGGTTTTTAAATCGAGCTTCCTGGACGAATATTATCAACCTGGAAGTATATAAAGATTTATCCAAATGAAACGCTTAGATATTAACAGTCATTGAAATGCTGAGCGATATTAATAAATTTGGAGTGGCTATTTTTATGGCCATAATTTAATCATATTGATGTATCTGATGTCTATTTCAAGCAAGATTCGAGAATATATTATGGGGAAATAAAAAGATCTAGACGTCACATTTGGATGACCCTTTAGTTAAAAGCTATTTAATATTCAGCGGTCAAATTGACTCAATAGCTCCCTGTATACTAATAGACACATACAGGGTGAACGATCAATTAAGACACGGCAAATGGAAGTTCACACAAGAGCTTCCGCAAAGTTTCAAT